>LR737380.1:26840399-26975553 GCA_902655005.2 Marronus borbonicus | reverse complement strand
GATCTTGATGTGTTGTCTGTTAGATGAATATGGTTATTGAGAAGCTCCAAAAAAAACAAAAATGTTCAAAACCCCCCTTAGCCTCAGCTTATCGAACTATGTTAAAAAGAATTTAAAGCGATATAATCCTAGTTAGATAAATTCTTCTTCACAATGCAGTAGATTGTATAGCAAATTCTATTTGAAAATTACAAGCTCATCCGGCATGGTGCTAGTTTAGTACTTTGGAGGCATCAAATTAGACCCTTACATCCTTAAAAACGTTCAAAACGTGTCAATGCTAATAATTTTTGTACGAATCCTTATCTAACCTACTCGTCAGATATTGATCATCTTTTCATGCTAACTCTGATGGTATCGCATTATTAAATGTGATAAAACCGCCTCCTACTAGCGAAAACTATGCAAAAGTGTCGTGTTCCTTAATACATGGAGATATCTAACCATTTTTTATTGACTGTGACAAGTGATAAGTATCGAATTTACTTATACTATCGTAAGATACTATATCGATAGATCTTGATATTTAAGGATGGATGGACATAAAAAAATAATTTTGTATGATATATTTATATCTTATATAGATAAGCACATATTCGCGTGCAAAGATCACTTAATTTGTATTACATAGCTATATATAAACTCCCAATTTAACAATTTTACAGTACACCCAGATCTCTCACAGTATTCTGTAGTTTATTTATTAGATGTAAGAAAGCAATAAATTATTAACAATTAACTTGAGTTTAAAGATAGAACACTAATTGACAGTTACATTTCCATGACATCAGAAGCTAATACAGTACAAGGATAGAGATATTAAATCATTAGCGAAAAGAATAAATAGAAGTGGTCCTAAATACAACCCTTGAGGTACACCAGATGACCATCAGAATTCAAAGAGAATCAGCTTAAACGGTGGAAAATTAACGTACCTAATGGTCGAAGTATGGCAGTGGACGACGTTGAATCTACTGATGAAAGTAGCCAGCATTTTAGTATGCTTAAAGCTTCAATGGATATTCTTTTTTGGTGTTTTTGGTTTGGTGCCGACAAAAAAATATTTTGTGTCCATTCGGTTAAAAAAGTCCTGCAGCAACCCTCATTCCCGTATATTTTTCATCTCGATTATCTCCAAAATAAAATTCCTACGACACAAATCAACACAAAGCGTTGGTCTGATGGTCGTATTTAAACAGAAATTAATGTGCGGGGGCAGTATGAACTTGGCTCCCACTTTTCAATCTTGAAAATGGAATGAGACCAAAATAAAAATTTAACAGCACAAAAAGGGTACCTTCACTCGGTCGAATAGTACACTAGAAAGAGTTGAAAATTGTAATATCCCCTTTTATCCAACCTACACAAAAGATCTTCAAAATATCTTTCCCAAACTTGATCTCAAAACTGTTTATCGTCAAATAATAACCTCAAAGACCTTTAGGAAAATACCAATTGCCAAGTGTACAACATTGATCAGGAATTTGCAAAATATCAAATCATTTCTGCGTCCTTCTTTCTTCATTAAACTCCACAAGCAATGGTTTAATTAAAATCTTAATTAAAACTTCTATATATATCGCGTGTTCTTAAATACACACATCTAATCTAAAAAGTTTGTATTAATATGTATCTATGTCGCACAAAAAAATAACACGTCATTTCCTTTGCTGTTATTGATGACTTGCTAAAATGCACAGCAAATACTATTACGTTCAACTGATTTAAAGAACAATGCCGCTACAGCGAAGAAGCAGGACCAATTGGTTTTGCTTAACCGTACAAAATACTTATTTGATAGCCCGGTACCTGTTGAAATCAAAAAATTCGTCAAAACAGTTCCCGATCTGAGTATAAAAATAGCTTCAATGATATTTGCAGATTTAAAGAAATTTTGAAGGCTACAGTATATATTGAGAACGCTGAAAGTACCTTAAACACAATTTGTTTACCAACCCATAAGTGCTAGCCAAGAAGTAGGTTTTAGTGAGATTTTTTCAAGGATGAATGTTGGGTCTGTTCTTTGCTCCAATCTATTGAATATTCCTTTTAGATTGGTATTGTTTTCACATCTCCTTATTTGCGTTCTTCCCATTACAAAATTGAATTTAACATCTTAGCAATATAATTCTTGTTGGGATATTTTCGCTTTACGTACATGCACATATCTATTGAGGTGCCACACCTGCTCTCGATAAATTAAACGTTGTGTAGTAGTATCAAGAATCAACGAGCATCATCACTCTATTCAGAAGTCAAACGAACGAAATTGAAGCAATTGTGAACTTCGTATTATGATTCATAGTACTGTCTTTAATCTTCACTAATGTCCCCAACGTTCTTGCAACAATGTTAAGAGGAATAATCAGTTATTAAACACTGTAAATATCGTTTTATCGATATTTACAGTGTGACTCGCTAAAATATGGACGCTGTGAAGATTTATTTATTTTATAAATTTAATTTTTGTAATAATCTTAGTTATATTCGTCATAATCTAATGCACATGGGAAGAATAATAATCCTTGATTAGTAAACGAAAAAATAAGGATTGATACTAGAGATGCGATTGGTCCGTTTTGCTAACTCGTCGCTCTTATCATTTAGCACGCCCGCCGCCTAAATAGGCCGATAATTCTTCCCCGTGAAGCTGCTAGCCGGATAGCAACCTTTTCAGAATGCAATGGTTTCCGTATCATGACAACTTCGCCTAAAAAGAAGGATTTGTCAAGTTTTTACACGAGTTTTATATGGATTTGTATGTATTTGCAACGCTTCAACGTCTCCTGATTACCAGCCAAGCAGAGGCCGGTTAGAGAATTAAAAACAAAATAAATAATAATACACAAAGGGAAATAAATGAAGTACTGAACAATGAAAAAGCAGAAAAGAGAAAAAGAGCCTTGAAAGGTCAAGGAAGCAAAGATTTATGGTTTACGAACGAAAACCAAAATCTTAGAGAAAGAGGAAAAGAATATATAAGTCAAAAGAAGAAGAAAATGAGCGCCCGTGGAATGGGTTTACGGTTGAATAAAAAAAATGCAAGACGGAAAAGTCGTACAGTCTATGGAACATATTTGGTTTCGATAGTTGATGAGGGTAAAAAAAACAATGAAAAATAATAAAAATAGATTAAAAATTGGTGGTGGTATGAACTTGTTTTTTTCAACATTTGGTTTAAAGACTACTGCGTTAGATCGTGGACTATGAGAAAAGACAGTGATGCTGAGCTTAAAGGAAGCTGGAAACTTTTGCCTCGACGACTGAATTTTAATATATTATCTGAGGTGAGCCGAAAGGACTGTCCAATGCTCCTCTTCAGCAAGGGTGTGTTTACGTTTCAACTGCAATAAATGATATTGCCAGCGTTACTAATGAAGAGATCCGATTTCCTTGTGCGTTGGTGTACATATTCGACATTGACGACTCATTCACTTGATATCAATAATCATATGTGCAGCGTATAACGTACATAACGTGATAGCAGCCGACGGGACGTGTATCGCCTGCTGTCACAATCCTTGATATTTTTTCCGAACACGCGAGTATCACGTTTTGAACTCGAAAAACATCATAGGCGGACCACATGTACAACGGCGACGTTCCACATTTAGCATTAATTACAACTTACAGAAATATGGGCGGAGACGTAAGACGTATAAGGAATGCGAATGAATAAGCAAGTCTAACACGAAATTGCAGGAATTGATATGCTGATGAACCAGTACATAGATGCGTTATTCGCTTGGCTTCGGGTAGGTGTGCGTTGTACATTTGAAGCGGACTTTCAATTAAAGTGTATTATGTAATTAATCGTGCGATATACCGCATATACTCAACAGATATGGGTATGTATTGTATACGGTGATAGTTTTTATGAGGAAGTAACCGTTGACCATTGTGCAATATTTTGTAAAATTCTAAAAATAAATTCTAATCTAGAATCTAGAGTTAATGTTTTTTCCTATCAGGAACACGTCATCTAGATTTTATGAATTACATTCCTTAAATTAAATGTAATTCCATTCAAATATATGTTCGGCGACCTTTAGAAAGTCAAGAATTTTCTTCTTTTTTAATATTTCGTGCCCCTAAGCCATTGTGTCTTATCCTGTTGTATGCTTCGCAGTGGCTTGTAAGGCGTCTCTCTTCCTCACCGCATCCTTTAGATAGTGGTTCAGATACGAGTCCTATTTTGTGTGGATGCTTGTTTAATGATGTGGATTTGCTCATAGCCAGCAATCCCTCATTTTGTGTGTTCTAACAGGAAAGCCTACGACTGTTATTTTCTCCAATGTTTACCAATGTTCTCACAGTGAATTACAAAAATGACTTGTAATAACTAATAACTGAATAGATTTATGACATTGTTAGAGTTTACGTTTGCTGCACGTTCTGCAAACCAAAATTAAATAATTCATAAAACTTTAGAAGCAGCGTTGTCATCTGCATCCAATGTAACTATCGACTATTTATTATATTGGCATTAATCTTTGGCATGCGTTAGGAAATTTTTTTTTCTATTAAAATCCCCATATACTTCTGGACATTTTTGAAATTACAATCTGATCATAACATTGATCAATGAATAATTTGATTCTAACTTAAATTGCTACAGCGTTAGGAAATGAGATACAAGGATTGAGTCTTAAATTTCTACAAACGATAACTAGATGGCGCAATTGATATTTGACATTAGTATTTTCGTAAAATTTGACATTTGCCTAACACAACAACAATGTTCGATCGAATCACTTCATTCATCTTTCGATAATGAAGCACCATCAGAAAGGATACGGTAAGCGAGCTGTAAATTTTAGAATGTTGTCAAACTTTGATTCCTATCTTTAGCCTTTTTCTGGGTGTAATTGGAAAAATAAACGAGGTTGGTATGCACTTAAAAAAATCAAAATCTAAACTTAAACATTTTTATTAAGATGAAACGACTTCGTATATTGTGCCAATTGTATATGGTATATCACAATTTCATTTACGAGCAATAGTTAGTACATAATAACTGTTATATCATTTTTTGTTCCATAAATAAAATTTTATCTCTTTTCGACATGTTTCGAAGGATGTAGTTCGAAAAGTGACTACCTTAAACAATAGCAATCAATATTCAGCATTGCCTTTAATCGACAAAAATATTGCTAAGTAATCGCGACTTGCAATAAAATTCAACAAAAATAGTCGAGCAATTCCTTAATCACCATTAATCCGCTTGATGATAAAATCTCGTAACGAAGACCTTATCAAATCTTCACTCCAATTACTGAATATAGTAATAGCTTTTCGGTAATCAGGATGAGATGAATTCAAATTCCGATATTGAAATCCCACTTTATACTACCTAACGGAGAATAATTATTTTCCTAATTCGGCTTATTATCGCATAAATTGACAGCGGCACTTCAACGAGATTAAAACTTCTGTGGTAAATTCATTAATTACGAGAACTCGTTAAAAGCGGGTTATAAAAAATAATTTTGCATGATTCATTTTAATATTGCCTTTCGGTGCCAACTAGGAATATTCATCTATGAATTTATTTTATTACTGCCATTTTTTTTTAGGAACGTGCCGAATATATAACTTAATAACGAGCAATAAGAAAACTATTAAGTATTCTAATTAAGTAGCTTGGGTTTGAGAGAATAAAACATGTTTTTTTTTTGTTATAATGCCAAACTCCTGTTGTTCGGGATTCTAAGCACCCTTACTTCTTTATGAATGCAATGATTGTACATTCGAAAAAAAAATATCTTTGCCTGGAGATATTATTTTTTTATACTTTTCATGCAGTGATTAACGATAGATTTGTAGACTTTTTCTATTCTACCATTGATGCTTTCCAGTTAACACTTGCTCATTCTACACCAGTTTCATACTCCTAAGCTGTAGGACTAATTGTAAGCAAGAAATACTGACAAAATTGCACAATATCACTTCGTACACTTGGCAACATATACAAGATGTTGGCGGTTTCAAATTGCGAACCCAACAAGGCGGTCATTAAGCTCTTTCTGTGTGTACCAATTAAAACGGAGAAAAAGTGCTAGATATACTATTTCTTTTTCTGCGGGGATTATTGAATCTAGCAAGGGACCTCCAATTTAAATGAAAGTGAGCCTTATAACCCAGATTGTCGAAGATCAAGTGAATACATTTGTAGTAATGTTCTGGTCTAGTCATAGATAACACTAATTAAGTTGGAGCTTTTTTTTTATTGTATGTTTCATCAATTTAAATAAACCGCGAAGCTGAAAAGATAATTAAAGACGTATTTAATGCTATATTAGAAATAATACAATAGTTGTTCTAGAAAGGCAAAACCTATCTAACGAGCTTTTTACAAGTGCTAATAGCTTACGATCGCGTTGCTTAAAAGCTCGCATTATGTGGAATAACGAATAACAAAACACTATAGCATCTTTAATGAAGCTTCCGGTAAGGCTTTCGAACACCCATCGATTTCGGGACGCACATTAACAAAAAGTTGTTTCAAAGTCCAAAACGACATTTTCACTAAAAGTTACGATGTGGAAAGAAGCTTTTCTACATTTAAAAATGTTCTGACAAATAAGCGAACACATTTCTCAACAGAGAATCTGGAATGTGTTTTAATAAGTAATGTTAATACATCATTTCTAGCACGTTATCTATAAAATATAGGTTTAGACATTATTTACCTTTGTTTAATGTTTTTGCGATGTTGGGAATTAACTATGCTTTCCGTTCGATGCATTTACGCCTCTAATATTTTATACATTTAGGTAGTCGGACAAAAACGCAAAAGTACAGACGCTCGTCGATCAGCAGTGTGGTTATAATGTTCAGAATACCAACAAAATAAGTAGTATTCCAAAAACTTAAATTCTTGAAAAATGAATTTGTAAAAGTCGCTATTCTACCTTCAATAGCCATAGCCAAACGTCGTATTTTTAACCATTTGGCGATAATGTAACATTAATTAATTATTTTCCAAATTAAAATTAGCTTACGTTAGTTAAATATTTCATTTCCATCATCAAATTTTATATTCGAGTATCATCAAAAGAATGATAAGCTTAATGTTTTAGACGTCAACGCGATATCTCTTCGCTCACCGCAGAGCCCGCTGCTTGAACGCATGCATATGTAAACAATTTCACATTTCGTGGAACCTCTAAGAAATTTCCGAGGCAATAATAAATATTTATCGTACCTATACAGGCGTTTCCAGTAATTATACAGTAACAATAGCGTTAGATTCGATTTTCTCTGTCGTTTACCAACTATTTATGTTACGTCATTGTAATATATACATTGACGTAATATTTCTGTCCTAAATGTTTTTTATCTTTTATCAATAGGTATTTAGACCAACATTAAGCATAATGAAACATGTTGAAACACTTCATTTATGAGACACCATTATATGTAATTTTACATATATGTATATAGAGGCGTTAGAATCATTTACACTAGTAAGCTCGGATTGTAATGATTTGATTACGGGTAAAAATTGTTGACCCTGTATATTAATGCATCGCGATTATTTAAACAAATCATCACGTTTCCTTACCTTTCCAGAGCCTCTTTGATCTAAAGCGAACGAGTTTTTTATAATCCAACAATGTTCGATTTTGCGGAACTACAGTTACGTCATATCCACTCTTTATGAATGGTACCTGGCGGTGTGTGTTTTCGCGCGTACAAAAAAAATAGCTGATTCACTTTTAATTTATTAGCAAAATTCTATCTTTCCGCACGTGATATAAATGCAATATAATTGTTATGCAAAATGTGAATGTACAAGCGAAATTACGAAGTAGTCACAAAAAGGAAAGGAGGTATCAGCACTTGTCTGCCAGACAGGAAATACATGAGACCTACAATGATTAATAAGCAATTTTAAATCCTTGAATTACAACTTTTTAGATTATTGCTTTAGTTTTTATTTTAGAAAAAAGTGTTCTGAATAAAAGTTGTTTAGTTCAAGGTGGTGCATAACCGAAAAATATTTTCGACTCTGCAGAGTGTCTAGAAAGTAGGCGAACTTTATTGTAAATAGAGCACCTATGTATTCATTTTCTAATTCGTAGTTAGAAAACAACTCTGTACAAGCAAGTTTACGTATTCTTAATATTGACGTTGTTTGTGACCCTTCTTTAAATAATGAGATCGATGCATAGGGTACGATAAATGTGACGCAGTAGGCAGGTGCATTTATTTTTCAAATTGAAATTTGAAATTTACAAGCACACACATGCAATGACATGATGGAAATAGTTTCATCAACATAATATTACACTGCACGAATCAAAATTATTTTCAAGTAGAGACCGATGGGTAAACCCCTTGTCCCCTTTCATAGCCAACTTCTTCAGGAGAATTTGGCTTAGGCATATAAGAAAACGATCTTTGATACTAGGAAAAGTACTATTCCGGATTTCCTCGCGACTCTTAATTCATAATTTGAAACTATTCAATTCACAGTAGAAGAAGAAGTGAACAATCAACTTCCGTTCCTGGATTGCTTAGTAATTAAAAACAACGATAAACTGGAAATAGACATCTGTAGAAAGGAGACAAACACTAATGAACGATTTTAACCACTATGGACAACACAAAATGGCCGCGATTAGCTTCTTAATTAATGGATTAGTTAAATAGAAGTAGGTACAACGAAGAACTTAAATTCATAAAAAATGTAGCTATTTACAATGGTTACTCTTCTATAGATGTCGATCGCATGCTTAACAGAGTCCAATATAGGCGGTAGAAACTAACAGTAAGAAATTCGTGAATCTCTCCTTTCACGGTACATGGAAAGGTATTCATCATGTTGTAGCCAAACGCCATTGTTTGATAGTTCAGGATTGTTTGCATTGCAGGCATCGGTTTCAAATGCAAAAATTGCAGGTATCTTTCTCCAGTTAAATTATTTGCAAAAAAGAATGGGCCTATAATTTGGTCGCTAATAATTCCAGTCCATACAATAACTTTCTGAGGATACTGATTTTCCTCTATCCAATGAAGATTTTCCCTAGCACCATGTCTACAATTTTGTCTATTGACCGTTCCGTTTTAACAAAATGTTGCTTCATCCATCATTTGTTCACAGAATTCTTGTCTATGATCAAGGTCATCTGCGAACTCGTGAACCACTTGTAGCCTACATGGGTGAACATTTTAAAACCGAAGTGTGGCTTACATTGTAATCCAAAGCAACGTTTCTACTAATTGAATGTGGATTATTTTCAATTTCTAAAAGTACGTCAAGTTGTGGATCTTCATTTAATGCCACCGGACGTCCACTTTTTGGAAGATTCTTTACATTGCTGTGTTCTCTAAATCTGTTTTCGATTCTACTAAGGGGACATATGGGGTGGTTTGGATACTTATTTCTAAAAATTTGACATACTTCTTAATGTGATCTGACTCTGTCGCCATAACCCATCATCATTAACACTTCAATTCTTTGTTTCTCGCTTATTTGTGCCATTTTTATTAAAATCTACATTAGAACAAGCAAACGACAATAATTTTATTGCTTACTTTTGAGAGGTGTAACTATGGATTCTTGTTTGTTAATTACACGTTAACTGCGTTTAATTAATTTTTGATATTCGAACTTTGACACTGTTTTTCTCAATTTTCTCAATTATTTTGTAACATATCGATGATTTTATACCGTTGAAAACGGAATAAAGAGTACCACTGAAATTATTTTAAAAAAATATGTTGTAATTTTAAAAAACATTTGATAACGTCATAACTTTAAAAACAAATGACATAACAAGATGTGGTAACGTAAAATAATTGAAAGCACTATACCAACCCTTTCGAGATTTTTTCAAGAAAATAAATATTAACAAAGATAATTTATCCGTTACTTTGAATTAAAATATTAAAAGATTACAATTGGCGCCAATATCAAAATTATAAACAGTTGAGGGAAACGGATAATCTTTTATCCAATTCCGCTGTGGCAAATTTTGTATCTAACAGTAATGAATATTCATTGTTTACGAAGGGGTGACATCGAATAACGTTCCCTTTAGTAAAAGGAAAAAAGAAAAAGAAATTGAATTAGCACGCGAAATGCCGCTATTTCAAACGGTCGCTAATTCCATTCCTTCGTACTTTCCTTCTTCCGTCTTTCTCTCTTTCCTTTCCCATCATGGCGGCAGCTTAGATTCCAGTGTCAAGAAAACGTGGTAAAACCGAGAATTGTAATTCAGCGATAAGTATTAATTAATGAACGTGTTTTCGTAACAAAATGTAACGGTTATTCCGCAGGTTCACGATAATTACGTATTATATGTACTTGGTGCTTATTTTTTTTACAGATGCGCCGTATCAATAAAACAGGGTATATAAAAGACAAGTACCGGGCACCGCGCCAAATCAATACCGGGGAATTGCAATATAGAGCAAATTCGCTGATTCGCACAGTCCTTCGCTGTTAGTTTATCGTTCGACACCGCGCCTGGTGCGTGTTCCGTTTTGTGAATACAACAAGCTGCAGATAAGCCGTGAATTCAATATTCGCGAGAGAAACTCATTAACAATCGACAAAACCATTTATTAAAACTAAATATGAGTGTGTTAAATTCAACGTGTTCCATTGTAACTTGGTAAGTATCTACTGCATACGTTTCATTATTTGGTGATATGCGATGCTAAAAGTTCCCGCGTAAATTATACGAAGCAAAACGTTATAAATTCTTATATTTTAAAGTGCAATTCGGCTCAAATATGAAAATCAACAGCGTCATCTTACAAGCCATGTGCTCGCCGGACGAGGCCACGCATTTCAAGTGTGATAGTGTGTCTAATTTTAAGATCTTCATGCATAGTTTCAGCAAAGATGCATATATTCACACCTTTCCCATAAAAATAACCCGCATGCGACGAAATAACCATTTTAATATCCAAAAATAAGCATACGTGAACATCGATTTATAATATATTATTTCTGTTCGCAGGCAAACATTGGTCAACATGATACTGCATCTACTGTAACGCTACAGTTCTCCATCACCTCAACGTACAATAGTAGTTGACTAAACGTTACTAGTTTCTCGTCTCAAAACTCCTCATCCGTTGTTCAAAACGTACACTGAAAAGAAAACAGTTCACAAAAATTAATCCGCAAAAATGATCGAACCATATTCAGCCAGTATATTATGGATAGTCGTTGTAGCTTTCGTCATCGCCTTCGTACTGGCTTTTGGTATTGGGGCCAACGATGTGGCTAATTCCTTTGGTACAAGCGTTGGTTCAAAAGTTCTTACGATATTGCAGGCCTGCATTTTAGCTACAATCTTCGAAATTCTTGGATCAGTATTAATTGGTAAGTAACAAAATATAAAAATTTCATGTTAAAAGTAATTTTATCTAAAATATTCCATATTTAACGTTGTTTGTTATTGGAATTTTTCCCTTAAGCATAAAACAAGGGGGAAGTGCAAGAATAAACATTTTCGAAATGGGTAACATGATATTGCAATGTAGATGGTATTACATTGCACTAGGTTTCAATTTCATTGCTTAAAGCTTTGTGTTGGCAGCAAATTATTTTGTCCTATACAATAGTTTCCTTTCTATTCAGCAAAAAATCGATGGGATTGCGAAATTTTTATATAACGCATTGTTAGACTTTAGAACAAAATAACATTTATTTTAAGCTTAAAGTTAAAAGTAATGTGCTTGTAAAGAATTATACAAAGTTCTTTTTGTGTGCAAACACATTGTGCAAAGTTCTTTTAATTTTCTGATCAAGATGGAAAGAAACTGTTGATTCTTGTCTCTGTAGAGGATTAGCATCAAATTACTAACTTCACTAGTAATTTTTTTTGGGTACAAAATACTGGATTAAGAATAAATATTTTTCAAAGATTAGTCCTACAGCTACAATGTGTATCAAAAATCTGATTTTCTTTTTACATCAATGTTCATGTAAAAAAGCTGCTTTGCTTATGGCCAGTTCTAGAAAAATTTTATATTTTTGAGGAAGAAATTTCATAGCTTAAATCGTTTGTAGGTAGCAAATTTTATTTGATGATATAGTTTTTTTTAATAAGCAAAAAAAAAACAATAATCTGCTCAAGATGGTTGAAACAATTTTTTTTTATTTCTAGAGAAACATTTGTGCCCAAAATACTAGCTTCAGTGATTTATTTTCATGATAAGAACACGTATCTTTAAAACAAACAAAAAAACTTACATAACTGTTTTACTCATAGCCAATTCTAGGAAAATATTATGTTTGTAGGAAAGATTTGTGTGATTTGCCTCGAGATTCTGAGGAACCGCTTACTTTTAAAGTGTTTTATTTCCACATATCCTTCTCAAAAAAGTAGATTAGATAACTGGAGAATAATTTTTGTTGGTACCATGAAAATTTCATAATAATTTTTTTTTTCTCCTTAAGAAACATATTTTAATAATACCGACGTAGTATTTTTCTTTTTAATAAATAACAATTTTTTCCCCTGAAATTTATCTTTTTCGCCATATTCATATCCTCTCAATTCTTGTCACGTGCTATTATGCTAGTCTTAAAATTGTTCGGCCGTCAACTCAGAAATAACCTTCATCTGGACAACGTAGAAAATAATGCATTCGGCGACGGCACGGACATACATTTTCATAAATTTTCAGATGTTGTAGGCTCAAAGACGGCTCCGTACCTTGAATTTTCTAGAAATTGCGCCCAAAGTTTCGCGATCCCATCTAAGCTTGCTATTAAATAAATATTATCATTTTGTGATGTCATATTCACAAAATGATACGCCAAAGGCGTTTAAAAATAGACAAAGTAGGAAATAATTCTTGCGAATTTTGTTTGCCTTGTGTATACTTGAAATTAACCATTAAACTGTTCAATTCCAAGAGTTCATATTTACCTTATCCCTGCGAGAGCTCAAATTAAGTTAAAAGAAAAAAACAAATTAAAGAAAATTTAAACCGTTTAAAAATAGTAGAGAGATAACATACGAAGTAATAACTGATCCCATATGGAAAGAACCCCAGTATTTATTTTAAGTACTGGAGTAATTTTAGTAATATTAGCAAGTGTGAAAAACCCATAAGATTAACTAAGAATAGCTATTCCGAAAAAAGATGCAATTGCTTGCCAAAAAAATGTACCTACTGACTAAAAACTCAAAGTCCGAAAGGATCTCGTACACCTAAGATTGGCTAAATTTCAAGTAATACAATGTTGCTTTTCTAATAATTTTATGTGCCTAAGTAGTCGAAATTTCCGATCCACTTTTTGTAGTTTGTTCAATGATAAGATCTAATCTGACACACGCTCGCCAAATTAACAAAAATTAATTACACATCACTTGAATTAAGGTGGCCAGATTAGAATCGATGTAACGACGAAAGCTCATTTCCGTTTTGATCTACCAATCGGCAAAAATTGCACGCTCCGATTACGCAAAATAATCAAGTTACCTGGGTACGTACGACATTTGACATATGCCGCATGCGAGCATTGTGCACGTGGCGGCATCGCACGTAGACAAATAATGCAGCTATAAAAGAAAAGATTTATTTGTCGCGATAACAAGATAAATATTAATTAGTCGGTATAATAATACTGTTCATTATATCCACTAAGATATTAAGAAATTTCATGCAAAGGTACAATGAAAGGAAATTATTGTAATTCGGTATATTATTTCATTCTTTTGCTCCTGACCTCCGCGTCTAAAAATATACCTATTCTTTTTTTATTTGCACGTGACGAGGATTAATTGTGCTGTTTTTTAAAATAGATCTCAATTTTATTTGTACTGAATAACATTTTACAATAATAAATTTTAAGAAACTCGAAATGCACAGGCTGTTCCAAATTCTAGGTAAACATGAATATATTTTTTTTCTTTCATGTTTTAAAAACGCCCGGGCAGGGTATAGTCTGTTATTTGCGAAATCCTCATATTGAAGCTCACGAATCCAGGACAGCTTATAGATACAATTTCCTACGGAAAAAGATAATAAATTTTCGTTAAAGAATAAACAAGATTATTATACACTAACTGAATAGACAAATATTCAGTACTTTATAAAAATATTCAATTATCTGGTAGGTATTTGTTGCACAACATTTTGATTTCCGAGATTCATCTCGCACGTATTCTGTTATCTTTTTTTTTTACTGTTAATTAAGATATAAACGGGACAAGGTTCACAAATATTTGCACTGTTAAATATAATTAAGCAATGGAATCGTTAAGAATAAGCTCATGATATTTTACGGATATCCCCATTTTTTGTTTATTCTCTTATTTTCTGATGGATAAAGATGCGGTGAAATATGAGATTGATAATAAAATTCTTTTTGCAGGTTACAAAGTCTCAGATACGATGCGGAAAGGCATTTTAGATACTAACCTCTACGAAGGTGCAGAGGCAGAATTGATGCTAGGTTTCCTTAGCGCGTTAACGTCAAGCGCTATCTGGTTATTGGTGGCCACGTTCTTCAAATTACCTATTTCGGGCACCCATAGCATTGTCGGCTCGACCATCGGTTTCAGCTTGGTCGCCCGAGGCACCAAAGGTCTCCACTGGAAAACGCTTCTTACAATAGGTAATTTCGCATTACTTGCATAGAAAGAGATAACAGGTTATACATCCTACCATAACGAACAATAGCGCATAGTTCTATAACAGATTCTATTTTGCAGTCGGTTCATGGTTTGTCTCACCGGTACTTAGCGGCTTGACATCTCTCTTTATCTATTGGATTATTAAGCAGACCATCTTGAAAAGGGCGGATCCGGTTCCAGCCGGATTGATCAGCTTGCCGATATTTTATGGCTTCACCATCGTTGTCAATGTATTTTCCATCGTACACGACGGTCCGAAACTATTGCACATGGATAACATTCCTCTATGGTTAGTTTGCGCCATTACTGGCGGGATTGGTGTACTTACCGTAATCGTCGTGCAAGTATTGGTCGTACCATGGCAAAGGAAGAAGCTGGTGGAAGTTGCCGCCACCGATAA
This sequence comes from Marronus borbonicus, assembly GCA_902655005.2. Taxonomy (NCBI): domain Eukaryota; kingdom Metazoa; phylum Arthropoda; class Insecta; order Coleoptera; family Scarabaeidae; genus Marronus; species Marronus borbonicus. Next base: position 26,960,541 of record LR737380.1, on the reverse strand, counting down.
TGTCAATTTTAACATCGGGGAATCATTAGGTAGGTTAAAATTTCGTTCGATTACATTTTCACCAAAATAACGAATAATATCGGTGCAAAGATTCAGCCAAGTGATATATCAGATTCGTATTTTTAAAACAATTAAACTAATAACAGATTTTGTTAAAAAGTTGATCCAAAGCAACTGGCCCTCTCAAATCTACTTCGTAATTGTTATTACAAATTTAAAGCTTAAACAATTAAGTCGGAATGAAAACATTCACAGTTCAATGAGATAGGATACTCTACAGCAGCCATTGGCGTGTGATAAACACCTTTTTTCCGTTTTGTATAACCCAAGTTACCTTTGATAACTTGCCAAAGTATATCCCGCGTTGTGTGATATAATTTGATGAATAGTCAGTCGCTTAACTCGCGTCTATTTTCACATCCCTACATCGCTGAGGAGTTTACGTCAACGACAATAACTCAGAAAAGTGTATTAAGGCCGTTTCCGACAGGGTATTCGCCTAAAAAAAAATTCTCGCCGACAGACAGCAGAAAAATTGAATAACGTAGCGTCCTCCCTAGCGTCACCTAGGTTTAAATTCAAAATAAGGTCAAATAGAAGAGATGCACGCTTTTTGGCACTGTCGTCGTCTGTGTGAAATTTGTCGTCTAAATATTTATAATTCCTGATCAGGGATTCTCGGTAATTCATCGGAATTTCATGTATTTTCGCTATATGCAGTTATCAAGTCATCGAGGCGGACGCGTGTTTATTCTGGCGAATTTCACGTCATAAAATTATAGATTTTCGATAAAAATAAGGATATGAAATATGGAACTACAGTTGCTGCAAACAGTATTGATTTATTGCAACTATTCAAAGTTCCGCAAAACATCAATAAATAGAATTAATTAATTCAAAATATAAAGTTGTTATGCAGAAATTTGGGAAAACATGTAACGGGATTTATATATTTTTAAATAAACAGTGAGTCATGATTAATTTTAGAAGTTGGCTACTTTTTCTGAAATAATGATACAAGGTTAGATAATTAAGTTTCAAAAAAGAATAATGATCCTATGACGCTGTCTTACGATAAGCCCACTATCTTGTGTTACGTTTAGTGATGCACCAGGCCATAATATTTTATTAACGTTGATTGTTCACTTTGGAAATAGGTTAAATTATTTTTATCAAAATAATTATTAATTAAGTCCAATCAAGCAATCAATACTTCTTCCTATTGTCATTTTAAAGGACCTTTTTCAGAAACATCACCAGAAGGTAGTCCTAAAAACAGGTCCAATCGAAATTCTCAGCTGAGCGAACGTCAATTGACCGTAATTTCCGAAAATAACGAGATGCACGCTATAGAGGGTAAGAACAACGCTACGAAATACGTCTTCGTTCACGGCTACGACAAGAAGAACGGTTACGCTCCTGCTCTGGAGACTGCCGGAAACTTGAAGGTTGCCGAAAGTGCAATGACTGTCAATATAAACCCTCCTCTGCCTCCAAATTCAAGCGCCGTACCACTGATAACCAATAACAGTATGGCCAAGATGCATGGAGATGACAAAGCATGCGCAGTTGAAATCAACAGCAACGCTGACGTGGAAGAAGAGAATCCGAAGATATCGAAATTGTTCAGTTTCTTGCAAATTTTAACGGCGATTTTTGGTAGCTTTGCGCATGGTGGCAATGACGTAAGGTGAGTACCAGCAGGGAATCTGGTGTACTAAAAGAACTCGCGTAATGTTAAGATTTAAACCTAATTATTTTTTTCATATGTTACAGTAACGCAATCGGGCCTCTAATAGCGATTTGGTTAATTTACATCGACGGTTCCGTTCAGGAAAAATCACAATCCCCAATCTATTTACTATTGTATGGAGGTGCTGGAATTTCAATAGGCTTGTGGCTGTGGGGCAGAAGGGTCATACAGACAATCGGAGAGGATCTCACGAAAATCACTCCCTCGACGTAAGTCTTAGCTTGAAGGATGAACCTTTCGAATAGCTAGAAGAATGCTAATTTCTTGTGATTTACAGCGGATTCACCATTGAAATCGGGGCAGCTTTGACAGTATTAATCGCTAGTAAAATAGGTATACCAATTTCAACTACGCATTGCAAAGTTGGATCTGTTGTTTTCGTTGGTTATTTCACCGCATCTCAGAAAGGTGGTGTCGACTGGAAGTTGTTTAGGTAAGAATCTACAACATAATTAATGGGACAGCATAACGATAAAAAAAAAACAGGATTTACATTTCAATTACTTAGATTATTTGATTCAAGGTTGTGTAATTTTGAACTATTTGTAAATTAATAGTGATTCTATGTAAAGTTTACGCGCACCTGCTGTTTTGAAAAATTCTAGAACTCGTCATTCACTTGTTCTTGCTTCTGTTTTAGAGACTACTGTACAATTATCTAAATGATTGATGATGGAAAAATAGTCGCGCAAACCTTCTTTCAATTATTGATAATAGCAATTAAATCTCATTATTTATAATCAATTGAATCACGTGTTTTTCTTACAAAGGCAACGAAATGCATAATGCAGAATACTAAGCAACAATCTATGCGAAAGATTTAAAATGATTGCGAATTTATTTACAAAAACATTTCTTCAATCGGATTTTTTTACATTTGAAGGGGTCCCTGATTTAATAACCAATTGTTATCATATAAGACAGTTTACTAATTGATCTCTGTTCTTATTTCCAGGAATATTATTTATGCGTGGGTGGTAACAGTGCCTGTAGCTGCTCTTCTGTCTGCTGGCTGCATGTTTATGTTACAAAATATCGTAATTAATTAGATAAAAAAAATAAAAGACAATTTTACTTAATTATTTAAATTTTGTACGTTCAATTCTTAATATCTTTTTTTTATTAATAATAATTTTTGAGTCTCAATGATGGCGGAATGTATTTCATTTGTCATCGCGTTCATTCATTCATAAAAAAAACAAACTTACATGAACATTTATCTTTCGTTCTCTTTTTTTTGTACTTCTCTTCCATAACATGTTATCTATTAGAAGTAGTAGTACTTATTTAATTCGTAGTTTGTAGTAAATAAAGATCATATAATACTACTTACCTATATTGAAAGGGAAAGAAAATCTGTGATGCGCAAACTCACACGCAAAATGTCGTAGTGTAGTATTTGCTTTTAAATTATTAATTATTGTCGAGGAAAGTCTCTTGTTGATTATGCCAAAGCCTACTCAGAAGAAAAAATTAAAGAAGTGTGAGAGAAGAAATATTATACTTAGGAAGTTTTGCGTTTGAAAATTGTAAAGAATTTCAAATAAAAAAGAAGCAATTAAGTCAATTTTAAAACGGACGAATTTTATATATATATACGAATACTTTTTTAATTATTATATTTATGCCTCTAAGCGTACGTGTTTTGTATTTATTATTTTATATGTATATGTGACAATTATATACTTAAGATGTCCTATGGAGCAGGGTGCTGCTTATGTATAGCCAAAAAAACGGACTAAAAGAAATAAAATCTTTTTTTTTTACAAGTTACTCAAATATTTCGCTGTCTATGGCCTGTGCAAAATATCGAAAAAAAAATTGTTTATTATCTCTTAAATTAAATGTACTTATTTTGAGAGTATGCTACTTACTAAAATATTACTTTGGAATAATTAGGGAGACGATCCGCTATTTTTTTTTATTGGATTTGACAAATTTGTTTGCAAAATAACTGTACTATTTATTTATTATTTATTATAATGTATTTTGTATTATCGTTGTGAGAAACGTACTATCTCTGGTAAAATAAACAAAAAAAAAAGAAACTGGGTATAAAAAGAAACACACCTCTATTAATAAATTTTTTTTATAAAATTCTAGAACTGTTTTTTTTATTAATTGTACTGAGCAACCTAGATATGTACGCGTCCTTCATTATCCTTTCATTTTTTTTTACTCTATTTGAAAAACATACGTCTGCTTGCATAATAAGCAGACTTTCGTATTTTTTTGCTTTTAGTTTTTCATTTATTTTTACTTAAAAACCCACTTGTATTATTGCATAAATAAAAATAAAAATGCGAACGCAATTCCAGTTTCTCGCCAAAGGACGCTGCAGGTTGCATGACTTGCCTCAGGAAAGAATATATGTGATAAAAAGTGAATTTGGAGCTTCCCAAAAAGTAAACATAAAAATTTAACCCAGAACTGTCAGCACTAACTTAGAGATGCTTACAACTATCAAAAGAAGCACTGAATGAAATTACTTTGGAAGTTTGGTGTAGTTGAGCTGTATATGTTTATTGAATATCTGCGACCTTTTAAAATGCTCTTTATCGAAAAGTAACAATGAAGAATTGTTACTATTTAGTGGACAAACCAAAGGTAAAAATGGACAAAGGATATTAACATAAATTTCGAATACCTTGTTTATTTGGAATTTTAAGTCCTTTTGGAAAAGGCTTGGCTACGCTGTCTACATTTTTAACTGTCAGTTTCTTCCTGCTTTGTTTTATGTCAGGAAGAAACTGACAGACATGTTTAAGAATGTTGACAACGTGTAGTAAAGTAAAATTACAGCCAAGGACGAAGAAAACAATTTTCTTTCCCAAAAAGCCCAAGAACTCAAATAAAACATGCGAAATTTAGGAACTGAAAATTAAAAATATAAAAGTAAACGTAATATTAACACAGAATAAATTCTGAACAGTTTCATCACGTGGCTAATTCAAAAGGTATTTTCGAATTACCATTAAACAGTTTAACCACCTTTTGCCATTGCTAAAGACTGATATTGAAAAGAAAAAGCATTATCGCGTATTTGTCGATATTTTCCTATTTATTCTATTAGTACTTCAACAAAGGCCACGTTGAATAAGTTAAATATGCATCAGCACCTGTTACAAGAATATAAGTAGAGGCGCTTTCGGGTTCATTATGAATGCTCGTACTCAGTGACGTTTTGAAAATATAGCTAGAAAGGAAACACTTCGCAACGTCGTTAAAGTAACGAATATAGCAAACAGCGTTCGTTCCTTGTATGGCCATGTAAAAGTTATGTTTCACAAATGCAGTCTGGCCTTAGCTGTAGATGGTTATACATCACTCTGTATGTTAAACGTAATTTGAATTATTGATTTTTTTAGAACATATTTTATTATAAATAATTTCACAAATAACCTTGTAAAAGGAATGGGTTTAAATGAAGCAAATAAATAGTTTTTCTCCTAGATTAATATTCCTTGTTCTTTGTTTTCGCGTTCTTTTCCCAAAAATAAAGAGATAGAAGACTATTCTGTATTGTTATTTTAAATTCCTAATTTCAGATACAGTGTAAAAGTAACCTTCATAAATAAATTGTGAAATATTGTACAAAATAATTAACTCTTACAACATTGAAGCAATTCTTTTTTTTTGTATGTTACAACTTTCTCTAAACCGAATAATAAAGCTCCCTGTCTTCGTGTATTTTTCATTCATTAGGGTATCTCTTCCTTTATGTTGGTCTCTTCTATCGTCACTTCGTTCACGAAGACCTCGTCTTCAAACGTCTTTGTCGCAAGTTCGTTATCGAAAAGGTTCTCACTTAAAAATGCCTCATCGTCCGGTAATATTGCTTCGTTCGCGCACTCTCCCGGTGCTTCAATTCGCACTTCGCCGTCGAAAAACGTTTCCACTTCTTGTACGGGCTCTTCTTTCACATTTGTCGAAGATCCTAAAGGACTAACACTAACAGCCTTTGTTTGAAGCACACCTTTATCCTGTTGAAAAACATAGGTTAAAAGATGTAAAGGCTAAACAAACATCATTTATTGTATTGGTAGTACCCCCCGTAAGCAATGTTTAAAGTTGTGGCGACTTACGACAATGCACTATTACATTTAAAATAAAAATGTGTTGCTGATCAAGGGTATGTTTATAATGAAGCTAAGGTATTCGACAAAAACGACGAATTAGCAAAACGGGCCAAATGGAAGCAAGTTGCAATGCTCGATAAAAGTCAACAAAGATATATAACAATTAAAAGAGAATCTAAATCTCACAAAACTCTTTAATAGCTCCTGTTTTTGAGTTATGTGCAGCTCATCTTCAGACAAGAGCTGTAAAACATAAAAATTTAAAACTCTTGAGGATGAGCTGTACATAGCTTGAACTGTCAAATTTTATCTGCCTTAATCATCTACAGTTTTAATCACACGCGCCCCAGGATTTTGAGCAGTAGAGGGCAAGATTCTGATCTGTTGCGAAATTTATTTGAAACCAAAAAAATTAAAATATTTCAACAGTTGTGAAAATAACGAGTTTGTCGAAGCTGCCATAAACGATAAGAACTGCGAATTAATAAAACGCGCCACATTTTCAACATCTATTACAAGTGATCACGGTCATGCATGATATCTCCAATACTTCTTTCCTACAAGATTTACCAGAACGTAGCATAATCAATAAAAAAGGAACTGGTAAGGATTACCTAACGACTGGTAAAGCCAAACGTTTTAAAACTATTGCCTACATTACCCCACAAACAAGACTTTCAAATATATAAAAAAAATGTTTATCGTATTTTAAATAAACAAGACACATAAATATTACTTACTTCTAAACTATTTTGAGGCACAACTTTCAGTACGACATTTTTCCCAGATGCAGTTTTAACTAATATAAGATTAGACGAATTAGTTGTAATTTGATCAGCATTCGTTACAATATTTGCTTCAAATTGTTGAACATCTACATTCGAACCTCTAGAATAAAATTAAATCTTTTTTGAATAATCAGCTGCTCATAAACAATAACCATTACCCTCGACTCGCAGGATGTTCCGAATCTATGGTTAAACCATAATGAATATCCGCTTGCCAAGGATTGAACTTCTTTTTCTGAGAAGGTCGACCTTGATTAGCGTAGCCATTTTCAATCTCTTCGTCCGATTCATATTCACTTTCATCGCTGGTCTGTGATCTCCTTTGTTTTTTTCGCCTTCGCAAAGGATCATTATGCTTTAATCTTTTCCCTCGTCTCGATATCGTATATCGATGTGGATCGAAACCTTCTCGTCTCATGATTTCCGGCAGGTACCTCCTTCGTGCGTTTATGAACCAATTGCTGATTTGCAGGAAGGTTAAATTGGTTTCCATCGATAAGCTTTGTTTTTCGACCTCAGTCGGGTAAGCGTTGAATCGATGTTCGTACAACCAACTTTTTAAGATTTTGACTGCTTGTTTTGGGAGGTGTCCTCGCCTTTTAACGACCGGTTCATTTCGATGGACTACTACGCTATCTTCATATTCTTCATTTAAGACGACGAGTTCCGGTTGTTCATATTGATCGGTGTCTGTATCGTTTTCTTCTGCACTACTCGTGGATTGAAATTGTTGATATTCTAAAATTATATCACCTAAGGCGGTTGATAAAATCTTTATTTTTAAGGGTATTTACCTATTTCTTCGTTAGACATCCTTAGGGTCAGCTTGAGTGTACCGTTGTGATTGTAAGTTTAATTTTCGCGACTTTGTATCTGTAAAGAAACATATTTCGTGAATTTAAATGAAATTGCAAAGGATAAATTGTCATTTTTTTTACATAAATCAAACTTACATTAGTCTGTCAGCATCATACCCTAAATAATCATGAAAATATTTTGTCAAATTTGAAAAGATCATTTTTTACTCTGCCTACTTGTGGAATGATTTTTTTTGAATGTATAATGGGTGTTGCAGATATTGAATGCCGGTGTATGCAGCGATGTTTTATGTACATATGGGGGTGATTAAAAAATCGATAATATCATTTCGAGAACGATGAATTTCGATCTTGTAGCGTTTCGAATGGACGCGAGGATCATGGTTTAGGTGAAATCTCCACTTTTATTAGGCAAAACGGGGTTCCCGCATCATCTGCAAAAAAACTTTAAGGGTCCGATATTTCGAGGATCCACCACGTCATCCTGGTGGGGATGGGCGTATTATTTTCTTTTTCGAAATTGACACTTATAGGACTTGTTATTCTTCGTAATATGTCAAATCTTATGAACTAAATCGTAGGAATTGACATTTACGTTCCGCGGGCGCACTTCTTTTCCCTACGAACCAACTGTCAACGATCGTCAATATGTTAGGTTAGAATAGCGCGTCCGGACGTACGGTACGTAATAATCAACGCATGTAGAAGTATTTAAGCATCGAAAATAATGTGGAACACTTACCATTATTAAGAAATCGTTTATTTTAATCCGAAATGTCAATAACCAAATACAAAATAAAGGTCGATTACGTCAGCTAGCTTGGGCGATTTTTATTAGGATGCTTACCAGATCGGTCGCGCTTATACCATTTAGCATACGTAACGTCCTCATGGCGATTCAATTACTTATTGCACCAGGAATTTATTAAATCGTTGCTTCATTAATATAGTGCATTTCCACATTATTTAAGTAATGGAAGCACAGATTATTAACGCCTCCGCTTCTGTCTACTATTCAACCTAATAAATAACCGAAGTACTAAGTAAAAAAATGAAAGGCATCTTCAGAAATCTCCTTTTTATAAACAAAAAAATCATCAAACATGATCTATGCTTAAAAGTATAACAAATGAAAATTAAATATGAATGGTATGTTTTATGTACAATAGTGTTGCCAACCAACTTAATAGAAATATCTTTCTCCCGGCCACAAAATTCTAACTACTATTCTTTTTTACCTTTAAAGGTTTATTTATGTGGTTTTACAATGCGTTTTAGAATTATCCAACTGTAAATGTACCTTCGCTATTTTAAATAATTTATGATCATTTTTCTCTCTCTAAAAGCAGAATAGGATTTAGTAGGTTGTAACATTTTTAAATTTCGCGCATTTTAAAGTGATATTAACCCTTATTTGCAATTAAAAAAGAAAATGAATGAAAAATTGTGCTGAATTATTAAGAAAGGTACAACACTGGATACTATCAACTGTCAATATCATCGCCCCCCTTTTATAATAACACTACCTTTTTCGCTGGTTGTCAGCACTGATACGCAATAAAATATGTATTTGTCAGTTTTCTTTATGTAATACAAATCAATTAAGATAAATTTTAATTTGTAGCTTATAAAATAAGAGAATTTTGATGTCGGCAGGGGTTGACATCTTGTTGCTCGGATACAGTGGCGGTGCTTACCACCTTTGGTGCCCTTCTGCGAACAGTGTTGCCAGACGGTATTTTTAAATTCTAAGAGATAAAGAACAAAATCACGAAAAATAAGAAGGAAAACAGGAGATATCGTGAAAACAATTAAGAATTAATGATACTTATGATATGGTCAGATCATTATGCGGTAAATGTAGCTGATTTAAGTTAGTGGTTCCGGTAATAGCGACATTTCTTAGCACAATCTTAACCTTTATTATTGGAATCGTCAGCTCATATCGCCCGCGAAATTGAAAGAAAAATGTTTACTAAGATTAGAGGTTGGTTATCGACGTCCTCCTGAAAGCCTCAAAGATAAATACCGGGTACATACTGTAATAGTAAATAACCATCTACTATAATCTTATTTAAAAGATTCAGCCACAAGTGTTTCGATTTTAACCTTTAGTATTAAGTTTTAATTTAACAAAACGCACAAATACACACTTAACACTTTTCGATTTGGTTGACCAATCACGGATGTTTGCAATTAGTTGACCAATTAGAAATTTAAGCCAATTGCCACAACCTCACAGTTATTGGCTGCCAAGAAAGTAGACAAATTTATTTAAAGACGTAGCTATTACATTTTAATAACACAATTTTTTCGGTATATTTTGTTTTCTTAATAATAAATTAGACACTGGTAGACATGTTGAAAATCGTGAGATCTGGCAACATTGGTTAATCGAAAACAATGTTTTTGCTATTGCGTGGATTTGGCCCATAGTCAACCCGATAGAACGCAATGCCCCTAGTAAAATAGCCACTAAGCTACGCCATCTGATAGTGCGGTAGCTTAACCATTTTGGCAATTTGGCGCCACAGCGGGAATTTCAATTGGGACTAAGGAGTACGTAGCGCTTTTGCTTTGCCTCTCGTTATCAAATTAAATTAGTTTTATGATCGTTTGCACCTACTAATTAAGTCTAAATTGTGACTGACCAACTTGCCAAAATATTGACCAGATTGTATGACTTTAACATACACATACACGAGTTTGAAATTATAGCAGGCTTAAGTTATGGTATAAAAAGTTTAAACGAATGCAAAACTACATATTCAAGATAAAGCTAGGATTGTATTACTTCTAAAAAAATATGCAAATGTTATAATTGATAGCATTATGTAATTGAACAAGGTTAAAAAAGAGACATAAAAATTACGTAATGTACTTTATTCAAGTTTCTGTTTTAAAGACAAATCTCTTGCTTCTTGGTATGGTGCTGAAGTATAGCCCCCTAATTTTTTTCCAACCAAAATATTATTAGCACTTTTATAGTAGTCATAAGTAACTAACAGACGTTGGAGTCAAAATGCTCAATCTGAATAAAATTAAAATTAGTATTTTCATTTGTTATCGAACTAATTTTTCGTATCATAGGCCCTTTTACTATTTCAACATTGCATATTCCCGCGCCTGTATTAATACGCATACAAACTTATGATCTTGATTTAACCTTCGTGATATACCCAGCAACATATGCAGCCAGTTGCTCTTCGAATTACGTTCACGTGCTCATAGCTTCAGGAAAAGAAATCCATACTGGTTCATTTGCTACTGATGTTGGAAGCACCCTAAAAAAAATATACACATATTTAGTGTTATTAGAAGAATATTGGAATGGAAAACCTTACATGAAGAAACGCGTGCAGTCGTCAAAATGTCCGAGTCATTACCTGCACGGTACTACCGCGGGAATGTTTGCCTATAAAGTATCCGTCCAGAAAAGTTTTGTAATTGACCTTGGTTATAAGGTATTGGCACTAGTTAAACTTCTGTGAGAACTTCACATACTCCACACACTTGCTCGACAGTGTATTTAGAGTTGATTTAGCATTAATTCGTCTTTGTGGATTTTATACGTTCACGAATATTGTTGCTCCAAACATTCAAAACGGCCAATCCCTTTAATTTTACATTTCCGAATAGTTGGCTATGCTGTTTGTAAACCAGCGCCATCTCCTGGTTCGGTAGCTTAATTTTTAACCCCATATTGGCCGCTATTATTGTTCCCCAACGTTAATATTAGTATCTATGAACTAACTTCATACCAATTTTCGATAAGCAGCTATATTCATGAATGTTATTCGTTGTATTTATTTAGAGATATTATAAAAGTAAGAAAGATTAAGATCAATTCTGTGGTTCTGTTAGGCAGAATACAGTCATACATTGCGCATGCTCCGTATTAATAATTTAAGAAATATACACTACGCTTAATCTTAATTTAGGGTGAACGTTAAATTAAATTAAATGTGTGGATAAACCCCATTTACGCCATGCGCCATCTAATAGACAACCAAAGATACTTTCAAACGGCTGACTAACCACATCGTGAACGATTCTCAGAAATGAATTGAACCGTTCTCACCGGCTCTCCGAAATTACCAGTTCAGTACCAGCTTTATAACCAACAACCGGCTGTATTGTAAATCGAAGTACGTCACACGCTCAAGCAAGTTCCCGCGTTCTCCCCTCTACGTAAAAGGCCCATCCTCCTATTGGTTGCTCAACCTATTATTACTCCCACTCTTCGGGGAAATAGCGGATGGCATTTTCAAAAACTTAATTCGCCCAGCTTATTGAGATGAAGACTGCGTCAGTTGTAAGGTAGACGAACGTTAAATGTTAAAATTTCACTTAAATTATAAATTCTTGTTTGAGAGGGAAGAGGTTATTTGCTTTTGTATGTAAAAAGTAAAGTGATGTGTTGTATTTTTGCCGATTTCGTTGGATATGGCCGGGATAGACGAAATGTAAGTAATATTTTACGTTTTGTTAATTTTTTTGCAGAACTTTCGACGGGCCTGCGTTTTTTGGTGAGTGCGGGTTTAGTGCATGTTTTTATTCGAACCTCATGACTAGATCCACACTCATCCAAAAATGGGGATATAAATGCGACGCTTTCTTGTTAACATAAAATGATTCGAGTCGATTTTTCAAGCAATATCGGTATGATTTAGATTGATTTTGTTGATGTTCTATGTTTTACTGATATATGCTACAAGCAACATTAAATTTGGCGCCAAATTGATTATAATCGACTATCGAGTTGCTATTGTTTTATATAAATATATTTGTTAGTTTTAATGTTCTTTGTTTCCGTCTAATTAGTTTTCTTTTTAAAATTATTTCTTTATTATACCGGTTTTCTGATTAATGCAACTAGTTCTTTAACGTGTAATTTATCCGTTCTACAACATCGCAAGCTTCATTTGATATCCTGTGCCCGAGATACCGGATGGAACTTCAATTTGATTTTTGATCTCTGCCTGAGAGTCACGCAAGTTGACTGCCCTTGAACTGAAACACGTTTGCTAACAACCTCACGTAAGTCTAATCTTTGTTCGACGCTCGGCTCCGGTATACCTTCTTGCTGCTTGTACCTTCTCTTTTAACTCTATAGGGAGATTATAACTTTGTAGGACTTGCGTTTTATATTTTACGTTGTTTTATTTTCGCTTGTTTAGTAATAATTGGTCGGCGTTTGTGAATTATTCCTTATTAAAGCAGACGGTTCAATTTTACAATTGGAATCTCGCACATCTCGAGATTCGAGAGTCTGCCGTACACATACGGGCAAGCGGCTTGTCTTCTCATGCCGTTGGAGCGGTTTGTTTTCGTTATTTTTGACAGTGCTGTACGCCGAACCGACTTAGGTCTACTTCTCTATGTAGATGTGGAGATTTTCTTTGTCATATTACCTGAGCTTCGACCCGGCTGCTACAGTTAGAGACAGCGAAGGGGTCCGCATATTTGATTCTGTGTGCGTGCGTCAGTGTATGTATGGGTCTATGTATAAGGATATCTCAGTTTTGAACGTTTCAGGTAGTTTTATTTTCTACCACCTGCCCTTAGATTTGATTATCTTTACTCGAAGAACAAAATTCTGATTAACTTTTTTCGGCTTATTTTCTAATTAGTTTTCGAAATTGGACGCCTATTAGATTATTTCAAAGGCGTCTTTTGTAACTATTAATTTAGTAACAAATTCTAGGACGTTTAGAATAAAGTAAATAAAGTAAATCTTATATATCAATAGCACCTGTTGGTGTTTCCTTTTTGCGTGTTGTTAACATCTGTCGTTGGTAGTAGATGATCAAAACGAATTTGGGGAATTTTATGAAAAAATAATTAATAAAAGTATTTTAAGCAATTTTTTCTTTGTCCTCAATATTTAACATATATTTAAGATCTATTATATCTGTATGATGCAATAAATTATGAATTAATTGAAATCATTCAATTGATCTATTAATCTCTTTATTCGAAAATTTCTCAGAAATATTTATAATTTTACAATGATTTCTCAGAGTCTCTTGATGATAAGGCCTCTAGTAAGGCCTTCGATATATTATTTTTTCAATTCAATCATTTGAATTTAAATTCTGAGAAGTTAATTATACTATTTGCCATTGTAATGGCAGATTAATTCTTATGTACATACAATTATGAAAAGGTAATGGCTTGCTAATACGTATTTTTTTTGTTTCAAACGTGGTTATTTACGGGTAAATAATTTTCGGTATTATTGAAATTCGATTTTATTTGAATTTTCTTGGTTTACTGCAATATAAATGAAAAAAAAATTTTTTTTGATCTGATCTAGACAACTTATAATTACAATAAACAATTGCGGCAATCGTAATCATAATACAATGGCTGTTTGCTTGTTTTATTGCTTATTTATTTTATGAATTAGCGTGAGTAATGTTTGGATACATATTCGAGATGTTTAGAGTTAAATAGAACCAGCAATCATGTAAAAAAAAACTCAGGTTTTAAGATTCATTTGTTACAAATTTTTTGATGCGACGTTTAACGTATGATCTACAAAATAATTTGAAATACAGGGTCAATTAACGATTTGGGAGAATTTATTTATTTTTTTTTATAACGGTCTACACATTGTATTATAATTTTTGCATGGGAGGGGGGAGGGGCCTTGTATCTTGATCTATGGCATTTACTTGTAATTACAAAAAAAAACATTTCAAATTTTATGTGGATTTTATCATTTTAAAATATTAACAAATATTGACATTTAAAAATTTTTGAAAAATATTAAAAAATTCAAACAATTTTTTTTTCAAATGAAATAATTGAGATCTTGTATGGTGTATATTACAGAGGTTGACTAACTAACAATACAACAAATTTCAAATTTTATGTGGATTTTATCATTTTAAAATATTAAAAAATATTGACATTTAAAAATTTTTGAAAAGTATTAAAAAACAATTCAAACAATTTTTTTTTTAATGTATTAATTTAGATCTTGTACGGTGTATAATACAGAGGGGGACTAACTAACAATGCAACAAATGTACATGCAATTATTTAATTATAAAGTCAACATCAAGAGACTTCGCAAAATTCGTAATTCTTTTGGTTGTAATAAAGCTTCAGGAGAAAGAATCTCAGATTTCGAAAATTACCCGAATCTCCACATTCGGCATTGGAGGGATCCATAAAAAATAAATACAAAGTTAATCGACTGTATTTCTTTGTCTTTCTGACATATGCGGTAACATCCATAGTTCCGAAACACGCTCCTTTCACAAATAATAACATTTCTAAAATGGAAAATGTATCTAATTTATAATTATTATAATCTACTCAAAAGAAATATAACCCAGCTTTTGTTAAAAGTGAAACCGCAATTCTACAATACTTCTAACGCAATTACTTACTACCTTTACCCAACTTCTTTGCGCATATTTTTTAGCATCATCCGGATGGATTGGATTCGCGCTAAAGTTATGAGTTTATCGCACCTTATACTTTAATTTTCAGGATATACACACATACTAATTTACCGCTGGATTATTCCGATTGAAGCAAATGGGAAACTTTCACTCGACGATTTAAATCGGTGCAAAATAATTACGCAAAGGAGCAGTATTGTTATTATTTCCACAACTGCGACCAACGTATAATGTGTATGGGTTGATGAAACGTCTCACAATCGAGCGTTTCATGCACATTTTCCAACTTACGCAATCTGGTAATTAGTAAGATAGAGAGTACTGGTGCTGCGCTAATAATATTTATTTGATTGTTTCGCTGTATGTGCGTATATTGCGCGATTAATGCTGTATTAATTTTTTTTTAATGCAGTCTTGGTGAATTTCAAACCTAGAAAGCTTGCAAAAAGTTATTGTAAATTAGGAAGAAAATACCCGACCTTTCATGTCCGGTTTGTCTTTCGGATTGCCAAAAGGGTTTTTAAGTGTATTTCGCGAGCTGAAATATACGTTCTTATCTTGACCCCTAAAAACTTTACTAATGCCCCACAATATGCTATGAAAGGGGAGTTTCGTAAGTTCTCATATAATGCTTATGTTGGATTTTCTTAAGTGTCCGATCGACATCTATACAACGATAACAATTATAAATAGCTACATTTCTTATATGTATTTAAGTTCTTTCTTGTATCTACTTGCTCTTAAAGGGAATTTTACTATTCTATTAATTAAGAAACTAATCGCGGCCATTTTGTGTTGTCCGCAGTGATTTAACGTATCTTTTAGTCTTTGTTTTCCTTCTACAGATATCTATTTCGAATCTTTTGTTGTTTCTGTTGATAGTTCACTTGTTCTTCTATTTACATACCTAAGCCAAATTCTAGAAAAACATGCTGTGTCCGCGGTGTACGTTTCAAGTTTACTCATGAATAAGTTAGCTGTAGGGAGGACATGGTGTTGCCTATTGCCGCACCCTCTATTTCCTCAAAGTACTTGGCTTCTGTTTGAAAACAATTTTAGTTCATGCGAAGTGAAGTTAGCTTTTTGTATTCTGCAATTTCGGCATCATCACTCCATGGGTGACTCCTGGAAACGGTGCACTAGGGAAGAGCGAAGAAACGTCAAACGATACTAAAATTTCCCCATCTTCTAAGCAATTTGGAAAGCCCTTTCGTTTCCCTAATCATGGATGGTAAAGGTCTTGATCTATTCCTCCTATCATTTTTCGAATAAAAACAATGTTTATTTTTGAGGCTCTTAACAGTTACGTCAAAATTGAGAAAGATAAGCCAATTACCATAATTAATGATTTGGCAATGGTTCCGTGTTCATCTTTTGGCCACATTTATTCCTGCAGGAAGCACAACCATTAAATTATCATAACTTATACATATCTACGATATAAAAGAATTATGACCAAGGAAATTGAGATCCCCATACCGAAAAACTACGACTGTCTTACCTTCGCGTATGCATTGCAGGTTATATGAAGGCGGTCGTCGGAACTCCCGAGCAGTTGTTGAATATATATTTGCGTGTGCATATGCGAGAGGAGCTTGGCATCCATTAAATTTATGCGTGGGAAAGAGTACAAGTCTGGCTCGGCGAACCACCGTACCATAAAATCAACGGTGCGGCGTTATCCAGTTGCAATTAACCCCAAACAACGCGATACACACACGTACAGCATTTAAATAAACGTAGGATATACCAGTGGCGGATCCTCTCAAGAGTCTCACAGCCATTACCAGTAGAAAAACAGTCTCAGTCTGCTGCTGAGTAATTAAATGTGGCTGGCGTGATGTTGTAACTGTTGACTCTCCTCATTTTCTTCGTCAATTGACAGTGGAGGAAATGAATCATGAATTCAAATCATAAAAGGTTACAAAGAGCGAAAAACAACAAGAAACATAATTCAATTAAAGCACACAATTCAACTCGAATCCTGAGCTATAGAGAGCTTTTGCATATTTCTTTATGACTTAATGGCTAAATTGTTGCCTGTATTGTGTGCTTCAAATGCTTCACGATGTTGCAGCGGTTCAGGAGAAATCTTTTCTCCTTATCCATTTTACCCAAAACTCCGAAGTCTCGTCAGTTATGGAATTATGAACATTTTCACCAGGATTGTTAACTGTTCAAAAGCAGAAAGGATACTATTGACAGATTTTATATTCCCGTATGAAATATTGGTTATTTCACATACACTCGAATTTTTTTATTATTATTATTACTAGAGATGACAAAGGTAGGTGTATTATTACTTTTTTGCAGCGACTAGACAGACTCGTGTTTTGTTGACTCTCAGGGGAAATTAGTAGGCAACACGAACCCCCTTTCATGAGGCGAATAAACACGAGTCTGTCTAGTCGCTGTAGAAAAGTTATATTTGCACCTGCCTTAGTCATCATCTCTAATTATTACAATCGGCATTTGGTTGAAAGTAACCTGACTTCCGTCCCCACTAACCATAGTCGATGCAAGTGCAATGAATCGTCCTATATTCTTGGAAATAACGTTTTAGGTGACCACAAAAAAAATCCTTCACAATCTACTGCACCGTACCATTTTTTTTTTTTTTTTGTTCACCATTCATAATTCGCAATGCCACTGATTTTACGCCGTCATTAGTAAGAACGTTCTTTCCTTTCTTTCGTGGCCAACTTGGTAAAATAATTACATCGTCATCTTCGCAACTTTCATCTTGCGTTGGGTTGTATTCTTTGCGGTAATTGTCTTCTGGTACCGTTATGGTCGCATTCACGTTCACCGACGTGATCAACGGTAGCACGGGAGTCCCAGCCTCACAGAAACGAAAGACTTACAATTTACAACGTATATCGCCGCGGCGGCTCGTAATTATTATCGTTGGAATTGTTCGAGTATTTATTCTTAATCTCCCAGATCTTTTAAAAAGATTAACTTAAGCTTATTGTCAGTATTTTACGATACCTGTAGCTGGCACTGTACCTACGTTTATTTGAAATAGATCGTGGAATACTGTTGTTTTGGGATCAACGATGTCTATCCGGTATTTTTCCTTTTGCTATTTCATTATTGCCTTGATATTAGGCTACAGAGAAATTGGCGAAAAAGATGGCCGTTGTTTCCTTTGGTTCATTTGGCGGTCTCCAGCACGGGACTTCTGCTGTCGACTGCGTGTTTCGGAATTAAGAGCGGGCGTTTTTTTTAGAGCTTGCAGAGTCTCAGAAAAAAAAATCATCGCTTTCGCATATTAAACCCGATCGAAACCATAGACCGCGCTGGACAAGGACCGAGGATGGGGTTTCCTGTCAAGACCGGATCTGAGCTCTTAGTATTTTTGATCCTCGGTTCCGTTTAGGCTATTGTGCCTTCCATTTACCTTGTAGTAAGACCGAGATCGAGCGGTATGTATGTTTCCATAGCACAAAGAGGTTCTTCCGAGATGCCTGCGGCCTCTGCCATCTCTCTAATCTTAATTCAACGGTCGCCTAGCAGAAAATTTGTGACATATATACCATGCATAGCGAAGAAATTTCGTAATTGAACAGCTACTTGGTTGAACGGTGAGTTTTTCGACAAAATCATTTTCAGGGTTCAAATTCATGTCGATGACTGTAAAAAAGCAAAATTGCTACATTTGAAGAGACGAAAACCAACCTGTGTTCCACGAGAGCAAAATACATCTTAAACGAATCAATGTTTGGCATGGATTTTGAGCTGGAGGCATCAGTGGACCATTTTTCTTCTAAAACGCTACAGAGAGTGCACAAGCAGTCAACGGCGAATGGTATTGACAAGCCTGCAGAAACGAGTGCACGCTTCACAAAATTAGTAGAGACTAGACAGACTCGTGTTTTGTCGACTCTCGGGAAACCAGTAGGCAACACGAACCTATTCTTATGAGACGAATAAACGCGAGTCTGTCTAGTCACTGCTAATTTTATGAAGCTGTACTCGTTTCTGCAGGCTTAATGATAACTTTTTTGTGCCTCAAATCGATTATATGGGTCTCATTATTACACGAAGCATTTTCTGCTTGGATGAACTTCCGTTCAGAATTGGCCGCTTAAATCGTGTGCTCTAAGTTTACGACCACCCAAGCCCATAATTTTCTCCCCAAAAAATGTGTCTTATTTAAAATTTATATTCCGCTCTTGTTAGGGCACTCCTTTGCAATTCTAGTAAACGCCAAGCATTTTAATTTTAGTTCATATGTCAAAGTAGAATCTGTCAAATAGCATTTATGTTCTAGATTTTGTTTATATCCCTCTTCTCTTGGAGCATATTTTGTGCGTTTCTTTTGATTTTCACCCGGAAAAAAATAAATTAAATGCAGTCGAATCAGAATAGACGTACGAACGCGGTCCCGCCAAGTATCGAAGCGCGGCTTTTCAAATATTACGTTCGCAGAGAAGATCTATATGTGGCAGAGTGGCCGGACAAGTGGGGCTTCATCTTGGACGAGTACAGGCAGATGCAGGGGAAGTTAAACGAGGTAACGGAGAGGTCGGTTTTGATATCTAAGGATACCGCGAAGGATCCGCGGCAGGTAGCGCCTATACCCAACTCGGTAAATCACGAATACGGCTGGTTAGCTGCGAAGCCCGAATTTCGCCTGGAGATCTACGGTCCAGATGTAAGGAGCTACAAGATCCCAGATATTTATCAATCGCTCTAACATTCTACAACATTTGTCTGTAGCGGTATTATTCCGAATAAAATAAGGAATGATTCGAATATGTAGAATTTCTTTTTGTTAAAAAAATTAAATCCGGAATTAACGAAGTTCGGACGTAACGACTTGACTTAGTTTCGAAAAAAAAAGATATATAAAAGTATTATATCGCGGACTCTAATATATAATGCTTCCAAGCTGCCTATGATATAAATTTGGCAATATTTTAATTTAATTATTAACTGCATTATTTTGGTCTCCATTACAACAGCGGATTATGCATAAATATATAAATAATAGGTATACGAAGTGTGGCATCGTCGATGCTTTTCCGCTCCTTCTTCTTTGCGATGGTATCGCTTTCGAAATAAAAGCAAAACCACGATCCGCCCGGGGAAATTTTTAATCCTGTTTGCACGCGGCAAAACCGGATCCAGGACTCGATTCGTCGGCCAACCAAATCGACCAATCCGGGCCAGGTGTAGATGTACATAAATTCGACGTGGCGCCTATTGAAAAAAATTAAAACCCAATAACCTCATTTTGAAAATCTCGTTGCCGTATGCTTTTCTCATTAATTAACCGTTGGTGTAATTTTTATCAAAGTCTAATCTAGGTTTGTGCAGCGGCAGTCTGCTTGTAGAACGCCTTGGGCGCAATCGATTCGAAGTAGCTACTAAATAAAAAATAGCTAGTAGGCGCAATTCCTACTTATTATTTTATACGTAATACCGTTCTTTTGAGAATATTTTCTCGAATTTTTGGATGATGCAGCGCTACAATCAACTGAAGAATTAGTCTGGTTTGGAATATGTACTTTTTAATAATTTTGGTATTTGAAAATGTCAAAATTTTTCAACTTACCAGCCGGACGCATACTGCAAGAGAATTGTTTTTATTGGGTAATTACTATAAATCGTGTTCGTTAACTTCGTCTTGTTAAAGCAACACAAGAAAATTATTATATTAACTAATAAATTTATTACAACAATGAATTATGTTTATTAAATTGAAACCTGTTTATCCATATAACAAATACCCTTTTATTAATTTACTTTATGAGAGGCGAAACAAACTTGAGGGATTTTTCATTAGACACTAATAAATATGTTCTTTATATCAATAAATTCGTTTATTGAAATGATAATCTCATTACTTAGATCAATTTTGTTTAAATTTGTACATCTATTTTTGAGTTATAAATGGAAAGAAATTATATCCAATATTCTTTATTATTATAGTCGGGCCTCAGATGGCACAGAAGACATTGGTTACTGCGACCTAAATAGGTTTATTGTAACAGCATGTCCTTGTGTGTTAGAATAGATGGAGGCTCTTAATAAACCTTAGTACTACTCTAGGATCTTCTTCCATCACTTCAGCAGATGCAAGGAACGGCTTACTGCAATATTGGTTATCGTATACGACTGGTGGCAACGCATTTGCACAGGTGTTCTGTCGTCTCTAGATCTTCTGGGCATAGATGACAAATTCGATCTTCAGCTTCTCTTAGTTTGAATAAATGATATTTTAGGGTTACATGACCTGTCAGAAATCCTACCAGTCCCCCTTTGCAGTACGAGACCCTCCTATGTTTTTATTGCTTGTTTCATGTGGCTTTTTTTGGAGCCTCAGAAGAGGTCTCAGTTCTCAGAAGAGAAGAGATTCAGCATTCAGAGAGCAGAAATCTCTGCTTGTCAATTCCTGTAGACTTTTAGATGGTAGTTAGGGCAGTATCCATAAGTAAATACATCATGTTCTCGATGACTAAATATGGCAAGCATTGCAAAATTATGTGTGCAATTATTACGATGTCAAAGTAAATGAGGCAATTACTAATCATTCATGTGTTTTGCTTAGAATGCATGACCTACTTAAGCAGCTTCGCAAAATAAGCAATATTGCTAACTTAGTAACCGTTGATGTTCGAGCACATATTTATTAATTTTTTTCATAAAATTTCATTTATACCCCCACAACATCTTTGAATATTGAGGATTCCTCCAATTACCTATTATGGACGATTGGTTCAATTTTGTCAAACCATCTTTAAATATTGTCTAAACTATTTTCAATTCCACACAACTTCAATAAATCTATACCATCTATTCCATAGTTTTATTTGGTATGTATTGTAAAGCAATGTATAGGCTAATGAAACAGCTTGAGAATCGCGTTACCATCAGCCGACTACTAAAAACATAGCCGACATACGGGGCCATCAAGAGAGTAACACGAAACACATGAGGGACACGCGACTTCGTAAATAAACATCGAATTAATGGGACGGGAGGCGGTTCGCCGCTTCATCATAGCATCGTTGGTTGTCGTGAAAGCGCTCTCTCACAAAGATGTTATATTAATCAATTTGGAGCAATTGTAGTCGTCATCGTAGCCGATCGAACCATATGCAGCTCCCGCTTCGCTGTACAACGGCTATAATAATAAGTCCTACCCGCATCTCTCTAATGCTTTTTATTTGTACGTTTGCGCTCGTACGGGTGCGCCAAGTGAAATTAGACAAGAACCTTTGATTGTATTGGACGATATTATAAGTAGGTAGGTGATTTACAGACTATTAAAAGCCTCAAAGATAAAAATTGTTTTTATCTCAGGAGCGGACACTCTCAGTTCCAGATTTGTTGTTCGTAGTATTCAAACGCCAAAAATTCTTCTTTGGAAAATTTCTTTAAATCTTCGATCACCTTTAATGCATCAGCGTAACTTCTTCTTCATCGTCACTAATTCTTTTGTGAGCACTTTTTCATCTAAATTAATAAGTCGTCCTAGTTTTAAATCTGGCAACTGAGGAATTGGAGTGACTCACCGAGAAGGTTCTAGAATCACATTACTTCGTCTGTTCCCCTGGCGTTTGTCTAAGGGATCTGTCTCTCGCAACCGCCACAATTTGGTGAAGGTCAATGCGGTGTTTTTGGAATAGGGCTCGAGGATGAGTCTCTTGTCTTGGTTGTCATATTGGAACATAATAAAATCCAAATTATTGAACAGTTTGGCTAATTTCAAATTAGTAATTTATCAGATTGGTAACGTATGTACGTATACCAAATGTACGGTAATTTTTATAGCGCATCATGTATGTATTTGCATGTGCATAAGGGCACGATGTCTGGGTCAAATCAATAGTAGTACGATAATCTAAGCAGCAGAACGCGGAACTAGTAACATCGTATGAAATTTAATTCGAAGCATACGCAGAGCTGGTTCTAAAGTGGCGTTAAAAATCGACCGACCGGTTGCTCTTTATGAAAATTGCGTTTCTATCGATGGAAAATAGGGACGTTGTTACCACGATGATGGCGATGTGCTGATGGTGGTAATAATGATGGCAAGACAGGAAGTGAAAGGCTCTCTCTCGATTAGAATAAATGGTAACGGGACTATGATCTTTATACAGCTGCCGTTATATTATCGACGGCTTGTTTCTCTATAACGTTTATGTGGTGCACTGAATAAATTATATTGATTACTCTAAGATTGCAAAGATCCAGGTGACGATAATATGTAAATTTAAACTCATAGAAACTCATAAAAGAAGAGATAAAACAAATAGAGTCTGATTTTCATGCTTTGTACAAGTGGTTTTTCAAAAAAAAAATCAAAATCAAAATTGCCTGGAGGCATTCATACCGTTTTTTATTATGATTTATTTTCAAGTTTTATGAAGACTATTTTTATCTATAGATAATTCTACTTTCGGTACGAAGTATTGCTCGTATGGACTATAATTATCTTTTTTAACTGAGTACACATCTACACAGGATGTCTCAGTAGGAGCTGCATCGATTAATATGCGAAAGAGTGAATTAAAATATTTCTCCAAAACTATAGCAAAAATTGGAATACATAGTTTTTGGCAATTTATTTAGATAGAGCCCCAAGAGCAGGAGCTATTTTTCAACAACATTATGTGGAAGAATGAAGCCAAATTTACAAGAAATGGTCTACTTAACCGACACAATTCTCATTAATGGCGCAATTCGAATCGCGCCACGTATGCAGAACGCAAAACTTCTAGAAGACTAATTTGTTACGTTCTCATTTATGGATATTCTTTTTTTGAAAGAAGCAATTATTTTTAATTATTTTTTTTGAGCTATACTGTCGGTAGCGGGATGGGAAAAATTAATTACCTACATTAGAATGATGAATTTCTAGGGTTGGAATATCTAAGCTTGGTAAATCGTGGTTACAAGACATTGTGTCTGCTTTTAATGGTGCTAGATACATACTTGGGTCTAGCACCACCGAAAGGCTGCTTGTTAATGATATATGCTTCATTTTAATTAACAGACCAAGATTGATTTTAAAAGTGTGTTAACGTGGTTACTATTTAGTGTCTTGTTTCCTTCATGCTGATAATTCAATTTTTTACTCGTAACTTAGTTAAGGAATTTCAAATGATGCTGTTAGGACGCAGGTTGCTTTCGCAGCGATAGGTTCACAAATTGAATATCGAAAAATTTCGTTTTTTACAATATTCGCATCAACAGCAAATGTCGCAAGCTAAAGAAAACAAGTGGTTTCAATATCATAAATTAACCTTTCTCAGTTTTTCTTCGCAATGATCGCAGCGACACGAAGAAATCGGCTTTATGCAAGAAACACTTGAATTTATCACCGGAAATGCTTTCTAATTACGCAAGCAAGATTTTGGTTTTAAGTTTTAACTCAATGTCACGCAATAAATAATTACTTTTTACCGTACAGCGTTCATTCTATACAAAAAGAAAATTATCGACAGCACGCAACGTAATGTAAAGAATAATTGTATTCCGCGAATCATATTACCTTGTTTATACCGTTGATTACGTATTACAGAGAGAGAAGCTCGAATGCCGATTGTTATGTAATTTTCTTCTACTTCGCCTCGATACACTGGAAGAAGTCAAAGTAATTGACTGAAGATGGCATACAAAGAAATAATGCTGTAAAGAGATCATAGTAAGTTGTTTCCACATGGAATTACCGCATATATAAGGTTTGTTTCTGCAGCCGATTTGCGATAGTTTGAGAGCAAAGGTTAATTTGAATTAATCTACGCATGCCCGAACTAAAACTGATTTGTAACTGATTTAACAATTTAACTGCACGAACTTTTGCGCCATATTCACAACCGGTTCTCTGTTATTTCTTTGTACCAAATATGCAGATGAAAACAACACATTTAAAGAGGTAGGTGAAATCAGCAATAAACGCGAAATGTTTAGACAGAATTACAAATAAGAAAACCGCAGACATCAGTAAAACACGTGTAAAGTGTGAACATATACAAAAGAAAAACTGTGACCCAACTCACAAGCGGACCGCCCTCACGTCCGGACAATATTCTGGAACCACTTTTTTGGTTTAATATTTGTATCCTGATAAGCTAGCCGCGGTATTTTATCTGAGATCAAGTCGTGTCATCTTCCTGGGATTCCCATTTGCATTTATGCAGTACTCCCGATTTGCTTCAAACGTTAGTTGGTGCATGAAAGTCGTAGAAGCTGCGCGAAAAACAAAAACGTGGCGCCTAAAAAAAGCTGCTTATCTTTACGAAGTGATTAACGTTGGTAAACAAGAACATTTGAATATTCGTCGTATTGCAAAAAGAAGAGTGACTTTTCAAAGCATCAGCTTAGGTTCTAGTAAACCATTTTTGTGTTCTTATTGCTTGAAAGCTTCGGATTTATGAAATTTTCGGATTTATCCACCGGGTTTTTGACAAAAGCAAATCTATAAACTGCACATTGCGGATGACATCAGAACCTAAATCTATTTTTCCAATCTTCTAAATGTTGTCTTCTTACAACATAGATTTTTTTAATTTTAAATACCCTTATAGGAAAAAGTCGAAAGGCATAAGATCTGAGGACCTGAGAGGTCTCACTATTGGATCTCGCCTAAAAGCCCACCTCTCAGGAAAGTAGTTATTTAAAAACTCGCGAAAAGAACGTGTAAAGTGGGGTGCTGCATCATCTTGTTGAAGCTAAATATCGCCGTTTGGTAAGCCAGGATCATCTTCATTTGGAGAAATCTACATAAGCAGATACAGGTGCATCCCTTAAAAAATCCAGCTACCCCCTGAGTTTCGTCAAAGAAGCACCAGTTGTTTTGTAAAAATCCCTGCCCACATATTAATTTTACGAAGGTGCACTTCAATAATCTGGTGAGGATTCTCGCTACTCTGGTATTAGCAATTTTTGTCGATTTACTGTTCCATTTGGATAAAATAGGGCTTCACTGGAAAAGAGAATTTGGCTAATGAAACCTAGATTACGGTTGCGTAAATCCTGCATTATGTCACAAAATTGCGTTCGGTGATCCCGGAGTTTTCTTAGTAGTTGTATTTTACACCTTTATTAATAGGTGGAAAACATTTCGAACGTTTGGTTTAAAAGAAACAATCATATTAAGCAAATTGTCCGCGTCAGCCTACGCTATTCAAAAAAAGCAACTCAATAAAATTTAGATACCCATACATATACTTACACAAGCAAAAAATCGTAGGACTTAACGTAGTCGATCTAACCGACATTATTTACGGACCTAGACCTATTGATAATGCACTTGAAAGCGACCGACGACGAACGACGTCATATGTTGACCAGCAGCCTGATGTTAGTCACATCACAGCTCTAGCATACACTCATACACGTGCATGCACAGAATAGACAGAGCAGTAGAAGTAAGAAGCAGAGTAGTGTTTGGATGCCGGAAATGATTCACGAGAAATTCACACAGAAGTCGACGACTGTAGCAATATTCTAATACTACTAGCTAGTACACTGCTATTGTATATGTATTAATGGGCATATGTATTCATTAATTACATGTATTATTAACGTTTATTTTAAAATACAGTAGAAAATTTTACTTAAAAACAATTGCCTGAAACATTGTAGTGACCAAAGTAATATTTCTTTGAAATTATTTGAAATTTTGATGTTTCAGTTTTTTCAGCAATTAAGGGGCATTTGGCCAAACAAACATAAAAAACTTCCAAAATCAAACGAACACTTTGATTGTTTGGATTGGTTTGGAAATGCGCGTCTCCATTATGAGGGTAGTTGGAAAAGTTTTCAGCTTAACTCAGAAACAAGTACTTTTTTTTCAAATTCTGTTTTATCTCTCAACATAGTTTCCTTGTGCTAGCGATGCTTCGATCTCTTCAATCCGGTCAAATAGGGTGCATGGTAAATTTCTCCTCCAATTTGTGAGTTGTTGTCATGGCGATCACTAAAGTGTGAGACGGTGCGTTGTTTTGGTGGAACAACATGTTCTTTTTCTTCAAATACGTACGTTTTTTCCGCAACTTCTGCCCTATAATTATCAAGTAAAGGTGCATAGTATGCCCTATTTGTTGTTTTTCAAGATAATCGATCTATGACTATCCTAGCCGGCTGTGACTTGGTTTCAGGAGTGTACTGCTATATCATTTACAGTTATTAAGCCACGCTAAAACTCCAACTTATTTCGCTTAAGCTGCTTCAACAAGACTTTGGAACCGGCAATTCGAATGTGCTTTTGGTCCCGAGTAAGCAAGGATAGCACCCAACGCACCTTTTCATTCCCAAATTTTCAGTGAATATATGACTAATGTAGACTATGAGGTTGCAGTTTTTGGCCGCCCCGAACGTTTACCATCAACCCATCTGGTCAAAATTTGAGAGGGGCAAATGATAGGTAATAAGGTAACAACTACAGCGTATTTATTGATATCTAAGTGGTCGTGAAGGTAAGGAAAATTTTAATAAGTAACGGGGAGTTTGGGCCCTACATTGCGTCTTCTTCATATAGCTTACCACTTTCTTTAAGATTAATTCTTTTTGTTCCTGCTTACTGCGCAAAAGCTACGAAAAACCCACTTCCGGTGGAAATCTGATAGAAACGGCGCTAGCAATTTTATGAATGAGAGAGAACCGCACGTGTGCAACAGGGATAAAAATTGATGGAAATTTATTTCATCGGAATTGTAGAAAGATAAAGTGAACCATTGGATATTTTTTGAGTTAACCACGTATAAAAAAATTAAGTGTTAAAGTTGCTTTCTTAATCATTGAGACTATAAAATTCACCAATATTGAATCATTTGTTTCTTCGAAAACTAAGTGAAAAATCCAGATTTCTAGGAATAATTTAGAAAGTAATAATGATAATTTTGCGGATATGTTATGGCTTTGAGTTTTTTGATATAGCCTAACGTTAAAATTTTCTTTTCACAGATAACTGCTTGACGCAATATTATTAACGCTTTAAAATCACGTAGTGTTGTTTCAACGATTAGATTCTAAAATTGCGGATTTGCAATGATTCCTTCTATCTCATACAATCTCGTGCTGCGTTCACATTTCACGCGAGGAAGTCGACTTTTCCCTGGTATTGTAATAACAAAAGATAACAATATTTAATAACAACCGACGCACGCTTGAGCCAGGTAAGTAATTCTCGGTAAGTTAGTCATTGTAAATTTTCCCAGGTCACCGTTATTTTCGCATTTTATTCACGCTTAGCGACTACCATGCAACTGGATTCTTGGTCAAATGAAGCTAATAGGAATGATAATAAGCTCAACGCGAAATGAACGCTTGGGATGTCGATAATTTCTTTCGATAATAGGTAAATTGACGTTATTGAAACAGGAATTGGGGAATCCTTACCTGCAAGTTAGATTGAATAAAAATGCTGATACGAGTAAATGATTTACAGGGTGTAAAAAAAAAGTTACAAACCTTGAGGAACTGCTTAAAATATGTAGGACATTTTCGCAGTTATGGGGAATTATCCCTTTTTGCATTTTCTCACTTATCACCGCGTTTTTTGGACTGGATGATGGTGAAGGAGGTCATTGGCGTATCTATTTGTGTGCCTGGGTTTTCGATAAACTGAATGTCTCAGCGCACGGCCAGGAGGTCTGATTCGGCCTCCATGGTGAGGCTTCACCATGGAGGAAAAATGTGATTCCAACCCAAGAGAATGGACATGTTAGATTTATTGAAGGCTTTTTATTCTATGGACCCGGATATAGTTATGAATAAGCTGAAGTATTATCATATAAGAAGCAATACCTACCTTAACAACAGAAAGCAGGTGACAACAAGCAATTAAAGATATTGGAAATGAAATATGGAATAGCCCAAGGATCTATATTTGGCCCCTTCTTGTTTATCATATGTGTGAGTACGCCAATGATCTTTTCTTGTCCACACGGA
This sequence comes from Marronus borbonicus, assembly GCA_902655005.2. Classification (NCBI taxonomy): domain Eukaryota; kingdom Metazoa; phylum Arthropoda; class Insecta; order Coleoptera; family Scarabaeidae; genus Marronus; species Marronus borbonicus. The sequence goes on along the minus strand of LR737380.1, from coordinate 26,931,774 downwards.
GACTCCTCAGGAATTGAGTCAACGCGGTAAACCTAGCTTGCGAACTAGCCCAAAAAAGATTAAAAAACGAATGAAGACCAAACTCAAAATCTTATACTTAGCACAAGAGAGCTAGAAAATAATCTTCCAGCTAAGTTCCTGGACTAACATTGGACAAAGAATTAAACCGAGTGACCCTAGTCGAGGCTTTAGTTTCTAGGTTGTCATTGGCTCTGTACGCCCTCGGGAGCAACCTAAAAGTCCGCCAAAACCGCTTATTTTGCAAATGTTCACTCCCTGTTTGAGCTATATGGTCCTGTTTTGGGCATTCACGGCAGAAGCAATCTGAGTATTTACTCTACAGAAGAAGGGTGTCAGATTACTATGCAACCTAGAGTGTAACGAATTCTCTAGAGGAAATACTGATCTTGACGTTGGTTACTTACGTTCATGGCAAAAAAGGTAACTTTACTCCCAATTGTCACGTGCCGATGCCACAATTATTCTTAGCAAAATTGAAACACACCGCAGACTGAAATGCACTCAAAATTCCGTTGGCTACTGGAGCCCAAAGCATGTTATCAGCTGTTATGATATAGATACAGGAAGATAAATAAACATGAAGATTGCTCACCATATTATTATTGTTTTTTTAGGTATGTAACTAACGTACAATTATTAAAGATAATTTGCTCGTGGCGTGCGAACTGAATTTGAATTGTATTCGATCGTTTCCCGTGTAAACAATTATTCTAGCAAATCTAGAGACACACAGAATTTAAGGCCAGGTTCTAAAAAAAAAAAACGATTTTTATTTGTTTCCTCTATCCTACCAGATTATGGCTACTACGATTAATGGATGACGATGACATTCAAGATGGTTGGTTGGACTACAAAGCAGTCTCTTCGTATTGCGTGCGATGAATAATTTTTAACGTAGAATAGGCAATAAATAAATGTTGCGCCGGTTATATGCATCTCCTATACATTTTTCATGTTACGTAAAAGTGTCGTACCTATTACATTAAGCGTCACGATAAAATTTACCATGTTTATATGAATATGAATCGGTTTCTGGACGTAGAATGTGTGTAAAATTTATTGTGCATCGTGAGTATCATCTCATTTTGCCACTGTCACTTTTCAATACCGTTCCGAGCGTTGAATAACAATGGAGGTCGTTTTTGGTACGTGTAAGGACGATGCACTTCATTATTTTCTAGCTGTTCGATAGTACAACATACTAAAGGCACTGTGAAACATAAAATAAAATAAAACTTCTGTAGAGAATGGTTCGTTAATTCTACTAAAATTTACATACGAAGGTAGTCTGAAAAGTTACCTACCAGCCTAACACGGAAACAAATTATGTTTATTTCTTAACATAGTCTCCTCGTAAGTCTACTTTCCCAGCGATGCTCCCATTTCCTTAGTCCGTTCAGATAATAGTTGGCATCTTGTTCAGCAAAATAGGCGTCATGGGCTCATTCATTCGTTGAAAATCTCTGTCCTCTCTGGTTGTCAGTTCTACGAATTAGGTGGGAGACCTACCAAAAAAGGGCCGCATTTGAAGAAAAAGTTTTGTTCCACCAAAACAAAGCACCACTTCAGTGGTCGACATGGCAGAAACTCACGAATTGGTAGGTCTCCCGCCCAATTCGTGAGTTTCTGCCATGTCGACCACTGAAATGGTGCTTTGTTTTTTTGGTGGAACAAAACTTTTTCTTCAAATGCAGCCCTTTTTCTACAATTTCCAATAATAAGATAATTAACTTCAAACAATACGCGCCTACTGCTGCTAATGATAGGTAAAATGCCCATCTTTCATTTAATTATTTGGTCAGAATGAGATTTAGCAACTTTGGCAAGTCTCAACTTGGTATACTTGGTGCATAGGAATTACTACATTAAGAATGAAATATTTCTTAGCGCCTACTAGCATCCAAGTCTAGAGTTGAAAAGCAATTCTGCTTACGCACATAGAATTTGGTTCGTATTTGTGGGATCACAAGACCAGACAGTGATTTCTTCTTTTTGGACGGGAAAACGTTTGCGGAAACCAAAAAGAAACTGGATGCTGTTTATAAAAACCACGCTCCTTCGATGACTACCGTCCGTTACGTAATTCAAGTGTGGTCGAATATCCGCCATTGATAAGGAGCGACCAGGTCATCCCATTGAAGTGTCTATGGACGAAAATCAATAAAGTTCATGATATCGTCTACTAATACCTTCCAGACTATCCTAGACTTCTGAGTGTGAGAGTAGAGCATACTCAAATTAATAGAAACAGCAGAAAGAAGATTAGCTGTAACCATAATAGTGACAAACCTTTATTTTTTAAGTAATGGTAATAATGATTTGTATGTAATTTTTTCGCTGAATCAAATAATACTGGCGATGACGGTTCTTCCACGAAAATTACAATAAACAACCATAAAAAAATAAATACGCGGCATGTCGGAAAATACAACAAAATAAATATTGCACAAGTTCAAATATTATCTACCGTCAAGTAGTAATAGAATAAACATGAATTGATTGTGGCTTCTGAATATGTTCCTGGAACATCATATCAATTTCCCTTTTATATTTACAATTTCTATATTGTTGCGTCTTAAGTACTATATTTAGTGACTGAATCGTTAAAGCTTTGCAATTACGTAAATTTATTGGTTCTTTACTGTTTTTGAGGAAAAATTACTTTAAACTCTAAGCTAGCGACTTAATTATAAGAAAATATAATCAATTTCTGGGAAGCTGTTTATAACGTATATCCATAGAATTGCTCAATGTACGAGGAATTCTATCAATTATATTTTTTCTTAGTTATGTTATTCACACCTGAAGATCTTGTAGTTTATGGTTGTGTTTTGTCTTGAAAAATCCCACAGAGAAGAAATCTAAAGGAATTCTATGGAAAAATCTTGCACCATCTTGCTCTACCCAGCCAGTAAATTCATCTGAAGCAGTACGACTTGACCACAGCTTCGCTGGCGCAGAAAAATTAAAAGGGACATTATCTAAGTGTACAATCATGTGCAATCATTCTAGAATTGGCAAAATCCTGAAAATGTTGTCCCCAGAAGGTTTAACAAATTTCGCAGTTTATGTTACTACCCAAAAAGAAGGGATTCCTTTTTGTACCACCCCAGTCGTGAATATCGGTTGCTGCATCCTATTGAACAATGTAGATTCTAATTGCACAAGTATTTTAATCACAAAGTAAATTTCATTTCCAAAGACACCAGCAACCACTACTGAAAATTTTGGAAAAGTTCACCAAATAGTGCTAAACACCGTAAAGTTACGGATAGGAAGATAGCAGAGGCTGCCAGCATCGCGAAAGATCGAGTTTTCCATATATACATTGAAAATTTGGGCGTTGAAAAGGTAACCGAGTGTAGGGGGTCGGGCTTGTTCACTTAAGACCAAAAACATATTGGAATGAATATTTCCAAACCAAATAAGTCGGAGTTTTGGCATCGATTAATAACTGTTGATGAAATTTGCACACACCCATATATTCCTGAAGCCAAGGCAGTGGATTGCTGAATAGGTTCCGAAAAAGACAAAGACTGTTTGATCAGGCTGGAGTTATGTTAATCGACTATCTTGAATAGGAAAAACAATAATGGGGGAACACTATCGCATCATTACTTGACTAGCCGAAGGCAAAAATAATGGGAAACTAGCCGCACCTGAAGAAAGAGAGAATTTTGTTCCACCAAGGTATCTTAATGGTCTTTCAATGGTCATGATAAAAATTATTCTTCCGATTGATTCCATTCAGTAGGTTTAGCCCCCAGCGATTTCTTCCTAGACTCAAAGTTTCCATCGGAGGACAGAGATTTTCATCAAATGATGATAGATTTGCAAGGAGACTATGCTGAGAAATAAAACTGAATTTGACAAAAAAAAATACTGGATTCTCTGTTAGGCTGGGAACATTTCAGACTACCCTCTTGGCTTCAAATGTCTTCGATATTATAGACGTTTGGATTTTCTTTTTACTTTTGCTCTGATTTAAATCATAATTTAATTTTTATAAACTAGAATACAGAAAGTAAAAAATTACATACAACCAATAAATTATATAGACGCCGTTTTAAGATATTCTAGATTGCGTATATAATTTAACATTGATTTATATGATTTAAATATATCTTAACGATAACGTTCGCCATGTAAAACAAAGCATCAGCGGACAAAGGAATTGATTACGTCATTTCTTTAATTTATATTATCCTTTAATAGCATTGTTCTACATTATACTTTACACCTTGGCAAAAGTGAAAGTATGAGCGATGCTTCTTAAAGTGTAAGTGTGAATGCTCTTCGATATCATCGTATTCGACTAATGGGATCGTGTTAGACGCTAATTTAGATCAAACCACATCTATTGCCGATAATATTTATGAGCTTCACGTTTACAGCTATGGCTGCAGTATTATATTCTTGCCTACAAGTAAATTGACGGGCAAAGTGAGGAAAATTCGACCGTCAATTACTGCAAGATGACGAACCACCGTTATAATGAACTATCTATCTAATGTTGATCTTGTTTTGAAAAGAATCGTTGGTGATCGTTGCAATTAGGAAGCAGATAAACACTCGAGGATTGCAGAAGCGAGCTTAGCATAAATTATTGTTATATCAAAAATAAAGTGGTTGCTGTTGCAAAATTTTTCTGTGTAATAGGATGCCTCCATCTTTGAAATCTTTAAAAAAAAAAATCAGATGTATATTTAATAACCGTCATTGTACGAATAGTTTCTGAACACGATTAATTGAATAACTAAATAAAATAAGAAATGTTTTCAATTTAATCCACATCGTACTAATAATTTTTGATTACCATAGATAATTTTGATATTATGACTAATAACTTTCACTTTCTAACTTCAGCAAAGAAAACGAATAAAAAAGACAACAACAAAATCAGCGCCTAAGCGTTAAATAATTTAAATTCAATGTGTATAGTCTCGGCACAAATTCACTTCCAAATACCGTCGATAACAACGTCAAACGATGTCATAAAACGTTCCATAGACTGCAATTATTTTAAACTATCGCGTTATACCGAAGATAAAGTCATTTTAACTCTCCTAAAATCAATTCGCTGTAATAAATTCTTTATTTTATTACGAAATTCGACCAAATGATAATTACTACGTTAAAATTCTTCCGTAAAATGGCGAGAATATCTACAGCGTTGTGATTTACGCCAATTTTTTCAGTATACGGCATCGTAATCGGCCAGTGACTTCCCCATATAAAACATCCTGCGAAGTCTCTCATTTTCTTATCATAATTAATACTTACCTGGAATTTTTTCACGATAAAAGGATATATTAGTAACTTGTTATGACTGCTAATGACTCTGCCTGTTCCAAGAAAACGTTTATGAAAGTTTTAATATTACACATATCGCTATGAAGGTATTATGTACAATCACCCGCAAAAGTATGAAGAACTTTGCAGCAGTGCAATAGTAAGGTAAAATGATTTACAAATGATGCTATATGAATATTTTAAATCTCGCAGGATTTTCGGTTTGGCGAAGAAAAATTTTTATTTTGAAACTATCGCTTGCATGGCGATTTAACGGCTTTTATTTTCGAGACTGGGTCAATCCTTCTTCTTCTTCAAGAATGTCGACGGATCTAAATTCTTAATCGGGAATAATTCGGCATCACGCTCCGTAATGAAAAGATTTTTTTCCGCAAAAAAACTCCACACACTTGACGCAGCCATTACATGTGGCTTCCTTCAGGACCAGTAAGATTCCTTGGCAAGCTACGCGTTTTAAAGTTTTCCCTGGTCGATCCTAAAGGAAGAAGACGAGACCCTAGATTTTAACAAATATTTGATGGCAAATAAAGGGACCTATCCATTTCAATAAAAATTTTATTTACATATGTCCAAAATACAGTTAACATTCTGACATTGGTGGGTCACAAGTAAAGATAACAAAAGCAGGTGAAATTATTACTTTTTTGCAGCGACTAGACAAACTCGTGTATAAGAAAGGGTTCGTGTTGCCTACTGGTTTCCCCGAGAGTCGACAAAACACGAGTCTGTCCAGTCGCTGCAAAAAATTTATAAAAAATTAATAGTTTCATCTGCCTTTGCCATCTCTAGTGTGTCCAGTTCGCAATGGCGTTCCTCAGGTATCAATTTTAGGCCCAATATTTTTCCTAATATATCCAAATGATTTCTTACGCGATACACATCGTGATGCAACGATACTAACCACAGAAAATATGTACGGAGATCTGCAAGACAAGTCGGAATTAGCGTTGATGGAAGCAGATGTGTCATGCTTTCTACTTAAACATTATTACAATCAACTAAAACCTTATCTGATAAGAAATGTATCTGCTTCCTTGGTTTACACGTCTGCAATAAACTAGATCACAAATCACATATTGACGTTACTGCAAGAAAGTTGTCGATTGCAACATACGCTATTAGAAGGATTATGGCAGTAGTGGCATACGACGCAGTAAAAGCAGCATATTCTGCTTTATTTCGCAGTAAAGCTACATATGGCATTCTAGCATGGGGGCGTTCACTTGAGGTCGTAAAACTATTTCTAAAACAGAAAGAAGTAGTAAGGACCTTAAGCAACGTAGACTATAAAACATCTTGCAGAACACTGTTTAGAAAGTATGATACACTTACTCTGCGCATACCATATCATCGGCTAAAGATGGCGCAGGTTTCTACCAACTATTTGGCTTATGAAGTTATATAAACATCTGCCCGAAATGTACAAGTCCTTAAACGAAAAGGATTTCTTCCTGCTTCAAAATATTCGCGAAGGCAGCGAGTAACAACCCTCGTACTTTCATTGTAGGAAATAGTTGCAACCAAATGTATATCAATGAAGGCAGCTGTCTATATCTGAGTAAGTAGATTGAAAATGTTTGGAAAACATTAGACTGCAATAATGGATAAATATTAATGAAAAAATGCCGAACCAAATACACAATTGTATATTTAACTAACTAAGTATCGATAAATTTCCACATACGTACATACGTGTCTCGTTTTAATGCCAGCAATATTTTTGTGTTTTAACATAAAATTAGTACTAGTGACGTAGGTACCATAAATTCAAAGCAGCAGCATCATGTCTAATTAGCAACACAGACGGGCCATTTCACGTGTGAAAGAAGTACCTAAACGTACATACTTCGCATTACTGGAAACTGTTTCAGGTTGATTTATTTTCGAGGTACTCCGGAGGTCATTGTAGGCTTATTATTATTGGACATAGACTGTAGGTTTAAATTTGGCAAGATTGCCAAGTTTTACGTTTGCCATGAAGCCGAAGAGAAAATGAACTTGTGGCAAATGATCTTCAAATGATAAAAAAAAGAAATGGCAAATGATAAAAAAAAGAAATACTCATTTTCTTCCTCTACCTTTAGTACCTTTATTTGGCCTTGTAAACAAAAACTAAAAACACATTTTGTAGACCATTTTCGATCTTCTGTCTAATAGTTTAGTCTTCTATATTCTTTATAAGCGCCATTTTGGATTTCAACACTATCAGAAAGAATTTTTCTTTCCGATTTCGATCGTATACAACATGTTGATTCACGTTATGCTTTAGTTAACGAAGACATTTTAAGATTAAATATGAAATTTTAAAAAATTATCGTTCGTTTCAACGAAAAGAAACGAAACAACTCAACGTGTTTTTTTATTTTTTATGTGCAACATTGTATCCAGAATGACAAGCACGTCCTAGATTTTGATAGAAACTTGGTCCATTTAGCAATTTTGCCAAATTTAAACCTACCCTCTCTCTCCAATTGTGAAGGGCGAAAAAGAATCAGCCAATATACTGCGTACCTTTGTAGTCTACAGGTGGTTCTGTCTAAACTCTAAACAATTCATCGTTTAGCGGATTGCGAAATCGCAGTTGTGGATGGTTGCTATAAACCAGGTTATCATCATCAATTACAGGTCGAGTTAATGGATACTGATTGTTGGTAATCAATCAGTCTGCATGGTTTCAGCAATTTTTTTTGTTAAGGAAACTAGTTAATTCGATTCTACCTGAGAGATGTTGCGGATGAAATCGTCTTCGTATTGATATTAGATCTATGAGAATTATAAGAGGAGAGCTGTTCTATTATTGTATACGTGAAATTATCCAAATTATATACTTGTCCGCAGACTATCTCTAGGCTTGTTAACTTTCAGCGAGCGGCGAAGAAAATAAAATTACACAACAATTTTATAAAGTTATCAAGTCCACAAACCAAGAGATGAGAAGTTGCAGCAAAATCTAGTGAAATTAGGAAAATTGCAAGATTTTGTCATGGTGTAAACGTTTTCTTTTTTCATTTTGAAATCGTGTGAAAGCCCATGTTTGCTCCCTACGGAGAGTTAAGATGATTACTCATCGGTCCCCATCGATCCCTACAATTAGTATTTGTAGAAATTTGTAATCAGCGATCCCGAATAGCCACCTCCAAGCGGTTTTACGAGGTTACCAGGAAATGTAGGAAAACTTTGAAACGGAACATTAGGCTATGGTAATGCTCACGAAGTACTAGAAATTGGGATATCTCGAGAAAAAAAGAAAGGCGAATTGAAACGAAACAAAATGGATTTTGAAGAAAAAGAGCAATATTAAATAACAGAAATGAGCAAAAAAAAATGCTGTTCTTATCACCGGAAAATTGGCACTTTCACCTTGATATCTCGAAATATTGACGTGCTAAAGCAATTCTACGGCTGGATTGGGGTCCGGCATCAATTTGTACAAGAAGTGACTGATGTGGCAAAACTTTGTGATATCTTTGCTCGTATGGGAACTTAACATAGTCGAAGTGATCTAGCCAATTCTTCCTTTGAAAATGTTTTTGTTTCTTACAACAGATTAAATGTCTTCATTTTTGTAGTTCGTTTCTGTTTATATACCCGATAGAGAAACTTATATTAGTCATCCTCCTTTTCCCTACACTTACACCTCTAAAAAAATCATTTTCTTCCTTAAATTAATTTACATTTAATTAGATTGATATTCATTTCTTTACAAGTAGTTATAAACAATTTCTATTTCGGTGCACATCTTTTATAGTTCGTAAACAGAACGTGACGTAACGTAGGAAAAATATTAAATACCTAAGCGTCCGTCTTCGGTTGCAATCGTACGCTGGAGTTTGATAAGTTTCTCGGTAGCAATCGTCATCAACCAGTTGCGCAAAACTGCACCTTCTCTCGTCTTATCGTCTCGATTTCATCCCAGCAAAACTAAATGCACGCGTGTATGCCGCGTTCTGTTAGAGAATTATCGCCGTCGTATATTTTACGAGAACAATTGCATTTTTTCTCCTCGCTAATCTAAGGACTGATACACGAGACGGAAAATAACATGCGACGATGTTTTGCTGTTGCTAATGCTTGCCAATGTGCCGTTTTTCAACTCTTCACATACGCTAATCTTTCAACTGTCAGCATATACAAATTAGCGTGTGCATAAATAAGTAACTGCTGCAAAATATGGTATCTTAATTTTTTTTTGTAATGATTGGAAATGAAAGTTGTATGTATCTCAAGATAAGAATTCATGTTTTTGGAAATTATTGTTGCACCTAGCTTCCTCCAACTTTTCCACATCGTCTCAATGAGTGCATCAAAGACTTTAGGGATCGTTGCTGTGAATACATTTATTTAATTGATAACGTCCTAAACCTGCCCAAACCTTTTATTTTTAAACACCTCAAAAGAAAGTGGATCAGGGAGATCTAGCATCATCTTTCCCCGAAGTGATTTGTCATGAAACGCAAATCGCTTTAGGAGACTAACGAGAAGCTTGATAAATATTGTGGTGAATTTGCATTTTCGATTAAAACGGCTTCTAAATAATTTCAACGTTCACTCCGAGATCATATGAGCACAAGCGATGTTGAACATTCTGGAGGCTCTGTTGAGGCCACTACTCCAGAAATTTGTGCGAAAGCCGCCCAGGCGGGCTTTTAGGCAAAAGGGGGAAAACCGATCTTTCAATCGGGAAAATCACAGCGACTTTTCCACTTCTCCAAAATTGTCCAAGTTGTGATTGCACAAGAAATGTACCATTGAACGAAACATAATCAGATGGAGCAACAAATTTGCGTCTCGTCGTATTTACATGAGTCATTTACTAATTAACTCCGTGCGTCCGAGAAACCAATAAGATATTCGTCAAGTCAAACCGCGCGCTACCATAAAATCGCGTTGCACGCGTCTACATTGTAAATTGTAAATGATTTATCGCGAGGTTTTCTGGTTCGGCGGTATGCTAGACCCAAACCAAATTAATAACACGTCAAAATTATCCGAGATGTCGTATTTCTTCTCCAGTTCGCTATACCTCTGTATACGTTGGTAAGTAAACCACAAAGGTATTATACACTTCACATCGTACGTTGAGAGTGCAAAGCAAACGACAGAGAAATGAAAAATGTCCGTACTTTCTGAGGTCACAGGAGTACATAAACATCTACTACAACTTTACCGTCTCTCTTTATCGCTCTTTTCTCTGTCTCTCGCGTGATCTGTTCTTTCTCCCCTTATTTTCCTGGTTTACGAGACAGAGTCGAACTTAGAATAATATTCTTATTTGCTTCTACATATACATTTACAAAAAATTGGTATATGTAGAATGTAATAAATAAAAAAGTTTTTCTGGATTTAATAGACGAGCCCGCTTGGTGTTTTCTCTGTTAGTGATGCCAATGGCCAATGATATCTTTTTGGATGTACTTTTACATTATTTTAATACAGCGTTTCCAACAAAGCTTCAATAGTAGGAATATAATCGAGAATGGAATAGTTTGCGTGATTTGTTTTGTATAATCTTCACAAGAGTACTGGAGCGCGAGTTTTTGACTTATACAAAAAAAAACAGAAGGCTAATCTTGAGAATTCTATTAAAAATTCAAAGAAAGAATACTTATTCAGCAGATTGTCTACCACGCGAACCGTGTAAAATATTATAAAGAAGAACAGGCTGACTTCAAACGATTGTAAAATTATACTAATGGACAATGATAACGATATTACTGACGAGGCTTTCGTATCAGATTTGCAGATTTCTGTAGTAACATTAACGGTTTCGTCGGTTTTGTGCTTGGAAGAACTACGGAAATCGTCGTGCATGATCTCATAAACAGTATCTTGCGAAAATTAGACAATCTGGAATCTGTGGATCGATGATTGCTTCTATCGTCGACGCTTAAGACGGACTGGGGTAGGATACATTCGTCCAAACGCGGCGTGGGTATGCGTTTGGGAAAGCGGTACTCACTCACACAGACACACAGACGATACTATTTCTACATGTTCGTCTGGCTAAAGACGCTCAACCTAAACTACATTCGGAAATTGCTCTCCAATAAATTCCGCAACAACGTATGGACGGCGTGGTCAGTGCATGTAATATGCAGCGTATTTTTGAAGATGTCTTTAAGCAATTCTCAAGCTTTCAGCGTCGTTCGCAAAGCGCGAAGCTCTCTCCCGTTTCCTCACATCTTCGCAAATTTTATTAATACTGCTGACAACAGAAGCCAAACTTATTTTCGGAAAATGTTTGGGGAAATTACGCTTTCTAGAACCGAAGTTGGTGAATTTGATATTTGCTTGTATATAGCATTTAACGCTGTTTTAAATGCCGCTAATGTTTAAGAAATATTCCTATAAGTTGCAAAAACCTAATACTTAATAATATGGAAACCTTTCCGAGTTAGCCATAAAACATGAAATGATTATTTTTGGTCTTTTACATAAAAAAATGGAGTCAATTAGACCATTGGTTTTTGATCACTTTTCACTAGAAATTTAAATAAGACAAACACATACTCTTATATAACACATACACGTAGTATATACTTATAAGCACAAGAGATTACGCGACCTCACTGAAAACCCTAATTACTTTTACGTAGTAACTGAGCCACCTTGTCATCTACTTTTTAAGACTGAATGATGCAGTTATTTAAAATAAATAAAGAACTTTTAATATTGTCTAAAAATAAAAATTTTATTAAACTCTTTTTTCTCGGTGCGGGTTTTGCTTACCTTAAGCCTGCCCCGTACTCCACAGAAAAAGCTCTGGTCACGCTCTATGATTGGTAGATTAGCGAGACTTCTCTACGGATGACTGCTGTCCACAATGTATGGATATTTGTAAGTAAACTGAATTATTGTCGTTTGCAAGATAAAACCGAACTTGGGTAGAATAAATCTGGCCATATTGGAAGGTGCAATTTACACCTTCAGACTAATTATAAGTACTATAAATTGTGATACGCCGAAAGATATTTTAAGAGGTTTGGAGTAAACTGAATAGATTTTATTCGATTTACTTAACCTTAGATAATTCATTTGTTATTATTTGTCATATTCATTTGTCGACATAATCTCCTTGCCCTATACACTTAGTCCAGCGAATGGGATTTGTCGAAGTTGTCAAAATAGGTCTTTCCACTAAGTTAATTTTTCAAGTCACAAAGAGGGCAAATCTGATGAATATGGTAGATGGATCTCTAATTCGTACTGCAACTGCACTAATTTTATTCGATTTCCTTAACCTTAGATAATTCACTTTATCACAAAAACCACCCCAAATAACTTATTCTATAATCAATTTCTTTTCTGATTCTTTCTCTAAAACTTCGGCAAACGTTGTTCATCCTTTAAATTGTAAGTATGATAACTACGAGGATGGTACGATAAATACCGGTGCTAAGGGTTTAGTAACGTTATTTCTCGACATAATCTCCTTGCCGTATACACTTAGTCCAGCGAATGGGATTTGTCGAAGTTGTCAAGATAGGTCTTTCCACTAAGTTAATTTTTCAAGTCACAAATCTGTGGTGAATATGGTAGATGGATCTCTAATTCGTACTGCAACTGCACTAATTTTGCTATCGTAATTGCCGATGATGATGAATTTTTCTCTTCGCTAGCTAGGGCCTTTTTCTCTTTAGTTCAACGTCGAATCCCGTGATTGGCCTTCCCTCCTCCGAATAATCGATGCAGCCTTGCGTATCCCGAAAAATCGTGGCCATAAATTTTCCGGCTGATGGTGTTGTCTTTGTTTCCTTTAATGCACATTCTTCGGGAAAAACCCATTTTGCCAACTAACCTTTGGTGTGTGACGTGTAGTATCCATATTTCATCTAAAGTCACATAATACCGCAGAAACTGACTCGTATTGCGCTTAAACATGTCCAAATATTGCTTTCAAGTTATCACTAAGCTTGCAGAAACGAGTGCACTTCACGAAATTGGCAGAGACTAGACAGATTCGTGTTTTGTTGAAACTAGTAGGCAACACGAACCTATCCTCATGAAACGAATAACCACGAGTCTGTCTAGTTTCGTGACCCGCAACACTTTTCTGCAAGCTTAGTTATCACGAACTTTATCAGCTATTTCGTCCGTCTCAATAGATCGCTGCTAATCAAAGACGGACGTTCGACCACACATAAATTCACTAAACCTTGATTTCTGCAGGCATTTTCCGATCCAAACAAGGAAATCGAATCACTGACCGGTAACACTTGCTTACTTTCAACAGATCCCAAAACGACACCGAAATTTTGACGGGCGTTAACTAAAGAATAATACTCGCTGTCGGCAATGCAAATTTTAACACAAGGCGCCATCTATCTTCAAATACGGGTACTTGCCATACATTCCTTGTACATTACTGTTGCCGAAGCAAGAAATTATTTAAAATTCACTGTGTTACTAAGAACAAACTTTATGCAGGGTGTCTCAGATTTATTTTCTCAAAGTACCCCACAGTCACTAATATCTTTCAAGATACTTGATGGATACAATATCTTTCATAATCCAAAAAAGGTGATATCTGTTAATTTGGGCTATGTAAGGTAATCCTTTCTTGAGTAATACAAATCATTTAATGAAAAGAGTTATTTTCATAGTTACGAATTTTTAAAAATATAATGTAACGATAATATCAGTCAGTGTATAATAATACTAAATCTCGAGATCTCTCTCGGTCTTAACAGCTACTTCATATCCATACAATGGGAGATTTTAAATATCGTCGTAACCTAGATTTCGTAAGTGACTCTTTTGTGTAAGTCGAAGCATGTAGAGTCCGCCCGTGTTCTTTGTCTCAAGAGGCGTCTATCGAATATCGCTGAAGGCAGAGCATGTCGATAGATGTATTATTTCCCAATAAAGCTATTAAGAATCGCATCGCTTTGGTCCTTCGTTAGTATCTTCCGTTATCTTTCTAGAAAGATTATTTCCTGTTAGGAACAATGTCTTGGATATAGTGTCGTTTAAATTTTAAAAGAATTTTCAAATTCTAACTAATATATAAGTAACAAAAATCATGGACGTTTTTGTTGCAACTCGGTTTCCAAGCGGCCCAATAACGAAGTTATTGGACCACGGGAATTTGTCAAAAAAATACTTGTTTCTGTGTTAGGTTGGAAACTTTTCAGACTATCCTCGTAGCTGATGGTAACTATTAATGACATACATCGATTTCCTATACTTCACCCTATATTTCATAATGTAAGTGATTTGTTCTCTTTTTCGGAGAAGCGTCGGTTTTTTTATAATAAGGTGAGCGGAACCTATTATTTCACACCATGGATATTTGAAGCCGACATTAATACATAGTTATATATCATATCTACAGGTCTACCGCTATGAGATCGCCCATAAGAATACCAAGAAACCGAACAAAAGGCTTTTTTCTTGCAAAAATTTGCCCTAAAGGTATGTATTTTATAAATAGTCTACTGCATAACTATATAAGGAAATCATGTAATTCATTAAACAGAATTAAGTAGAATTGATAAAAATAGTTTTTTCAAAAAGAATTGTTAATAGTTGTTTAAACATATATCCGTATCTATTATTTAACAATTCTAAATCTCGAGACATTGCAATATATCTGCACCTAGGTATTAAAAGAATTCGTTCATGCAAAGACTCTATAGTTGGTACCAACGCCGTTCAGCAAACGGGAGTTAATAGTTCGAATCCTACCAGCGTTCTGAAATTTTATTTAATTTATTAATATTAATTAAATTTGATTTTATCGATAAAATCAAGAAAAATCCGGGTTGGAACCGCATTGTCGTACCTTCTGCCAACGTTTAATAATAACAACGAGAATTAATTACACAGCGTTTTTGGGGTGGATAATAGTGAGAAGGTGGGTTTCCAGTAAATCGACTGTTCCAGCGCACCGCTAGGATGCCGGTGTCCGAAAACGTCTCGGAAAGCTTCGACCTCCATATTGAAGCTTTCGGAATCATGTTGGGAATCCAGAAACGATAGGAAATTATTTAAAGATTCGTGCCCATGAGACCAGGTGATAAAAGTACCTTCAACGGACATGTATCAACACTCTGGCTTGAGCTCGTGAGACTTGCTCGTATTAACTTAACTTAACTCGATTAAGTGATATCAAATGTTGCAATGAAAAGCTATTCTAAAAAAAGCTAATGCATTACTTCTTGTTACATATTCTGTTATTTTTGGCTGATTGTAATTATGGTAAGTAAATCTATACACAATTGCAGAGGAAATATTTCGAACATCTTTCAAGACATGTACAATAAAGCATATCTATCAAGCAACTCCTTTAGGTGGGCGAACGAGCAACAACCATGAACAGCTTGGGAAGGGCGATTTTGGCGCGCTACACCGGCAGCGTCATCTACGCAAGAAGCGATCTCTGTCCATCTCGATCGTGGCGACCATTGTTTTAACCGCCCGAACGAACACTCAGGCGTGTGTAGCCGGTGAGATGCTGCAACGGTCACTCAAGAATGCTGCGGGACAACCTTGAATTGTAGCGCGTTGATTCGCTTTTTGTTCTAAGGTTCCATCGACCAGCCGTACCAAACCTACAGGCAGAATTGTTTTGGTCCCGCCGAATTTACATAATATGTGGGGCATTTCGTATGATGGGAAGTTATACGAGGTGGAGGTGCTTTTGTTTTTTATATGAAAGGAAAACTGAGATCGTAAGGGTTGTTTTCTTTTGTTTCTTACGGAGGTCTTTGTTTAAATCGGGAATATGTTATAGTTAAATCGAATTTTATCTTCATGCATGTATATTACTAAAATTCATTTGAATTCGAACGCTGAGGAAATGATAATATTTCTAATTTATTAATTTTAAAGATAAGAAAATGGAGAATTCAGAGATATAAAATTCCTATAATCCATTTAAGAATACAGCCTTGAATAAGATAGCTTCGGGATTAACTTACGCAAAGTCAGTTGCTTCCTTCCTTTGAAATTAGTTCTTCTACCAGAACTCCAGTGTCGCATAAAAATACGAAGTATGAAATTGTTAAACAATTCTCTTATTTTTAGCAAATGGAGATAATGCAATGCAGAGCATTGCACGATTTGTTCAGTTACTGTAAAATGTTAAAAAAAAGACTCGATTTACCATTTAAAAGCCGATGTTCATCGCAACCCTTATGTCTCGAATGAGAATCTTTATGAAGATCTCTGCGAAGCCCTTATGCCTATAAATATACCCTTCCGATAACTAGATAATCCCGTCTTTAGAAAGTTTTTTAGATATTATACGGATAGAAATATGCCCAACAAGTCAGCGTTACGAAAAAATTATCCCAAAAAAAAAAAAAACAAAAGTTGTAAACAAAATGAAAATCGATGTAGGATACTATTACTACTGGTTGAGCGCAGACGAAAATATGGAGCCTTAGGGCGGAGGATAGTTCACGTCATTGTTGGTGTGGAAGTAGTTGTCAGCAGTATTGATAACATTTTCGAAGATGTGAGGAAACGGAAGAAAGCTTTGCTCTTTGAGAGTGTCGCTGCAACTTATACGCTTAAAGCTGGAAAATTGCTGAAAGACATCTTCAAAAATATGCTACATATTACGTGTACTGCACCTACAAGCTACCTAAGAGCTGTTTGCTTGCAGTCGTAACAAATGGGGGATGTGGTTAGAGCCTCTTCATTGTACACAGATAATTTGGAGAAAGTTGCTGATGTAATAAACAATTTAAATGAGGATGCACAAAACATAAGCAAATATAAAAGTCTCTGTTACAGCATCCACCTTTACAAACTAATTTGCATTTTGTTAACGAACATTTTCGTGATATACCTGAAAAAATAAAATATTTTGAATCACAACTAAAAGATGGAATTGGAACATTAGATGTTATAATAAACAAATTAAAGACTTGTTTCTTGTTTAACTGGATTTAACTGAAAAAAGAAAATTAGTAAGTTAGTAACATTTGGAACAAGAGATTACATGCTTTTTATTTACCAGCAGCATTGCCAACCTAGCGAATTTTCCAGCAAATTAATAGAATAAAGTATTACATTAATGATTTCATTCAAAATTCCATATTTATCGAATAGTAACATGTAATAAAATTGTATAATACTAAGTAAAGTTGTTTTTATGTTATGTTTTCGTTGTTAAATTCGTTATCATTTTCTCCAGTTGAATGAATTTTAAATATTGTTAAAAACAAAAGTATTCTTTCAAATCGTTGTGGGAAATTCCAACGCCACGTAGATCTATTGGAAACCACCTACAGATGTATTAAAATTCATTTTCATTATTCACAGTTTTGCACACACATTGTTTATTCTACTTGCGGTTTTGTGAATAAAATCAAATTTTAGAACATTTTGCAACGTACGTCGTAGAACTTTCCGTTTAAAACCACTAATGTATTTTTTTTTAATTGATATTTATTGGTAAGTAGCAATAAATATCAATTCAAAAAAAAAATTAAGTAATTAAAATTAAAATAAGTATTTTTCGACATTTTTAAAGCGATATAAAAGTGGAATTTTAACGTGCAAAGGAACGCGGGGTACTACGAACCCTACGTCGTTTTGGAATCACTGGTGCGAAACGTGACTTGTCCAATCTGTAAATAAGAGAGGGTTCCCATTCGACGTCAGAAACCGTTGATAATTACATTTTATTTGTGGTTCCGTCCGTACAATAATTACAACTTCGAACAGATTTAATAATAAACAATAATACGCGATCGCGACAAAAATCATGATTCACCGCGGCGTATTATATTGCATTCGGAACTCGCTAGCTCTCTTCACGCCGGTGGTTTCGAAAGGGTTGTAAATGATCTTGGGATGTTTCTGGAACTATATTTCTCTATCAAATTTACCAAAACAAATTTTCAATTTAATCTCAAATTTCTCAAAAGCCATTGAAGTTACCGCAAAATGCTCGTAATCCCTGTAATCAACAGGTGAAACTGCATAAGAAACCATCATCAAAATAAATGAGCCATCATTGGCATTTCACATTGTCCACCTATCGAGTATAAGGGTTCATCTTGCGGTAGAAAGCCCGATTCCTTTTTAGAAAATTCCTTCTTTTAGCCAAATATCTTTGGGACGTAGAAATAAGGAAATTATTATTAGCTTTTTGGCCCAAAAGTCTTAAATACTGCTTTTTACCGTATGTCCAAATTGTACAAGTTCTCATAACCCCTTTTTTTTGAAGCAAAGGATTAATTATTACACGTACCATGTGGTGATGTTACCAACGATACCGTCTGTATTATAGAACCAATTTGATATTCATAAGTATAACTGCACAGTTGATTCAGTCATTTTAAAGGAATTTTTTTTTTTAATTATAATTTTTTTTTTTTTAAACTACTCCTGGGACCCTTTGTAAGTCAATAATGTTCCAGTGGTAGAAACGTATATAAATATGTTGTATGTATGTCGAATATGAATGTGATATGTCTTGGACGACCCCAGATATTAAGTTTTTTCTTGTAGGGGATTTAGGTAAACTATCCCTTGGACCCATCGCAAGGCAAATGTATTTTAATGGTAGGACGACATATGAACGTGTCGCATCACGTGTTTGATAACATTTGAACTTCGGTCGATATAATTTTCTTTCTATTTCTCCATTTTACTGCTGTACTACGGCCGCCACTGGACGTTCGGGTACCATCGGAAAAACTGACGGCCATCTTTGGCAGCTCTTTTCACGCCGGTCTTGGTTTGAATTCGGACGATATCCGTGAAACGTTGGCTATGTTGTTCCTCATTTAATGTATGAAAAAGGGATAATAATAGGCTTGTACAAGACGTTGTTGCCAACTTAAAACAATTAAAGTAAACGGTCTTCCGTGTAACATTTGTTTCGCCGCGACTTCAATTTATCGAGTAATTTCAGAATCGCTTTACGTAATGCGGCGTAAATAAACTTTCACATGATTTATCGAGCATCACTTCAATTAATATCTATTTTAAGCGTTTCGTAGATGCTCATTCACTGCAATAGAAGTGCGAATCCGTTAATTACTCAATTATAGCTTTGTATGGGATGCGTTTCCATTTTATTTTTAACATTGATCTATTTGTCGAATTTTTATTTTGACTAGGTTGTATAATGTTTTTTGTTATATAAAATATCGAACAAAAATTTTCTAGAACTAATTTAGTGAATTGAAGTTTGCCACTAATAAAAAATTGCTAAAAATTAATAAAAAAACATATTTTCCTGTAAATTAATTGATGGTTTATTTATCGCATAAAATCCAGTACATTTTTTTTGTTTATATTTAATGAGCTCTTTCACTTACGGTTCTTTAAAATCCAAAGCTCCATACATTATATATGCTAAATGTGCTGTGTGCTCCATATTCTTGAAAAAGGCAACACGAGGTCTTCAGAGATATTTTTTAATAACGGTTTAATTAGACTTAAAATCAAACTAATTGACTACATTATCTAATTTCTATATTTTATATGTGTATTATGTAATAAAATTTAACAAAAGAAATGTTTGTTTTAATTTTTTTGCTAATTTCTCAGTTCTAAATGCGTAACATTATAACAAAGCAAGATTAATTTTCATGTTAAAGGTTATTAGTGACCTATTTTTTTAAACTTACAAACATTAATTCATGTTGCTCCCAAGTAAGCCTGCAGAAACGAATTGCGCTCCACGATATTAGCAAAGATTATATAGACTCGTGTTTATTCGTCTCATGAGAATGGGTTCGTATTGCTTACTGGTTTTCCCGAGAGCCGACAAACCACGAGTTTGTCTAATCTCTGCAAATTTCGTGACGAGCAACTCGTTTCTGCAGACTTATTCCCAAGTCAACATTCTAGTTTTTGTTTGAATTTAGCGCCTATTTGTATGAATTATTGGTAAGCCTGCAGCTAGTAAGCTTCACGAGGCTAAACGAAGCGACACTCATTTCTGCAGGCTTAATGACTGGTTATTTCTTCTAGTAACTCTTAGTAAGCGTGCAGTGATACCAAATTAAATTTTGTGCAGTGACGTCAAAAAACCTGGGAACATAACACTTTCCAAACTGATTTGCAAGCACATTTCTGCTGAAATGCTAAAAAAAGGAATGATCATTATGGACTCTGTACCTGGCTTCAGGAGTTGTTGCATCTAATTTAACAGTTAGAACAAAGCGGAAGAACTATTTTGCTATATTTCAACGACCATTTGTATTTTTGTAAAAAAAATAGATTTTGGCTAATTTTTTACTATTGAACCAGTGCAATTCGACAGCAGTTTATATTGGCTTCTGGCACAGCAATTGCTTTTTAATTAAGATTTGCACCAACTGCATGCTGTTATTTGAATTTCCCGGTGCAAAAAACGAAGAATAGGGATATACTAGCACCCCTGAATTATGTTGTCAAACAATCGCATTATTTTTTCTTCAAACTATGCCACAAAATATAAATCGATAATTGTGATTGATTAAATTTATTAATTTAAGTATCTGGATAGGATTAAGTGATTTTTATATAGCAGCCTTGTTTGTATGCAACCTGTATAACAACTAGGTATAATAATACAAACAGTGTTGCCAATCCAATGGAAATTTTAACTATAAGATACCGCAATCTGTGATGGCTATAAAAATGAGCTAACCAAATATTTTTTTAATTCGTTCATTAAATAAAAGAAGGTACGAATATTTTGCATCACTTATAAACATACTGGAAAGTATTGATATGTATAATGAATTCTATAACCTTATCTAAAAAATGCGTTTTTGGAATAACATAAATCTCCCGCATATTAAGTTGGTTGTGTTGATGAGTCCTTGTTCTGTTATACGAAGTTAGTAAGGGAGTTCGGGGGAAATTAAAAAGGTGCGTCTTTAATTCTCGTTGGTATGCCTCAAGGTACCAATTTAGATCCATTGTTGTTGTTAATATCTATAGATCGCTTAGCAGTAGTGCAAGCTTCTACTAGTAGACAAATTAAAGTTTTTCCCAACAACTTCTAACAATTATAAACATTTTTTCATGTAAATCTTAATATTGCAACGAAAAAAAAGGTTGACAGTATAAAAGCATTTAGTGAAATTCACACACAAGGCATTTAATATAAAATATTATGGCATCTATTTTTAAATTCTGTCTTTTGTCACTAATAATAATAATAAAAGAAATAAAACGCAAATAAGTACGCTGTTTTCATTTTTAATCCTTCCACTGACGATTTTACATTGAGCATGAATATAGAAGCATAAGAAAAATACATCATTTGAAATTTGAACATCACAATGATTTGATTATGAATTTAACTACCAGTAATCTACTTACAACGATAAAATTTGAAAGTTAATCAACAGGAATTAAAGTACATTTCGTGATTGGTGAGCTAAATACTGCATTGGTGAAGGTATTAACAGATAAATAAATATGTTTTTTCCACCACGTTAGGCAGAACATCCCTAAGCATTCTATAGAAAATGCTATTACAATTTTCTTATTATCTATGTGTTTAATCCAATTTATTTCATCTTTATAATTTTTAAGTAGAAATGTCATACAAGGTACTGTCCTCTCTACAAAGTACAGTAAAACCGCGGAAGTATTTCAAATGTCGGCTCCAGAAGACCCTCTAATGCGACTTTGACACCTTGTATGAGGAAGGAATTCGTCTCAGCATTTTGTACAGATCATTTAGAGACATCTTGTATATGGAAATAGGTCACTGCTTTTTTTTATTAAAACCTTTTGTATTATTTATTTTAACAACTTCATCCGAAATATTTTGAATCTATTTTTCTTTAATACTGAAAAAAATCAAATAAAATAAAGCGGAACAATAAAAAAAGTATTAGATTTAAGTAGTATTTTATCACCAAAAAAATCTAATAAATACTATTAAATATGAAAAATATTCGCCACGATTACTGTTGGTAAAATTAAGATATTTTAAAATAGAAAAAGGGATTCCCTAAAATAGAAATATTTAAATCGCATATAAAATAAAAATTAACGTGTTCAAAATCACAGACACTTGCTGATATTACTTACATTTGTATGATAATTGCAACAATTATAAATGCTTAAAATTAATCGATAAAATTATCTAAAATTCTTTATAAAAAAGAGACCATCAGAAATATCCGAGAACGGCATCAGATCTCTGTGCAAAAGTGTATGGTAGAATAGAAGTTCTAAAACTGATTTAAAAACATATATATATTCATCATCAGGTCGTCTTAAGATGAGTGTTGACTAGATCGGTACTTTCAATTCTGATCATATTTCAATGTCTTCAATTCCTGGGACAAGTCCCACAATCATCTCCGATTGCTTCCTCGATATTAACGATGGTATCATATTCCTTCTGCAAATCCATGAGTTGTTTTCTTAATTTAATCACTTGGCTTCTAGCATTCTTATCATTTTGGATCAAAGTATAAATCTTATTCATAGCTTTTTTCTGCTGGGTCTGATCAATAGTCCATCTTAAGTACAGCTCACTCCACAGCATGAGGCTTACAGGAGCTACGCTGGGCCAAATCGCCATTTTATTCGGTTCATAAAGTGGATTTAATAGCGATGTTAAAACATCAGGTCTATTCAAATAGGACCATAAGCTGGTCGTCTTCTTTGGTACCTCTAATTTTTCACGATCTGCCTCACAATTTCCAAGAAACGTGCCTATTAGGAGGAATATATTTAATTATTTTTGTTAGGTGTCAATTAGATAACAAAAATAAGACTAGAGATACTAACCGAATTGGCTGAAATATGAATGTTCGAAGAGAAGTATCAGCATCTGCGTTGTAAACTCGAAGCTGCACGGAAACTGATAATGAAGCTGGTACATGCAGTCCAAGAAAAGGAGGAATGTCGGCTGTTGATTTTTGTTACGTGCTGTTGAGTAGCAAAATTTTGCGTGTCTGGTTTGGAATGGGTGGCCAGCTTGAAGCCATTCTCTTTCTATGAGGGCTTGCAATCCTAATTAGAGAAACAATGTATATGATTTGCTAGTCTAGTAACATTTTAAGCGTATAAAATTGCTGACATAGTGTTTAATGTATTTTTAAATGCAGAAGGAAATTCTGTAATCACCTTGTAGCTCAGAGATAAGTGATGTGAATTCATTCAAGTGGTAATGATAAATACAGCTATGTTTAAAACTACGATCCCATGATTTTATTTTTAAATATTGTATTGCTAGAAACACAAAATTAATACACACCTCTCACAGTTCTACAGTCGGGATTCAAAATAACTTGAGCCACAGAGGTAACCAATAGCGTCGAATCTAAACCGTAAGCTCCATGTACCAAAACTGAAACACCCTCTTGATCTAAACATTGAGCCACCAAACACGAGACATTTAATGCATTCATAACATAAGTTAACCAATTACTACTTTCAATTCTCGATAACCATTTATCTGCTGATGAATTAACATCGTTACATGCTGAAAATAAATCTTCAATATATCGCTTACTTATATTTTCAATAAAATCTTACCATCTATTAATTTTGAAAAGGAATCTAGCAACGCACCATTACAATTAGCAATCTTATCTAGATTCTTATGAGATTTCCTCCATTGTGGATAATATCCATCAGGTTCAGTTCCACCACCTTTTGATTTGCAATGGTTTGTGTAGCCAGGTGATCTAGTATCGATGATATACCCCTTTTTCGTTAATCCCAATATTGTATTTAAAAGTTTCTCATCGGCACGGCATCTCCTGTTACTATTATTAAGCAATGGTTGACTACTTCGTAATAACACAGCTCCGTTTTCATGCCTGAAACTCAATACTGGAAACCTTCCGCCTTCGCGGAAATTAGCCGAAGCGGTTAAGGTTTCATCGTCGATTTGTTTCGGGACAACTAAAGTTGAAGGATAAGAAGCACAAATCGAGTAGTTCTTATTAATGTACGACAGCCTCCATTCATCGCTAGTTAAGAGTTTTGTAAACTCAGTTTCTGGTTTGAATAAAGTATATCCATCTTCTAGAATGTTGTACATGGGACGGTAAAAGAACGGGTATAAATAGCTTGTATTATCTAAATTAGAGAGCCTCTCTATTGAAGCGTATACGTTAAGAAATTCTTCGGTATTCGCTATATCCAATTGGAGTATTCTCAAGTCTTTACATTTTAATATTATTGTACCACCATTCTGATAATTAGAATTTGTACCGTTCGGTTTCTTCTCTACCAAATCTATGCTTTGGTGTAACAGCTGTAAGAATACTAAATTTATTACTTAGTTTTTCTAGAAGTAATTTCACATACCCATAACTCTTGGACATCCTCTTTCCTTGAAGACAATAACAAGTGATGTCCTGAGACGCACAAAGTTCCATCAACGGGCTCGTGAAAGGAACTATGCAGTATAACGCCGTCTAATTTTGGAGTTGCAATTAATTCGGTGAATTCCATAGTTTTAAAGCTTGAATACGATGTTATTTTAAATATTTAAAAATAACAGGTGCAGACGTAGAGTTATGTGTAATTACATGGTTCTATTAATTCGCTTGGTTTTAATTAATTTTTGCCATTATTTGATGTAACATGATAAGTGGCTAATTAAAATTGTTCCAGATCTATTTGCTGTTGAATGTCAAAAATCGCCGATGTAAATTACGAATTTATCGGCATTGCTGAAGTGGCATCTGTTGACTAATTATGTAACAAACAGATCTTATTCGATGTTATTGGCGCCATCTGATGATGATATTTACATACATATAAGGTTAATTGATTGAAATAAAGGCTTATTTTAAATGCTCCATAATGACTCAACAAAATCATTGTTTGTACCAGTTTTTTTCTTTTTTATGTAATCAAACAGCCAAGTAATCCTACATGACAAGGAATTTATAATGTTATCAAACAACCAAATCTCACGGTTTTATTATATTTACAATTCCAACGACACGAGACAATAAAGATAAGATTAAGTAATAATCCGCAGGATTAAAGATTGCAGTCGAGATGCGTACAAGCAAAGATTTTTTTTGCGAGTCAATATTTTATTGTAGTGAAATATAAAGACAATCGAAAGTACGGTAAAATAAGTTAAAGCTACGAGTTGTCTCTTTTACGTCAGGTACTTCAAGGTGTGGATGCAGCTTTGAAATCGAAAATAATAGAAAATTGCTCGGCCCCTAGACTCTTCGCCAGCCATTCATTCTTGAGTGCAGCCAATTTTAAGCAGTCTACCTTGAATTTAGCATTTAGATTGGTATGAACCGCGCGACCCATACCTTCTAATATAATCAGATCAACTTCCTTTAAATTATTGCATAAATCTGGAAAATGAATTGCGTAAGATACAGTATTTAAGATGTGTAACGATGTTATGTAGCTATAGACAACTCCTCCAGGTTCTCATTTTCTATCAAATCAAATCAATCAGTTTTCAGAAAGAAATGATCAACCTAGAGGATTTAACTATAACAAACAATGTTCTATGTTGCAAGTTTATTTCCGGGGAAATTCCATTAAATGCAAGACCAACTAATATTCCATACAATTAATCTAACCTTTGAACTTCATAGCACCATAATACAGCGTGTCCACCTAACGTGTGGGTGGAAGGTAATTCTTTTCTTGGGCAATTTAACAACATAAAATTATATTTAATTGTACACAGTGTTCAGTTTCCGCTGCGTACAATACAAGTTTAGTTTTTCAAATGGAATACACTGCATATCAGGATGCATGCAACAGAATTTGATTTTTATAAACATTTTCCCATATTTAAAATGCACCCTTCTTTAGTAAATTAATTGAGATTGAGGAAAAATAGTCGCAATTAAACGTCGACTGCCTGAAACTTTGATGTGAGGAAAATTAGGCTTATTGGGACCGCCAGCTAGGACAGTATTCAGTACCTTCCCTCAAGAAAATGAAGGTGTGACGTGTGACTTAAGTCGAGTGAGTATCAAAAAACGTATTTGATCCCCTACCGAACTTTTAGAGTTTGCTTATCGATGTTGTATCCTCTATAATATCCAAGTTATGCATAGCGTTAAGAAATTTATCCAAAAATTTTTTTTTTAAACAACTTTCGTAATGTTCTTATTTTTTACTGTTGAAGAAACTTGTGTGTGTGTGATGCTATAAATAATTCTATTCATTTTATGCTGGAGTCTAATCAACATATCGAGAGTCTTGTACTTCTTTTCTAGGTTAGACCTGAATCTTTGGCCGCTTTATTCATGTGTTCGTTTCCCTTATATCATCGTTTTCACGTATTGCATTTTTAACATTGTCTGTATGTAATTAGAAAAATTCGTAAATATACTTTTAATCTATGCCCTTTTCCTTATCAAACCTCTTAAATCTGTGTCCGAAATTATCTATACTTGATTGCAAATCGAGTCTTATCAGGAGTTTAAAAATACCAGAAACACCCTTATCTTCTTTGCATTTTTACTTGCTTCTCAAAGTATAGAAACTTGTTTTTCTTCTGCAGTATCGAAGATGCTGGGACAGGCCGCCGTTGCTGAGCCACTTACGACTGTGATCAGCGCTTTCCGCATTTACTTAAGTTTTCTTTCTTCAGAATCCGACTCGGATTAGGTTACGAATTAAACATGGCAAAATTTCTCTGCTTTTAAACTTTTAGGAATTAATGTTGTTCAGTATTTCAGGGTCAGAAGCGTTTCTCAGCGAAGATTACTCCAAGCATGTATAAAACCAAAGGAAAATGTTGAAGATATGCTTTGCAAAATGTAACCAATAACTTAAAAAAAAATGCTAAAAATAGCATATCAGTTGTTTTGCAAGTGCTGCAATTACTTTAAAGGTGGTTTAAATCTTCAAGCACTTAAGTACTAAATACCTTCTTTTTGAAGCGGCCGAAGCGCTTCAAGTCCTGAAAATAGATTTTAGATATAGGGAAATGTTCACAAAAACAACGTTCTAGCAGAGCTTCTCTAATAAAGTTTCGGAAAAATATATACAGTATCCTATTAAAAAAAGAAAACTGAAATAACATGAATCAAAATTGGCAATGATTTCAGTGATTATCTTGTAGAATCCAGTTGAGAGGGGCCTTATAGAAACATCGGCATTTCGCAGAAAATCTCAAATTATCCCTGAATAGGGAATGTCCAAGGAAATTAAAATGGATCAGAGAGAGGCATCCAAAATTGCAATGATATACAGGCTGTACAATTAAAAACACCGAATCAGATGGACACGCTGTATATCTAAGGAAAAGTCTTACCTTCACTTAGCCTTGTGAGATCTAAGCAAGGACCATTTTGCCCATTTTCTATACCAACTAATTTATTATCACTAATAGCATCCTTTATAACAGGACAGTATAAGCTTGCCTTAAGCAAACATTCATGTAATTCACTTATCGTAATGTCGTTCAATGCCGGATAAGTATTTGCCGACAAAATGACTTTAGTATTTTCTTTAATAAATTCTCGCGCAAACGGTAGAACGCCCAGAACGAAATCGACACCGGCATTATCGATGAACATCACTACGGCATTGTACGGTGTATTTTTACATTTATTAATCCATTCGTCTAGATCATCTTTAAACCACGGCCTCTTCTGTATCGTGTTCATAGCATCTAACAATCTAAATTCAGATGTTTCTAAAATGTCAGCTACAGCTCGTGCACCCCAATCAAACATATTTCCGGCTACGATACCCTTTGACAGTTCCAACCAACGATCTTCAAAATTTTCTACACTGTCTATATATTCTATCCGATTTCCGAATTCTAAGAAAGCGGCATCGGTTTCTCTTCGTTTCTGCAGTAGCCACGCATCGTTGAAATTATTGTCTCGTAATATTTGCTCGTTAAATTCTAAA
Source organism: Marronus borbonicus (assembly GCA_902655005.2). Classification (NCBI taxonomy): domain Eukaryota; kingdom Metazoa; phylum Arthropoda; class Insecta; order Coleoptera; family Scarabaeidae; genus Marronus; species Marronus borbonicus. The sequence goes on along the minus strand of LR737380.1, from coordinate 26,903,652 downwards.
ATTGTTCTTATACTCAATGGTTTTAGAAGTCTAGAATATGTTTAAGTATGGAGATTACGCAAGAAAAAACATGAATTTTACTCACTCTGGCTCTGATTTTAATCTGGCGATTAAATCGTGAAATTTAAGAAAACAGCGTTCGGCTTCTTCAGTGGCATTCGGTTTGTCAGGATTTAAAATGCTTGCTTTTGCTACGAATTTCTTAACCATGCCTTCTAAGCAAGGCAACCAGTAATTTCTCTCCTTAACATTATTTAGTAGGTCAATAGTGTCAGGTAAATACGCGTCTGGATCTTGGAGCAGTGGACAGATTGTTTCCATATCTCAAATATTTCACAGAACCTAACCTCATTGATAAAAACACCGCACGAATAAGACTGCTTAGAAATAAATTGTGCGTTATTCTTCGCAACAGTTATTTACTAATTTGAAACCTTACCTAAATGATTATCAGAATCCTTGGTATTTAATAACAATGTTATCTACACTTCCTAATAAACTTTTCTATCGCACGATACGTTTGGAATAACGCATATTTTATCTTTTTTCATTTCCTTTTGAACTAAATTATTATGTAATGTTATTTGCAACTTTGTTTATTTCGTATATTCGAAGGTTTAATATATTTTTTTTCGCCACTATAGAATCTTGAACAATAACATTTGGAACGAATTAAAATTTAGCTCACTTCTAACGTTCATCATTGAAATACTAAATCTCGACTAAACGACGAATATCACAAATTAAGAATGTACGTTGCCGGTTACAATTTTAAAAATAATGCGAAAAAATCAATCGAATTACAATATTTCTTATTTGCGAGCGCTTATTGGATTATTGTTACTAAATAATATATGCAACCAAACTTGCTTATACAGCATGAATTATTCCGCGCCCTACATAAAATATACGGTCTTCCAAAAAATACTAACACATTTATTCGATTGATTTCTACGCCCACGTAACTGATTTTAACGACTGCAGAAGTACGAAAAGTGTTTATGTAGATAACTGAAAAAAATTATATGTAAGATAAGCTAGGGAAATCCCTTTGGTATTTTTTGAATTCCCTGAAGCTTTAAGTTGGTTAGTTCTCAACGTAATGCATGGGAATATCATCTTTATTACCGGAACTGCCAACTGGGAAAGCATATTCCTTCTAAGTTCAGAATAATAAAATTATGTATATGTAAAATCATTTCAAATTTATTAATCTACATTAAAACTAGAGAAAACACTTAATTCGTATCTTTAAATTCGTCGAATGATTACTATATGAATATAATTACGGTAAGGTTTCTTAACGAGTGGTGACGGCCCCACAGGGTGTATAAGGAGCATCTCTATTATACATAATTTGCTTTTTAAAGCAGTGATATGTTCTTCTGAACAATAATTAAGATCATAATATAAACAATTATATATATAATGTCTATACCTATGTTTCTATAATTTCTCCTGTTATTTTGTAGTTTGTTGAGATGAATCATAAATTCTAATCTTTAAATGCTACTTTTGTCAGTCTTCTAGTGATTTTACGTCGTACGTGTAACTTTCGAACGTATCTTAAACGGGAATATTAATATAGATTACAAATATACTTGTCAATCAATATGTTCATTGAGTACATGGGTACATGAGTATCCAGAGGGGGGTAGAGAGAGTCCATGCCCCCCCTACATCTGAAATAATTTCGCTTTCGTTTCTTATTTTTTTAATCCGCAGCGAGTGATCAATTGGCCTCCCTCCTTGATTAAATGTTGTCTACGTCTATGATCAAGTACAAATTTGTGTTACTTAGTAAAATAGAAAATAATATTATTATTATGTATTTTAAGGCTATTGGATCTATAAAATTTACACTTAATACAGCGGTAAAAAATTCGATGTTTCGCCTACAATCACATGGGGGCTTTTCAGGAAAAGGAAAGGTGGTAGGCCACAGTTAGCACGGTAACTCAACGTCTAACCCACTCCAGAGGTGAAACTAACTAAGCGGGAAGCAGTTGATTACGGTAACTCAGTGTGTGAACCATGCTAGAGGCTGCTGTTGATTATCGCCTTTGGCATGGCTTATATGCTGTTAACATGATTAACTGCTTCCTGTTCAGTTAGTTTGCCTCTCCTGAAGAGGTCCTATATGAGTGTGGGCGAAACGAGTTTTATCTAACCATGATACGGTTCGGACCCGGAACACCGACTCTGGCCGTGGAAACCTACGTTATTATTCATATTAAAGGATTTTGAAAAACCGTTTTTTTTTTTACTATTTTAAGGTGTGCGGAAACGTTTTTCCCGCTAACATAATATGAATCACTTTATTCAAGTTGAAGCGATTTTTCTGAAAAACAAAAGCATCGTTGCACTCTCCATGAATTAACGGCGCGCATCGATACGTTTAGCAGACTTTTCTTTTTGGGTAGTGCAATACTTGTTATAAGCTCTGTATAAGCTGAAGACGATTATATCCTCAAACAAATTTTAATTTCATACATTTAATCTAAATGTTGATATTAGGCTAATAAAATAAAAAAATATATTTCAATTGTTTTATTGACAGTCCGACATACAAAACAAATGCTTAGCAAGTCAAACAGTAAAAAATTTGACGGATAGTCGTCATCCTTAATCGAAAAGTCCGAATCCCATATCGTCATCCTCAGACTCAGATTCTTCTTTTTTCTCTTCTTTAGCCGGGGCAGCTGCTTGTGCTGCTGGAGCGGCAGCGGCAGCTGCAGGAGCCGCAACTGCGGCAAACTTACTTGGGTCCTGTAAATTAACACAAAGTTCTGTTAAAATAAGATTTTTGGATTAAACAATTAACAAATTTATTTAATAAATTATTCAGACAACATTAATATCATTACAACTGACATATTGGTGGGTTCAACTATTTCTAGCTCCAATATGTGGATCAGTAGTTCATTCAGTTCACTCATCATGTAAAACTAAATTCAAAAATAGTTTTTATAAATAAAGTCATCGTTACCTTGATGAATTCCTTAACAGTCGCAGCTTCCTTGAAATCGACATCTGTAGCAGCAGCAATAGCCAAAAGATTCTTGAATCCGTTAGCAACGCTGTGTGGAGCAGAAGCAATCGTTGGATATCCAATACTAAGACAAACAGAAGCCAAATTGGCAACCCCAATCAAAAAACGTTCTCTCAAATCTTCTGGTTTGATGTCCAAAATTTCTGGAGCAAAAATAGTACCCGAATCGTACACTTGTTCAACGATTAAACCATATGAGAACGGAGAGATGTTCAACATGTTCAAAAGAGTAGCTTCTGAAGCACCAACCTTGTCACCAGGCTTCAGGATATGGACATCGTTGATAATTTCAATAGTACCTTTCGAGATTTTAGTTGGAATTGAAAGAGCTTGGAAGAAAGACGTTTTCTCGGGACCCAACCCAGTGTTTTGTGCGGGAATTATAACAGATAACGGAGCAATCGCTCCTGGTCTAGCTGGAGCACGGACTTTGTTCTCAAGAAGTTTGTCACGTACTTCCACCAAGTCTGAACGGGTGAAGACGAAGCCTACATTTCCTTTAATGTGTGGTAAGAGCTTTTCAAGAGATGGATTGCGTTCAAGATGACCTTTGATGGCTTTACGCATCATGGTGTTCTTTCCCATGAGGACCACGGCGTTGCCACGGAGGGACATACGAATTTGCTGCATTTGTTTTGAGCCGACATTGTCAGCGCCCACAATGAAACACTTGGGGTAATCTTCCAGAAGTTGCTAGAAATAAAAATATTTACAGAACCATGCCGACTATAAAGCCAAGTTCAATACTCACGATGAGTTTGGTGAAATAACTTGATTTCCAAGTTGCCTTGTCCTCCCTACCCATCTTGGTGTGTAGGGACTCGAATTGAATTTAAGAACTATAAATAGAGAAAGTACATAAGTAATTAGCATTAGAATGTACGTATACAACTCCATCGTGGACTAATGTAACCTCAATACTACATCGGATTAAATTTTACAAGAAATTGCAATAAAATATAAAAATAAACCGTTGGAATTCGTGATTTTGGAAAAGTATTTATAAAAAACATTGAAATATACTCGCATACAGCGAGATTATAGAAATATATTAAAATAAAATTTGCAAAGAAGAGCACAACTTACCAAGACGATATACACAAGCGCAATGAAAGAGGAAAGAGGCAAACGCATTTGATTCCGGTTGTTAGTTAGTTGAAATTTAAAATTCTTTCTAGATGGCGCTTTGATAAAATTTAATTTTTACGTATTCTTCCGCAGTATAAAAGTATAAATAATCGGAAAGGCTCCACATTGATTTCTTTTGAAAAATATTGTATTTAGTAATTACGAACATCTTTAATGAAATTTAGTATTTTTATTGAAGAGAAAGAGAGTTTCCTATCGTTGTCGTAATAAGTTACAGAATTTGGCGATAGATGGCACATATTGGTCATAACATTTAATTTTCACCAAAATCCTCTCATTCCCATTAATATTGCTTTCAAATACTTATATTATTTTTTTATTTTTATTTTACTTACAAATTAAGCTGTCTCTCAATGAAACTGATCTTATATTTATAATAATTGGTGTATTCGTGTCCTTTATTGTTTTCTGCTTTCCGTGCTCATAATTAAGAAAAATGTATGCGTTAATGAAGAATTTAATTTAAGGTGACGTTTTTCGTAATTAAATGTAAACACTAATTATCCGATGTTCCTGATTACCTACCATCTGTTCCAGGTGACTTTGAAATAAGAGATGGAATGGAATGAAACGGTATTATTTTTTGCTTTGCAAAAACAAATATTCGGATCGAAGAGAAAAAAAAACTTGTTTTAATACAATTTCTGACCCAGCGTCTGCTTTCCCTGAAATTAGTAATTAGAAATCCTCTTTTTTATCATCAATGGAACTATAAGCGAAATCCATTTTGTAATTAGGCTATTTTTTTGCATCGAACTAAAGTAAGATTATATCTCCTATTTAAAGAAAACTTTTTCTCTACTAATTTTGATATATAAGAAAAGCTAGGGAAACCCCCTTGGTATCTTTTGTATTCCATGAAGCTTTAAGTTGGTAGCATTGTCAAGAAGAAGGATATATTCGCCAATTTCTCAACATAATACATGCGAATATCATTTTTATCACCGGAACTGCCAACTTAAATCATGATTGGAATTTTCAACATGCCAACTGGGGAAGCACGTTATTTCTAGGTTCAAACAATAAAGCTATTTATATGTAAAATCATTTCAAATTTGTTAATCTACATTAAAACTAGACAAAAGATTTAATTATGTTTGTTTTTTAAATATCTATTAAGTTAATAAATTAATTCTATATATTTATGTGGAATATGGAATCTGGGTTTTTTTTATCATTAAAGTAAGAACAAAATTTAATTAAAATCACAGCATTCAATGATTTAGTGATACTAATTTTTTTGATATGTATTATATCTGTTTGATCAGATGGACTAATAAAGATTTCATAATGTGTGCTGACGGCCCCACAGGGTGTACAAGGAGTTGGGTTTACATAACGTATTCTGATCAATAATTAAGATCACGTCCTCTATAATCGCTTTCTCCTTTGTTATTTCGCGATTTGTTGAGGTGAATAATAAATTGTATTCTCTAAATGCTATTTTTGTCAATTTTATAGTGATTTTAAAACATGTTAAGTTGCAAGGTATACTTTTGTTGAGAAACAATAAGATAACAACAAAGCGATTTTTATATTTTACGTTCGTTTGTCCTTTTTATCATAAGTAGAGATGATCAAGGCATGCGAAATTATTAATTTTTTGCAGCGACTAGACGGACTCGTATCGATTCGTCTCATAAGAAAGGGTTTGTTGCCTACTGGTTTCCCCGAGAGCCGACAAAACACGAGTCTGTCTAGTCACTGCAAAAAAATATAATTTCACCTGGCTTTGTCATCACTAATCATAGTCTACATAAAAACGTGATCTCTTTGGAGATCTGTTGAGATGTGCGAAAAAATTAGGTATTTTTAAAGTTACTGAGAGGATAAAGCGCAACAGCAAATAAACCTATGGGGCAATTTGTGGAAGCAAAAATATAATGGTTGGGACGCCTCGTAAGAATGGAGACTACTGGAAAAGAAAAAGATGTAGTTTGGAAGAAACCCGAAGGAAAGAGGAAATGCGTTAGTTCGACGAAAAGATGAAGTGAGGCTATAGAGGAAGATTTGAGCTACTATATATATACATAATTAATGCCTTTGAAATAATTATAGACTGTCGAAAACACGAAATTATACACTATATGTTGAATTAATAAATTTTTGTGATCAATGCAAAATATTATCAATTGTTACAACCACAGCCGCACAAACATAAACATAAATTAAAATATACTTACGAAACAGTGTCCGGATGGATTTCCTTTGCTCCCGCTATCCCAACAGATGCTAAGAGGAAATTCAAGAGACACCTATCGACCATTCCATACTGGGCAAAGAAAAAATCCCTCAGACTTGAAGAATATTTCGAACTTAAATAATGTAATGGGTTAGCCAAGTCTGCCACCAATTGATCACAGTCAAAGTATCACTTCCATTCCGATTTTCTTTCCAAATTACACGGTCCATAGATAAAGTACTCCATTCAGAGTTAATAGGCTTGTGGTATTATCTACATCGATGCTTTTAAATTAAAAAATGGTTGTGGTCAAATTACCGAATATTTTTTTCGCGGAGGCTAGAGCAATTCTAAAAGCTTTACAAAAGTACACTAAAAGTGTCCTTAATGCACTGAGACACAGAAAGTGGTTTGCTAAAATTTACTTCTTTGTGCTTGGTATAATTGCAAAATGTACTGAACTTAAAACTAGAAAAATCCCCATGTAAGTATGTAAAAAAATTACGCATGTGTCCATGTATTTTATGTATAACATCTTGCATAACTAGAGATTAAAAATTTAATTTTTGTTTAAATTAAAGCGGTTCACATTTTCCAACGTCGCGTACGGTTTAGAAAATCGTCCTTCACGGTTTCTGCACGATTGATTCTCGACATTTTTTTTTGCACGTGGGCATTATAATTTCGCTTAGGGAGATTGATGTGTAAATTACTACACTATAATATAACCGCTTCTGGTTTAACGGGCATCTAACAAGTCAATTCCCATCTATGATTTCGTCCGCCAAAACGATTTTTTGCCGCGTGTTATCAAAACCGCTTTGTACGATCGGTGACCTACATACACTAATATACATATGCACGTATACACTACCGGCCATAAATAAGAGATCGTTAAATAATAAATAAAAATACAATGAGAAAATTGCATTTTAAAATAAACCGTAATCCTGATAAAATAAAATAATATTTTGAAATTTTATAAAAATAAATCTTACAAATTTTGGGTATTCTTCGCCAACTAATTGGAATTTAATATCAGACGATTGTGGAAGTAGTGCCGTATTTGCCGGATTGCTTCGTTGTCTTGTTGCTTTAAATCATTTTTATAGAATGATGATACAAGCTATCAACGTCCACTATGCATAGACGCACGTTTCGCCGTGTACGGCTCATCAGTATTTAATGGTCTTTAGCGCCCTTTTACGCTAAAAAACGCGGCTAAGGCCTTCTCACAGCAATTCGGATATTTTCATCGTTAGGAATCCAGTTAGTGTTTGTGGCGTTTTCAGATGTTAATTTTGTTTGAATAGTATTTCTGTGCTCAAAGTATTCTTTTAAGTTTTAAATTTATCCATATCTTTATGGGACAATCCCTTGCAAGAAAGGGCAAGCTCTCGCTTGCTTTTTCTCCAGTTTGTTGCTAAACGGTGTTGGTAACTAAAAAGAATCCAATCCAGAAGATGGTATAAATTTTTGTGTATCCAATCAGGAAGTGTTATCTTGTTGTAAAAAAAGTATTTTATGAAGTTTAGCATACGATAAGCTTAGTATCGCATTTAGAACTTCTATGTACCTAATCACACATTAGGTCTGAGATTCTTCCTCCATTATTTAAGTTATGTATTTATAATATTTTTGCTACGCCTTCCTGTCGGGAGAGTAAGGGAGGGAGAAAAGGAGTTCCAAAGATACTATCGATTAACTTTCACGCCCTTCTGGAGTTGTTGAAACTTATTCGGACTTATAGGACATTCGTGGCCGCTTTGCCCAGTCGGCGACGGTCGTAAGTCGCGATATGTATAATAAAAGATTCTGGCTCCTGCGGCAGAAGCCACCTAATTAGGAAAGCGCCACCCACTCAGAACACTATGTCCTTAGTCGACCCCGGTCGTGGGCAACCGAGATTCGCTGCCAGTAAAGACGCAAAAAAAAAAAAACTAAATAAATAATAAAAAAAAAGAAATAGATTAAAAGTTGATTTAATGTTTCGTTAGGTTGAAAACCAACAAAAAAAAGAAATAAACTTTTATAAAAAGATAATAACGGATAAAATACGGGTAAATTCGAATTGAGTTATAAAAGTGGGTCTACCCATTTACCCCCCAAGATCTTGTAGGTTTACAGATCTTCCGTAAGTTTTCTTGCTATTTCGAAGAAAAAAACTGTCTTCGTACAATTCTTGCTTGCTGCACGTCGGACCATAGTCTTTATTTTTAACAGTGCCCCATAAAAAGGTATCAGAAGGAGCCAAATCAGGTTATCATGCAAGCCAACGTACCGTTCTATTAGTTGTACATATCTGTCTAGTAGTTTTTAATAGCAACTCTTCTATTAAATCTTCCATCTTATCTCGTAGAAAGGGAACTCTTCGTTCCCTTAAACTACCATTAAAAATAACAGGATCTATTAATCTGTTATTTATTATACCTCATCAAACATTGAAACCGAAATTGTGCAAAATTGAAGTTTTCCTTCTGCACCTCCACGTCTTAATGTTGCAAATAAAATTTCATATTGATACGTAAGCGATCTCTCATTTACCGTCGGTAGTGTACCATCCCTTATATATGTTCGCCATCCCGTAAATGCTTATTTATACCGAGTCGATCGTATTTTCATCGCTGTCAATACAATCACGGAAACGGCGTTACGCGATGCTCCGTCTGCAGCCCGGCATCGCGAGTTACCCGACCGTGCGATTTAGATTTCGCAGCGGGACATCAATTGCACAAATTCTCGCGTCTCATTCACCCCGTCATTCACCCCTCATACCCCCCTGGCAGTTTACGTATTTGACTTATATTTGCATAATTGAACTAAATCGGTTTTGGAATCTCGAAATGGAAACGGTTAAGTTAGCGCGCGACGTATGGAAGGTTACACGCGTCGTAATCTCGCGGACATTTCAATTTTTTCGCGTTAGATACGATACGAAATCTGTCCACCAACGTTCGCGAAGAGATCTCGCTTTGATGATGCGTCGTTTGCATAATTCGGCACGAACGGTTGCCGCGCACGTCAATCATCGCTGCCACTTTTTTTTCCGATCCGATGCGGTCAAATTAATAAATTGCTCTCGATCGGTTTTCATCGAGATGTGATAGGTATTTGTGAAATTGCTACATGATGTCGGTGTTAGTTACAAGAAAAAGAAAAATTCGATTCGATGTATTTTGGTGTGAAACTACTCCTTGGTAAAATATTACTAAATAATTTCCTTCTAGACCGTAAGAAGAAGGTTCTACGATTCTAACTTAAGGCCTGGAAGATGAGTAATTTGTAGATTATTAAATATGCGTCAGCGCGCGATGGGCTGAACAGCACTAATAACGGCGAACGTTACCGTGAAGATCTTATGACTGCCTACGGAGGAGGAAGCATTACGGTTTGGGGTGGAATAATTGTAAACGGCCGTTCCGAACTGGTTGTTCTGCAAGCAGAGAGTATGAATGCGGAGAGATACAGGGATAAATGATTTAATTTATGTGGATGATAATGCACGTCCTCATCGTGCCGATCTAATCAATGACATATTTATGCAGCATGGTATAACCAGCCTCCGTGCTCATCGTACTGCAATTCCATTGAAGATCTACGGGACAAACTTCAAAGGCAACTACGACGGAAATTGCTCCGAAATGACATCGATTGTCCTTTTGTATTAGAACGCATGAGTTTTCTTGTACCGCGTTTGAACTCAAAATGCAGTAGCAGGTTCAATCTTCCATTCGTGAGGATTAACACCATGAGACGAGCTCCGACGTATACTTTGTCTAAGACAACTAATAAGCGATGGGATTTCTTTTATTGAATTTTATTTCAGTTTATATGCGTCTTTTGTTGTTGGGTATATTATTATTATTATTAATATTAACAATCGATATTTCTTATAAGGGGTAGAGAAGTCGCCTATTACTTTCGAGGTAATTATCGCGGATTTCATTTTAGAGTGTACATCAAACCATTCGCTAACTTGTCGTACTTTGTAAGAAGATACCTTATTCCGTTGGAATTAATAATTTGTAACGATATTTTAAATTTTCTGTTAGACAATCAGGAAAGGGCTGCAGTTGTGAAACTGCTCTCCTCGATGTTACCGGCGATATTGCTTTGCTTGTTCATCTGGTTAGAAAGTCGATCACACGACCTCAATACGTTTAATCCAATTCTTATGCTTTTATTAGCGAATTAGCATAAGCTCCGAAAAGTTTCGCTACTAATGGTAATTCTTTCTAGAAATGTAATCGGATAATCTGAAAGCCATAATTAATAAACTTTTAAACCAATCTATAAATCGTATTTCCGTCCCCGAAACAATATAAACTGTATAAACGTCGGATTAACATTGTAATAGGCACGGTTTGTCCTCTTGCCAGATTCCCGCAGCACTTAATTAATTTGCGGGTTTGATAATCGGGGACTGGTCTGATTTGGAATTCGCCTGTCGTACAACAAAACGCAATCTAAGCTTTCAGGTTTATTATACAAAACAGTTTGACAGGCGAAGTTTTGGAAATTGGCGCCGTTATATCAGTTCTAAATTTGAAATTTGAGGTTTGGGTAATGTCCGTAATAGAGTTCTATAGTAAGGTATATTGTGGTCACAAAAAACATGTTTGCTGTTCTTCCTGAAGTTAAACAGTTATCAGTCATTGGTTTCACATATCCTTTGTGCTTTCAAAAAAAAATTGTAAACATTAAATTAAAGGATCACAACGGTATAGATTATAGGCTATTATTGGAGAAACTTGAAACCGTTGGATTTGCCCCGCGTTTAACATCTCTCTTCCAGACGTACCTGTTACATAGAAAACAGTATGTGTTGTAATGGTTATCAATTAAATTTCTTTGTACCTGCCTCAGGAGTCCTTTGGCGAAGTATCTGGATCTATTGCTCTTCCTATTGTACATTAATGATCTTTGTAATGTCTTGAAATGTGAAAAGTTATTATTTGCAGATGGTATTCAGATCCAATTTCAGTCCACAGTCAAACACATACACTGCTGTTCAGAGAAGTTTGGTCGGTTGGTAAAAAACATGAAAAGGTTACAGAAACAAACGAAATTAAAAACAAAATGCAATTTTATTGTATGTACAGGTAAAAAAGACAAAAATAAATAAATAGAAAGTTATTCTGGCCTAATATAACATACTGAACATTATTTTTTTTTTCATCGAAAAAACCTCCTTTGCAGTTAATCACCGCTCGAACTTTTCTAGGCATTCTTTCGATAAGTTTTGTTAATTTGGATTGTGGAATATTAATCCATTCATGTTGCAGAATATTCCGTAAATGTTCTTGTGAAGTTGGCCATATTTTTCGGATTCTCCTGTCCAGTTCATCCCACAACAACTCTATAGGGTTCAAATCTGGGCTTTGTGGGGGCCATGTCATTACTTTCAGGGTGTGCTGTTCTTCTTGCTCCTTTAGATAGTTCTTACACACTAAGGCAGTGTGTTTTGAGTCGTTGTCGTGCATGAATGTAAAGTTACGGTCTATTATACGCAATCCTGATGGCACTGCATGATTCTGGAGTATTGCAAAATAATTTTCATTCCTCATTACACCCTGCAATCTGCATAAATCTCCCGTCCCAGCAAAGGAGACACATCCCCACACTAACACAGAACTACGCCCTTGCTTCACTGTAGGCACAATGCAGTCCGGGATCACTTTTCGGTTTTAGATCGTCGGACATAAACTCGTTGATTTTGCCCAAAAACCTCAAACTTTGACTCGTCACTCCAAAACACGTGTTCCCAATCATCTAACGACCAATCTAGATGAGAACGGCCCCACTGTAGCCGTTTTGCTCTGTTGCCCCGACGCAATAAGGGTTTTCGAATGGTAATGCGTCCATGAAGGTCCGCTTGTTGAAGTCGACGTTTCACCGTACTCGCCGAAACTTGTTCTTCACGGCCGCGATAGACCTCGGCTGCTATTTGTGGCGCTGTTAATTTTCTATTGCGTTTGCTTAATAATACAATTCTCAAATCTTCAGCTTTTCTTGTTTTCCTAGATGCTCCAGGACGAACACTTTCTATGGTTCCAGTTGTCCGATATCGCTTTATGATGTCATTTACTGTTGAACTTCTCATATTTATTTTTTCAGCAATTTGTCGCCCCGAATATCCTTCTTCAAACAGCGTAATAATGCGTGAACGTTTTTCTACACTGGTAGGCTTGCCACGTGCCATTTTGAAGTAAATTTTCTTAAAACTTTCGCGCAAAAACGATAGATGCACACCAACACACGTTTAACAATAAAACGAAGCAAATTTGTATCTTTACGCCTGTGATAAATAAACAAGAATGATACTACGGTATATTTCCTAAATGTATTGTTCGTTAATAATCCCCAAACGATCCGTTTCAAAAGATCGGTACTTCCGAGAAATTCTTGGAATGATAATAAAAGGGACTTTATTGTGGTTGTCGCAATATTTCTACTTTACATAATAATTTATGGCTTTAATCCCTTAGAAAAGAGTGTATGCTTAATATTTTTCTAATTTTATGTATTAATAATTGTATACAGTGTGATATAATAGATTTTTATTGTATGACCGAACATCACTGAACGGCAGTGTAGATGGATACTCGACTTAGGGCAATTTTTTTTCAATGCGACCATCTAGGCAGCAATTATTGAAAAGCAGGGAAAACCCTTCCTTAAACTGAATTACCTTCGTTCGCATATAATTTGTATATAAGGGAAAACGGCAATAATAGAATAGGAGTAAGGAGCGTCTTCTAACAGGGCTAGGATCTCGACAATATTCGCCTAAAGCAGGGTGTCTGCGGATATGGTTTCTCTCACTTACCTCGTTCGCTTTGCTTTTTCCAGCACTGTACGTCTTCTTAATAAAGTAGCCGTTCACATCCAGCCCGATTGGTAACACGTTTCGCCAAGTTTGACGCCTAATTGGATTTATATCGGTAATAATAGTGTCCCTGTGCGAGAAATCCGGATTTTAAATTTTATTAAGACAATGTAAACAGTTTCCTATTGAATTGCTCTTTGTTGCATCTTTCAAGCGAAGGAAAAATAAGTATTTATTGTCGTATATACTGCGAAGAAGAGGTGCTGATATGGGTAGTGATCATTATTTGGTACGGGTTGTACTCAACGGAAAGTTGTGGGAGGAAAAAGGTAAGCTAAAACGGAGCTGCCCGGGATTTCATGTTGACACCTTAATAGAGAGTGAAGAAAAGCAGGAGGAATATCGGCGTAAGGTGCAGCAACAATGTAAGGAACTGCATTCAGGGGATTCATCACAGGAAGCATGGGATAATATGGTGGAAGCATTAAGGAAAGTAGCGCAGGAGGTAATTGGCAAAAAAACAAGGTTTCAAAGGAAAACATGGTTTAATGAGGATTGTAGGGCAGCTCTGGAAGAAAAGCGCAATGCAAAGTTGCAAATGCTGCAGGATGGCAGTCAAATGTCAAGGCAGAGGTATCAGCAAGCTAGACAAAGTGCGAAGAAGGTATGTAGAAGATCGAAAAGGAGTTACAAAGAAGCAGAGGTGCAGAAGGTTGAGGAGAGTTACAGAAGAAAAGAAATCAAAAACTTCTACCAGGAAATAAAAAGGAGTCGCAATGTAGTCACAAAAGATTTTAGTGTGCAAGGACAAAAATGGAAAAATGATGGGAAGTGAGGCAGAAATCTTGGGGAGGTGGAGGGAGTATTTTAGCGAAATTCTCAATGAAACAAAAGAAGCTTTGGAGGAAAATGGCGGAATTCAAGTGGCAGATGAAAAGTTGATTAGAAGAAATGAGTCCGAAGTAGAAGAACCAACAAGAGAGGAAGTGGAGGACATAATTAAAAGGATGAAAAATCGTAAGTGCCCAGGGGAGAATAATATAAATTTGGAATTGATAAAATATGGAGGCAAAGAACTTATTACACGCATTTATGAACTAATAAAGGAGGTTTGGAGGAATGAAGATATGCCGAAGCAATGGAGAGGAGCGGTTATTTTACCATTACACAAAAAGGGCGACAGAGCAGTATGTGGGAACTATAGGGGTATCTCGCTCTTGGATGTGGCCTACAAAATCTTAGCCACGGCAATACGCAAAAAATTGCAGGCAGTAACCGAAAATGAAATTGGGGAGTACCAGGCGGGATTTAGGAAGAACCGCTCATGTGCAGACAACATCTTTGTCTTGAAAGAGGTGCAGACCGAATGCTATGAAAATAATATAGAGTTGTACGCAGTTTTCGTAGATTTTAAAAGAGCGTACGACTCGGTACTCAGAGATAAACTTTACGAAGCTATGAGAGAAATAGGAGTCCCGGAAAAAATTGTAAGGTTGACCAGGATGACGCTGTACCAGGCGTCAAGTGCAGTAAGAGTAAATGGCAGCAATTCATCCTACTTTGAAGTAAAGAACGGATTGAGACAGGGAGACCCCTTGTCAACTGTGCTGTTTAACATCCTTCTGGAGAGCATTATTAGAAAAAGCGGAATAAACAGGTCTGGAACTGTTTTGAATAGAAGTCATCAATGCCTGGCGTATGCAGATGATGTAATTTTACTGGTAAGATCAATGGAGCAGCTGAGAGATATAGTAAGTGTATTCGAAAAAGAGGCGAGATTAACGGGATTGCAGATAAACGAGGAAAAGACGAAGTACATGCGGATGAAGACACATGCAAATAAGGAAAGTGAGGAAGAAGCAGTGATTTTTAGAACTGACGAAAGTGGGTTGCTCTGCATAGAGCAAGTGAGGCAGTTTGTGTACCTGGGGGTTAAAATAACAGACAATGGAAGAGAAGAGGAGGAGATAGGATCGCGTATTATGAAAGCAGATCGTAGTGTAGGAAGCCTAGCGGAGATATTAAGGTCGAAGGATATAGCACGCAGCACCAAAGTGCGTGTTTACCAAACAGTAATAAGGCCAACTCTAACTTATGCTTGTGAGACCTGGGTGCTAACGAAGGGCACGGAGGAACGGATGGAAAGATGGGAAAGGAAGATTCTAAGAAAAATTTATGGAGGGAAGCGAACTGGGGAAGGATGGGAAAGGAGAACGAATGATGATCTGAAGCAACTGTACAGATTTCCGACGATTTCTGACTTTGTGAGGGCTCAGCGCGTTAGATGGTTGGGGCATATTAGTCGATTATCTGAAGACAGAATAATAAAGCATGTGGCATGGAAGAGAATAGTAGGAATGAGAAGGAAAGGAAGGCCACGTCAAAGATGGTCGGTGAAAGTGGAGAAGGATTTGCAGAGAGGAGTTGCGGGCTGGAGAAATAAAGTGGCAGACCGAGCAGCATGGCGCAAGATTGTAAAGCGATGGGCCTAATAGGCCTGTTAAAGCTATATATATATATATATATATATATATACTGCGAAGAAAGAGATAGTTGGGTAATCTTGGAACAAGGCGATCGCGTAATTTCGTGATTCGAATATCTATCGTGTTAATTTTGATAATTCGCGTCGAATGGCCTCATATTCGACGTCGTTTACGCGGATGAGGACGGTGTGTGTTTCGAATTTTAATTCTATTATCGAGAATAAGTGCCAGAGTTCTACGGAATGAAAACATTACAGAACAAATAATGGAAGTCTGTAGAATCGAAGTTTACAAAATGGAACGTGCAGAACTTTTACGTATAAATGTTTTTCGAGGATCGAAGATATCAAATTAAATCGTTAAGTTGCCTTTGTGTAATAAAGTACCGCTTTCTGCCATAATCAGGAATGCATGTCAGTTTTTCATGCTATTCTGGTGGTAAGGTTAGTTTAATAATTTCAACAAGTTTCGGCCTACGAGGGTCTGAAAGGTTTCCAACCTAAGAAAGAAATAATCTTTTTTTGTTAAATTCAGTTTTATTTCTCAACATAGTCTTCTCATAAGTTCTTTTCTAAGCGATACTCTCATCTGTTTAAGTGGTGGAAATACTAGTTGGTATCTTGTTCTGCAAAATAGGCGTTTACGAATGTGATGGCTCCTCATTCGATAAAAACCTCTGTTCTCCAACGAAAATTGACCCTTGAAAGCAGAAAAAAGTCGTCGGGCGGCCAGATCTAATGAGTAAAGTGAGTGGTCTAACAATTCCAAGCCCAATTCGTGAATTTTTACCATGGCAACCACTCAAGTATGGGATGATACGTTGTCTTGGTGGAACAAAATTTTCTCCAAATGCGGTCGTTTTCTCGCAATTTTTTTTCTCAGTAATTCTTGTCTTTTTATTCATTTAGTTCTAAACTAACACGAAATATCTTCATAAAATCGCGTCCTATTTAATCGACTCTGTTACCTAAAGATCCTACGATCCATTTGAAGGAAACAACTCGAAATGCGGACTTACTTTTATACACAAACAAATCTAAAAACAATTTGCCACGTATAACAATACCAATTTCAATCACCATCAACCATAAATCACAATACTTGGTATACATACAACGTATAATACAGACACACATCCCGGAGCACTCCCAAGTATATATCAATTTCTTTTAATCTTTCTTCTCTTATTCCTCGTCTATATTGACTTGGCCGGCATAAAATTTATCACCCGACGTATCTTTCGTTTCTTTTTATATTATTAGAAGGGAGAGGAAACGCCCCCGTAGAAATATGACGATAAATCCGCAGCGACGTAGGTAATTCTTATTCCTGACGTTGTTAGACCATCGTCCTTCTTCCCTCTAATTGCGCCCGATTTTTTATCTCACATCAAACACCATAAATAACGATTCGTCATTCTATCGTCGCATCGTGGTTGGTACGTCGACATTGACTTATTTACCGCGTGTCTGAGATCGTTCAGTTCGCCATTGGAAAGATACTTTCTTTGAGATTTAATAACTGGTGTGATTGTTGCGATTTTATGACCTGGAAACTCAGCTGGAACAGTGAAAAAGGACGAAAGTAGAAGAAACAAGAGAATATATTTCTCACAGAGGATCTTATAGGCCATTTTTTGTTTTGTTTTTAATTCATTGTTTTCATAAAAAAAAGTAGATCCAATGACGCTTCATTAACATTGAAGGAGCAGTATTGAAAGAAAATGTCCTTATCTCACGAAATTCTATGTTTAATAATTTTGAGTTCTTCCTTTTTCTTACAAAATTCTATGTTCAATCATTTTTGCGGCAGGTTCACCATTACAAATCTTACCATCTACCTGTACTACACGGAGTTCCTCAGAATTTGCCAACAAATATTATTTTCGAGGAACATTTAGATAGAAATCCACACGTGTAACATCTTTATAATAAAAGGATTCTTTCAACATGTAATATGGCGCCGATAAGAAATTAAAAAGGTTGATGATGGCCAGAAAGATCCGATATGTCATTTAAACATGAAAATAGAAGATCGAAAGTGGCTTTAAGAATGTTCTGTGGAAGCCCAAATAAATTTAGCAACAAATTTAAACCTACCTTCTATCTCCAATATTAAGCGAGATGTCGTTGGTGAGGGTCGGTCCGGTATATATTTTTAACGAAAAGGAAACAGATTTCTCAAGGTTGACATTACTTATGCTGTACATACATCATTATCGGATCATTTCTCTCAACATTTGGTATACAGAGGTAGAGTAGGTAACGTTTGTACCCAGGGAAAAACGACTTTGTTGACTTTTCCTAACGAAGTTCTTTCGACCGCTTCAAATCTTTTCGTTTGTTCTTTCGATATTATAGCTGAATACTTCAAGCAGAAATTTGCCGCTATGTTCGAAGCTTTAATGAGAGATAAATAATATCCAACAGCAGTGAATTATTTGAAAAAAAAATTGATAACATTTAGGAAGAAGGTAAGTTACATACATGTGGAAGTTTATAGCAGAACAAAAATTAACTTTAAAGCTTTTCGAGAGAGGTATTAGTAAAGCTTCGAGGGATCCACTCGAGAAATTTTCGAGAGAGATTTTATGCAAGTAGAAAATTAAGTGAAGTTATTGGTTTGAGTTAACGACGTGCCATAATGTTGGAACACCCGCTTTAATTATACCAACGCTACTTAAAATTTAATTGGCGGCTAAATCTTACACCCACTTAAAGAGACCAATAGATATAGGGTAGATTTCCCTAAACGAGAAATGTAAAAAGACGAAGACCTAACGTGATTTATGAAGAGATATCATACTTACATTACAACAGCGAGATGCATATTTATGCGCGGAGATGCTTTCAAGTTATTAAGAGGATAAAGAAAACAGATAGACAATGTAGCGTTTTTTTCCTTATTTCGCCTAAACTCCATTTATAAGCACCGGCTATACAGATGTTCACTCCTAACGTTCTTTTTCCATTAGGTAATTCCGGTGTAAGCCGCGTGGGAAAACTTGTCTCTTTTAACACCTACTCCATTAATTTCTTTCTTTACGACACGGCTATTCGCTATCATTCATCCGAATCATCTCTCTGTTCCCATTACTGATGAAACGCTGAAAATTCTCGGCCTAATCCCCATTCATCGAAATTAAATCTATCGGCCGTATTTAGCGCGTTCAAACGTCAAATGAAATCAATCTATGCATACGTCCGTATAGGGCGTAAACATTTGAATGCGAGTCAGAATTCGTACGTGTCGATGACGAATGTCATGAGACGTATAAATCATCCCGATCAAACATTTGGGGCACATTCGAAAACGCGTTATGAATACGTAAAACGGCAAAGCCAAGATGCGGTGGGTGTTTTACAACTTCGACGTGCTTTTTTGCAACGTGTTTATTCACGATGATCCGTGTTCCCTCGTTTTTTTTTTTGTTTTCGTTTGTCTGCATTATCAGAAGAATAACGTTCGTATGCGGAATGTAAAGTATGAGCAGTATTTCGACATGATCTTTCGTCAGTACTAATAAATAATTAGATTTATAATCCCGCCTACGAAGAATGTAAGATACAACTTCCGTAAAGCTAACTTTATAATTTGCAATACGAATTGGCCAATATTGACTGATCTCACTTGAAATTTAGCTGTTAATATTTTCTACTGTGCCCTGTATTCTA
This sequence comes from Marronus borbonicus, assembly GCA_902655005.2. Lineage (NCBI taxonomy): Eukaryota > Metazoa > Arthropoda > Insecta > Coleoptera > Scarabaeidae > Marronus > Marronus borbonicus. The sequence goes on along the minus strand of LR737380.1, from coordinate 26,884,280 downwards.
TCATTGACAATGTTCGCCATGTAAATATCCAATCTGGTTGCAATTTCTCTTATTCGGTTCATTATTTAAAGACATACTGCTTCAGAAAGTGGGTTGGAGAGTAATTTTTGGCTATTTGTTCAAACGGGCGGAAAATCTAAGATCTCGGCCTGTACCACCTTTGCCTTGAAACGGTGCTGATCGCAAATTAAAAAACGATTCTTTTTATAATTTTGTAATTCGTAGCTTTCTCGCGTCATGTGGTTCTTGAGTAGTGAGTAGTCATGCACAAAGAATATAAAGGAATTAATTTCAAAAATAGCAACAAGCTGCAATAGACGCATCAATGCGAAAATACATCTGTTGATTAAACTCAATTAATTAAAAGTTTTTGTACTTTACGGTAGCTGGAAAACGAAGAGTTCCCTTTGCTTTAGACGTTTCAAACAGAGGAAATAAATAAAAGGGTATTTGATAACGTCCTGTCCATCTTGAGAACCTCTCTTTTCGTAATCGCTAAGGTTTTCGTAATTGAAAAATTACCATTTACGTAAAGGCATTCGTAATATCCGAAATATTTTTGATACTCGATTCCAAGACAACCGCAATACGTCAATTTGCGTTTATTTATGCGGAGGACTAGGTAAGCTGTTGCCTCCCGATCAGAGCCGGCAATTTATAAACGTGGAACATTGAAGGATGAGACAAAAAGGTTTTACCCAACGAAAGATGTTCAGTAATCATTTATTTTGACATCGCTGATCTTCCCTGAGAGACGGTATATTATCGTGTTCTTTTCTTGTGTTGTTTCATCGCTTATTACAGCTGAGAACCCATACAAGAAGTATGCAGATATTTTCCAATAAATTCTCTCTCACGAGATGAACTAGAAGGGAATCTTTGCGTAGATAGCGTTCCTGAAGTATATTTATATTTGCGTATCTTTGATAAATATTTTAAAAATAAATCGTCGTATATCTATTGTTTGTAACATGCTATAAAGTGAGTACTGTCCTGGGCAACAACCGTTTATAATTCTAGATACTTACGCTAGCAAATAATGTTTGTATGCATCACCAATAGAGGACAGAGTTCCTAAAAGTAAAATGAGATTCACGTCATTCCGTCGTGTATTTTTTCTTAGTGTGGTGATGACCCAACGGGGTGTATCTTATTTTGTTATTTAAGTGTCTAACATTTTGAGGAAAGGTAATCTTTCTTGCCTCTATTTCAGAGTTGCTGCAATGTTACATGGCAGCAACATCTAGTAACATAAAAGTAGTACAAGTTCCATTGTTCTTATATGGTAATATAATAACTTGCACAAGTTCGTACTAAGCCTGCAGAAACGAGTACACTTTCGGTGTGCTTCACGAAATTAGCAGTGACTAGACAGACTCGTGTTTTGTCGACTCTCAGGAAAACCAGTAGGCAACACGAACCCATTCTCATGAGACGAATAAACACGAGTCTGTCTAGTCTCTGCTAATTTCGTGATGCGCAACTCGTTTCTGCAGGCTTAGTTTGCGCTATACAGAATATTCATTGTAACTCTGGCCTGTTCAAACAAAATATTTGGCCCTATACAAGCTAATTCCACAACAATTTCAGTTTCAGTAAACATAAAAGATATGTTACCATATTCCCAATACGACGTTATTTCATTGTAAATAATTTAATTTCAATCTAAATTCAAAACTTCCCGGAAAATATACTAAACGATATCTGCTCACATCCTTCAAGATTTAACATCGGACGCTGTTCTCCAAGTTCTTATAAAAATTCAACTTACTCACTGTGTAAAGTGCACGTTTATAGCTACCGTTTATTGCTTCTTTGTTATTCATATCTAATTTATTATTTAATACAAATCTTACGATGGATAAGATGCCATTATAATACGCCGCGGAAAACGATGAAATTATCTTGAAGGAAAGTAATATAAAATATTACTTTGCCTGTTGTTTATAGCTTAATCTTAGTTGGATTGTAATATCGGTGTAAAAATTGTTTACAACAATTTAGATAACAACGAATATTGCCTGGGTATTGATTTATCCAAAGCTTTTGATTTATTTCAGTGGATTGGTTTAAATCTTACCTAAAAAACGGAAAACAATGCGTTCGTATTGATGAATCACAATCTAGTTGTCTAAACGCTAATATTGGGGTACCTCAAGGTTCTGTCCTGGGCATGTTCCTATGTTGTTTTCTATTATATATTAATGATTTACCAATAAATTTGCAGGCTCAACAAGTAATCTTCTACGCTGATAATATCAGCATACCCCTAAACTCAAAAAAATGTGTCTGAAGTATGAGGTAAATTATGAATATTTATGAAGAAATTGACGGTTGGACGGTTGGCTGAAGTGCGACGCTAAGTTCATCCAAGTTATTTGGACGGGATACATATGTTCGAACCTGTCTTCTTAGTCTGTCTTAGAGATGTTTTATTGGATTGAGGTTGAGACTGCAAGGTGGTCAGTTCGAACGCACAATCCTGAACCCATCCAAATAGTGGTTGATAATCGCGCGTTATCGTCCACAAAAATGAAATTAGGTCCTATAAATGGAGCAAAAGGAACCACGCACTATTTTAAAATGGTGTTCATGTACCTAGCAGTTGTTATAGAACCTTTATCAGCCGCCACCAATACAGTACGGATTTTGGCAGCTCCTCGGGAGCTAATTATTTCCACAATATTGTTGAACAAATTGTTCTTCTTGTCTTCTCCAAGTCTTTCCCGGCTATCTGGTGATATTAGACTAAATCTGGATTCGTCCTAGATTAGTACGTTGTTCTAATCGGCGTGGTTAGAGTTTTCGTGATCTTGTGCAAAATCTATTCGAAATCTACGTTGTTCTGCAGATAGCCGTGGACAATGGGCGGGTTTTCTTAGCTTCGGCTAATTGTCGACGAACTGTCCATCTGCTTACATGGACATTTCTTATTTCGCTCGATTTCCCGCCTTAGTCGAAGGATGTCTATTCCTCAAAACTGAAGAAATCAGTAATCGATCTATTCGTTCTGATGTTGCTCTTCTACAGCTTGTTCCTGGTCTTCTACTATAACTGCCGGTTTCATCAAAACGCAGAACGGCAAACGGAAACAAGTAATGGATCGATTTTCTTGCACTTCAGTGTATTATAGCCATTTATAAGTAGATTTATGTGACTTTGTGATCAATATTTATTGTTATCCATTACAGGATCTTTTACCTATGCAAAATATACGGAATTACCGTCTGCGTTCTTTTTTTAGTGTTGCAATTTCAATAAAAACAGTGTACTTTTAAATAAGCATAGAAAAATTTGATAAAAGTGGTAACCGCGTTGGGGATTTAGTAGCTTTTTCCCCTCACGTTGGGTACCAGAAAAACTACGTTGCGAAGCAGGTGCAAAGCTTACGTGAGTTTTTAAATGTGGATAATATTTGCATGAATGCAAGCTTTTTCTTGTCGAGAGAGATTGTCGCGTACACGTTGAAAATTGCTTACTTTTCTCCGCTAGAAAGCGTTGGCGGTGGCAGCAAGAGTGCTGTGTTTTTCTTAATGTTTCTTTTCCAAAGGTTCGCGACAACATGTACCTATTTTATATGTTCTACAAATGTATGGTACGTTTTCGCATCGTTATTTTTGACAACGATATACATTTTGTGTAAAAACGTAGAGTACGTAGCTTATAAACGCTATCTTGAATTTTATTCTTAACCATAATTTATCATTTCTCACGCTTTGTGCTGTTTTCTGGATCTTTTTTTTTTAATTTGGAAGATTGCGTTTTAAATTCGGAGCTCGAAAATTGGGTATTTTTGAATCACAATCACGATGATAAAGTTAACCTGAGGTGCGATCGTCATATTGCGGTATTAGATGATCCATTTTCTCTTTACACTTACCTTTTTATGATGCAATCGTTAAATATTCTATCTGAGATTCTGAGTTCTAGTTTAAATGTAGGAGGTGATAGCAGATTTTCGAAACTTTCTAAAAATGTTGTGTACATCCGTCTCGAAACGAATTTTACCATATAACCAACATAGATCCTTCAGCCTGTTTGACACATGGCCAAATTTCCTAACATCGATTCCGATTAGATAGAAGCTCGTTACTAGGATTCCCAGTGATTTATAGCCGAATATTGAATGAATTATACGGGCATCACGAGTATAATGTAATAAATATTAAAGTAGCGATTGGCAAACAATCGAGACAGAATAATTGCTTTTTTTATCGTCATCGGTGCGATAAAATGTTGTCTACCATTTTCATGTTCAGCAACGGTTACATTTTGTTAATGAAAATTTAAATTAGTCATCTTTGTGGATGAAAAAGTTTTTTCTGTCCCGCAGGAGACAAGAACATTAATTTGTTTGGCGTCCGAATAACACTCGTTACGACGGGAAATATATTGTTCCTGTTGGACGTAGTAATCGAGTAAGCCCAGCATACTGGGGGTGAGTGTTGGCGCAGGTCCAGGAGAACTCATTCTTATAATTACTAGAATGAATGCGGCAGAGTATTTTAGCATTTTAGAGGATACCTAGTGTTCGAATATTGTATCCTTTACCTTCTATTATCCTGGTTCAAGACAATTCGGCGGTTCCAACTGCAAAAGCAATAACCCGCTGATTCGAAAAGCAAGAAATCGAGCTTCTTCGTTGCCCCTCAAAGTCGCCAGATTTAAACCCAATTGAGAATTTATGGGGTATAATGATCGTAGAAAGGTGTTCCAGTGCCACGGAATAGGGACAACCTCCACAATCATGTTAGCAGGGTTTGGGGGAGCCTTAAAGAGAGACCAACCTGTGCCGTCGGTACCCTGTAGGCCCCAAGAAGATATTGCAAACCGCGGATATTGGACCTTTTATTGATTTTATCTTGAATTTAGTTAAGTTTATGTATATTTGCATATATTTTTAGTTTTATTATATTTTGTTTTTTTTGTTGTTGTTGTTTACATCGCTACTTGACAAACTAAAACCACAAATTGCTCTATACTCCCTCTGCCAAATCTGTCCAACAGTGAGGCAGTTAATTAAACGAAAGGAGTATTACCACCGTAAATGGTTCCCTCATTACCAAGGTACTACCAATAATTTGCAGGACTATGCAGGTTGGTTAAAAGCGAAGCTTGCCAAGCCTACAATCTTTATCTGGTGAATGTAGGAAATATGGTTAAAGATCTTAAAAAGTTTTTCAACATTTTTCAAAATAATGGTAAATCTAGGATTCTAGTTCATACGACTTTTGATAATATTCTTCTTACTGACCCCTTGGACATTGTGGAAGCTCTTGCAAATTTGTTATTCCAAAGTTTTCGAACCACGTTCTGAATGAGATATTATCTGTACTTCAAAAAATCAAGTTCAATAATACATCGGGCCATGACGGTCTTCCCAATTCGTTTATTAAGGATTGCGCTATACGCCTATACAGCAACAAAATAATGCAAAATTTCTGGAATTGACGGCACAAAACAGTATGTTATGGGATAAGCATTGTACTAACGTTAGTAAATTGCTAAATACAAAAGGTTACCTGTTCAAAACATTAAAGCAAAACAAAAACAGAGTTTTGTATACAATTTTTTAACTGCTCCTTCCCTACATATCTTAGAGGCTGTAGACTACATTCATAAGCGCAGAGATAACTATCCTAATAATAATAGTAGCCACAAGAACTAAAAGTTTCTCATAGACCCAAATGAGCTGCAAAAGAGTAGTGAAAGTGGTATCAGAAAGTATACCCAAATCTTTAAATTCAAGGCTAACCAATAAATAAGCACCCTCATAAGTAAGGCGAACGAGAATAGGTAAGTACACAGTATTCTTCAATATCCAATTTGAGCTTAAAACATTCATATCATTCCACTAGCGTATCATAAACCGCTTGTATCATAAATTGAAGATATTTCAGAATGTCATCTAATCTCATCTGCATAAGCAAAGGTAGGAAGGTCGATCTTTAGAAGTAGAACATTAATGTGAAGCACAAACAGACTCGATACCTGTGGACGCCAGAAGTCAGAACAAAGTCATTGGAGCAATAGCTATCATAGGTAACATAACATTTTTTTTGTTTCAGGTACGACTTGAGGAGACTGTCCGCAGATGGAACAAAACCGAAGGAGCTAAGCTTCGATAACAATGATTGATCATATCGAAAGCTTTGGACAGGTCTGCATTCATTTGCCTTCGCCTATCCTAAATGATTTCACCAATGCAGTCGCCAAATTTGTGACTGTAGATCAGCTATACGTATCAAAAAACTGGGTAACATATCACCATCTGCGGTACATTTGTTACGAAGAAAAGCCATTAATCAGCGTCGAATTCATCTTTATTGACCAGTGAAAAGGGTTGTAATCAGAATCGTGCGCTGAGGGAAACGCATTAGCAGAAACACTAACAATATCATTAGGAATAATAAAATCATTTCCATCGTCGGCACATAGCCTTTTTAAAACAGTCTTCTATATACATCACATTGAGGTTATGCCCGTGAGTTTACTTTTCATTTGACAACCCTATTAACAACCCCTCAGCAAGATTAACTCATGCAATTTGAATAAAAAGTGAACGGCTTTTTCTGTTATCCCATCGCATACAATAGCTTTATTATTAGTGTTTTATGCGCTCGTTTATTGCTGCAGTTTACTGTTCTCCATGTTTACGGATTCATGCAGCAGCGTAATTGCCATTGGATGGAATTGAGCAAATAAAATTATCAACTATGCATTTCCATATGCTATACACGGCGATACGCACGACAGATTGCAGGTTGTGCATGCGTCCGTCTGTGTTGCACGTAAATACGTATACAGAGATATATTTTAGGTCACGCCATTAACTTGCGCCCATTTAGGCATAACAGATTCGTCCTTATGTTTAATACGCATCGTGTAGGCGTTTGAAGGACTGCATTTAGACACGTGTAATTACTCTCAATAAATAAATTAAATAAAGACGGAGCGATTACAATCAAGTAGTTAAATGTTTCGAGGAGCATTGTTTAAGTGTAGAGTGCATCGTTTATTTTTAAAAAGATGTTGTAAATGGCGATATCCGAAGTTTTAATTTAGGAGTATAATTAATTCAATTTTGCCAATTTTAATTTTATTGCAACTGGAGATATTCCCAACTTATTAAAATTTTGAATTTTGAAGAGGTTTCTACTTGGATATAGCTGTACCTCAATGAACAATAAGGTAAGTTGTGGTAAATGCTTTCCTAGGTGCATTTTGGCATGCTATGGACCAATTTTTTTTCTTTTCTGGAAGTACATTTTTCAATTTACGTGATTTAGTAAGAAGACATTGTAGTAATCATATGAGAGATTTTCCTTGATTTTTATTACTTAAGACCAACTAAATAAATTTTGGGTTATAAGTGGTTAGAAATAATAACGTAGGCTTCTACGGCTAGAGTCACTTATTGTTAGAACTTAACTTGTCGTGGTTAATCGAAAACGGGACGTTTTGCCCGGATGTTGTTTAGAGTATTTTGATATGTCCACATTCTTGTAAATAGTAAAATATGGAGTACATGGACCATAAAATATATTGTTTTCAAATTCGGATTTCGATGAAACTGTAGAAAGTGAAATAGTATTATGGTATAAGAATAATTTTTTTAGCGCTTGAATCTTCATTTTGAGGTTTAACGCCTCCATAAATTTGCACGAACTTTAGATTTTTGTTTTTTTATAATAATAAGTATACATTTTAATTTTTTATATGAATAAATGGGGAAATTGGAGTGAAAATGGTTCCTTTTTTCTCACAAAATTCTTTATTGTAAAATTAAGTGACCGGTTTCGCGTTAGAAAAACATCCTTCGGCCAGCAAGAAAAAAATCCACACAGTGTCTTCGTAGATTATTTGACATATAGTCAAGAATGACGTAAATTATTTTCGGAGAAATAAGCAACGGGGGATCGGAATACCTCATACCTCCCACACTTCTTTATAATTTGCTTTTATTTTAAAAGAATAAAGTGGCTTTTACGTATAAAACGTTGCAGAACAAATTTATTTTTGATATATAAAAAAATGCTATAAAGAATAGGGGGGCATGGGGGTACCCCGGTCCCATTGTTTATTTTTATATCTATAATTTGTGCGAATTTATGGGGGCGCTGTACTCCGAAATCACATGGAGTACAATTTATATTATTACATACATTCAATATCGCCCATTTCCTATATTTAATTAATTAATAAAAAAAAATATGATTATATATTAAGTGCTAAACGTGCGACAAAATATCTTATGAAACTTGTTTTCTAATATATCAATAAGTCTAATACGCGATTAACGCTCTGTCCTTTGGCCAAAAAAAAAAAAACGTTTAATAATGGACGAGCCGAAGACTTCTTCTAGATGAAGTAATAAAGCATCATCTTCGACTCTTATGTTGCGACGCGCATGTCAAGCGCCTATAAAGACGCTCTTTCAGCGCCGCGACGGTCACAATCCGTGTGGTCTTTACCTGTTACGGAACACAACCAGAGAGACACATACATACAGATTATAGCAGCAACACACGAACACAAACACCATACATAGAGGAAATTAAACAATTTCAAGACTCTTGCGGATTCGCGATCGAGTGTATTCTAAGTACCCTTCGCATATTCACTGTCATACCATTCAGACTACACATATTCCGCGATCTCAGAGTGCAGCGTGGTTGGGAGGAAATACGACTAAATTCCCAACGTTTCCCGACAACCTGTTGAACCTCCCTCGCATCGCTCAACACCGGAGAGAAGGTAAGTCCGAAATTTTAACTTTTTCCTTCTATTTCTCAGTGTTTCGTTAGATATTTTCGCGATATCTTTATTATTTTAATGTAACGTATTTCCTATTCGCGTTTAAAAGACGAACGGAGAAAGAAAAACGATTTTGAAGTATGTCTTATTGTTGGAAGAATTTTCAATTTTCTACGTCATTTCCTTACTACATACAACAACGCTACCAAATCGTTCTTTGTTAGATTTCTCCTTTTCCATCTTTTTTCGATGACGCAAAATATATTCAAAATAGAGGATACAAATCGGTTCGTTTTTGCGGATTATTTCCGTTTGATGAGACTTGCGATTCGTTTCAAATTTCAATTTGACGAATAAGTGGCTGGATATAATCTACTAAATATATTAGAGTACGTGCGGGATCTACATTTATAGCGGGTTAAACTAATTGTGGGGGAAAATTTTGAATTTTAATTTAAAAAAGTTCAGATCTAACCATATTTGTATCATAAATAAATATTCTTTGATTCCTCGACGTTGTTGCTTGTGTTTTGTTTCTGTTTTACGACGATGGTATGAAGCATCATCTGGTAATAAGATCTTCTAAAATCATTCTTCGAGAATAAGAGCATTCATTTTCAAACCACTTACATGTAAAGTAACAAAATGTCTGCCTTTTCCTGAAAAATTCTGCAGTCCTATACATAATCTTTCGTTAATCAGGCGTTTAACGAATTTTGCCAGAAATTTTCTTGGTTTTGTGGGAAATCATGAAACTAAATGGGAACCCCTTTCAATGTCTTGTAATTCACATTCACCACCTTTAAATCTTTTTGGCCAGAGTTGGTCTTGTAATAGAGCCCAAAATCTTTTAAAATCCCCCAGTTTCATGTCTAATATCACTGTTCTGGTTGATTTGATTATTTGTTCCCAAACACATGGTGTAACCAACGGGTATTATGAAAGATTTTCTCAAAAACAAAATTTAACCTCTTAGAAAAATTTTAATTAACTCGTATTTTATACACTAATTAACAAGGTTGAAACTTCTGAACCTAAGCCAAATAAAAATGGAAATTGTTTGATGAAATTCTATCGGCGTTGGGGCGTTGGCAAGATTCAGCGTCCATTCCCCTGAATTTAATTCGAATCCTGTTTCTTAGCTGGTCACCAGTTGATAACTAAAATTACTTTGCCGGTTGAACATGGACAATCGCCATAAATTGCATTTAGCTTGTTTTGTTGAAGCATTGCTTGAATCTACAAATCTACGAATCTGCATTTTATACATGTCTTGGGCAGAGATTTGAACTATAACACCTTTATTTGAACGATCTTTTAGTTATGCTGTATAACTCGCTCTCTGAACGTTTTAAGTGTCTGGGTAACCGCAGGAGTTTCGGTGACGCAAATTTTTATTCTTTCTGAGCTGTAATTTTGCTGTTCTGCTGCGCCCATGTATTATTTGTTTATTCGGTAAGTCCGTAATAATTTCTTAAAAAATTAGTATTAATTCTTAATCATTTTAAAATAAAATACTTGCCATTTACATATACTTAAAAGCAGTACCGTATTGAAATTTGCCGTAACGATCTTTGATAATAATATAGAGGTTATACATTAAAATTAATCCCTCTTCCAATTTTCCTAATACAATACAAGTTATAAGCCAGGAACTTTTAAAATTCAAATCAAATACTGTAGATTCTAGGATTTCATTTATTATAACCATAGCCAAGTTGAGCTATGATTCCAAAGAAGATTCGAAATTTCGTTGTGATTGAAAGTATTTTCCATCTGTCGCGTGTTTTCATTCAGGATTTCCTGGATTATGTCCGAGTTCAACGGAAAATTTATATGAGATACGGCCAAAGTTAAATTCGCTTTAGATTAGTTTAATATATATTCTAATTTTGTCCGTTTCTCTATTTATTTATCTTCTATCTGATCGAGAGGAGATAACGAATCTGTATTGTTTTATTGTTTGTTTATTAAATCTGTTCGATGATATTATGCGATTCAATTGGGATCATTATTAATTGTTATATTATAATGTATTCTTTTCTGACAAATATAATCTAAGAGTGCAGGAATGTCTAGATGGCTTTTAACATTGCGGAGTAGCATTGAGATTCAGATCATGAAGCAAATTCATACTCTTCACAGGAACTCTATTGAATACCTTAGGCAAACATTTCTTTTTCGTAGCTCGCTGCTTCTCTGTCATTGTTGCTGTTCCTTCGTCTTTATGGATCCATATTGGATCCTTTTGATGGACGAAACGTCACCTGTAACAATTCTAGCGAAAATTTGGTGTGCGCTGTTCTTGAAAAAAAATTCATGCTCAATGGCAAATTTTTGAAAATCTGAAAGCTGGATTCTGATGCTGATCTTCTTAACACACATGAACATATGGCTAGTTCATCGGTAACGAGGACTTTTTGCTACTCTCTGAGGGTGAGCAGAAGTTCTTTCGTGTTCATTGTCTCCACGTTATCGATATACCGTAGCCAAAGAAAATGCGTTTTAATTTCAAAAGTTAAATGTAAACTTCTTTTGCATTCAGAAAAGTACTTAAACCTTTATTTAAATTAATTCTTACGTTAGCAATTAAAAAAAATTAAAAAATTTGTTTCAAACTAACAACAGTGTATGTTTTGTTTTTTAATGGCCTATTGGATTTTTTTCATTTTCAATAACATCGACTTGGCTCCTCTACAAAATATATCCAGGTGTATAAAAAGATATCAATAAACATTTTTAACTCGGAATAATAAGGGGTAAAACTGATAATTAAATGAAATTGTTAGAGTTGGAAGTTTTAAATATGGATTGGATTCCAATGTTAATAACATAAGTACAGCACAAGGAGGGTTTTGAGGACTTTAATTATTAGACCTTTTATAATTAACCTTGTCGAATTTATAGCAACGTCTTTCTGTGCATCGATAACTAAATGTGTATCATTAAACAATATAAGCTGCTGGGTACCTTCCTTGATTACAATCGTGCCTGAGAGGATAATATTGATTGTGTGTACGGAGCAATTCAGTCTGGTGTTTATTTGTAAATCTAAATTGTAAATGCAATAATACATACTTGACGTTGAAACAGCTTACTCTTAAGCTGTTATTTAATTCTTCAAACGGCTATTCCATTCTAATAAAATTCATAAATATTAAAGAGTTATATGTAAATGCAGATTCGAATTACGTTCCAGTAATCTACAAATTATAAGAATTGAATGTATCGCAAGAATTATTTCAGGCGGTTGTGCAATATTTGGACTGCACGCTGTTTATTATGATTGTACATACAGCGGATTAAACTTTAATATCGCTATCTGAATATGGAATCTTTTATTACGTTTATTCTTGTGTTTGTAAACTTCAAACTTGGATTATATCACTCGTGTTTAAATATCCCTTTTAAATCTTAGGATATTACTGAAGTCTATTTATAGCGATGTAATTTTCCTAACGATTTAGTGCCATCTCATACGTTTTTTAGAGATTTTTCGATGATTTCTTATGAAGACATGCCTAAAACTGTACGTGTTTTTCCATCTTTGTAATAATTAAATTTGATCCGAGGTGAAGGGTGCCTTTTCATTTCTTTTTTGTAGTAGTAAGTAATTTGATAGGTGGTGGAAATGCAGAATAGCAGAGGCCTTCTTCATTACGTTTTGAGTTTCTACAAATCGCCATTGATAAAGAATAAAAAATACTTACAAGAAGGAAACATTTCACATCAAACATCTTCGTTGGTTTCTTTTTCCGGTTTTGTATTTATTGCTTTTTATCGTTCAGTGTAGTTTTTATAATCAAATTGTAGAATTGTTCTTTTTAGAGCTTCACTTATAACAGTTTATATCGAAGAATTAGAGATTTTCCTGTTTTTCATTTAGTCCCATGTTTTCAAGCTGTTCGAAGTACTTGAATACAGCTTCGTCATTGTTTATATGATTAATAAAGTAGAATATGGTTCCTTGCTTGGGGTTGTTTTACATAGTTGCAATTGAAGCTTCCTTGCTTAAAAACTGATGGAGTTTACCAAAGGATAAGACGAACTACCGACATGCATTGATTCCATCACGTATTGAAGGTATGCTTTCTGTAGCTAATTTTTTTTTATAGTTTACTAATTGTAATATTGTTGTTTTAAAGTTTATCGTATTCTCTTCGATAGGTTTTGATAAAAACAAAAAGAATCCATTAAACGATATGTCTTGTAAGAAATCAAAATTAATAAAGTAAATCAATATTATATTTCTTATTATGAACATTTCTCAATCGTACCAAATTCGGGCATGCGTGCTGTTGTTCGTATGTAGCAATCAAAATTAATATCATCAACATGGTAACCTGTATAATTTCGATGTAATTGGCAAGAACATACCAAGACTTATGTACATCATCCACACGATATCGCAAGACTTTTAAAATGGTTGTTATCATATCAAGGCTGTCATTTGAATTATTTGATTTAGTAATCTGTGGATGGAGATGAGAAAAAATAATCGGGAAATAGACAATTTTCTTTCGACATCGACACCTTCACAAAATTTCCTCGAGAAAAGTTAGTGAATTAAAATACTTTGGGAGATCTTCTGCACAATTAGTACATTTGAACATTTGGACCGTTTATTAAATAAATTTCATCAGCTACGGATTGGAATCACTCGGATCCGGGTTCGCAACGATATCAAGATTGGGAAGGGCGTCTGGATTTGGATATGAAGAATAGGATATCACAGATTCCGAAAAATTAAACATTTGGTCAAGAATAAAACACGAATTCAATTTTCTTTTAATTTAAAAATTAAAAATTAGCTATCGGATAAGGTTTTTGTATTTATATTACTTTAAAACAAATTGTCAAAATTTTATTATTCGATGGTCGACCGTTCCCAACCTTGTAGAAAGAAAACATTTAATTCGTTAGTAAAACTATTGGCAGAGAGGCAAATTTGTGTCATTTAATTTTGAGACACTCTTTGGTTGTCAACCGTCTTTTCCTCAACATGCCACTGACATTTGTTTAGCTCCATCGAAATATTTTAGGTTCTTAATGCGCTTTTACGGAAATGTTATTTTGGAGACATTATTCTTCGTCCAGTGTAAGAGCATGCTTCTCACGTACAGTTTCCCAATTTGCCACAATCAACAAGTCTACTTGGGAAATATTCATAAGAGATTCCTCAAATTATCCTACTGGTCAGACGCTTATTAATTTATTTATTTGCTACTAGCGCTTTTATTCAGTTCATCATTCAAAAGAAAAGTCCCCGATACTTCTCGAAACAACAATAACAACAATAAAATCTTTCCCAATATCCCACTCAAATTCAATAAATGCCTATCCTCAAAAGTTTTAGCTTCAGCGAAACAATCTAGAAAACCGAAGGTAAAATTCCTACCGCTGCTTGTTCTCCTTTATTAAAAGAAAGGCACCAACAACCGCCCATTAGAAAGTTCTGATTACATATACCTGAGTTCTCGATCGGTAAAGTAATTTGAAATAGAAGGAAACGCCACAACTTGTAGATTGTACATAAAATCGATCCCGGTGGAAATCAGCAACGACAACAACCATTTGTTTGCTTTCATGTTCGGAAATGATGTAAGACATCAATTGTTAGCGTATTTCATTGAAATCTTTTATAAACTCGACGCTGACAGAGTTGCTGTAGGTTAGGAGGTCCTTTTTGGATATTGTTAGCATGTATGCTGACGTGAATTTCGAACTATCTACACCTTTTCGCATAAACAGGGTGTCACGAAATTTACGGGCCCGGACTGTGGGATGATGTTAAGCATCAACAATAGAAACGAATGCTCCTTTACCAATTTTATATCTGTCCAATATCTTTACTTATAGGAGTTTTTTATAGTTTTTAGTTTTAATATTAAACAACTGTAGATATATAACCTAGCACTTGGCCAAAATCTCTTTTTGCAGTACGTAAAATAATCCTACAGGGCTTTGCAATTATTTAAGGTTTGAAATAATGTCTCACAACTACTCAAATTACGATATGCTGGTGGTTCTCAGTGCATAAAATAATAACGCGATTTTTTGGTCGTCTTAGAAATGCTGGCCGTCCTCGATTACGCGATAATGCAGTCTATGATTTGATAAGCAACGATCTTTCAAGAAGTACTAGGTGCTTTGAAAATTGAGAACAAATCGCCTAACAGCGTCCGTATAAAATGCCAACATCGTAGAAGTGTCTTTCTCGCGTAGTTAATATTTTACTTGACGTTTCGCTGACCATGCTGTCAGCTTCTTCAGAAGATTTCTAAAGACTGTGATTTGTAAAGACAGTCTTTAGAAATCTTCTGAAGAAGCTGACAGCATGGTCAGCGAAACATCAAGTAAAATATTAACTACGCGACATCACCAGAAAGACATTTCTACTATGGATTACGGTCGTGAAAGCCTACACTCAACTAATGCCAACATCGCTTGGGTTTAAATATTTGGGACGGTTTGCTGCGCGAACAACCGGAAAGGTTACGTCAACGCTTATGTTTTATAAATGCTGTAATTACTTTTATTGTTGCGGAAAATCTAAATAAATTTCCGCAACAATAGCTTCCAGAATTTTTAGACGACGTGCCTCTAAATCTCCGACAAGATATATGACGGGGCGGGTCCCTACTTTGCTCATACTTTCCCTGACCGTTGGACTGGTAAGGATGGTCCAATGTTGCGTAACACCGTTCAAATAATAGTATGGCGTGTTGAAGCATCTGTAGCTGCTAAATGTTATAAAGTGTTTCGTGTTATCAATTTTCAGTTGTCGGATGTTACAGATGCTTTATTTTTCATTTTTAAAATTGCTATCAGAAATTACTGGCCAGATTAAAAAATGATAAACTGGCAATCATTTCAGTTTTTAATCGGTATATTCGACCACCTGCCTACCTACCTAAACCAAATTCTAGGGAAATACGCGGTGACCTTTCTTACGGTTTAAAAAAGTTACAAGTGGTTGCACATTACCGTACCCTCTAGTGATCATAGTACCTAGCCTGCAAAAAAAGATTGTTGCATTTTTCTTAGAGGAGGCGAGTAAATTTCATTTTACATATTTATCTAACTCTTCCTATATTAAATCATAAAATGTTGCCTTATCTAATCCTTAATTAAGACATTAAATTCTTAATTAAAACAATTCGAGAAGATAAATATA
Organism: Marronus borbonicus; assembly: GCA_902655005.2. Classification (NCBI taxonomy): domain Eukaryota; kingdom Metazoa; phylum Arthropoda; class Insecta; order Coleoptera; family Scarabaeidae; genus Marronus; species Marronus borbonicus. The sequence goes on along the minus strand of LR737380.1, from coordinate 26,868,346 downwards.
ATTTATTTATAAATTAAATTCCAATTACATCAGTAATATCTTCGGCCACATGTTTGCGTATAAAATGCGCAATTTAATTTAAATAGACAACACCGGAGCGAGTTCGCACGTGCGTGCGTATCTGAAACGAGGTTCAATTTTAATTTTGCGTGCTGGAGGGCGCTTCTTTTTATTTAAATTCGAAACAGCCGAGTAATCTGTACACGGAGTGAGCGTCCGTTTTCAATAAAATAAATAAAACTGTGCGTTTCTCTTTTTCTCGCCTCTATATCCATCAAAATTGCACCAATATCGTTGGGTGGCATCGATATCGATCTACGGTGTAGAAGTACATTGGTGTACAGGTTGTTTAAAGTTTATTGCTATGTATTGGTGAAATTACCAAAGATCTAGTGATTCTTCATTGTGATTGACCATAACAGTGCACAGTGTTCAATCTTGGTGATTTTGCCGAATAGATTAAATAACTCTTCAATCGCACTCGCTTCAGGAATGAAATTTTATACAGTGTTATAATTATACACTGTCTGCAATTAAAAATGCACCACCCCCAAGTTGGAGTATTTCATTAAAATTTTCTAAATATATTTCTGAAGGTCAACCTAAAAGATTGTTTATCATATTACGTTGGTCTAGTTTGTTTTTCAGAATCTTTAAGAGCCAGGTGTTCCACACATGTTTCTCTAGAACATTTGGTTATGATTCCGTTCGCTCTTTTCGTCAAGAGATCATTGCAACATCTCTTACCTTCTTTAACTTATTTAATAATTATTCCTTGAGTAAAGGTGCGTTTCCTACCGCTTTAAAACTAGCCAATGTTAAACCTTTGTGATAGACAACTATGAATGAAGTAATCAGTTTATTAGAATAAAAATTGGAACTACCAAAATCTTCAAAACGGCGTTAATACTTCCAACAATACGTAACAGGTATATTCTGAGGCAATAAATGTAGTCATATAACACGAATATTTCCAATAAATCTTCCCTAATGTCCTCATTGTACAGCCACAGACGGAAGCGGGTGTACGCATACATACATACATAATATACTAAAGTGAGTTTGTCGATCACGGTTGTTCGGATTCCTTCACCTCCAGGCTTTGCATATTCTCTCCTCTACCACCTTCGTATCACGTTTCGCATTAAAATAAGCATTTGGATAGTGTATATTGCCGCTTTGCGACGTTACGACATATCATCGCTCTCGTCTCAATGCGAATCGAAAGAAGGACCTTCGGCGGTGTGTTTGACGAAGAACAATTGCTTTTCGATGTCTCTCTTCCCTCTGTTCGCGCAAATATTTGTGTATTCTCTTCGATAACCGAGTAGGAGGACTTCGAGTATTTAATGCAAGCGAATATTCGGACGATATCGAGAATGACGTCCGAAAAGGAGTTTTTTTTTTTTTGAGCGTGAGGTGGGAGATGATAAATGAAATTTTATTGTTGTAATCAAGTTCTTACCTAGAATAATAAATGTTCATCGAAATATTTGAGTAGGTATATCTACAGGGGGATCTAATTTAAGTGCAGACTATCGACAACTTCTTTATTTTTGAAGCTTCGTCATCGGTTAAATTAACGAACTTTTCGTCCATTACAATAGTGATGTCGGAAAAACGATAATATGTGCGTAGTTATGCACGAAGTAAAGTATTAGGTAATCCTCACATATACAAAGTATTTGCTGCAATTTTAGTGCCTTTTCAATGTCATTAAAATCACTGTACTTTCTGGAACGTGCTTTTCAATATATTTCAAATTAAATTAATTTACTTTTTATTCCCCACGATTAGCAGTTCCTTCCAACCAGGTATAACAACAAGTTTTGGTCTGTTTCACCGAAATGAATCCTAGGATTATAATAATTATATTTGCCTCTTTTAAAACGCGATATTTTTAGGAATCTTTGCCAATGTTAAGATCTTCTCCATATCATCATGTCAATACTTCCTTGCATCATTTTTGGAAGCAATTACATCCTCATTCTAGCATCAGATTGCATATCCAGATGCTGTTTATGTTTTTGCTGGGTTTAATTTTTTTTCTTACTTTGGGTGGATTTAATGGAGGGAGATAATGTATCGCAATGATCTCTTTTCAAAGGTCTTCGTTGAATATTAAACCGTGAATGGAAAACTTGCTTATATTTTGCATATCCAACAGGGTTCTCTACTTCTTGTAAAACCTAAGGATGCATCTTTACAGGGTGTCCGGTTATACAGTTATATAGTTGATAAATATTACATCACCTGTATAAACGAATTTTTTTCCATCTTTATATTTGCCTTTATAAGCTTAAAAAAGGAAACACACTTGTTTCTTCATATACACATAAAATATTCTTTTACAACTGTGCTAATTCTACTGAATATTTTACAAATAAACAATAGAACCAACAAACAAAAAAATAAAATAGAGCAGCCAATGTCCTCAGTTTAGAGCTTCGCTTTATACACATTCGGGAAGCGAAAATTGGTTTCGTCGAAGGTAACACCACTTTAACTACGCAAATATTTGAACTTCGCCATTCTAAGCCCCTTGAATGTCTGATTAATGTCCCCGAACGTACAAACAGATTAAATTTTCCCGGAGTATGTTTATACGCTAACACTTGAATATACACCAAATTCGCGAAGCGAGAAAAATGAATGATAGAATTGGCGCACCAAGCAGGATAACATTTCTTCTTTACATTTGCTTATTAAGTTTACCTATTGAAAATTTAAATATAATTTAAACTTAAAATATTCCTTCTTGTAAGTAATCTTGAATATTTTACGTTTAAAACGATGTCGTCTTCCTTCCTCTAGTCAAATATAGAAGATACACGGGAGGATTTTCCGTTTTCGCTATTTTTCAGCTGATGCATTAGATTCGTATGAATAGATATAAATTTGTTTCATTACTTTTATGAATCGTCTCTGGATAAGATAACGTATTCATTTACGTGTTTAAAACGGCAGCGTTTCTCAAGGATTTTTGTGCAAAGTATCTAATTTATTCCACTTGTTTCCTTGATTTCCTTGTTTGAGTCGGTTTAATTCAATTTTACAGTGTTAATTGGCAAATTCTAAAATGGCGTTTTATAAATGTATTTTCTTCAATCTTCTCCACCTTAATTCAATCCAGTGTATTCAAAAGTCAAAGAGAATACCTCATCAAAATTGTCATATTATTTTGCATCGTATTTTCGTTTCCAGAATGTTTAAAAATGGTAGAATCATGACTTCTAAAATCTTCCAGACGTTATAGCATTTCCTGAATTTCTGCAGTCGATAAAGATCTCTCAAACTTCTGCACTCCTTAAATTAAAGTCTTAAAACTTTTTAAACGCAGATATTTGTGGTTTGGTTGATCTTCTGGACCAGGTATATAAGATTACTTTAGACACCACTTATATACAGTGTGTCCACGGATTTGGTGCAAGCTTATACAACAATGACCGTTGATACATTTGTTAAACCATTTTATGTTTTAGTTTTTTTTTTATACATATTTTTAGATATGAAATAATTTAGTAATATTCTGGTTAACTAAAATAAATTCTTTATTATAAACAAAAGACTTTATGAAATATTTTCTAATGTATATAAATTCGAATGTTATAAGAAACAACAAATAATTTATTCAACGTAACCTCCACCTATTTCCACACACTTTTCGACCCGATACCTAAATTCTCTGAAAACGTTTCTAAATGTTCTTATATCAATCTCACTAATTACTGTTTGTATTTTCTCTTTTAATGTTCCCAAATTCGCATCAAAATTATTATTTTCGTACACTCTTTATTTAACGTGTCCCCAAGAATAAAAATCCATCGGCGTTAAATCGGGCGAGCGAGCTGGCCAATGAATAATCCAAAGCGACCGATCCATCTTTCAGGAAAGTCGTCGTTAAGCCAGTTTCTAATTAAATTAGTTGAACGGGCAGGGCATCCATCCTGCTGAAAGTAAACTGCATCTCTGTTAATATCCTCTAACGATGGTAAAACAAAATTTTGTAACATATCGAAATAATTATGTTGATTTAAATTGTTTTCGAAAAAAAAGGGGCCAATAATTTTATTGTTTCATCAAATTTCTTAACAACCTTTTTCAAAGAATTAATAGCGATATTAATGTCGGGGAATTTAACGTTAAATTTGTTGGTCGCTGTTCGATATGAAATAACACCAATTCCATAACACTTAATCCAATAAATTCGTTGTTGCAATGTTAGCATAATTGTGATCTACGTGATTGCAAATGTCGTGTCACTTAAATTTGAAACAGACAAATAATTATATGTCAACAGAATTTCAAAACAATACGACTATCAACAATAATTTGAACTTGGTTAAATTTTCGAAAGTAAGCAAACACGTTTTCAACGTTTATATGCATACAGAAGGTAATCAGTGCATTTTGAAATGTTTTCTAATGGTTTTAAGGTAAGCACAAACTTTCGTAAAGAATAACTTTTTTTCATAAAATGTAGGAAAAAAAAGTTTTTGTGCACCAAATCCGTGGACACAGTGTAGACCACACACAAACGCTATTCTATGTATTCTATTATTCTTTTGTGTAATACTGTACAGTATCATTGGCGAAACAATCTATATCACCGCTAAGATTCAGACCCAATAGATTGTTGCCATATATACATATCAAATAAAAAAAAGGACGAAGCATAGTACCTTGAGGGATACCAAATTCAAGCAATTCTTCATTTATTATAACAACTGTAATAAGAAGAAGACGATCGTTAATTTTCTTTGGTATTATAGCCTCGCTTAAGTATATTTCCAAACTATAAACTGCAAGAGATTTAGTACAATAGATAAAAAGAAGCGAACTATAAACGTCAGCACTTAAATACTCGCTGAGCTAATTCGACTTAATAGTCTTGTATATATATAATTACAAAGCTTCTTTTCAGCATAAATTGCTTTACTAATTCCCTCTTGTAGCATTACTGTTTATCCTTTATAGTTACGCAAGAAGTGAGCAGGTTATGTTTCAAAACAGATAAACCCGGGTAATGCGTCCCAAAGTTTGTCAAACTCGGAGGGAGGAGAGCTGTTCGGTCCTATATAGAAGCTATGAGGGCTGCAAGCGTCCTGATAATTGGGAGCTCAGTTAGTAAGAGCGGCAAGTCTTCGAAACTTTCTTCCAGCTCTTGTTTGTTTCTACGTGAGGTAATCTCCATAATATACGTTGAAGTTATTTTATGAGAAGAGTAATTCTATTACAGAGAACTGATAAATAATACGGGGGAAACGGAATATGTCACGTGAAATGTTACGCTTGAAATTTGATATTATACACTGTAAGACAATAAAATACAATGTTATCATGAATTTTAACACTTGATGTTTATTCACGTCTAACGATAAATAGCCACGTATCTAATAAAGTTGTCATAAAATGGTAATTGATAAATATACACCAGCAGAACAATCCCAAACTTTGGTGAATATTAGCGCATAATCTAAAAATATTGGCAACTTCAACAGAGCGTATCATTTTTCGAACCTTCAGAGGAACCTGGCGGAGAATTATCATTTTTATATAATAGCTTCTCGATTAATCTACAAGGTCCAATCCTGTCTAATCCAAATTTCGGGGTTCGTCCCGCACCCTGTTTAGTACGAGGTGGTTAAGTAGTTACAAATTACTTGTTAGGTATTAGATACTAAATTTAATTTCGAATTTAAGTCGAGCTCAGCAGCCCACGCACCCAATCGCCTTCGCCGAAATTGCCTATAAATATCGATACATAATGCTAATCCGTTATTACTTCGGTATCTGTTTCACGACAGCCTTACCTCTTGTACTAAGTTGCATTTATGTATCGCCAACTACAGGATCCTAGTCAATTACCGGATAGGTAACGGGCGTGAACGGATTAATAGGAAACTGTGTTAGTCGAAAAAGCAAATAGAATCGACGCTAGTTTGGGCAAGTTTTAAACAAAATTAATTCAGTTATTGAAGGGAATCGATGGAAATATTTTTATGAAACTATAAACTATAATTTCTCAGATATGGACTGTAGGTAAAAAGAAGCTTCTTGATTTCAAAGAAATTCTTGGAGTGTATAGATATTATTGAAAGTGAGTCCTTATCAGTTTGGTGGCATCCGATAGGATAAGACAATCATTGCGCTTTTCTGCAGATTCAGCTGAATAAAATTCTCGATTTTAAAGTGTAAAGCTTGACCAATTTTATCCGGTTATATTCTGCGTTGCTCAGCTATCGCCCGTTGTATTTCTCGAAGAAGTTAGGAATAACCTTTGCCTTAGATATTGTGTTAATATAGATGAAATTAAACTCATTTTTTTTATTCAAATCAAACACATGTAATACAAAATGTATTTTGCGTAATATTGTACACTGCCGTTCAGTGAAGTTCGGTCATACAATAAAAATCTATTATGTCACACTGTATACAATTATTAATACATAAAATTAGAAAAATATTAAGCATACAAGGGATTAAAGCTATATATAGCATAGATTATTATGTAAAGTAGAAATATTGCGACAACCACAATAAAGTCCCTTTTATTATCATTCCAAGAATTTCTCATCGGAAGTACCGATCTTTTGGAACGGGTCGCTTGGGGATTATTAACGAACAATACATTTAGGAAATATACCGCAGTATCACTCTTGTTTATTTATCAAAGGCGTAAAGATATAAATTTGCTTCATTTTACTGTTAAACGTGTGTTGGTGTGCATCTGTCGTTTTTGCGAGTAAGTTTTAAGAAAATTTACTTCAAAATGGCACGTGGCAAGCCTACCAGTGTAGAAAAACGTTCACGCATTATTACGCTGTTTGAAGGAGGATATTCGGGGCGACAAATTGCTGAAAAAATAAATATGAGAAGTTCAACAGTAAATGACATCATAAAGCGATATCGGACAACTGGAACCATAGAAAGTGTTCGTCCTGGAGCATCTAGGAAAACAACAAAAGCTGAAGATTTGAGAATTATATTATTAAGCAAACGCAATAGAAAATTAACAGCGCCACAAATAGCAGCCGAAGTCAATCGCGGCCGTGAAGAACAAGTTTCGGCGAGTACGGTAAAACGTCGACTTCAACAAGCGGACCTTCATGGACGCATTGCCATTCCGAAACCCTTATTACGTCGGGGCAACAGAGCAAAACGGCTACAGTGGGCCCGTTCTCATCTAGATTGATCGTTAGATGATTGGAAATACGTGTTTTGGAGTGACGAGTCAAAGTTTGAGGGTTTTGAGGAAAATCGACGATGTCCGAAGATCTAAAACCGAAAAGTGATCCCGAACTGCATTGTGCCTGCAGTGAAGCAAGGGCGTAGTTCTGTGTTAGTGCGGGGATGTTTCTCCTTTGCTGGGACGGGAAATTTATGCAGAGTGCAGGGTGTAATGAGGAAGGAAAATTATTTTGCAATACTCCAGAATCATGCAGTGCCATCAGGATTGCGTATAATAGGCCGTAACTTTACATTCATGCATGACAAAGACCCAAAACACACGGCGTTAGTGTGTAAGAACTATCTAAAGGAGCAAGAAGAACAGCACACCCTGAAAGTAACGACATGGCCCCCACAAAGCCCAGATTTGAACCCTATAGAGTTGTTGTGGGATGAACTGGACAGGAGGATCCGAACAATATGCCCAACCTCACAAGAACATTTACGGAATATTCTGCAACATGAATGGATTAATATTCCACAATCCGTTTTAACAAAACTTATCGAAAGAATGCCTAGAATAGTTCGAGCGGTGATTAACAGCAAAGGAGGTTTTTTCGATGAAAAAAATATAATGTTCAGTATGTTATATTAGGCCAGAATAACTTTTTATTTATTTATTTTTGTCTTTTTTACGTGTACATACAATAAAATTGCATTTTGTTTTTAGTTTCGTTTGTTTCTGTAACCTTTTCATGTTTTTTAATAACCGACCGAACTTCTCTGAACGGCAGTGTACATGGGCTAACTACAGAACAGATTATTTGTTATAATATTTCCATCATTAACATAATAAAGGAACTCCTCCAATTCTACCTCAACAATTATGAACATTTGTGGCATAACTTTCAACGGTGCAGCGATGATGCTTCGTTAAATATTTTTTCTTACCGTTAGACATACGATATCTGTCGTTTATGAACCAGTGAGAAAAATGAATACGTGCTGGCACTCTGTTCTGTTAAATGGATCGCGGTAACGATATCATTGTAGGAGTTTTTTGCCCGTTTTAATTCATGAAAGCATTTTTTTTTCTAGACAAACTCGTACACTTATACAGTAAAAAGTACCCGGACACCCAAGATAGAGAGAACAATACGGCGCGCTCTCCCCATACACCCAACCGCCCAGTTCCTGCTTCTCTCTCTTTCTTGGATGTCCGGATACATTTTATTGTAAGTGTACATGTAAATGGAAATGGATATGCATACGAATATTCTGCTTATTCGAAAATGTGTGAGAGCAAGTTCCTGGAACAATGGAAAAAATATTTCTTTTGTTGGAGGTTTAATACGTGAATATACGTCCTCTCAAATTAATGATCCCTGCAAACAATGGTCTGAAATGATAGTTTTGTTTATTCATTACGAATTGGTTTTTGAAAAGTAACGCTTGATACTAAAATAATAGCATAAAATAATAGTTTCTCTAAAATCATTAATATTGTCGGCAATACGCTGAAAAAGTGAATTCAATAAAACGTGTTCCTTGACTTTGTTTTTTTAAAGCAACAAAAAAATAATTATATGAAGTAATAAATTTATTACAGCAATGAACGATTTATCAAGTTGTAATAGATCCGATGCTATTATAACTACTTATTCCAACATTTCCGAAAAGTTCCGATCATAATAACATCATTAAAACTTCTAATTTCGTGAAATAGCCTGAACACGAAAATATGTATTTATCGGTATAATAAACAGGCATTTATTAAAATGATAAGCTTGTTCCTTGGACCAATTTTGATAAAGACATTATTACATAGACGTACTTTTTTATTGTATTTAAGAACCTTTTTCGTTCAGTGTACCATTGTTTTCTTGGCGATGTTGCTGTACCCGTTTAGTTGAGACAATCAAATTAAAAGGTTTCTCCTATGAGCTTTACTAGATAGAACAAAAGACTTCTTTAATCCAATTCTGTTATCTTAATTGTAAAAGACAATCGACAAAGGTCAAAATCAGATGAAATACCTTGAACTCCTCGCAGACCCTAATACCCACCGGAAAGTTACTGCAGATCCTACATGAAAATTTGGTAATAAATTAAAGGAAGATAATAAGACATATCAGACTTAACTTAACCAAATCTTTAAGATATTACGATTGGCGATAAGGTAATTCTCAATGCTTTCTTTTGCGAGACAAATACTCTTTGAGATAAGAAACAAAGAAGAGGAATACATTTTTTGGCTGTGAATCCTCGTCTGTTATTCATTCCGAGCATCCTTCCGCAAACTGTATAAGTAGAACACCCGCGCTCGCGTTAGAACTCGCAAAATTAATTTCATTTGCTCATTTTAACTTATTCGCTACACGCAACGCTTTGGTAGCGGAAAAGGGATTAAGCAGCTCGTTTTTTCTTCACCACATCCAACTTCCTTTACCGACCGAAACTGCAAAGCTCGAGACTCGAGTAGCTAGACGTTTAAGGGATTCCTTTACAAGTTGCGTTTAACTCTGGGAAATCTCTCAGGTATTTTGTTTTGCTAAGTAAGAAGGGGTTTCGTATGCCGTACGGGAGTTTAATTACAAATTCAACTTTCTAGATTAGGTTATAGGTGCTTCGTTTTACTCTCCAATGGTTAGGCAAATTCTAACATAGTTTCGATGTTTCTCTTCAACTTTCGGCAAGTTCAGGTTATTAGTTTTCAAGTCATATATGCACGAGGAATTTAATTTTAAAGAAAATTTTAACCGTCTGCTAGTTTCTAAAGAATCCACATCTTGAATTTGCTGCGAATTCGCAATTTATGATTTGAGAAGTTGGAAGAATAACAGGAGATTGATCTAAACCAAAGTGTTAAAATTGGAAAGAAAATTCAATCAATGATTACTTTGTTAATGTAACTGACGACTATTGTCAAGGAATTTTAAGCAAAGCGTGACAAAGGAAAGAACCTGCAGATTTCGCAAAGCAAACAAAAGCAACTGCTATTTGTATAAGACCAGCAAAAACGTACCACCGGTATTCGACGTAAAGAGTAGATGGGTGTACGTTGCGAAGATTTACATTTTTTCTCTGTTTTTAATAACACATTCCATCTTTTCATCTATTTTTTACGCATTCTTTAAAGAAAGCAAACACGCTCCTCCGCACCAGTATCATTATATTTTACTCCCACGTCATCTCGCGTATCTTCCACACCAAATCTGCACTGTATACTTATATATGTTTCCATATATATACGCGCCACAAGTAGGTCTGCATTAAATTCCACGTCCAAATACATCCGAAGAAGAAACCAACAAGGTTTTTTTTTGTGCGATACAGTTGAAAAGGATAGAAATATTTGAAAGGGTTTTCTCGATTCCAACCGGGAGACTTTATGCAACGTCGGAAGTTTTTTTGATTATGCACGCTATTGGAATGGGCTGAAAATGAGAAAAAAAATCTAATTTCCAAAAGTAGCCGGGAAACTTAACAGGGAAAAGCTAGAATAGAAGTTTTCGTATTTTATGCAACGATATGGAGTAGTCGAGCTATGAGATCGAATAAATAAGCATGGGTCGGGTATTGGCTAGATTTTTTGCGCCGGGCAAAGAAAAATGAGGAGCAATTGAATTTCTCGAAGGGAAAGGACGTTTGAACTACTCGCCGAATTCGTTAATAATTCAATTTCGAATTTAGGAATTTCCATATTTTAAAACTTAACGTTAATAACTTTTTCCAACATTATTTGCTGGATACATACGATTATTTAAGTTATGTTGGTCGATTGCCAATGCTTCCCAATATAAAAATTTGGATTACGTGGCTTTGACTTGAATTTGCAAGTAGAACGGTTCAATGCACATACGTGAGGTAGATACAATGTATATATTTGGGTCTGTTAAACAGTGCTGCAGGAAATTATATTTATCAAATGCAAGAAAAGGATGGATAGAGTGTGGAGTGTTGCTCCCTGACTAAGTGTGTCGGGTCTGATGAACAAGGAGATGATTTTATCTGAGTGTTACATTAGTACAATACAAAAAAGTATCTGCTTGAGTTATATTTAACAAAAATGCTATAAGGTCAATAGGTCCACTTCTTTCTGAAACTTTACTTAATTCATTTATAAGCATCTAGCTATCTTTAGCACACTATATTTCTTATTAAGTTTCGTGTATCTGTGGTCCACCAGATCAAGGCTGAAGACAGTCCACAGAAACGAGGTGCGCTTCACGAAATTAGCAGAGATCAGACATACTCGTGTTTATTTGTCTCGTGAGGCTGGGTTCGGGTTTTGATGTTGGAACTGCTCTAGTAAAGGTAACAGACGATATAATTGAGGCAACGGATAAAGGTCTTATTGTATCAGTTAGTTTTGCTGGACTGCAGCAATGCTTTTGGTACATAATTTTACGCTAATAGCACAGACGGTTGGCACAACGTCGGCCCCCAATCTCGGATCGCTTGGCTCGACGTTGGCAACGATGTCGGCATTACGTGAAAGGCCGAACACGTTCTCGCAGACTATCTACTTTTGTCGTACACCAACCTTTAAAACATTCCCTGAAAATTGGCTTATTGTAGGTTGCCAACCGTAACGACACATATTTGCCAAGCAACTGATCCTCAACAAACGCTGCACCGACTGAATTGGTTCAACATCGTCACGGATATTGCGCCAACCGTACGACGTTGTACTGCAGGTGTACCCGAAATATATCAGTTGTTCAGTATTACACTCAAACACCATTTTCTTAATGGCACCACTATTCTTTCTGCATGCACCTTAGAGGAAATTTATATCTCTAATATCTTGATATAATGTTGCACTCGTTTGGAGGTTCCATACGCACGAGTACCAATATTTAAGAATTACTGGTTGAAACCGACCTTTCAACGCAAGAGAAACAGAGGACATACGCCTTTAATCACTTAAGGCCTCTAAAGCCTTTAATATAACATTAACTTCGTGAAATGTGAACTGCCCTCAACAAATAGGTCTCCTCTTGCTTAAAGTAACTTTAATAATGCGTTGCAACCTCACATTATAGGATGCCCTCCATTGCACGCTCGTGAGGGCGTATTACTATGAGAAAGACCATTTTGCAACTGGTAACTAGTTTACCCAAGTGCATAACAGGATTAGAGTTACGAAGTTATGTCCTGCATTAAATTACAATGTTATCCACGTATCAGGCACATTGATATTGCTGTAAATTAATTTTAAAATGTAAATATTGTTTCACAATAAAATGTTCGACCTATAAAGTCGTAATTGTAGAGCTTATTAGGTACTTTTTCGTACTTTTTTTTTTACTAATTAGGACTTTGACCTTTAGAGACCTTTTCTTTCTTACTTTGATTGGTTTACGCTAGAGTTTCATAGACGATATTAAATTTTCGATGCTGTTTAATTCCTCATTTTTCTTTTGCAGAATATCCCAGGATTTACAAAAAAACTTTGTGAGATTATTTGAATTTATTGTTGTTCCGTGTAACAATGCACAAAGTATCGCAATATTATTACTAACATTTTTATTTTCAATAACGGAAACTCATAGTAAAAGGGTCTTGTAAATAATAGCAGTTGCATTTACACTAAAATAAAGGATAATAGAAACTTATGTGCAGGAAATCTATTACTTTCCGATAAACTCGCTTTTACTGTAGAGCTAATGGTAATGGTGTACTGCTGAAGACTGCCATGCATCCCGTGGGAACGATTTCATTATGTATTTATTACTTACTAGACGAGACTAGAATTGAGAGTACTACTTGTTTTACTGATATCAAGCGGATGTTTAAAAAGTATTTTACATTTGTCTGAGTTTGATGAAAATGTAGTGCATTATACAGTAAGCTTTTGCGATTTTATTGTAACTTTCTTTGAAATAACAAATATCAGCATTGGGGCATTATAACTTTACCAAATACGTATTAAATTACACCAGAAATATATTATCTCAGAAATAGGTGTTATTTTCAGATTTAATTTTTACATTAATTTGCGCTTCAGGGAAATTTAAACTACCCGCAGAAGCAAAGTTTTAGGTTGTATATTGTCTATTAATTAAACTTACAATCGGTAATATGAGTCTCTTTAGCATCTAATAAAACAACAATTATGAAAATGGATGCAACAGCTATTAAGTATGGAAATCAGTATTTCGTGGCGAATTATAGCGGATACTGTTTTTACGTAAGATGAAATCGTAGAAAACTGGAACTTTTACGCGAAAATGCTGCATATTTGACAATTCTCGTTATAGAACTTCTATTATTGCATCGGTGTTAAGTTTATTACTACGCGCAAACTATTCCCGAAAAGGATATTGTTCCAAGTAGGGACATTATAATGTCTCTACTTATAAATCAATGTCTTTATTACAGGATGTTCCTTCTGGAATTAATAAGGAGTCGCCTTTGTTCATAAACTCAATATTTCGCTCTTTATTTAGAACTTCATCAGGAATATAAACTGTTAATAAAACTATCCGTACAGCTTGCCAATCTTGAATCTCCATCAGTTAATAAATTTGGAATATTTATTCTTCCTTCCTGCACATGTCTTGGTAAAATCCGACAGGAGGGAAGAAGGAATATTCAAAGTTTTAATTGATTGTTGTAAGTTTATGAATAAAGGAGACTCCTTTTGTGATACATCATTCGGTTACCGATTGAGAATGTGGATCCTTGCATCCTCGAAACAACCGCCCCGGATTAATTTATTAAACGCAGGTTTTCGATACTTTTGCGCTGTTGAACTCCTTTTTTCTTCAAAACATCACGGGCCGATTGCCCGTTTAATTTTATTTGCTTCTTGACGTTGTACGATCGTAGTACTTCTGTTCGAACTTTAGTAATAACAGTAATATATAATAATTGCCAAGCTACTCTGTCCTCTTGCAGGAGCAACATAGGCCACACTCACAGGGTACAGCACCTGCAACCCTCTCACACAAAATTTTAACACTGTAAAAAGTATATTTATATGAACTCCTCTTGCCCTCTATTTATTTCTTTCTTTAATAATAATAATTAGGAATTCGACGAGGACCGATATACCATAAATGTACCAAATAAAAAGAAATACATGGAGGGCTGGGCAGGTGGAGCGGCCCCAGACTTGTTTGCTCCTCATGTAACGACATCGGAAAATAGTTTCAATTTCATTTGGAGGCCATTGCCTGGGCAATGTGCTGAGATGGAGGAGAAAAACAATAATAAAATAATTAATAATACGCCTTAACTTTTATTTTTCTTTTGCAGAAATACGTAAGTTTATATTTAAAAAAAAATGTCACAATAGCATGAATAATAATAATAATAATAATAATCAATAAAAACACATGCTTGGTTAAAATTCGTGAATTCCTTGGCTTTTCCGATATGATTTATTTTATTTATTTTTAATTTAATTACGTCGGAAAAACCCACGGAAACACAGTGTATACATACCTTATTATTTTAACAGAACATCCTGTATATTATTACGTTTCTTATTCCTTCGTTTAAATCAATGCAATGTAATATAAATTCCAGATCTAACGCATTTTAGCGTAAATTTTCATTGTACAGGATGTTCAGCATCGATAATAATAAATATATAAATTTCGATAAATTCAAGCACCGGGTACATACTTTTTCTGTGTCAACCACAATGTTGGGGCATCCTGTACAACGTGCATGAGTATTTTAATTAAAAATGGTGAGTGCGAATTTCCGCGTTACCTCTTTGTTCTTGTTTTTTATTCATTTTGTTTGCTTCCCCATAAAATGTGCTTTCATAATCTTAATGCGGGAACTGACGGTGCGGATGTTTGCCTCCTCCATTTTGCTTTCTGGAAGCAAGCAAGGCAACGTGTAAGGAATGATTCCGTTGCGCGCACGTTCTCGTCCGGATTAAAATTAATCTGACGTTGATATATAATGTTTTTTTTTCCTCTCGACCGCTGCGAAACAAATTCTAACGTTTTGTCGAGAAGGTGTTATATATAGACATTATCCCGAGTACACTAGGATATTTTGTTGCTGAAAAGAAGCTAAAAACCTGGATACCAAGACTCTATTGTTCCTGCTGTAATAAAAGGAAATATAGATTTAGACAAATCTCTTTATATTATACAAAATACTGAAAATTCGACAAGACAACCCAAAATCAACAACCACACAATACACAAAAATAAGATTTATTACAAAAAATGGGGACCCCGAGAATGGATTTTATTAAAGTATTAAAATTTACAACAAAAAGAATATATGCTTTAAACGATTCCGAGCAAAAGGTTTTAAAAAACAATAATAATAATTTTCAAGACAACTAGTCTCCAACTGTCGCTTCCTCAATTTCCGTATATTTCATTTCAGCTGCAGTTCATAGAAGAGACAAAGTTAAATTAAACATTTTAGTGTTATCATCTTTCGAGTGCATTGAAGCTAAAATTCGCAAACTGCAATTTTCCGGATTGTACTCCGACGAGCTTAAATAGTGAACGTATCTGTAAACGTCGTCGTGTAATTGACGGGTGCTCCTTTGACCATATTTGAGATAAAATCTCCTCTCGGTGAATCTCAGGAACGTTTACGAGTGGCAGTCGCAACGAAAAGATGACGAAACATACGAGCAGAAGATGAAGAGTCCACCCCTAACTCTATTTCAAACAATGGAACTAATTCAGATGGGATTATTCGCAAGTGTATATAGTATTCTGCTTAGCGAGTAGGATGGAATAATACAAAATGTATTGTCAATACAAAATGGTGTTAAAAACTTAAAGGGGACGGAGGAGATAAGAGAGAAAAGGAAGAGACAATTAACTAGGTGTGCTGATCGCCAGCGACTTCAATGACTTTTGACCTGAGAATTCGATCTTTTATCGAAATCAATAGCCATCTTTAAAATAAACCATTTGTTATTAAAAATATATCTTGCATTATTCCATCCTACATATTAAGGATACCAATTTAAATAACTTCATCAATTTCATCTATTTGGCAAATTTAATTTTCTAGCGCATTGACTTAAAACATATTTGTATTAACACAATTGAAGCATTGAAAATATTTATCTAGGTGAGCACAGAAAAGAGATTTTTTCCATTTAAATTGTTTAACTGGAAGCATCCCTTCCACTTTCGATATTAGACCAATAATCAACAGAAAACTCAAAGTTTTATAAATACCATCCGAGAATTAGTCCAGTACACAGGACAAATTCTGTTTCTATATACGTTAGACTTGAAGGAAATAACCGGAAGATTTTATTGGGTAACGGTACGCCCCTACCTATTCCTCTTTGAGAAAAAACGCAAAATTACGAACAAAATGCTAATTTCATTTCGCCAGTCGTATAAGATGAACAAAGCGAAATAAGATTTCACGATGTCCACGACACACGTTTATACCTTTAAGGTCAAATGACAAGGCTTAAACTCCGTTGGCTGCTTAACGAACCATAAAGAAAAATACGCCATTTGAACACAAAGAACCTCTCGTACGAAACTCATAGACCGTAAATATTATTAAAGGATCCAACAATATATTCCGAAAACGTATCCTAGTTAGCTGTTACATTTTTTCCTCAGTTGGTTTAATAGTAGCAATTACTTTAATAAACGAATTGGAAAAATCTTATATCCGTTAGAAGTAATGTTTTGTTAGAATCGCGTTAATATTTTTTATCTTATTGAGAGATTGAGCGCCACTCTAATTAGCTTTTTCTTAGCTTAAGTTTTCCAAACCATCTATGAAATTCGCCTTAAAGGAAGCGAAGACGTGATTACAGTGCGATGAAGACTTCATGGAATTGGTAGTTTCTGGTAGCTGCCATGCTGAAGAAGCGGCTAACGACAACTGAAAACTGGAGCAAAGTTCTTTTTTTCTGATGAAACGTACACCGTCATACAAGGTTAGCATGTACTGTTCATGCGTCGATCTAGTGGTGATCCCATTCTTCAGGCTCATTTGGAAGAAGGATTAAAACATAATATGAACACGATATTTTGCGGTTGTTTCTCCCATCGTGGCACTGAATCACTTGTACCAATCATTAGGGACAATGAAATCAGATCCAACTGTATGGGGTACTCTTCAGCATGATCTAGTCCAATGCCACTGCTCTAAAAGAAGTGATGCAATTGTTTACACAGAACAAAATTAAGGTAACGGAAGTGTCAGGAAACTCAACCGTCTTGAAAACCAAAGGGCTATTTGAAAGAAATGTCTGTGAAAGATGGATTGTTCAAGGGAAACCGAATTGATCGAAGCGGTATTTTGTGTCTGGTGAATTTCAGTATTTAAGCAGTAAATTTATTGCTTTCATACTGTTATTTTGAAGAAAATAACACATTGTTCCAATTAATTTTTTAATAATTTTGAGAAACACCAGTAAATACTTGCGCCAATCAAATTCTGCTAATAGAAGCAGCGTATCTAGGGCTGCTTTGAATCTTTGAATCGTCTACTACTACGCTAAATATGTACAACCTCTAAAAAAAGTTGTACCTTTTTTTAACTGTCTAGCGACCTATAAATAAATTCTATGATCTATAAATACACTAACATAAATAAGCGTGTAGGTTGTTAATACACCTTCGACTTCTATTCTCGTTCGATGCGAATCACTTTTCGCAGTCGGCTTGTTCTTGAACCGGAAATTTTTAGGTAGGCGTAAATTTGTAAATCATCCCCTACATTCGGTGACAGAATATGAATTGGTTGCGTCTTCATTCGTTTTTTTTTTAGTACTAAATAAGGACGTGTGGATTAGCGTTATGTAATATGATGACAAGTTTACGGTGGTTTCCTGAGTTGGAACTGATTTCGAAAAGAAACTTTACAATTAGAACGCTACGGAGAGACACTATCTTAAATACTCTTAAAGCTCTAAATAATAGTAATAATATATCTTTATTTCAACATCATAATTGCCATGTAGGAAGAAATCGTCAACACAAATACAGGAAAAGCCAAATTACATTATAAATCAGTAAAGTCACCCGTTAAGCGATAATAGGCATTTTTTGACTGAATTTCTAAAGACCATCACCTTTACCATAGGCCGTTTTTCGGCTTTCCTTTTGTTCATACATTATATCTGTTACGTAGGCTTCCGTGGTTGTCAATAATACTATATTCTTGGTTTCCGGATTGAAATCGCGTCGTCTGAAGATGTTTCGTCCTCACCCTTTTGGGGCATTTTTGACTGAAAAATTGATACCAGATGCTGTGATGCCTCCCAAAATAAAAACTCCGAACACTATGAAGGTTGTATCTTTCTCTCAGCTTTCTGGAAACTGTCTTTCCGTGGAACCAGAGAGTTCGAATTTGGATTCGATTTCACGTTTCGACGAATATTTTCGATGATTCTGCTTATTTCCTGGGCGAAGGGGTAACGTTCGAACTCGCTCTTCGAAAATCGTTTAGTTGTATTCTTTAAATAATCGCCAATAAACGCCAATAACAATTGCTACAATCCCCCGCTCATCATCTCCTGTCTGTACAAATTGAAATTTTACGCGGGAATTATATTACCATTTAGCAATAAATAATGATAGCAAGGACTGTGGCGTAGTATGGTAAACAACACCGCCGATACTTATGTGTTGTTTACTATTTAGCAATAATTTCATTTGGTTATAAGGCTAATGCTAAGTACTTATTAGCAAATTTAACTATAGATCTAAGTAAACGTATGCTCGTAGGTGGTTATTCATTTATCTTCCGTAGCTTAATAAACTGTCTAACAAAAGATCTCCGCAACGGTTTGCTAAAACAACCCACTTGTAATATTCGTAGACCCTCATTAGGAAGCATGTGACAAACCGCGGTGCAATTATACGATATCTCGGTTTCGCTCGCTTAATAGATGGCGCCGAAGAAATCATCGATCATCTCGTAAAATACCCTAAATCTGTTGGCAATCAATCTCTATCTCATCGGATCGACAATAGTCACGCCTACGTACAGTTCCGGTCAATGTGTCGACCTGCCCCCGGCGGACAAGGAGCAAATAAGTATTTGCACGAATTTATTTAAGTAAAATTTCGAATTCACTCGCTATGTTAAATTAAAAAAAGTGTTTGAAAGTTTCTTTTTTTTTCGTTAAAAAATGCTTCGAAAAGTGTCCGAGTTTAAAAATAACTTTTTAAAACAAGAAACGTTTTAGGTAATTGTGGAAAGTTTAAATTTGTTTTTGCGTCTTTATAATTAAATGAGATTATGGAAATTCCTGGAAGAATATAATTTCTCAGGTTTTCTGTATGTAGAAATGTGTAACATAATGTAAACAGACAATATTGAATAGAATCCACATATTCACCATTTGTTTTGAGCAGTCCATTCATATTGGGCAGTATCGCTGAGACCAAATCAAAACTTTTCAAAAGAAACGGAATACCTTGGACAAATATGACAGACATCAGTAGACGCGTTGATCCATTGGCCGAATGTTTCTTTCTTGAGTACATAGTTCTTTTACATCGGAATGTCTAGGGACATTATCCAAAATAAGCAATGCCTTCACAGGCAAAATCAAATTCTTCATTTTCCTTTGGTCGTTCTGACTTATCGGAATTTAGATCGGATGAAACAAGAATTTTTTTTATAGATCAACGTTCTTCACGCTTAGATCTTATAAGCTGGTTAATGGAGAGTAGCTTGGACACCCGCAACGTGCATAAAAAGCTCGATTTATTACCAACGTAAAAAAGTAAAAGCTACACCTACGTGAAGTGAAGATTATGCATAGCAGCGAAGAATATACATACATACGGGTACGGTTAGCGAACAGAACAAAAAAAAAGGTTATAAATTCTGTGGATGGCGTGGCAATTAACCCCAGGAGTCGCGAATAATTATCCAAGAAGCAATCCAATTTACTTGCATCAACCTAAACGATCGCGTTAACTCGTAAATTTCGGAATTCTATTTGAATAATTAAACCGGCAAGAAATTCGGCGGAATACACTCTCGATTCCTCTCAAAATTACCGTAATTAGTTAGCACTAAACGGTTTAGAGTTTAGTTTCGTAGTTATCTAACGAGTTGAATGCATTTTAAATAACTTTCGGTTTTACCAGCCTTTGAGATCAATTAAACTGGTTTGACTGTTGTAAAGCCGTTGCCTTGTACTTCCTCTGATGCAAATCGGTTTGAATTAAATTGTATTTTGTATAGAATGAAGTTAAATAATCGGCGCATCCGCCAAAATTTCCGGTTTAGATTTTTCTTATTGATTCAAACGGCGTGCATTAAAGGTTTCAAACGGTGGTGACCTTTACTTCCGTCTGCTTTGAATTATAATTTTTCCGAATGATATGTCAAGGCATTTGTTCAAAATCCAAATCTTTAGCTCTCATTAGCTTTTGTATCCGGATTTTTATAACAAAAAAAACATTAATAAAATTAGATTACTTGATAAGAAACTTCTTTTTTTTAATTTATAAACGTACTTAATTTAAACTTCGTTGTAAACTTTCCTATCGAAACGTCTCCTTCTATATCTACAGTCTACAATTAATAGCACTGGTTTCTGTGGTTCTTCTTTTAGTTTATCAGTCAGTCTAGGAATAAGAGGTGATAAATTACATTCTTTTCAAGATCGTAAGTCGCAAGAAATAGACTTTGTTTTAACGTGAAAAATGGATCGAATGCTTTGAATGGATAACCAAAGTTCTTTCAAGTTACCAACTAACTTTCGTTATCAACGACATAAGGATCGGACCAACTAATTTTCTCGCTAATACACTCTGATCTTTCAAACGAGTGTTCTAGGCTAATGACGAATAGATAGTCCTTGTCAAATTCGTAACTGTTGTTTATTGTTGCTATTATGTATTGCCAACTTTGGATTCGACTCGTAACATCAGTAATTTCAAAAATAAATGAATATTATTTTTCTACGTGCATTGATGGCTCAACAAGATTTACAAATCACTTTTGTTGTATTTACTTAATCTCTGTGTTTATGAATTGTGTTGATATAAATATAGTGAAAAGGATAACAATTTTCGACGATGCTGTGTGGAAGATGTATGTTTGCTGCGTATTCTCTAAAAATGTATTCATTACTATTCTGTATAAAGCACATTTCATCAACTGAATAACATCTCTTTTTCTCGAAGGAAAGTATTGCACCCTCAGCTCGAAACAAATATATTCCTGATAAGGAAGATATTCAAAATTGAACCAAAAAATGAATTAATCTAAACTAATTTTAACAATACTATTTTCATTAACATATCTATCGCTTCGCTCAAATAAATCAAACAGACTTGAGTATGACAACGCAACAGTCCGCTCCCTCCATTCGTCACATTTTTGTTAATTGTTATGTCAATAGCTTCGTAAGCGTCTAATTTCCGCGTTCGTAATTATTTCAGATTTTCTAATTTAATATTATCTTTGGTTCCGTTTATATGCCGTTCTACACTTGACGATTCTATCCTTCCGCATCTGTAGTACCTAATGTGCTCATTGAATTTGGCATCTGGTATCTGTGAGTATAATTCATAACCTGTATACTTGACCCTTAAAAACTTTACTAATACCTGTCGATATGTTATGGAAGGGACTTGGCCTCCACTTGACAAAACGTTGACAAAGTGTTTTTTGCATTTTGCATTTTGTACTCTGCAGTTTTGGCATCATCGATTTTATTAAGTTTTAAAAACTCAACTAAATATTCTACGGGTTTTGGAGTCGGTACTTTGGGGGAGATCGAACAAATACTAAACGATACTAAAATTTCCCCATCTTCTAATTCAATATCATTCGCCTTATTTACAGAATCTAACGAATTTTCTACTTCTAGATTATTTACTCTATTGCTACACGGGTAAATATTTCAAGGAAGTTAATTATAATATAATATTAGGAAATCGTAGATTGGCATAATTACTTTAGTTAAAGCAAAAGTGCATTCGCCCAGATAGCCAACTAAACGATTTGCTTGTTTTTCCCGAAGCTTCAAACCTTCTTCTCATAGATCCTGTGCGGAATCAAGTAAAGGGGATAACACGACGACGACGACAGCGATGCAACATCTCGAAGCCAGCCGAGCACAAATTGAGTTCGCTAATGAAATGAAAAGCTCCTCATTCTGAACTTTGTAGCGCCGCGCGGTAAGGTATCTTCTGCCGCGGTTGCTATGATGCCACGTAATCATCGCATCAACCCTAAAAGCTAGGTTGTCTAAAGTGGCAATTATGGATGTTTTTTTTTCTCTTCATGAGCGCAACGTCGATACATCCAATAGTATTTTCTCTATTTTTAATCGGTAAAGTGTACGTAACTCCTTAAAAGGATTACTTGTTTTTACACGTTGAAGCAGTGAATGGGGCACGTCTATTAGAGAATAATTACAGAATTACTTCCAATAACATTATTAGAAATATATTCATATTATTAAATTGGTAAATTTTGGTGATCTTTTATATCGAAATAACTTAAATGGGGCATTGGATCGTTGTTTGTTCGAAGGTAACTATAGGTTTGTTTATTTGCATATGTGTTCGCTATTAGCCTGGAGTGTTGCACTTCCGGCAAACAACCAGGAGATGTTTACGAAATCTCACGAAGTCTTCTTGGATGTTTTCGATATGGTATTGTCTGAAAAATAAACGAAGTAGCCCGGGAGACACGAAAGTACGTAGCCCAAAGACTAGCAACATCCAATAATATTGCATAATAAAGCATACTTCAAAGACATATTGAACATGTCAGATTAAGTGCTCAAACTTTAAAAGACAAATTTGAAAACAAAATCTCTCAAAGTAAATGCGAAATCCCTAATTAAGGCTGTACTGGTTACGTTCTGTAAAATTTCTGGCGCTATCTGGCATAAGCTATTTTAATTCTTCGACACCTCTGGAAGATATATCGCAGCCTATAATTGTTAAATGTCCCCAAAGAAAGTAGTCTAAAGGGCTTAAATCAGGAGAATGAGTTGGCCGTCTTATAGAGCCATTACTACCTCTCACTCAGAGACTTACTGTTGTAGTTACTGCGCTGTCCCATTCCTCTCTGAAAACGCGATACGTGTAACAGCTCTACAGGTCATGGAGGTCCAAGACTTTTACATCCTTCGCTGTATGTTGTTGTACTTCTCCAGTTTCTAATTCGTAATTACCTTAGATCACAGTTTCCAGCAACTTTCTTCTGATCCTTTCTTCTCCCATTCGTCCTTTTTTCTACCATGGCTTGTATGTATGTGAGTGAGTTATTTTAATAACTCACTCACATAATTGCATCTTTTTTTTCTTCAAACCCCATTCTCCTTTAATTTTTCAATTGACATTTTTTAACTTTAAAACTTACGAGAGGAAAGATCGCGGTCAATATTAGTTCCAGATAATATGCGCAACAACCTCTTTATAAATACTTCCAAAAATGTAAAATCAGGTGTATGCTTTCAAACATTATACAATGTAGCAGATTTGTTCTTTGCAGGTAATGATTCTTTTAAACCGCTCTCCTCGTACCATTTCCGTAAAATATTTGACTTATTATATGCGTTTAATTTTTACCTTGTTTGTACTTCTTTTGTACATTGTTAATCACGCTGTTATTGAAATAAAAGGATTGTTATTATGTGGCGTAAAGCATAATTACAAAAGATCTGGAAAAAAAATGGGGATTGCTTTTTAAGGTGTTTAAACATCAGTTTCGAGCTCATTATACAATTGGCGCAATATTAACAACGACATTGGCAAACAGGGATCCGCTTCTACATCTGGCTTGCCTCATTCTCCCACGTCGCGGTGCGGCAGAGACGTGGAATAAAATATGAATATTTTCGGACGATCCAGCCGGCGAGATCACAGATTGAAAATTTGACGGGGGAAAATTGCGAGAATAATTATCTAATAGACTTATTCGTCGCGTTCCGCTGTCAACAGCGATGATACTTCAGCATAATTAAGCTTGGCTCTTGTTTGGTATATATTTTAAATGAAGCTGAAGCGAAGGCCCGCTATTTCTTTTTAATTAAAATATCCTAATTGATTATAATAATATGATGAATTGCTATTAACAGCGAACAATTTACTGATCGGTATACAGGGTATTTCATGCAACCCGTTAGTTAGGAGTTTTAGTGATGTTATTATGAATGGGACTCTAAAATTTTGGAATAGATAGTTATAGTATCAGATCTATTAATTTAACGAAAACTTCCGGTTGAACCGGAAATAGTAACCAACTTTCTTATTTTCAATACAATGGCATACTTTTTCAGAGTAATTAATAATTATCTCCAAAATATTTACGATTATGTTGAAATTTTAGCATTTGCACCGTTTTTGTTGAAACTAAATGTTTGAGAATGTCATGAAGGTTAAGGTATCAACTTTTGTGGAACGAAATGGAAGGCCATGCGTACCACACCTTATTGTCATCGTTACTAAATTTTATATACCGGATGTTCACAAACTGTCTCCAAATATGAAAGGAATATCTGTCTGTATAAAGTTTAGTAACGTTAATAATAAGTTACGGTAGGCACAACCTTCATTAACTAAATATATCTTCAGTACTTACTACGTTACCCACAATCTACTGTTTTTAGGTTTAAAACATATTTCAAATCCCAGATAGACCACATAGCAGATATCCCGGGCGAAAAATGCACGATGAACCTGCTTTGTTCGGCCGGCTGATCAGCCGTATCGTGTATAATCAGCCTTAGAACTAGAAAAAATCAAAGCTTTTGGCAGATAGAGTTCATCGCAAATTTTAATCGACAAATAGCTATTGTAGTAATTTACGCCATAAGTGCAGCTTCAAAAAACCGCTTTAACCTTGCGTTCAGGACAATCTACCCTTTTCATAACTTGTTACTGAACAATAAAGACAAAGTTGATAAACTAAAAAAGAATGCCTTTTATAGACTTACGTGTTAGTCCTGCGAATGTAGTTACATTGGTAGAACCTACAGAAATTGACGAGACACGCTTCAAAGAGCATGTTAGATGCCTACAACCTAGTTCATCGGGTTTTTCACACTTCTCTCAACACCTGATCTGAAATATAATAATCAAATATTTAACGGTAACAACTTCACTATTTTACATACGGCCAACAAAGGTAATTTCCTTAATAATTTTGAATTTCCCGTAATTCTAAGGCAACAATTAAATAATGCTGATAAGTGCCTCAATTTGTAGCTATATTTTGAGGCGACACATTCAAAATTGGAATAAGTCCGAATAAGTTGATATAAGATTACAGGAGCTCGGAAATCTAATGGATGAGAAGCTTATATACCAGAAAATGTTAAATTTTTTCTGTGAAAAGAGTTTTCCCTATTATTGGTTTTCTTTTCTCCCAAAAACAATAGCTAGTAGAAAAAGGAGAAACCAAAACATCAATCTAGTTTTGACCATTTTATCTCACGAGTTCTTTTGTTCTCAAACAAATGCATATCAAGTTATGAATATTGTATAATGCTTTCACGCAGCATCTCATTTTACAACCTCTAGATGGAGTAATGCGATAAGTTGATAAAATATTCAGTTCTTAGCGAAACAATTCGCTATTAAATATTTAATTTGTGCTTCGTGCGTGAGATGTAATAAATATACACTGCCATCAATAAGTTTATAAATACTAATCTTTTCGCTTCAATTTTAAAAGGAAGAAACCTAAACCTGGACGAGCGAACTAAACTTCAAATGATATTAATTGAGGAAGTTTGAATTATTTTGTAGTAGTAACATTTCAATAAAAATAGAGTGAAAAAAATAAATTCAATTAACTTTACGTTTCGACCACGTAGGATGTTAAATTGCAAAGAAATTTTAACATCTATATCATAAGATTGCTACGTCTATATACCTCCCTTAATGCTCTCGAAACCCTTTCCTTTATTAAGCAATATTTGATCTAAAACACAATCCGATTTAGTTGTACCGCCATTTAACGGTAACGGGAAACCTTAGCATCTAACAGGAGTGGTTTCTACTGCCTGTTTCAATTAACGCTCTCTCAAGGGTGCTTCAGTAAAGGCCGCGATAATCTCGATTATTACTAGTCAAATGAGATGGGGTAAACCAATAGCAGTGTTTAACATCGACCCCCATTTCCAGTAATCCCGCGTAAATTTAATGTACGTACCCAGTTTATGGTTATTCCGTTTCATTTAGAAGCAATCTGATTCTTTGGGTATAATGTTTGCCTCCTTAAATGTCGAGAGTTGATGAAAAAACTTGTCAAGTTTCATCCGTACAGCTTACAAGGTAGTCAAGTCTGTTGAAAAATACCGTTTCTTTTTTACCTCATTTTAATTAAAACGCAAGCTTCTAAATTGACATGTTTTCCTTCCCCTGCTTCTGGCAGTGTGTAATTTTTTTGCTTGAAGGTATCTGTTTAAAACGTATTTTGAGCCGCTCATAAATAGTATAAAAGAAAATAATTAGGCAGGGAAAATATAAATAAAAATCAACAAGGGATCATTTCAACGACAATAATATACATTATTACATTAACATCTCTCCTAACACGTAGTTTCTTTTCGTGTAAATTGTTTCTTGATCTGCTTTGGTTGTTGTGATTCTTTTGACATTTGTTTAAATACTCATTTAAATACTTTTAAATGC
Source organism: Marronus borbonicus (assembly GCA_902655005.2). NCBI lineage: Eukaryota > Metazoa > Arthropoda > Insecta > Coleoptera > Scarabaeidae > Marronus > Marronus borbonicus. Next base: position 26,841,584 of record LR737380.1, on the reverse strand, counting down.
TTTTGTAGAAGCACGAAATAAATATATTGGTTTATCTATCTATCTGTACAATATCTAGATAATTATTGTACATGGTTGTTACTGCTATTAATTAATTGATTACATCTTTATCAGTCGTTAGTGGTTCATCCTATTTTTCATTTTCATGTATTGATCGCTTTCTCTTGTGTTGTACCATTTAAATCAATAAATTGAGGTTTTACGGTAATTAGTAACAGTTCAACGAAAAGATATCTGAAAAGTCACGTTGAATATGTTACACTAAGTACTCTAAACTTAAGAAAAATTAAATCGAAATTCATTTAAATTTACGTGTTGAGAAATTCTCTCATCATTGATAACATGCCTAACTAAGGCTGTTCCGGTTACTTTTCGCGCTGACACGAGCTATTAAAAGCTCTTAATTTTTCTGGAAGGTATATCATGGACTACACTTTTTAAATGTTTCCAAAAAAAGTTGAGAGGACTTAAGTTAGCAGAACGAGCTTGCCATCTCACAGCACCAATGGTACTTGTCCATCACCTCGGAAATATCGTGTTCACTCACTATGTTATGAGCACGATTTTGTCGAAAACACCGACCGTTCTGTTCATTTATCGATTTTAAAACTACTAGCAGATAAGTTGGAAATTTATGGAATGCGAAGGGTTGCAATGCGTTGGTTCAAATGTAAATTTTAGCAGCAGGACTCAAAGTGTAGTCGTTGACGGGACTGCCTCTAGGCGCGTAGGGGTCAGTTCTGAGGCCCACTTTATTTTTAATATATTGTTATTGTACTGTTCATCTAGCTTGGAAAGTATTTCAAGTAGAAGATGTTTACCCTTTTGGTTCCTTTTAATTGGGAGGCGAAGCAGTGTTGTTGATCTCTTCCCTTCAATTACCCCCGAATTAGGTTTTTATCCAAAACCCCACGATGGCGTTCGGCTGAATCTGCCGATTTCGGAGTACAGTGTCCCCCATAAATTTGCACGGATTTTAGATTTTTGTAGATATCTCAGATAGTTTCTGAGATATTTCTTTGCTTAGAAGATAACTTGAAGTATAGTATATAGTCAAGGATAGCACAAACGATTTCCCGACAAATAAATGACGGGGGTCTGCAGTACCCTCTACCCCCATATTTTTATTATTTTTTTTTATATTAGCATAACTTTCAAGTATATTACATAGTCAAGGATGGCACA
>LR737380.1:26609024-26840389 GCA_902655005.2 Marronus borbonicus | reverse complement strand
TATATTAGCATAACTTTCAAGTATATTACATAGTCAAGGATGGCACAGATGATTTCCCGACAAATAAATGACAGGGGTCTGCAGTACCCTCTACCCCCATATTTTTATTATTTTTTTTAATATTAGCATAACTTTCAAGTATATTATATAGTCAAGGGTGGCACAAATTATTTTCCAAAAAAATAAATAATAGGGGCCGAGGTACCCCATACCTCTCATATTTTTTTAATATATTTTAAATGAAATGGGTTTTACGTACAAATCGATGTTTTACGTACAAATTGAGATAGTCAAATATCAGAAAAATTCAAAAACCATAACAATGCTTAACATGTTATTTTGCCGTTGTTCCCTCGTAAATTCTAATTCCCGAACGTTTCAGATAATTATCAGCGCCAATGCAAACATGACCATCTCATTTCAAAATAACCTATCTAAAATAAATTTTCCGGATAAATGAAGATATCCGGTGTTTAATTTACAAATAATAAAACAACTTTAGAAAGAATTAATCTATATGCTTGATTTAATTGCTACCTAATATTTCCCGCAATAGTTTATATTAATTTGGTACACATTTGCAAATGTCAGTCTCAGTACTCTAACTAACGAAACGATGCTGTACCTCCAGAAAAAAAAATTCGATCGATTTCCCGCTATCGCTTATAATGTAGTGTTGAATGTAATTTATACGAGCAGCATATGCATTTTACGTGCACGTGCAGGGTATAGTTGCGCCATTAACGAATATGCAAACATTGTCGGCACAAATTAGGTCGGTGTACATACACAAATGCGTTGCTTCCCTTTATCTTCCCATTTAATTGGTGCGAGTATAGTGTTACTTGGTGCATTGTTTCCATTATGATCTCCTTTGCGAGGGTAGTCTGAGAAGTTTTCAGTCTAACACAGAAACAAGCGTTTTGTTTTCAAATTCAGTTCTATTTCTCAAACGTACTCCTCGTACACTTTTCCCATCGCTTATCCTACTTCTTTAACCCGTCCAGATTGTAGTTGGGACTTTGTTGTGGGGGCGTTTACGAATATTACGGCCCCCTTATTCGATGAAAATCTCTGTTTTCTGAGTGAAACTTTGATCTTAGAAAACAGAAGAAAAATGGTGGGGACTAGTTCTGGTGAGTAGAATTGGCAGTTTATCAATTTGAACACCGATTCATGAATTTTTGTCGCGGCGATCCAGATCTTCCCGTGACAACGTAGCTTACAATGTAACACTCGCTATCACACTGCTGGATCTATGTTTCGGATATTCGTGATATTAGATTGTCGATAGAAGAATGTTGTGAAGAAACTTGGAGATTTACATTTTGAATAAAATTCTTAGTTTATAGAAACTTTGCATATAGTAATTATCTTCAATTACTTCGTTGTCCATATTCAAGTTAATTGCGCCAATAACAGCTTGAATATTATTTTTTAAACCATCAGTTATCGGTGAATTGTTTTGCGTATAAATACTTGGTCCTTAAGGAAGCTCCAAATAAGAAAGTTTAGTGACGGTAACTCGTACGATTTTGAGAGTCAACCAATATTGTTCGTAACAGAACAGGTTACAGCTTTCTAGATGACGCATGTTAAATATGAACCTTTAAAGCGACAACGTTGGCAAATAATGTAAAGTTTAAATCCCCAAGTTATATATATACTTAAATTGTCTTTTGTTTTCCAAATACACACGCTTCACTTATTTTGTCTACTAGCTTTAAGACACGCTTTACTCATGCGAGACGCTCATTCCATCGACGATTAATTATCAACCTCTCCTTAGCAAGCTGCTGCCATCTGTTGAATTCGCTCACGTACAGTGACATTTTTATGTTTTGTCTCCCCCTGAGATGATATACTTTCAACAACTCGTACCCGTGCGCTTGGAGATTTTAGTTTATGATTGATATTCCCAATAAACACGGTTCTGTGCTTTTATTTGCTAAACCTAAGTACTTGGCCTTGGCACGCGGAAGATAGATATATGGTATAGTCGTTGCAAGGGGGAGACAAAACATAAATCGGCCACTGTACATACATATATACGTCCATAAACGACATAACAATAATGTTCCTACAGTTTACGTAGGTAGTAAATTTCTGTAAACGTTGATTAAGCAGTAAAGCGTTCCAAATATTTCCATTTATTTACGATATGGGATTCCGCTTTGACGGTAACAGATGATGGTCACGTTGAGATTATTTAGATCGCGCTTAATGAGGGGGAGATGATGCTATTAGTTAAACACTCTGTTATGCCATGAATGCAAACGAGCTCTTTGTAATTGGTTGAAATTTACGTAATAATATAACAGTATAATTATACGAAAACACATTTTGTTTCCCTTCTTGTAAATTCAAAAAGTTTGGCGCCAGAATATTTTAGAACTAAGTTGACATGAAATAATTATTTAAAATTTACGTTTTTATATATTTCCTAAATAACATTGTGTCATAAATTAGTCACCCTCCAGTCGCCCTTCCATTTTGCATCTTGAAGACGCATGATGGAAGACAAACTGGATCGGTAGCTATAGGTGACACCATTGCTGGATTGACGTTGTGGGTTTCGAAAAGGAAAAGGTACTGTTGATGTGCCAACGGGTTTGGTCACTAATCTGCAAATTGCTCTACCGAAAGAATAAACAGTATGCTGCATGCTCTTAGTTTCTCAAAATGCTTATAGATGTATCAATCTCAATGTTCTCTGAAAGAAAGTGATTATTGTTGAATTCCCTGAATTCGCATTAGGTTCAAGACATCTTCCTCAAGATTTCTTATAAGGAACCAGTCTCAGTCTTGCTTTGTTTAATAAGTTTGCTGATATGAATAGAGCATAAAGTACCTGGGATTACACATTGATCATAAGCGAAGGTTGACTAGTCATATCATTTAAATCACAGCCACATGCGAGAAAGTGGCTAATGTTTTCAGTACTAGAAAAGCATCCAAAAACGTAGTAAAATACAGGGGGTTCCGTTTAAAAAATCAAGCTTGTTTCATAGGCAATAGAAAGTAAACACCTTCCGCATTAGGATAGACTTGCTTCCGAATTATTTTAGTTCACTAAATTGGACGAGGAAGGAATTGTCTTCATTTACCCACTAAGCGAATCTGGTATATGTAGTTTTGATTTAGATTCATTTAAATTCGCCCGTTTCATAATTTGCATGAACGCAAATGTGGGATATCCATCGATGAGAGGCAGTTTGGATATGGGGCGTCCTAATTGGTAATGATGTTTGCATGTTGATCAGCACAGTAGCTGCGTATATTTTCCCTCGAATCATAAAATATTTAACACATGCGTAAGTTACGATCATTACGCTTGAAAGCAATAAATCGATTTTTGTTTAACAAAACACCCTTACAGTTATGTATTCGCGTAAAAAAAGTAGATAAAAAACATGTTTTCAACATCGTTCCTATTGCAAAATGATGCTTCTGTTTCTAAATTACGTGTTAAGTATACGTTCTACGGCATTACTTTAAATTACCCCCATATATCAGTAACATCTTAAATTAAATATTAACTTAAATTACGTCGATTTACGTCGCGGTTTTTACTGACATTCCCTTCTAAAGCCTTGCAAGATTTACTACGTTAACACGTAGGTACATCTTCTCCCTAGAATTCAACCTAGAATAGAGAATAGAAGAACAATAGCGTTTGCAAAGGAGCCCATTTACCGCTATTAAAGGTAAATATTCAAATCAAAGAGATTTAGCCGGTCAGGGTACCCAGGTTTGACGATTATAATTCACCCTGCGGTCGCTTTATAACTGTGATCTTTTTAAACCTTCAGCAAATTTACTGTCTACTGATTACAAAGGCGTCTGAAGTCTTTTGAGAATTGTAGAGGCACGCATAATTTTGGCAACATAATAGAGTACGGTTACTTTATAACGAGATTTGCCTTAAGGATACAGATGTATTTGTTCTTCCACTATGGCGATGTACAATTGTCATTAAGGGATTAAAGACTCGATCAGGAAATATAATAATTATCAAACTACATATTTTTTACATTCTCTCCATTTCAATGTTTAAGCGTAACTGTCGAACACGTTTTCAAAAAATACGGTTACGAGTTCTGCAAAATTAAATTTTCCAAGTTGCAACACTTTCACAGTTACAAACGGTATATTCGCCAATAACGTTCGTAATTAACCAATTATCGCCGTATGCAATTAATATTCGCTATATCATTCCGCTGCTTACCTATTAAGAAATAGAAATGTATGCAAAATTTGCGACTGCAAAGTTTCAAACTCGAATTGCGGCTCACAAATGAAGCCATTTGCGAAGCTATAAGTGCGCTGAACGTGTATCTCTAATTGCTACGTTAATTATTATCTTGAGATTACGGTACGATATTCACACTTCTTCTCGGTTTGCGTATAGCGTCAATTACACTTGAAACCGCAAAAATTTTACTTCGCAAAGTCTGTGAATGGGGTTATCACAAGTTTGCCATTATGGTCAATTAAAATTTTTCGATTTACCAATTCTCTTCGTTTAGCTTTACCAAGTACTTGTTTTAATACGTTTCGTATTAACGGACAATCCATTTATTACGTAATATAAGTTTTTACAGATTTCAATTTTTTTTTTGTGACAAAGCAAATGTTTCAGCTTATAAATATTTTATGTCCATAATAAAGTACTTATGGAATGCATAATCTGAAGCCGGGCTTTGGCTGGAATTCGACTACGTCGTAAAGATTACGTCGTTTGCTAGCGTGTTTGGTTTTCAGAGGGAGACATTTTTTGCCTCGTTTACATTCATAAATTTTTCCATGAAAAAAAAAAGTTGAGAAAGTATTTTTATAAGGGCATACTTATTTGTGTTTATTATTTTTTTTTCATCGAAAAAACCTCCTTTGCCGTTAATCGCCGCTCGAACTATTCTAGGCATTCTTTCGATAAGTTTTGTTAAAATGGATTGTGAAATATTAATCCATTCATGTTGCAGAATATTCCGTAAATGTTCTTGTGAAGTTGGGCATATTTTTCGGATCCTCCTGTCCAGTTCATCCCACAATAGGGTTCAAATCTGGGCTTTGTGGGGGCCATGCCATTACTTTCAGGGTGTGCTGTTCTTCTTGCTCTTTTAGATAGTTCTTACACATTAACACAGTGTGTTTTGGGTCGTTGCCATGCATGAATGTAAAGTTACGGCCTATTATACGCAATCCTGATGGCACTGCATGATTCTGGAGTATTGCAAAATAATTTTCCTTCCTCATTACACCCTGCACTCTGCATAAATTTCCCGTCCCAGCAAAGGAGAAACATCCCCGCACTAACACAGAACTACGCCCTTGCTTCACTGCAGGCACAATGCAGTTCGGGATCACTTTTCGGTTTTAGATCTTCGGACATAAACTCGTCGATTTTCCTCAAAACCCTCAAACTTTGACTCGTCACTCCAAAACACGTATTTCCAATCATCTAACGATCAATCTAGATGAGAACGGGCCCACTGTAGCCGTTTTGCTCTGTTGCCCCGACGTAATAAGGGTTTCGGAATGGCAATGCGTCCATGAAGGTCCGCTTGTTGAAGTCGACGTTTTACCGTACTCGCCGAAACTTGTTCTTCACGGCCGCGATTGACTTCGGCTGCTCTTTGCGGCGCTGTTAATTTTCTATTGCGTTTGCTTAATAATACAATTCTCAAATCTTCAGCTTTTGTTGTTTTCCCAGATGCTCCAGGACGAACACGATTTTCTATAGGTCCAGTTGTCCGATATCGCTTTATGATGTCTTTTACTGTTAAACTTCTCATGTTTATTTTTTCAGCAATTTGTCGCCCCGAATATCCTTCTTCAAACAGCGTAATAATGCGTGAACGTTTTTCTACACCGGTGGGCTTGCCACGTGCCATTTTGAAGTAAATTTTCTTAAAACTTTCGCGCAAAAACGACAGATGCACACCAACACACGTTTAACAGTAAAATGAAGCAAATTTATATCTTTACGCCTGTGATAAATAAACAAGAATGATACTGCGGTATATTTCCTAAATGTATCGTGGGTTAATAATCCCCAAACGACCCGTTTCAAAAGATCGGTACTTCCGAGAAATTCTTGGAATGATAATAAAAGGGACTTGGTGGTTGTCGCAATATTTCTACTTTACATAATAATTTATGGCTTTAATCCCTTAGAAAAGAGTGTATGCTTAATATTTTTCTAATTTTATGTATTAATAATTGTATACAGTGTGATATAATAGATTTTTATTGTATGACCGAACTTCACTGAACGCACACAATTTGCACACTAAAGGCTGCTGAGGTTACGTCAAGTTTATACACCCCGTTGGGTCGTCAACACACTTGAAAAAGGCCACACTTTCAAAAGCAAATCTGGGGGTAATCGATAGAAATGGTAAAGAACAAAGAAGATACAGCTGTGAGCTTATTAGTTAGCCAGAGTCGTAATTCCAATCATACTTATCCTTCCAGTCGATGATGATCGACTAGCTTGTCCCTCACAGTTAAGACAATAAAAACCAAGCATCCATCTAACAACAAGAAATATCGTAGGATGTGAGATAAACAAATTTTTACGTTATACTACACTGTACTCAATCAATCGAATCTAAAACAATAAAAGGGATTGGAAAACGGGCGGTTAATCAAATTGCCTCTTACCGTATTTATTCAAAAGTTATTCGCCTACTCGCCTACTTTTAGTTACTTTGTAATAATTTCAAAACGGATTTTTCCTTTCGAACGAAGGTCACTTCATGGGTTCGCCGCGCGAGCGACGCCCGTTATTTCAATCTCATTTCTAAGCCAATATTTGCTCTCGGCTTTGGTAAACCGCGGTAAAAAGCTGTGAACGCTGATGAAATCATGTTTGTTTAAAAATCGACCGATAGATTCAACAAAGTCGAAGGCATTTCCAAATAATCCCGGAAATTGTTTCGAAAACTAGTATTTGGGATATTTGGCACATTAATCAGTGCGATTTATATACAGACCGATTCACATAATTGATCTATTGAAAGTTTATGATTAGCCAAATGCTGGAACTTCAGGATTAGCGTTTTTTTTTTTTTAATCGGTCATTTATTTCTAACAAGGAAAGCTTTTCAGGTGTCAAATTCAGAATTGGATGAAACTTGTTGAGGTTGTAGAGTATGAGGGTTTTTTTTTATCGGTGGAAATTCACTTTCACGGGGTGAAACGAAAATCAGTTGAAAAGTTGCCCAAAGTAATTTTTAATGCTACCCATAGTTCCAAAGCAAACGCGCGATTGAGCATCTAAAAAAATATTTATAAACCCACAAAGTTTCATATAATCGGTGTTTTTTTGTTAGGTAATACCAATAATACGAAAGCAATAAAAGTGATACAATTCATTTATTTACAATAAAATTCCTTAATTCCGCTATTCATTCATCATTCGCGCAAAATATTTGTAAATAAGTTACGAAGTATTATCTTGATGAATCACCTCGATTTCGTATTAAAATAATTCATCCTAAATATCGGAAAATCGCTCAATTCAGCAAACGGAACACAACAACAAAACAAAATGAGCAAAACAAAACCTGAGAATAGTTAGTATAGTCCTAGAAATCAAGTTTTAAAAGAATCACTGTTAATCTATGATCATCAATCTTACAATAATACAACGTGAGCCATTTCTAGAGGGAAAAAGTTTCTTCGTATGGTCGATGCGTCTTTGGTAAGTTTTCTACGGTGGGAAAAATTGAGGCCGACTATTCTTTATTTAAGGATTAACGAAGTTGCGGTGGTAATTGTAAACTTCACGTGGCATGATGGCGACTTCGCCATGGCGCGGAGCTATCAATCACATTGTCAAATGGTGGCTAATTTCGTCGTGGACGCAAATATACCGGCCACTTGTGAATATTAAAAGTGGAAAAAAATTCGTTCGCACAAGTACTGCATTATTATAACGGCTAGTGTGTGCCTGTTTGTTATCATTTATGGTGAAATTGTGTAATGGGAACTACTTTATTTGCACTTGTTTGCCACAATAGTATCATATCAGAGATAAATTAAAGTATACTTCTAGATTCCCATCATATGATATAGTTCACGTAAATGTATGGTTATAAATAGCGAATAAAAGTGAAACTTGATGAAAAGAGTCTGTTATTGCAAGTTTGAAAATAATAGTGATGATAATTCTAGTAAAAAAGAAATGATAGAGTGGTAATTATTATCATTATTACAGTCGGACTATGGCACAGATCCCTTCAGTCACTGCGAGCTTAGTACTACTCTAGGATCTTCTTCCTTCAGTTCGGTAGTTGTAAAAAATGACCTACTGAAATGTTGGTGCCGTGTGTGGCTGATGGCAACATATTTGCATAGAATTCTCCAGATCTTTTTGGCACAGACGGCAGATTTAATCTTCAGCTTTTTTTAGCTTAAACCGGTGATATTTTACTTTGTCTCGAGCCGTCCTTGTACCATGCCAGGATATCTTTTTTGCTTTGTGGCACACCAGGATCACCTTATAAGGCTGATAAGGGATCATGTCCTTTGTTGTAATGTGCACCAAATAAGATATGTTGGGATTTACCAGGATTTTGAGATGCCCTCTAAAATCCTCAAGCTGCAATTCCTTCTTTCTACAGAGAGCCAAGGCACTCGATATAGCTTACTTCTGAATGTGGATGTGAAGCTGCGTTAATCATAGCAGGACTTCCGGCGCTGCTGTGGGGTAGTTAGATGTTGAGATACGCAAATCGCTAAATTTGTTAAAGCTGCTGTAGCACAGTCCCCTGAGATGTTTCGACCCATCAAACCAATGGCGTAGGTGATTATGAGTCATTATTGCTGGGTATGACCGGGTCATTTGAGGTTTAAGACCCCAGTTCTTACCGAGCAGCCTACTAATGACACCGTAAGGGTCTTTGTTGTAAGTTGAACAAGTGGGAGTTTCATGTTAGTTAATTATATATTAAATACATTCAAACATAACCGCGAGGAAGCCCCCAAAAATGGAAGGATGTGCTTGTCTGTTCCCCAGATATTGTTAAAAATATATTGACTGTCTTTATAGTATTCAATGGAATGCTTTTTAAGACTTTGATAATTTTTAATTTCTTCTGATTAGATTCTTTAAAAACATTTTCGCAATTAGTCGAAGGATAAATTGTCCTGTTCATACGATGATACCTGTACCATCGTATTACTCATCGTACTTTGACTCCTAGTCCAGATGAACTTTAAAGAGCGGATAAATATTTTACGAGTGTAAATTATTATTTGCTTCAATTTTATTGTATTAAAGCAAATGTGTCTGTAAATATAGCACGCTTTAAATTTTAAAATAAGTAATCAAACAATAAACCCTTCCTTTTTCAACAGATCTTTTGTTTTTAATACACACATATATAAAGCTTCGAATTTTTTGTTTCAACGCGAAAAATTGAGCTTGTAGCGCAAGTAAAAAAGTCTGAATAATATTTGAACAAAAGGAACTCCCGACACAATGGCAAGCTCACAATGACAAATAAAGTAGGGCGTACAATTTCTGTGTGAAATCCTCCTTTTCACTTATCTCACATTTCGTAAATCTGCCGTGACGATGTTTTCACGAAACTTTCACGCAATGCTGTGGAATCGATTTTTTACACTGAACAAATATGGTACTATTTATTTCGAAGGATTTTCATTCGTCTTTTTCAATAAAAAATTATTTCAACGCTTAGTTACCTTAAAAAACAATGATTCGGTTTCCAAAAGCCCATTTGATTAACCGATTAGACTAACGAGAAGGAACAAAAGATGTTAAACATGATACTTAACCGAAAGAAAAATAAAAGATGTAATGGGAAGAAGTTGAAAAGGACGGGAGTAATACAGATCCTTTAGATATATCGCAAGGTACAGGCGGAGAACGCGTATCTTTTCAATGCTATTGAACCATCCGCTTTTCTTAAGATCTTCCTGTGTTTAAAAGCTTTTTGTTGTCATCACAAAAATACCAATAGGTGATCTTTCTTCCATCAAAATATAGATTTTTTTCGACTAGTACCTCAAGTAAAGCGTCGGGTAAGTCTGAAATATTAAACGGGTACTGACTTTCGTCGCGACTCTAACCGTTTTCATTAATCATCTCGGAGACGGAAGGTGAAACATCCTTGTTAGGTCCTTAAACTTCGTCTAATTTAAATCGAACTAGCTTGGTAACGATTTACGATCTCATTTACCTTCTTTACGCGCATTTACGTTAACCCCTATTCGAATCTTAAAAGTTAATTAAACATGGCTTTTATTTACGTCAATATTACGAGGGTTGCAGTGATTGCACCTCTGAAGAAGTGCGTGACCCCTCCACTAACTCGTAGTGTGTGTTTAACAATTATAGTGGGCATTATTTGCTGAATTATTGGATTAAGTGTATTAAATTACAAAGGAAGAATGAAATTAAAATGATCTTGAGTTAGTAATGGTAAATGGTTTGGTTTTACGAAGGAAAGCGTTACTTAATTGTATTCTACATTGATGGACATTGAGTAGGCAAGAATACGTGTTCATTGTTTTGTATCTACTGCTCCAGTGTTTGTTTCGTTATTTTGCACAAGGCGAGTTAATAATTTGGTAAGGTCAAAGGCAATAAATAGTAGACGAAAAGAAAAAATATTTAATTCCAGTATTATGGAAATATTCAAATACTAATATATCGGTACACTTCGCATCGAATTACGGATTCCCGGAATATATGGTACAAGAAAGTTTGTATCATAATGGAAACTCCTAAGAAAAAGAGGGATTAATTTAAAGATCTTTCTATGATTTTGGGTTTAGCGGTCAAGTGTAAAGAAAAGAAAAACCAATCCGTTGCTATAATACGAGAAGTAAAAAAGTTGCAAGAAACGACCGGTGTTATTGTAAAAAGGTCAAAAAATTGTCTTTTTTCTTATAGAACACGCTGTATGATCCACCCTCGTAATTTAATCCGCTTCTCACTGCTTTATGAATATTAATTTTTTTAAAGTAAATTTGGTTTGAAATCTGCATAATAAGAATCCTTTTTCGAAATCCGGTAATCCTGATAATGCTATCCCTTCGAGCAGAGTCACCGACATGGAAAACTAACCAAGCTTCATTAAAAAACCATGCGAACTTTATTATGCGCTATACGCGAGTGTTACTACTGCTATACTACCGCAACTACATTTATGTGTGCTTTATAAAACATTTTCGCGTTGTTCCATCGTCAACTTTTTTGTCGCGTACAGCCCATCCGACAACGCGGCTAGAGCTTCAGGAATTTTAGCGCTCATGTTGTACGTATAACGACCATAATGTACGGCGTAAAACGTTATTAGACCTTTACGAACACGTCGTAACGCTTTGTGCGCGGTAGCTAAAGTGCCTACGTACGAAAATGATGTTCGGCTGTTAATGGAAATCTTAATTGTCGATGCATTTGCCCGTAAATGCGAGCCATTACTATCTCGACAATGGGTCAATTGTGCCATCCAAGACTATAGCCCGAGGATCTCGAATCGGAACGGAATGTTTCTGTCAGGAGTATTGTACTTAGGAGGGAAAATGCTTTTTGGTGGAGGCGTCGGGCAAAACGCAATTTTCCCCCTTAAAATTTTGATTTTAAATGTCTGATCTTCAACTTTGTTTCACAAGCACAAGAAGCCAAGATTACGTGAAGAATTTAGTGAAGCTCTTCTTTTTCTATTTTTTTTTCTCTTTCCCTTTTTTCCCCTTTTCTTCCGTTGATCTCAATGTATTAAATTGATCCTGTATATAATTATTTACAATAAATTTAAAAAAAGAAAAAAAAACAATAAGTTTTACGAAAACGTAGTTCTTATTTAATCATGCAATTAGTAGTGCTGAAGTAACATTATAGATTCTAAGCCTATCTCTAAGGAGAACGTACATGATCTAAGACGTTTAAAATTATAGGATTTATCCATCTGGGCGCTTCTTATTTTGAAAACATTCTAGAATGTGTCATATTTGTACCCTTTTTGTGACCCTTATTCTGTACAGATGTGTTCGTATGATAGGGGGTGAGTTTTTAGAAAAACACACAAGAAAGTTGCTAAAGTCTACGTCTAACCCCCTTTTTTTCTTAAATTCCGAAATAAATGCAAGGAATAAGCAGCAGTATGTGCCTGCAATATGAAGGCAAACGCATATTCCGTCGCCTTTTGTGATGCCTAATTGGTTTTCCGTTTCCGCGATTCGCTTCCGCCTGAAAGAATTTTATGATTGAATCCTCGGAGTGATCTTAAAGTGTACACCAGACAATTAGGACGTCATCGCAGCCCTGTGATTATCCTTGGAGATGACGACGTAAGGATTTTCAACTTTCATAGTTTATCGTCGAAATCTGACTAGGTTTAATTAAAGAAAAGAACTGAGAAAAGGTTCTCGTAATTAGAAGGCTTCGCATTTAGATTTTCGGTAATTATTTACATTTTTGCGTGAAGCATTTTTTGCCCGTCTGATAATTAAGGACATCTTACGACTTTGAGATTGCAACTTGAAGGAGGTATTTTAGAATTTGAAATAAATCTTCATTCTACAGAGTTATTGAGATCAACTTATGTATCGCAGATATCTGAATTGTATTAAGACATAAAAAATGAGGAGTTTCTGAGTATTTAGAAACTACTATAACCTGTTGTTTTTATTAGGAAAAGCAAAGCAGAAAACCTCATTTACACAGAGTTAACTTAATTTTAAATGGAAATCTTAAAAGGAGAGGATTGAGAAGATATGAAAGGTTCAGATTTACTGCGTTATAGAACACTTTTAAATTCTCTTCATGAACTTTATAAATAATATTTGTTTGAACCCCGTGCCCAGGAGAGTTGAAAAATTAACTTTGAATTCCAAGAACGAAAAAACAACATGATTAATTTTATGATTTTTCTTTAATATTCGTTTCATTATGAAACATTCCTTTAGCAAAATGTCACAATAGAAGCTCACGATTTAATAAATAGATTTTTGTTTTCAGTCTTTCGTCCTCCGTTTATCAGTTTTATTACTTGTTCATCGCTTTTTTTTCCTCACTTGCAAGTGTTCCGTTTTAGAATCGCTTTTCAGGATAATATTCCTGTTTTAAGATCTATATTAAAACACTGTTTGTCTTATATTTCACGTTCCGTAAGAATTAATTTTAAGCGTTTTATGTCTTTTTATATTATCAAGGGGTTCCATCAACATAGTTTATGTGCCAGAGGGTACGTACAAAGCGTTTTAGTTAAGGGCGTCACAGCGAGGAAATGTCCGACGAGGCGACTAATTATTATGAGCAACTGCTTCGTGGGAACATTTTGAATGATCTTGAAATTTGGCAAGCTTATCCTTGTAGTATAATGATAAATATCATAAACAATCGATTCGTTCTTTAACTCGCGTTGCTTTACAGCGGGTGCACCAACCCACCAAGGGATCAAAGGAAATGCCAAAGAAGCAGCGAACATGCCTTTCATAGGTCACAACCCTTCTTGTGGTTTCTAAAAGAGCCACATGAAACAAGAAATAAAGACATGGGAGGACAATCAAAAGGCCTCGTGCTGGAAAAGTGTTTCAGGACAAAAATAAGCGAAAGCACTCACGTCAAGCTCGCCAAAGACCGCTATCGTTCAGCAAAAGAGACCCTAAGTAAAAGCTGAAGATAAAATCTGGCGTCTATGCTAGGAAGATCCGAAGAAGGCAGAACACATAGTCTACGCTAATGTGTTGCGACATCAACTTTCCAGTAAGCAATTTCTTGCATCTACTCAGCTGGAGGAAATGTACCATCTTTTTCAAGTTAAATACTAATCGAAGCTCTATAAACCTTCTTATAGAAACGGGCATGTAATTTCAATTGCATAATCGTTTGGAGGTTCGTGGAGTTTCGATTAGCGTTTAATTTAATTTAAAAGATGATACATAAGCTCGCTGTGTGGTGCGGAATTTCTATTTTAGAAGTCTCACAGTCACACTGCTGTCCCTAAAATACGAATTTCACTCTCGCCGCTTTCTTATTTCTATGCAAAAAGTACATTCACAATTTCAGAGAACAAGCTTCCGTGTATATACAATACCCTCCGTAGGCTATTTAAAACTGACACTTTAACATAATGATAGATGAGTTTGCTTTCCGAACCTTTTTCAATTCCTTTATTTTCTGTGCGAGACAAAGATGTGGAGTTGCGAAAGCACATCAGCACCATATTTGCAAAAAAATTCACCTAAGCATTGTAGGAATAAAAGGATATGAATCATAGATAAGAGAAGGTGTTACGCAGTAATAGATTCTAATACATTTTGGAGCGTAATACAGCGTGTTCGCTATATGAAAATAATGTATTATGCAAAAAGTGTAATTTTTTTTTAACGGAACACTAATAATAATAATTATTAAAATAATGTTTATTTAAAATTATTATCTCCATAATCAATAAATCTAGCGATGGTGTTTCCACCAGCACCAGTACAGTCTTCTATCTTTCTGTACAATTAATACATTCGCATTGCAGAGGATTTGAGTCGCTGAAGATTTATATAGCTTTCATTACGTGGTATACAAATTCTTCTTTCCAATTTCGGCGATCGTATAGTTGCCAACAGAAGATTGGTACACATCAAAGGTAACGTCGCTAAATAGAAGATATTACTTTTCCGCGTGCGTTTATACACACATTTACACGTCCATGGGGCTTAGTACGCAAACAAGAATATCTCCCCTACCAACCAATGCTTTTACGGACGTAATATGTACGCAGACGAAAATGAAAATCAACATTAGACAGTTGCAAATTCATATGGAACGTAGCAATATTAAAATTTCGTAGGCGCGCACGCAAGATAGCTTTACAGAGACACGAAACGAGATCAAAATCAGCAAATATTAAAGTTTCATATGCGTACGTCGTTATAAGCATATCGTTCTTTGTTTACGTAGAAGTAGATGGAGATCGCGTTTATCGTTCTCGGTACTTTTCGAGAAGCAGATTTCGAGTTATTCCGTTTGCTGATGAACGCTGCTCCAGTTTGCTTAACGCTGTATGTAATCAGAAAAAAAAGACTTTCCTATCTATGATTTTGATTCGCAAAGTGCTCTGAAGCATAAGTTACTATAACTACTCCCACATTAATACATATTTGTTTGGGCCAGATCCTTATATCTCCTAGGCCTCCATGCAGCAGCTCACAACCCACATTGTCAGGATGTGCGTATATGCAATGAAGTCCCGTGGATTTTGGTGTCTCTGATTGTTGCTGGGTGGTTGTTATTAGGCTTGAAATTTTCTTGTAACCGGTTCCGGAATTGAGGCACCCGGATCTTAGGTGGTGGACCGCCTCCCTAATCTCCTGCTGGAGAGGATATCGGAGATGCTGCCACAGAGGTGGAATCCGCAAATCTCATGGCACACCGATCAAGTGTTGCCATGCTTTAATTTGGGATATTTCTAGGTTTTTCAATTGATATCTTGCTATAATGGTCCACGCTAATGGACCGGAGATAGGTAAGCTATTGAGATCAAGCACGCTGGATGCTTCTATAAACGACATCCGTTGGTGTTTGGCTCGCAAAAATGTCTTCCTAATCCTCGTGAGTTGGCGCATCCAGGTTAACCTCTTGTCCAACATAGAAATTATCGTCTGGTCAGGTCAAATTTTGAATTAAAACATATTCATTGGATTATGTTTTATCAATACAAACCAAGCAAAATTTGTTACTGCCCAGAGGGCGCAGGTGTCGTCATTGCCTTAAATTCTCCTGCACCACGAAGACGGAGACTGCGGGAAATATTACCAATCAATCCGCTCGGCTAAGACCCAATTTCGCGAAATAAAACATCGCCGCTACTACCACACTCGTCGTCGTCGCCCCAGTTAACTTGATTTTCTGTTTGGTGAAAGGGTTCTGTCGCCTGCGCCTCCTCGGACTTCAGCAATTATCGGTCATGTGCCTCCCGGTGCTGACCCGAACGCAACAACCTCCATTTAATTAAGCCCCGGCGAAGAGGGGACGCATCCCAGCATGAAACGATCAGAGGGAAGCAGAACGTGCGAAGCGGGAATTGCACGCGAATGCAAATTTATCAATTGCACACGTCCGAGAGAAAGACAGAAGGTGTGTACGGCAACAGTACCGATGCCAAAACCGCAAATACTCCGTTGACTCTTATTTCGAGTGGATGACGAATAAGCCATGGACGATAATCGTGCAGTATTGTTATTTCGGATTTAATGCGTGCTATAAGGGCCGCAATGCTCGTTGGATTTAGCTTTTATTGGCGACGAATGTAGGGTGTCAAATATATTCATTGCATTCGTTGCGTCCACATTTTGATGTTTACCGTTGGTATCTCGGTTAGTAGAAGATATAAAGCAATGGTTAAATGATGAATGCTTTGCAGAATTCAAATACTCGCAACAAATCTTATTTCAAATTCACCACGACCTTTTAAGATTTTAAAGCAAAAGTTCTGATTCGCTTAGAAGAAAGCAATATCAACCAAAATCAATATGGCGGCTATTATGTTCCACAGAATTGTGACACCTTATTCTATCAGAGTTCTACTCTACGAGATGTGTTTCCGTTTAATGATTTTGACGCATACGACACTCTTTATTCTGAAATTTCCCAAGTTTCTGACCGTTCCAAATTAAATAGCCCGCTTTAGTGATACCCAAGAAGGGTGACCTCGCAAATCATTGTTCCACTCTCTGACTGCCGTTCTGCTAGAATTAAGGTAATAACAAAACCGTTTAAGACTAGCCAAACAAAACAAGAAACAATAATGACAGCCATAGGATGAGAAGTTGTCAGTGGTTGAGCGATATCTCGACACGTCAGCTATTCGGGCTATAATCCAGAATTCGAAGTCCATTGCCGGAAACGTTGAAAACCAGCTTCAACATTTGTTATATCTTCCCAGTATGGAATCGACCAGAAGATATTTAAGCCAAAGATTCAAGGTGATATAGTCGCAATGAGATTGGCAACCTACCAAAACTCCGGCAAAATTTAAAGGTCTGTTTGTCATCATGGTGATGCGTACCGGATCAGCAGCATCCCTACAGCTAGAAGAAAGACCTACATCGCCACAGTTTATGTGAATTAACTCAAACTATTCATTAATCAACCGGAAGCTAGCGGCGGCAAAAAAGTAAAAGATGGATCCGAGTCCGAAGATAAATGACCCCAACTTTGACGAACAAGATGATAATAATAAAATAATTTATTTATTTCGAGCACGCACAACATATGATAAATAGGAATAGGTCGAAAAAAAATGCCTTATATCTGTTACACACCTTAAAAAATTAAATAGAGAATAAAAAAAAATTGTCCGCCACAGTTTTCTTTCATTTTCTTTTAATTAAACAGATTAAACAAATATGCGAAACCAGATTTCTTCCTTCATCTCTCTCGCCGTATTCAACGATTTGTGTTCGCAAAAACAATACGCCGCAATGCGCCAGTAGGTTAAAGAATATAATAAGAAGCGCTCAACTCATTAAAATGGTCGACTTGATCACCCCTTTTCGTTTTCATAAATGTGAGGAATTTTAATTAAAATACCGTTTAGAGAAGTCAAAATGATTCGCATATTTACATTTACCCAACGGCCCCCCGTACACCTCCGAAATTCTTAAAGTGCGAGAGATTAAGAGATCCGAGTCCATTGTAGTCGGAAGCGGATAAGTTCTTCATTGAGAAACTCACCTTGATAATGAAACAAAAAAGAGAACGCCTAGGAAGAATGTCTGGGGAACACGTAGGCGTATACGTATCTGCCTACCTGTAATGTCGACTTTAGTGAAGATGGAAATAATTCGATTATTCTCACGGTCCAATTTAATTTTCGGCTTCCAATTTTACGCGAATTATGCGATGTTCGGCGATCGGAATTGAAGATTTTCTATTTTGAAGGAAATAACGATGATCGCATTCGAGTAATTCCTTCTTTTTTAGCTCGTTATTCGTCAAGTTCTGTGAAATTTGCGAATCTTGGGATTTAGAAATTTGGTTTCCTGCTAATCTCTTTCTAACGTGTGTGAAATATCAATTTATTTCATTAGCTATATTTTTTTAAGGCATTTGTGTTTGTTTTGTTTTTTGTAACAAAATAATGACATTCGAACTAAAGTGGTTGTAATCCCTGTAATCAGTAGGTTAAACTGCATAAGGGACCATCATCAAAATAAATATTTTAAAACATTTTTCAAATCTTACTCTGAAATTTAACTTGGAAAGCTACGCGCTACCAAGGTAAATACAAGACACTATATTGTGCATATTGTTAATATTGCAGTATTGTATTGATGGTGCACATCGAACTGAATTTACAAATCGCTGATGAATATAATCCATCAATTCATCAAATGAACACGTTTGTTAATTTCATCCCATCCGCATGTGTATTGTGCTGGTTATAATCCAACTAATGTTTCATTTTAAACGAGTGATTTCGACGCAATATTTAGTCCCGTTCACATATATGTAAATGCGATAATTACGTAATCGTCAATTCAGTATGCGCAAAATTAATTCGTGTATAGCCTTCATTATGCGAGAATTTAAAGCAATTTTCTAGATTTCAGGAAGTCAAATATTTGCAATAATCTTCCTTACTTAGCGGATGTCTTCTACAAATTTTAGATTTTCATCGAAAGAAAAATAAATTACTGAATCTAACTGAACTTCACATAGCGGAAGTTCAAGAAGTTCAAGCGCTCGAACGAAATCGAACGATGAAGAGCATATTCACGGTGGGAGAATACGTGGAATTGTTTCACTTGAACGCTTTATCTTCGCGGGAGTGTATTGACGGAAGTTTTCACCACGATTCCGATTTAAATCGAAAACAAATGGCACCAGAATAAGAAGTCTAGTCGAAGGAATCGACACAATTGCAACCGTTTAACTTGAAATGGACTTTATGAAAATGGAAAAATCGGCGACGTTAAATTGTTTCCCTTGAATTTACGAGATGTTTACTTTTAATTAAACGCGAAAGGCTACAATGTGCCGTCAAGGAACTCGCTTCATTCGTCAAATTTTAATAAAGCTTTAATTTTAAAACTAATCGAACGGAATCGAGTGTCTGGGGAAATATTATTTCAGCCAACGTTAAACACTCAATTTTTTTCCTCCTCTTTTCTCGTGGAATCCATAAACACGTGCCGCGATAAAGATAAAAGACAAAGCGTAATCCGTTTTCTTGTCGTACCAACCACATGTTTCCTTTTCAAAATTAAATCTGCTTCGCCACAGCAATATATTCTCTTTAACTTTTAGTATTCTCCCTAGGCTCCTCATCATAAACTTTGCAACACAATTTTTCAAGGCGTTTTATGTTCCAAAGGACAATTTGTGGTCTTTGTTGTTGGAATGTTTTATGCTGTTTGTTTTTAGCTCGCGGAAGGAAAAATAATAAAGAAACACTCAAATTGACGATGTTCTTTTGTTATAAATTACTTACGTATTGGTTTCGCAAAATAAACTGAAACAGAAATGACGGAAACACTTTCCAAGTTGCTTATTGTAGTACATTGGTACAATGGAAGTTCCCTTCTCTTTATCTACAAATTCTTTCACTAAAGTTGGGATATTTTCTTCTGACAAAACAAAATTTTTTGAGATTTCAATAGCAGAACACGCTTGGTCAAGTATAGAAATCACATAAAGTTATTTCATCATCGTCTTCATCCTTGCCTGAATCTGAATGTTTACGTGTTTACTTCTATCTTTGCTGAATATTAAAAATAGTTTTTTTTTTGCTAGCTCAGCTAGTAATCCTTGTAATTAGGGAAAGCTTTTGAGGAATGTGAAGGCATGGATTATTATTATTTAGTAAAGCATGTTTTTTGGAAATATTTGGCAATTGTTTGAGCTATAACATCGACATACCGCGTTTCATTCAAGTCACTAACTGCGTGAAATACTGTTGTTGTGTACAGTTGTTGGAGTTGCCTCTTCCATATGGGCCAAGATGTTTAGTTCGATTCTTTACCGGGACGAGGTCTTTTCAAACAGTATGAAGCTGCTGCTGCTGAATTCACAATGGTACAGTAGCAATCTCAAAACAGTTTTGCAGTTATTTTTGGTAATTTCTTTAGTTACATGGTAATTTTATCTTTATCCACGCGAATCAAATAAAGAAGTACTAAAGAACAACCATATTTGTAGGTAGCATTGATTTCAACATAACTTGCATACTTTGTTCAGGGTTGTGGAGTGGACAATAAGAGAGTGAGATAGATCTCACAGCACTTAGGACACAATAGGCCCACTATACATCCCCTCTAAGCTGGGGAGCCCTCTAGGCCGTCAACCAACCCATTGCCTTGGCATAGGCCCAGAGGAATTGCAAGGTGTGGTCGCTAGTTGCCCAACACGTCAGCACCTAGCACTTCCAAAGAAAGTGTTTCCTCCTCAGTTTGGTAGCCCTTAAATGAGAAGGCTTCGGCTAACTGCATATTATAAAGGCGCCCTTTTAGCCAACAATGTAATATCAGAATCTCAACAGCCGTGCAAAGATGTGAGGAATCTCAGGTATCTTAGTTGTATCTTGTTCGCGTCAAAGTGATTTTAGCGGTACAACAAGAATTAATTTCATTCCATTTTGCGTACCTAGCTTTCTTGATGTTGCTGGGAAGTAATCGATCGCGAGCAAAATTTGTCCGCTCCACTTAATTCATAAAAAAACAAAATTGTTTCTTATCGTTAGCTAAACAATGATATTCTTATAACAACAATATTGTTGTTGTTTGGAATTATTACGTTGGCGACAACTTCAAGCTTATAGAATTATTTTCTCTATCATCACAGGTTATTTCTGTCACAGACCTTGTTACAGTTTCGAACAAAGCGATTAGACAATGCGTATTTGATCCCATTTATGGACGAAACGCAAACAAACTCTTGTACGTACATCAGCAGTTTTAATAGCCAACAAACGACCGATTCGACTATTACCCGTGAAATATTTTTAGTATACGTGTAGGCGGGATACACACTAAAATTCCTTTTATGAAAAATGTCGATAAAAGTCATTAAAGTGTCACGAGAAATATATTGCAGGGGTAAATGAAAGCATAATAATTGAGAAATCATGCGAGAATTAATTGTTCAACATTCTACGGTCCGTATGTGTATAATAATAACGTAGTTATACAGTGGTGTAGAACTATTACTATTAAACGTGTACATAAAATTTGTATTAACTTTATGACGCATTACACAGATAACGAAGAAGGTTTCGTAATAAATTCCATATTGCTTTCCTACGAAATTAACATAATTATTTCGACATTTTCCTCCTGGATTTAACAACATTTTGTATTTAGCGTTATAATATTCACGACTTTCAAACCTCACACGGGCACCAAATAAATAAGTAAAATTAAAAATTCAACGTTCAAAGTAGATAGTACTGGGATTATAGCGCCAATAATTTACAACAATTTTTTTTCTTAAATCTGAGCTTTCGCTAACGTTATTATTTTCATCATTGATTCATTACAATCATTTTATATTACACGAAGCAAAATAAAGTGAAATCCAAAGAAAACAGAAGATGAGAGCGGCTGCTGGGGTGAGATGCATTTTCCATCCAACCGCCATGTAAAGATAATCGTACCTGCTTATGGTCCTTCCGAAGATGCAAGAGTGGAACAGATGGGAGCATTCTGGGAAGAATTAAATTTAGTAATAGAAACGGTTAGAGGAAAAATATATGTCGTTGGCGATTTCAACGCCAGGGTTGGGAAGAAAGGAGAGGCTTACACGGCAGTAATAGGGGAACATGCACAAGAGCTGCTAAATAATAACGGAGGAAGATTCATACAATTCTGCATGGATAACAATCTCATAGTGACAAGTACTTTTTCCATACATAAGGAAATAAAGAGAACAGCCAAGTAGAGGAGAAAAATCAATAATAGACTATATTTTAGTAGAGAAGGAGATCAGATCTTCAGTCCTAGCTGTAAGAGTTAAAAGGGGTCGAGAAATAAACAGTGATCATTATTTATTGGCAGCAAAAGACTGAAAGAGAAACAAGATCATTGGAGTACAAGTTAAGAAACAGAATAATAATGAAGAGGCATAAAAATACAGTAACCGAGAAAATGAGGAAAATGGATGGAAAGACTAGGGGTATAGAAGAAAAATGGAACAGGTTTAAACAATGTATCATTGAATAAGCCCAAAAAGAATGTGATATGCATAAGAGAACCGAACATGAGAAACAAATTTCGTGGTGGACGGAAACTATCAGGAAGCAAATCAAACGGAAAAAATCTGTTTGGAAAGCATATCAAAGTAATAAAAAACCACCAATCTATGAAACGTACAAGGAACAAAGGAATAAAAAAAAACTAGTTGTAGAGGCAAAACAGAAGCTTTTTTATAAAGTACTTAAAAATACTGACAACAAGAACTCACTGGAGAAGAAAACGAGATAACAATATGGAAATTGAAGAAGCAGGAATAACCTACGAGGAAATAAAGGAGGTTATTATAAAGTTGAAGAACGGAAAGGCACCTGGACAGGATAAGGTAACTTCCGAAATTATTAAAAACATGGGGGAAAATGGCACGCTACTCTTAACAGAAATATGTAATCCAGCCTGCGGGGAGG
This sequence comes from Marronus borbonicus, assembly GCA_902655005.2. Lineage (NCBI taxonomy): Eukaryota > Metazoa > Arthropoda > Insecta > Coleoptera > Scarabaeidae > Marronus > Marronus borbonicus. Next base: position 26,817,761 of record LR737380.1, on the reverse strand, counting down.
AAAGGATACCGTATGACTAGAAAATAGATCAAACGGAACCCATTTTTAAAAAGGGAGGCAAGGAGTGCAATAACTCTACAGGGATTACATTAATAAGCACAGTAGCGAAAATATAGGAACAAGTATTAGAAAGAAGTGATTGAGCCAACCTTAGCAGGCGAACAGAGCTGCTTCCGAAGGGCTAGGAGTACACAGGATCACATATTCACTTTGTAAGAAATTATGAGTAAGACGATAAACTACGGGAAAAGTATATATTTCTAAGAACTGAAATTACTTTTACAATTTCAGATTACGTAAGCAACATTATACCAAGTTATCACAAAGCTGTAGACATGGGCGTAGTCAAAGGGGGGCAAGGCTATAGATCTATGTTGAAATATATTTCTCACAATATCACGGATCGTAAAATAAGTATTAGTTGCACCTGAATATATTTTATTTCCATCTATATTAAATGATGACGTTCCCATTATAGTAGGAGATTTGTTGATCCCTGATGATGAATACGTCGTTATGTAAAGCAAACAATGAAACTCATACAAGAGTGACTCTATTACGCAATAAAATATAGATAATGACGTTACACCTGGTTTTGTTATTGTTATTCTACCGCGACCCTGCAGCTATGTGTCAATTAACGCAAATATTTTGCTCATGTTTACGTTCGCTTAACTAGTTCACAAAAAAGTTTATACAAATAATGGAACTTGCAGATAATTACAGAACCATAAGCTTTTCTCCTCGCATGTCTAACATCTTTATGCTCATATAAATCGTTGAAATGATCAAAAAATTGTTACTTAATATTTCTTAAGGAAATCGTGTTTTTGCCCCGGTAATATCAACACGTTTCTTTTTTGGATGTTTTAACGTGTCTCGGAAAAGATGTTGAAAGGATAGAAAACGTTTGATAACGACCGAAGACGTATGGTGGAAAATAATCCTCTTACAACGCTTCTTGTGCACGGTTTTCAGATAACGGATGAGCGTAAATAAAAGTAAAGGAAAAGCACTTTTTTTTCTCTTTATAAAGGATTAGGTAAAGTTCATGAGCAGCTTTGACTCGAACTTTAATATTTGAAAGTGGTGATAGTGATGAATAATAGTGATATTACAATCCTTTGCTTTATTTTCTTTAACAATATATGAACTTGTAAATCTTGAGATTATTTTCTAGTGATCTTGCATTACCTCTGCACGTTTAGATTTGCTTTTAATAAAACTAATACTCAAGGTAGATGCAGTGTTACCACTCTTGCCGATTTTCCAATAAATCTGCTGAATTAAATGTTAATTCAGGGATTTGTTGTTGATTTCTATTAGAATAATATATTTTTGAATTTGTTTCTCCCTTTTGCATAGCTGTAGTTTTCATTTATAAGCGCCTAAACCTATGAGAGTAATCTGCGCCATCTAGTGATTGAAAGGGATTTTGTCAATGTAATAATATACACATGGGCGTAGCTGGAGGGGAGCAGATAGGGATCATGCGATTTAGTTTTATTACCATCTAATTTTTTGATCAAAATGGAAATTAACTCATCGATATCTTTGATTCCAGGTCTTCACCCACTTCTTGATTTTGGATCCTTCTTGCTGTTCATTAGGTGAGAAAAAGAAGATAAAATCCTATATTATCGGTAAAATAATAATTCTTTATTCAAATAAATTCCCCTAATTCAGAAAACTTAGTTATGCAATAAAAACATAGATAACGCCGCAATCGAAAATCCTAAAATGCATTTCTCTGCAACAAAAAATTAGATGATTTTAATTCTTATCGTGGAAAGAAACTGTATTAGACACAAAATTTTGTTGAAAACACTCCAGTAAATGTTTTTTCAACTTCCCGGATGATTTAAGTTGGTAGTCCTGTAACGATGGACACATTCCCCAAGTATACCGACAGTTTTCGCACAAATTGTCGGATTAGCCAACTTAAATCGCCGGCAAAATTAAAAGAACTATACCTTAGTGGGTAATTTACACGATTAAAAAATTTGATTACTCTAGAAAATAAATATTTTAACAATAACCTCTTTACAAATTGTTTCCATACTTTATACCAGAGAACATTTATTAAATAACAAGTGATAGGTATTTTTATATACTCAGTCTATTTACAAAACAATTTACGAAATGATCACTATTAAATGTTATATTAAAAAGTAAAACACGTTTATGTTATAATGTAATATCTTATTTTAAAATTCGATTAAACATCATCACAAAATAAATAAAAATCCTTGACAATCTATGACTGATTCGCGCATTTAAACAATTTACAATCGTTAAAATAATTATTTTTCCAGCACTTCCAGTTTCACGTCCTCATCTTTTTCATCAGTCCCTCGATGCACCTTCATATGTTTCTGTAAACTACAATTCAAGGAAAAAGCTTCCCCACAAATATCACAGATATACGGCTTCTCACCAGTATGAATTCTCATATGAACCGACAAATGCGTAGATTGCATAAACCGTCTCTTACAAATGTGACATTCGTATTTTCTTATACCTAAATGCACTCGCATGTGCCTTTGGACCCCGTTCGAGAATGGAAAGCTTTTCCCACAGATAGTACACAAGAAAGGGGTGCGTTTTGTTTTCTGTCCAGGTGCCGCCTCATGCGATTTAATGTGTCTACGTTGTGATGATGATCGAACGAACGTTTTATCACAAATCGGACAAGAGAAATTCCGTTCACCTGTATGTGTCGTTATATGTTCCCGTAAATGATAAGCTTGCTTAAAAGCCTTGTTGCAAAACGTACAAAGATACATTTTATCTTTGTTATGGACTTTTTGCATGTGTTTGGTTAATTGCCATCTTTTCTCGGAGTTATAGTCACAATGCTCGCAACTATGAGATTTAGTTTTAACTTTCTTTGTCATTTCTTTCTTCTCGTTTGAATGTCCAGAATAATTTATTGCGGATTTGTTAACTGCATCTTCTATTTTAATTGAATACCTTGTTTTAATTTCACATACATGATCTAAATATTCTTCTGGAGGCATATTGTTCCTATTACATTTACTACAAGTAAACGTGATAATATTAGGGCTCTCTCTTTTTAATTCCAATTCTGATGAACAGCTATCACTTTCAATTACATATAAATCTTCATTTACTTCTATATTTTCATTTGTACCTTCATCGTCACTATTCGTTTCTTCTGCTTTAATTAAAATCGTTTCTTGTTTCAGTAACTGTCGTAAAGATTCTTGACTACTTTGTACCATCTTTAAAAATTTGTAACATATCCTTAAGTGCTTAACGCAATCCCGACATATCTTCATTTCACTTATTTCTACCTGGAATTGAAGTATTTTCTAAACCATTTATGTCATTTGATGATCATAACCTACCAAATCGTTTGATAAACAAGCCATTAATTTTTGCCTATATGGAAGCAGATCCTTGCCGTGTTTACGCATACTTAGTAGATCTTTCTTCTCCTTACTTAAACAAGTGTAACACATTAAATCAGACAACATTTTGTAATTAGAAAGCCTGGAAGTATCGCAGATAAATAAAAGGTTATGTAAATATTGAGGAGCGTTTGACAGCTTTGTAAGTAGTAACTGAGAATGTGGGAGTGATGGCGCTGTAGTAAACGTATCGATTAGTTAGGAGCCTACTTTCTAATTAAAGTTTTAAAATTCTTAATTTTATTTTTTTAATACAAAAATTTTTGTATAAATTTTAATGTACATTAAAATTCATAAACTAAAACGTGGATTTCTCATTTTCCATACATTAACTGGTTTAAATTTCAATTTACCCTTGCGCAAAAAACATAAAATAGGGATTTACAAGGAAATTTTGATGTTAGCAGCGGGTACTTCGTTGTTTCCGTGCTGCGTCGTATGCTTTTGTGAGCCAACAAATTAAAAATAGTAAAGAATACAGCCTACATTTAACTCCTTGATAATTTGAATACCAAGTTATGCAAAATTATAGTAGAGGGCGCTCTGTACAATTCCCGCCATAATTTAAATAATTCTATTAGTAAGATTAGATTATTAAATTTTTAATCATTCTAACGATTTCACAATATCGTTTTTGTATGTAACATAAACAACAGTATCGTCAAACACAGTCGTTAAAATAATTAAAATATATGTAAAAGCAATGTAAAAAATGTTAAGGAATAATTATTAATAATCAGCATTTTGCGATTTATTTGTTGAAACATTGCCGGGTATATTATGTGGATTTGTATGGTTTTGATTCTCTAAGTTTGTTTCAACAAAAGTATGGGGCATTATTTAAAAAAGCATAACTTTATGGGACATTTTTATAGATCAGACGGAGTTCGAAGAGGTGGTAGATGCTCCAATCTCAGTGACGCTACATTGAAATTCACCGTATTACCCCGGTTTTCGCTATTAATTTATGTTGTAATGTAAACTAATTTAAACATTAGGATTGAAATTACGTCTTTGCACTAGAAAGACATATCCAGCAAATTCCTCAAATAGAACTACGGAAGCAATTTAGAGAATTGACCACAGAATGTCGAGACGACGAAGATGGTACTTTACATGGGGTGGCGTCGTCTTTTGAAGTACAGCACAGAATAAACGTCGAGGAAACTATTTGGGATAGGAAGACGGTACGAATATAACAATTACCGACAAAGGCAATGTTCAAGTACGGAGTTTAAGAACGCAAATTGCGGTTCTATTGATAAACATTTCGAGGCACAAGGGATACCTTTTAAATTTCTACAAAAACAAAAAATGTTTTGCGTGCGTTCGAATTAATTCTCGAAACATTCTTTTCAAAAATTCTTTCATATATCACCAATTAAAAATTGCATGCTGAATTCAAAAATATAACAATATATATCGCGTTCCGTTTAAAACAACAAAGTTCCGGTTAACCAGAAGTGTAAGAAACTTGAAATTATTTTAGAAAGATCTGAATTACTACAAACTAGAGTTTCGTTAAGCTCAAGAACTTCTAACTAGCTACTTCTGTGGAAAACCTTGTATATTAACGATTACGTACTATTTCAACAACAAAAATAAAAAATATTAAGCTTTAGACTTTTGTAAAAAGTATACGTATCAAAGAAAGATTTCCTTCGAATTTTCCTTTTCCTTCAATACATCCCATTCCGATCGACTTCTCCATTCGAACGAATGACCCGTAACGATGTTACAAAGGGAATCCTATATTTTATAATGCCGAATATCACGAGAAGGCGAAATAAGGTTATTCTGCAAAAAAAAAGCAAAAATGCGGCAAGACCGCAGAGTGACGGTTGATGCCCCTAGAGAAATATGTGCCGGTTTGCATTACCTAATATTGTGTCATTGGCTATGTGCGAACCCCTCGGCGGCTTCCACTTTATATGCTAAAGAAGTCTTAGTGTTTTCCATGAACATTTCTAGTGCTCTCAAACATTCGTATGTGAAAGTATGTACGCCTGAGGTTTTCACGTAAATAGACGGGGTAGCATTTTATTTGAAATCGGTTGGAAATGTACATACATATGTTATGTTAAGTATTAAATGTTCTACCTATTTACCTATCCCGAGAGGTTTTCTTTTTTGATAAAAATAAGCATATTAAACAAGTTGAACAAACATTGGAGATTGGTCCATATATTCAAATAAATAAAGATCCGTTAGCTGAAAATACAGGGTGTTAAAAAAACCTTAGAGCAAAACCTAGAGAGGGAATTATATAAGAGAAGTCACAAAACTTTAGACTGCTCTAGAACGTTAGTTGGTAAAAAATGAAAATAAATTAAAAATCAGCATATATAAATCAGGCAATTCTTTTAGATATATAAAATGAAATCTTCAACTTATGCACTTTTAAAATGGCTAGCACAAGAATTTAACAAATTTAGCGATTAGCGATTGCTCCAAAAGAGTTTGATATCAATGGTTTCCTTTATTTGATTAAGAATTGTCAGAATTCATGTGGAATTCACGTTGAACTTTCATGTCCTTTTAGAAAAGTGCTTTGTTAAATTCAAAAGTATAACAGCCTTCAATAATATTTATTGTTTATATATAGTCCAAGAATGAACAAGATAGGAAGGCAGCATATCGTTGCTCTACATCAATTTAGCTGTTTTTCAAGAAAGTATGTGGCGTAACCTTCGATGTGAGTATTGGGGCATGTTAAATACCCTTCACGAACATGTCGCCGGTTATTGTCTCTTTGTAAAATAAAACATGGAAAAATGGAAAATTTTGATTTGGTAAGAAGGTAGTTCTTCTATCTAAGGAAGAAAGGGAAAACATTACGCTGGAAAATCACGCGGAAAAACGTCAAAGAATATATCCGCCGGCCCATATCATATTACACGGCATTTTCTCGTAATTTCGCCTTCAAATAATGCGAAAATGAGAAAAATCAATACGAAAACAAGGAGAATGTCGACAGATGTGATCAGTCACATGTTTGTTTGAATAGCTTTTCACTTCGCCGCACATGATCGGAAAATACACAAACTATAAATATGCCTTATGTGAATACAAAATCATACATACACAGCACGTATTGTATGACCTTACTGATTCATTTATGTACGGCTAGTGAAGTTTATGTATGTATGTAGATACATACAGCCTGCCCCATCGAATTGTCCTATTAAAAATTTGTGAATTTTTAATTACTATTTATAGACGGCGTCGGCATGAATTTCCTTTTTTTAGTTTGGATTGGCCCGATTTTCCGATTTAATCTGAGATCGGAACGCATTTTTCGGACCGGGTTGACCAAATTTCTAGCTAAAATTCAGCTATATCTCTTATTTGGCATTAGATATCGAAATCAGTTTTGAGGTTCGTATGACGTAGCTATTTATAGTTAGCAATAAGTATTATAAATGTTACGTAAGGTGTAAATCCAGTCCAAACGTCGACAGAGTCAACGTCAGACCAAAAATAAAACCTATTTTATTTTCTATGGCTAAATTCACTGATTTCCGTATTATTTATTAAAAGAAGTCGATTTCCAGTAGCAAGCACACAAGGGCTCCCGGACCAAGCTTTGGAAAGCTTATACACCCCGTTGGGCTATCACCGTACAAAAAAAGAACTTTAGTGTAGAGTCAGCTTTTTGGAAAGTTTCAATGTTTTTTTAACATTGATTTATTCTTTAAAGCTAATATATTTTCTTACATTTCGGTATTCAAGTCAAGGTAGAAAGTAACAACTTTCTTCTGCTTATTTTGCTTTTTTCTTCTATTACCTATGTAAACTTACCAACGAAACGTACGCAGCAGAAAAATATAAAAACAAAACAAACAGAAGAAAGTTTTCTCTTTCTATCGTGAGCTAAATACCTAATGACAAACAACACAAAAATATCGACATATTCCATACCACACAAGTATAATTAAATAAAATAAATTAATCCGGAATAGCTGTTTTGAAAATACGTCTACCCACATTTTTAACCATTGACCGAATTCGTCTTCGAAACATTTGTCCCGGATTAATTGATTAAGCTTTTGTGGTGCGGGGTGTCCCGATATTTTATTGTTTTTTGCCGTATTACCCCACTGTCTTTGTATACTGTGTATAAAGGTATACTCTTTCATACACCAGCCGACGCATTTTCTCGCGAAACACCTGTATATCTCACCTTCCGGCCGTTGTAAATGCAAAATAAAACGGTTTTCATGCGCAAATGTGACGTCTTTCTTTTATTCTTCCACCCGAAAGAATCCCTGCAGTACATCATTATCACGAGCCTGATGTTTACCCGGCAAATTAATATTCGCTGGATGATGTGAAAGTATCTCGGCTAAGTGGCGTTGAATACGCGTTATTCTTGGATCGCGGCGACAATCGCGAGATAGTAAATACAACATAAATGTCGATCAACACTCGACAAACGTGTAGGTAGTAAAATATTTATACGGCAAATTTTAGGCTTTATAAAAAAAGAAATGCCACAGCGTTAAAGATGTGTTAATTCGGCGCAACTATTTGCCGTCGAAATTATCGCGGGCTCTAATCGAGTTAATAGGAATAATTAATAGATCAAAAAAAAGAAGTTGTAGATCAACAACTTAAGAGCGAATTCTTAAATTTTTCCTCAACTGCTTAATTTTTCCATTAGTATCTATAGCAATAATGTTTATTAATAATTTTTCGGTTTCATTGATACTGTACATAGAATCACAATAACAAGCCACACAAACCGGTGCGAAATTCTGCTAATAACCAGTTACATACCATCCAGCTTAAGTAGATTAATTCTTCTACTTCCAACTAATAACTCCATAGTTATACAGGACTGATCCAACGAAATCTAACCATTCTATTTTTAGAAGGAAGTATTGGTTTTATGTTTTTTTCTTTATTTATAGTAGTGTGAATATGTTTTAGAGCAGTAGCACATAAAGAAAATCAGGTGAAATAAGTGGAAAACGTTGATTAGCATTTTCAATGAAATTACAAACATTTAAGCACAAAATTGCGAAGGCCATCTTCATCCAGGTCTGGTGAAAAATAGCCCTCACGGCGGCTTCGACTTCGCCATTTGTGGAAAGTCGCTGTCCACCCAAAGTCTTTTTAAAATTTGAGAACAAATGGAGGTCAGAGAGGGCAAAATCTGGAGAATAACGCAGATGCGGAAGCAAACTGTACTTTAATTCGTGAATTTTTGCCATTGTGACAACATTGATATGCGGATATCATGGTGAAAAATTATTTTCTTAATCGCTAAATCAGATATTTTTTTCTTGCAACTTCTCCAAAAGGCTAGCGTAGTATCCGCGATTTATCCTTTGACCATGCGGAAGATAACTAATAAGAAAAATTTCTATTGCGTCCTAGAAAACTGATCTTATAACTTTACCTGCTGATTTCACAGACGTTGGTTTTTTCGGGGTCGAGCAGCCAGGTTTTTTGCCAGATTTTCACCATTTTCATATTACTGGTGGATAGGGTTTGTCACATCCGCAACTTCAAATTTCATATCATTATGCTTGATCTATGCTCATGCCATTTCGTGGGATTTAAAGTACTATGGTGCGATGGTAAACGCATCTTAACCACAGTACAATATTGTGGGTATCTTTTCTAACTTACGGCTGTGGTACATACATTATCAAGCACAATGACGAAATGGGGAAGCAAATTGGGTAATAAGGCTTCATTTTGTTCTACTCAGACTTCATCAAGGGTATTCTTTTTGTACAGAGAGAGAACTATTGCTCAACGTGTGGCGTTCCACAGGGTTCTATTCTTGGTCCTCTGCTATTCGTCATTTACACCAATGATATTCCAGCTAGCATTAGTGGAGCTGAGGTATGCATGTACGCTGATAAGGACGTATCCCTGTTACTCCAAGATATCGATCAGAAATCCGAGGCTGCTATTGGGGATCCGAAAACACGAGTAACAAATGAAAAGTGATTAGTCATAAAATCTGTTCTAGGGATTATCGTTGATGGTAGTCTTAGATGGTATCCACATATTGAGTACCTGTTACTTCATAATGTGTAACGGTGATTTCTATTTCTGATTCTGATTCTGACGAATGTTGGTCATATAGATTTGAATTCAAATTCTTACGAATAATCATTCTTTTGTCGCAGCAAAGCTCATTGCTAGTTCCTCCACTGTTTTGGGGAATATGTAAAGCAATTAAAATTCTTTTATATCACTCTTTTGTACCCCATTCGTTAATAAACTGGAATTATTTGCTATTATTTAGTATCCTAACAGAAGTTGGATGGAATCACATCGATGGCAATGTATTAGTAGTGGTGCTACATTAAGAAAGAAACAAATAAAATTTACTTCCGGAAAAACTTCAATTTCCTATGTTCGCCATGGAAACCCGGTTTGGACTCCCAACAAACACAAAAAAAAATAAACGAATCATGCGGACCACGTTAATATACGGCACATTTTAATATCGCATGAATTTTTAATTTTTCACACGATTCTCGGCCAATATTTTATGAAGCTCTTAATATTTTGTTTCCCGTATAAAATGTGGTGGTACTAAAAATTTTAGGATGATGTTATAGAAGGAATCGTTGCGAAATTCACCAACTGTTATTGATTTTCCGACACCACGATTGTTAAATATCGCCTAGACCTTGTTTACAACACATAACACTCTCAAATTCATATTAAAATTTGAATTGTTGGAATAATTTTTGATAGTTATTGTTTGATTCCATGTAAATACCTCAGCATTACATTTAATTTAATCTCTCTCTTTATTGTCCAGCGGCAATAATTAAAATAAATATTGTTTTTCCTTTCATTACAGCTAGTTAATAGCGTAATGAAAAGTCGCCCGTCCCTGAAAGATAGTTCAAAAGATAAACAAAAGATTCTCAAGCGAAAAATTATCTTGTTGGAACTTTTCTGATTAAATTCTTGTTTGTGTATAATTTATATTTGTACGTCCCACAGGCATTGGTATGTTGTGCGTTGAAATTTATTTTTAGTGGCAGTGAAGTTATTTATAAAATATAATCTTTAATACGGTTATATTTACGCATGTACATATCTATATATACATATTGAAATCGTGATACCTAATTATAGTTGTAACAATTATACATATGAAGCTGTCTTTTGTCGAAGTACCACCAGGGTATTATGAAAACTTTTCAGCCTAAAACAAAAATAAGTAGACTTTTTTTGTCAAATTCATTCTTTTTAATCCATCTAAATAATAGTTTTTATTTTATTTACTAGAGAGAATTCAAACCATGATTGTTTAAAGAATACATTGGTTATGTTGTTATTTGGTTAATCGCTATTCGCTAATTCAATCCTATTATCCAATTATAATAGACTTGGGTCGCACACATTCATTGCTTCTAGCGGCGTACCTCAGGGCTCCAATTTAGGCCCGCTCCTATTTAACATTTACATAAATGATCTTCTACTTTCATTGGATTGTAATACACTTGCTTACGCTGACGATCTAAAAATTTATCTCTTATCTATCTCTGATTCTTTAAGTTTACAGAGAAATATTGAAGTCATTAATGATTGGTGTTGATTAACAAAATTTATTTAAACATTACTAAATGTGCAGTACTTACCTTTACCCGGTCATCCGACCCGCAAACATTTCATTATAACGTCTCTAACACTTCCATCCCAAGAGTTGTTGACGTTTTTTGGGATCTCGGTGTTTTATTTGATTCCCAGCTCTCGTTTTCTCCACAGATTGATGCCATGACTTCTGCCGCATCTAGATCGCTCGGATTTTTGTTCTGAACCTGCAAGAATTTTGCGCCTCGAATTCTGTCTGCTACTCACCTCGGCCGCTCGAAACTGCGTCAATTGTTTGGTACCCATATTATCACTACCACCAATTATCAATTGAGCGAGTCCAGAAGAGATTTCTTAAATATCTTTCGTATAAGTCTGATGGCATTTATCCTCCTCGTGGTACAGATTATACCAATTCATTCTGCAGACATGATTTCGACTCGCAGAGCGAGCGGCTAGCCCGAAATTTCTTATTAAATTAGTGAACCAACATATTGATTCCCCGCCTTTATTATCTCAGGTTTATTTTACCATACCCCATTACAATCGTAGATCTGCAGACACTTTTTTACCCCTACGGCACGTACCAACATATTATTAAAAGCACCACTAACGCATATGTCCAGAAATGCTAACCACTTATATGGTGACCCTTTCTTTCATTCGTGAGTGTTTTTTTTCCATTCATCATAGTACGTTTCTTTTTGTTTCTTCCACTGTAATTTTTTCATTTTTGTTTTATTTCCTGTTAGGCATTAGGAAGTATTAGTAATATAACTTTTTTTTTCTTCCCTTTTTTTTATATTACATTATTTATTTTTAATAATTTTGGATATTTTTTTTTCTTTTTTCTATACTGTACTTAATTTCGTTTGTTTTTATATTTTGTCCTGTCATTGGATTTTTTTGTAAATCTGTTGGGCAATAAAGTTTATTATTATTATTATTATTTCCAGACTTTTCAGACGCACTCTAGAACAAACGCGTTCTGCCTACAGCCTCTGTTATCTTTCCAACCTTAATTCCACGATTTTTGGTAATTTTTTCTGATGTTATCGGTAGCGGTTACAGTTTTTAGTCGTCCTGAACGTTCACCCTCAATCAAGCTGGTACGACCACGTTTAAACTCAGAATTTCATTATTATGATGGTGCAGAGTTTCCATTCTAATTTAAATTTGCATAAGCGTATTGCCTCTTAAATGCAAGAATTCAATATCGTCTCGACACTCAATTTTTTCCATCGTTTCTTCGTTTATGAGGACCCATTTGCCTCCTACTGGATTGTAGTATTAATAGATATTAATGAATCTTATTATTTATTCACCCTGTATAATTCACTTATTGAATAAACATCAGGCATCCTTGTAATAATATAATTATCGAATTTGTTCCAGTAATACCAAACAAACAAAACGAAATTCCCCATCTTCATTCCCTAACACGTAAACAAAAATTTTTCCTCTATTAGCCGAATTATTTGGCAAACACGCTCTAATCTCATGCTGTTATTATTTGCTCTGGATACCAATGCATAAAATCAACCATTAAATAACAATCTCATATTGCGCGATAAACAAGATAACCCATAAATGTAATTATATGGAAATGACTTCTGAACGGGTGGTACAATTTAGAATAATTTCTAATTATGCCTCTGCATAAAAAATTCGTTATGTAAATTTCAATGGTAGACAAGAAGAATGTTAATGTTCAAATTTCATTAGCACGTCTCTGGACATGTTCACTTAAATTAATTAAATAGTTGACATTTTCTATCCCAACTGAATAAGCCACATTACCTCGACGCTAAATCAAAAGCTCGAGGGAAAAGAATATTTCACGAATTGTTTTTTAAACCAGCTGAGTGAAGCGTTTAAGGAGACGAACTACAACGAAATTAATAAAAAAAACCTCTCGATAAACCATAAGAAATGTCGAACGTTTGCAAATTAAATTCCGATCAAAAGATATGGGGACTGTACGATAAAAAAACCTGTATTCAGGAAGACAACGTAATTTTTTGCGGTTCGTAAATTTATTTCTTGACATAATCTCCTTGTAGCTTTATCAACTTAGTCCAGCGATGTTTCAACCTTTATAAGCCATCCAAAATTATAGGTTTTGTGGAACTCTCCAAAACAGTCCTTTGAGTCGACAATTACCTCATCATTTGACGTGAACCCCTTTCCGCCAAGTCACAGAGGATCAAATTCGGCGAATATGCTGAGTGGGACACCAATTCGTACCGTAATTAGATTACTTTTTCTATAGCAATTGCCGATGAGTGAGGCAAGGTGGTTGAGAATTTCTTTTCTTCACCAGGTGCTTGTATCTCTTCTAATAAGTCAGCACAGTATTGTCTTTACCTTCTTTAAATAATCAATTCAGATTATGCTTTGTAAATCCCAAAAAAAAAGAACATCGCCATAATTTTTTTCGACTGATGCAATCGCTTTTGCTGGCAAAAATCCATTTTGCCGACTGACCTCTGGTTTTTAGCATGTAGTGATGTATCTATACCTCATCAACAGTCGCAGAAACTCACTCGTACAGCGCTTGTTCAAATTAACACACGGTTTCGTTTCTGATGAAGCGTCAGCAGACGCAACGCCCATCTGACCGATAACCTTCTCTTCATCAAGGATGTTTTGTATACGTTCAATTGACATGTTTACCATATTATCAATCTTTCTAATCTTCAGCCGGCGGTCTGCTAATGGCGATCTGGACGCTCGGCCTCGCTTAGATTGGTGGTGCTATCAAAAATGAATGCTCTTCATAAACTGCATTCCACTTCTCTTTGATTTTTGCACAGGTTTTCCTATCTAAAAAAAAAGAGAAATCGAATCTATTAAAAAATAGTATCCATTGTTGGTAATATAGATTTTGGCACAAATACGGGTACTTCTCGTACCATCTCGTATACAGTTGTTTTGGAAGGGTGATAAGTATAATATTTCCTTCTCTCAAACAAAATCGTTATAAAATGTATATTTTAAGAAAAGAAGGATTTTTTTTAATTCATTTAAAATTAAGTATTAGATTACATTTAGTTGGCTTTTCGTGAAAATTAAATGGAAATTTCAAGTATTGAAAAAGTAATTAACTTCTGAGTTCTCAACTTAAGCGACTCTGAAGGCTAATACTTAAAATTAATGCAAAGAACAAGCGAGAAAATTAAGGAGGGCGTCAATTTAATTCAATTTAATTTTCATTTCGCAGTGTTCGAATTGGGTTATCTATTCGTTTATATGAAAGACGAAAGGAGAAGCTGAAACATAAAAATTGTAATGTAAGTAAACCGAGTACATTTCTTAAAACTTAGGTATTTAATGTATTTTATGTATTTCTAAGTACTAAGGAGGTTTCATCACTAGAGATGGCAAAGGCAGGTGAAATTATTACTTTTTAGCAGCGACTAGACAGACTCGTGTTTATTCGTCTCATAAGAAAGTGTTGCCTACTGGTTTCCCCCAGAGTCGACAAAATACGATTCTGTGTAGTCGCTGCAGAAAAATAATAATTTCACCTGCCTTCGTCATTTCTATTAATCACTACGAGTTGTGTAGATAAGACTTTTATATGTAACAGCTTTTAATTCCGTGAAGTATGCATGACACAGCAGATACCTCTTCATATGAAAATCTAGCTAAACAAATTAGGTAATTAAAACAATGAATAGGTAAGTAAATAAAATTATAAATTTAGACTAAGATCATATAACTGGGTGTTAATCTTATCTATTTTATTTCAAGATTATTTTCCTATTTTTATCATCGTCATTTTCTAATCACAGTTTAGTGTATTGGCAGACAATTCGAACTGACTTCATGCAAATTCAAATAGAAAGTTTTTGTTTCAATAAAAGTGATATAAATAAGTCTGACTGAGTAGCAAAGATATATCAGTAAATATTGTTTTACATAAAACAAAAAAAAACATAAAAATATTAACTAGTGTCAAGAAACAAATTTGTATACCTCGTAGCTTGACGGATAAACAAATTCTAATAATAATGAATAGCGTTCACATAGTGTAGTGCAAAATTAGCGTAAGAATTAGTGTGAAATCTTTCACTAACTTCGCCAATATATCGACAACTGACACCAATGATTTGCTTTGGCACAATGTAATCTTCGGTGGTGGGTACGAAATTGTAAGCCTTTTGTTTTCAAGGTATAAGGTACTTTGAATTTTTTTTTAGAAAATCTATCAAAAAAAGAATCGCTATTTAGTCGACATGGATCTTAAAAATAATAATAATAATAATAATAATAATAATAATAGTCTTTACTGTCCAACAGTTAATACCATTTACAGGACAAAATATAAGAACATAAAAAATATAAGAACAAAAAAGACCAAAAGAACATAACATGACAAATTTAAACAAGGTAAATAAGGTACTTCTGCCTAAAGAAGGTGTTCAAATTGATGGCGTAGTTGTTGGATACACTTTTCCAGTGTTTGTGTTAATACATGATGGCATCTTTGATGTATGTTTGGATTACTTCGGAATCTATCAGCAAGCTCTATAATTCTGTTTAGTACGTAACCAGGTTACTAGCCTAGTTAAGAAACTATCTTGAAAGATGTTTTGATTTCTACTCGAACAGTCAGAAGAAGGGTTAAAAGAAGCTGGACTGGTTACAAATATACCTCTAAGATCCTAAATAATGCCATTTTGTTACTGAAAAGTAACACAATGGCATGGCAAATAAACTAGATCAAAATCTAGTTTTCGTTAATTTATTTTTTATTGTGTGTTATATGTTTATTGGATTTTCAAAAAGCATTTGACCAACTTGGCTACTATGTACTACTTTGGAAACTACAAACAATTGGTTTCACCTTCTTCGTTTGCGCTACTTAGATCTTCTTTAATTGGGAGAGAACAATTCGTGGAATACTGCCAGGTGAAATCTGACACATTTCATCCATCCTCTGGATTACAACAAGGTCTCAATCTTGGTCCAGTTTTGTTTTTACTATTTATAAATGATATCATTAACGTTACTAATAGCGAGCACTTAATATTTGCTGATGACTTGAAAATATTTAGAGGTAAGATCAATTGAAGATTGGATTAAACTGCAAAAAAGATATATCGGCAGTGAATGATTGGCGTGGCTATAATTATTTGCAACTCAACAGTAATAAGTGTAAAACTATGTCATATACGAGAAGCAATAACTTTATAGATTTTACGTACAAGTTGAACGATGAAGATCTCCAACGATTTGAAACCATTAAAGATTTGGGCGTAACCTTCGACAATAAACTTACTTTTGTCAATTATATAAACGCAACAATTGAGAGCGCAGGGTTTTATTTGTAGAAATTGCTGGGATTTTAATAACATCAGATCCCTATCACTGCTTTATTAAAGTTATATTAGGTCTAAACTGGGATACGCATGGTATGGTCTCCAATTTATCAAACTCATGTAAATAATATTAAATCCGTCCAAAGGCGCTTCTTTTTTTCGTTATTATATAACGATATTGACTGTATGTAATTGTTAAGTATTTTAATTAACTTTAATGTTCCTCAATTAGAAGCACGTTATGAATGTATGCTTAATCGTCCAAGGATTACAACAAATGTTTTGGTTAAATCACAAGTGTTTGTAACGTGCAACAATTATAACAAAATTGCTTTAGTCTTTTGAAGCAATAGTTGAAGCTAGTAGAAAGGTCTTTCGGGTAATGTTGCGTAGTTAATATTTTACTTGACGTTTCGCTGACCATGCTGTCAGCTTCTTCGGAAGATTTCTAAAGACTGGCGTTGTTGTCTTTTGCTCCTCGTTATATATCCCATTTCGTTTCCGCTTTGCTGATCCATAATTTAGAAATCTTCTGAAGAAGCTGACAGCATGGTCAGCGAAACGTCAAGTAAAATATTAACTACGCAACATCACCCGAAAGACATATCTACTATGGATTACGGTCGTGAAAGCCTGCAATCAACAATAGCTGAAGCTATCATTAATTTATAGATTGTTTACTTTATTTTTTTTCCTTTAGCGCTGAATTTCACTTAGCGCATTATATTATTATTGCATTGTCCAAGAGTGTACTTAAGCAAGGCAAGCTGTACGTACTTTAGAAAAAACATTGTGAAAATCCAAAACACTCAATTAGAAATTCCAATTTTTAAAATGAAATTTTGCTGCAACGTGCGCCAAATTTCACAAAGATCAATGAATATTTCCAGCAACGATATCGAAAACAATTATTTAATTATGCGTAAAACAAACGACAACAACAGACACGACTCATTGATGAAACAACTCCAATTTTTTCGATCTTTTCTTTTTCAGTATTCAGTCACGTGATACCTAGATCTAGAGATATCTCAGCGCCAGAGAGCTAAGTTGCAATTAGTAGCACATAGCTTCTGTTATTGAAATCGTAGAGTTTGTGAACCGGTGTGGATGCTGTATGTATGTACATACATCATATGTATAACGTGAAGTAACAAAGTAGTGCAATACAAATGATATCGGTTTGAAGGGCTGGATTCCTTTGAAGGTAAATCTCTTTATAAATACCTAAATTGGAGTTAACACGGAATAAATTATTTTATTGTTTTTTACTTTTTAAAATTTTTAATTACATAGAAAATCACTTATTTACCTATAATAATTAAATAATAATAGCATAGAAATTAAGACGGCGTATAAACTGAAATGGCAATAAAGACGATGTAGCAGCGAAATATTTCTGAAAACAATTAGCAAATGTCGAAATAAGGAGGAAAATTTTATAATATATTCTATTAATAAAGTACGATGTATACGAATAATCACATGTCGAAACATTTATAATTACAAAATTTTATAGATCACATAATCACTGATATGCAGAATTAAATTTAAATTAATTTAATTAAATCCGCAACGAGTTCGCGCGTGATACTTTGATTTCCTCTTTATAAAATTGTAAAAAATGATCAGAATTGCATCTGCATGAATAATCAAAATATGGACTTAGAAAATACGCCTCAAAATTTATCGTTTTTATTAGAGCAGTAACACAATAACATAGCGTACATCCTATTTTTATTCTTACTTCCAAAAACCCTCTTAAAATTCAAACTCAACCAATAAAAAAAACTCAATATTTTGTCAGGACAACATAATGACGTAAATAAATTAGGAGGAAAGGTAATTTTGAGAAAAAATTAAAATTCGATGTGAAGGTTTCTTCTTGGATGATTTTTGAATGTGAAGGTCGATCAAAATCGATCGTTGTTCCAAT
The DNA here is from genome assembly GCA_902655005.2 of Marronus borbonicus. NCBI lineage: Eukaryota > Metazoa > Arthropoda > Insecta > Coleoptera > Scarabaeidae > Marronus > Marronus borbonicus. The sequence continues at coordinate 26,799,492 of LR737380.1, read as the reverse complement.
AGCCATCGATGTTGTACGTAACATAATTGAAGAGGATCAGGATACGACCTGTCGTGGGATCGAAGACTGTAATGCATTCAATGTTGCATGAATATTGTTCTGTTCCCGATGGTTCCTCCGACATCCTAACAGGTGACGAGACCAATCTTGGAGACTAGGGATACAATAATACTCGTACGACGTCAACAAATTTATGCGAAGGTTGTAGTGGATAGGTTATGGGCACAACTTCCTTAATTGCGGGCAATTTGAACGAATACTTCAGCAGGGTGGGCGAAGACATGGTGCACATCACATTGTCCACCGTCTTGTTTTAAGGATCTACTTACTAAACACCGCTTGAACAATCTTGCATCCTTTTACTTTATTTTCGTCTCATCTTGCGAGAAATAACGCATCAACAAGCCTCTTAAGGGGGATAAGAAGCAAATACCCATCCTAAACTTGTTGGTTCCTATTTATAACAAGGATAACAAAAGCTATCCATATTACTGTCCTATCGAAAGTTGTAGCATCGAGACCTATTCGATACTTTGAAGGCTAAAAGTATTTAGATCCTAATCAAAGCTCACTCGACAATAGCTGACATATTAACCATGATAGAGCTGATAGTCACAAATAAACAAGTTAGGCCTCACAAACGCATTTGTTTAATAATTTTAATTTAAAGTCTTTAAAGTTTGTGATTTAAAGCAAGGCATTAATATTTTATAAACTAAATAGAATAAAATGTAGCACTAAAGAAAATGTCATATTGATTGCGTATCTATATCGGTCGATGTAGCTCTCGGTGAGATACCCTGTAGGAACAGTTATACAATGCACGCATATACACTGCCGTTCAGTGAAGTTCGGTCATACAATAAAAATCTATTATATTGCACTGTATACAATTATTAATACATAAAATTAGAAAGATATTAAGCATACACTCTTTTCTAAGCGATTAAAGCCATAAATTATTATGTAAAGTAGAAATATTGCGACAACCACAATAAAGTGCCTTTTATTATCATTCCAAGAATTTCTCGGAAGTACCGATCTTTTGAAACGGGTCGTTTGGGGATTATTAACGAACAATACATTTAGGAAATATACCGCAGTATCATTCTTGTTTATTTATCGCAGGCGTAAAGATATAAATTTGCTTCATTTTACTGTTAAACGTGTGTTAGTGTGCGTCTGTCGCTTTTGCGCGAAAGTTTTAAGAAGATTTACTTCAAAATGGCACGTGGCAAGCCCACCAGTGTAGAAAAACGTTCACGCATTATTACGCTGCTTGAAGAAGGATATTCGGGGCGACAAATTGCTGAAAAGATAAATATGAGAAGTTCAACAGTAAATGACATCATAAAGCGATATCGGACAACTGGAACTATAGAAAATCGTGTTCGTCCCGGAGCATCTAGGAAAACAACAAAAGCTGAAGATTTAAGAATCGTATTATTAAGCAAACGCAATAGAAATTTAACAGCGCCACAAATAGCAGCCGAAGCCAATCTCGGCCGTGAAGAACAAGTTTCGGCGAGTACGGTAAAACGTCGACTTCAGCAAGCGGACCTTCATGGACGCATTGCCATTCGAAAACCCTTATTACGTCGGGGCAACAGAGCAAAACGGCTACAGTGGGGCCGTTCTCATCTAGATTGGTCGTTAGATGATTGGAAACACGTGCTTTGGAGTGACGAGTCAAAGTTTGAGGTTTTTGGGCAAAATCGACGAGTTTATGTCCGAAGATCTAAAACCGAAAAGTGATCCCGAACTGCATTGTGCCTACAGTGCAAGCAAGGGCGCAGTTCTGTGTTAGTGTGGGGATGTTTCTCCTTTGCTGGGACGGGAGATTTATGCAGAGTGCAGGGTGTAATGAGGAAGGAAAATTATTTTGCAATACTCCAAAATCATGCAGTGCCATTAGGATTGCGTATAATAGGCCGTAACTTTACATTCATGCATGACAACGACCCAAAACACACTGCGTTAGTGTGTAAGAACTATCTAAAGGAGCAAGAAGAACAGCACACCCTGAAAGTAATGACATGGCCCCCACAGAGCCCAGATTTGAGCCCTATAGAGTTATTGTGGGATGAACTGGACAGGAGGATCCGGAAAATATGCCCAACTTCACAAGAACATTTACGGAATATTCTGCAACATGAATGGATTAATATTCCACAATCCGTTTCAACAAAACTTATCGAAAGAATGCCTAGAATAGTTCGAGCGGTGATTAACAGCAACGGAGGCTTTTTCGATGAAAAAAAATATAATGTTCAGTATGTTATATTAGGCCAGAATAACTGTTTATTTATTTATTTTTGTCTTTTTTACCTGTACATACAATAAAATTGCATTTTGTTTTTAGTTTCGTTTGTTTCTGTAACCTTTTCATGTTTTTGAATAACCGACCGAACTTCTCTGAACGGCAGTGTACATTTGGACATTGCAAGACCATTGTTGGTCGTGTTAAATAGCAAAGACGATGGATAAATAACTTAGATCTGTGCTCCTCGAGCTACGCAACACCGTGTGAATACTTTTTGAAGATCTAATTTTCCTGCGTGCTATCATCCCCTGTAGATGACCCAGCACAGATGAAAAAATCAGTTTCACACACACGCACATCACCAACATAGGCGATCATGACATATAAAACCTATATAAAAATGAAAATCCCATTACCGACTGAACTTAAGACTATGACCGTCAATTGGTACTTGTATAGGCTTGAGAAAACGTGACCACATTTGCAATAAATCGATTTTATCAATAATATTATTGTTTACGTACTGTTAACGGGCACCATCAACAAGCGATTGCATACTCTCTCCGAGAATGAACGCAAAATGCAACTTTTACGGTATTCAATTATTTTTTATGTCTAATGTAACGCTTTCTATAAATAACGCAATGAGGTTAACGAGAATCCACGCGCTTACTAGATCAAGATCGGTCGCGAGAAATCGGTTTCGAAGAGAGAGCCGTCCGCTATAACAATGAGCTTTAGAGAAGATGCTACTGGTAACGGTGACTATGTACACACGTGCCAGGACGAATAATGGATCATGGTGCTTTATTACGGTGTCCGCTGGACGGCACTGTATACGATACAATATTACTTCTGTGTTTGTATTTCTATTTCCAACGGCTTCGCCCACTCGTAGAACCGGTTCGTTGAATAAATGTGTAATTTATAGCGAGTGCAGTCTATTTTATTTCATCTAGTGGCTATTCTTGAGCTGTCTTCACCGTTATTTTTGGTCGTTTCACCAGTTACATGGTAATTGTACGAGGAATACCTGTTAGGTTTTCATAGAAACAATGAATTGTTCTTCAAACCAATTTCCATTCGCCAAAAAGCTGTGAAAGCCTTCGAAAATTGGTTCCGACACATGCTAAAGTGCATAAATCTTACTTTTGCATGTGTCAGAACCAATTCTGAAAGCATTTTTTCCACTCTGGAAGTGATATCTCCAAAACGTGGTTTTTTGAAGGCTTCCACGGCTTCTTAATGTAATAAAAATCGATGTCTTCGTGAAAAAAAGGCGTTAGGCAATAAATTAGGTGAATACGAACAATGAGATCACAAAGCACTGCCTTCGTGAACGTACTGTACCGCGATTCAAGGCATTGATGTTGTGTTAATAATACAATGTCTTGAGGATGATAGTCACAAATTTAATAAAAGGCTTAGAAGAAACCAATTTTTTTTCTGCCTTTTGACGATTCGACAAAATAGTGTTGTTTTTCTCAACAACCCATTTTAACCTATTTTGACGTCCTTAAAGATGCAAAGAAGGTTTGTATTAATTGTGTTGAAATGTTAAATGTTCTTCCCACTTAACATTTCATAACGACAAGCATATTAGGGCCTATTTGTGCCATTGTAGAAATACGAAAATAATCTCTGACTGTCAATGCATACCAGTTTATCAATCTATTGTGCTGTTATTCTGAAAACGATGGGAATTTCCATTGCATTTCTAAGCAAAAATCTAGGATTTTCCGTCCATCGAAAAACCAATTATTGCCAGTACATTCGCCAATCTGCTTCTAATTGTTTAAAATTTTTGCATACCCATATTCTAATGAGTAATGCGGTATTCCAATGTGAATAACTGCCTACGATGCAATTACATGATTTACAAACGAACCGTTAAATAAATCATTATACATGATATGATTCTACAACGCCAGACATTGTATATACACACTTATACTTTCTATATTTAAGCTTTATCGTATACCAATTGATAGATAACTAGTCTATTTTGGTCCAATCAAACAATTATACGAAATGATAAGAATAGTTAGTTATATTTACAAAACAATATGTAAATCCGACTTTAATCCTACGCTTTATAGGCAAATTAAAAAAATATATACGGCGGATCAATTAAATACAACTTTTTTTTTTGATTAATCACAGAACGTCTTCGCTAGGCGCCAGTGGGAGATTGCATCATAGATTTGTAGATATTTTGGATCTTCGTCATTCTGTACAATACAATTTTATGACTAACGATAAGTGTTTTTTTTTGCAATTACAAAGTTAATCATTAGCAATAAACTTTGTAGTAAAATTTCAAATTAACGTCAGTATCAAGGCGCCAACGTATTTTGCAAGTAATTTAGAAAATAACAGGCTGTATACTAAGAAAAACATCGCGCAACTATACGAAAGATACCGATTAGTTAGCAGACGCTTATGTTGTTTTCCATACTTACCTTGAGTGGGACTTTTCGCTGAAAGTTATACGAAATCTGTTCCTAACATATGAAGCAAGATCAAAGCACAGCGATAAAACTTGTTATGACCTTTTACAATTTTCCGAAAATTGAATAATGTTTAATAATATGAAAGATGCCTTTTCAGTTCTTACAAGAACAATGAAACAAAAGAACAATTTTTTTTTGCACATTAAAATGGAAAGAAAAGAAAAACCACTGTTCATTTATCTTCTGCTTGACATTCGGGAACAAAAAGAAATCGTTAAAACAGGTGAATATGGATAATGAGACATTAATTCGACTAATTAATTATTTAAATGGTCGTCCGATAACACAACCAAAGAAACATTTCCGTGGAACCTTTGTTAGCTTTTAACTTCGTAAGAGTAATGAATCACAAGACTTCAAAACAACCGCTTTACGACAAGAATTGTAGTTAGCAATTTATAGTAGAAATGCATACAAAAACGCTCTCGAGCTGTTGAGGGTTGCGTTCATGCCGAAATTTATGACAAAGCGAAACTCTCTCGCTTTGAACACGACGGGTATGGAAATACTCGACATTTTTTTCAAATGTTGCAATCGTTGGCGGTACTCTTCGTCCTCCGTTGGGTGATTTAGGATAGAGAACAATTCGGAAATTTTAGAGAATCTCTTTGTGTCTTGCAATATACCTCTGCTTTTAATTGTTTCGCTATTTTCGTGCCACCTACAAATGATATTTGTGAGGAAATGAGTACAAACAAATATTTATCGCAAAAAAATTAGTTTTAAAGTTTGGCCTTTCTGATTTCACTTCGTCACTTCGGATTCCTTTGAGTCAATTTTTATACCAAAATTGTTACCATATCCTGTCAATAATCCATGTTGACACCTTGTTATACAGAGTGTTTCGGAACTGTACCGAAGAACCATCAGGGTCGAATCCACGTTAGAAAATAATTTTAAAAGTCTTAATAAAGATGATCCAAAAAGAATAAGTAACAAAAGCAAATAGGCTGCATTATAAAAAGGGCCTAAAACATCTACCTCTATCCTCAAACATACATTCGACCCTGGCTGTTCTTCGGTAGAGTTCTGAAAGTCCTGTATATTAAAATTCCGTGAATTGCAGGTCCAATGGTGGGAACCACTATTAGTATCGCTAACCCCCACCTCTTGTTTTTGGTTAGTTTTGTTTCCAATCAAGTGGCTAATAAGTCAAAAAGAATGTTTAATGTACTCTTTCTGCCCATATTAATTCGTGTTTTTTTCTTCACAATTTCAGTTCTATTAGCGGACGATGCGTATGCCCGTGTACTTGGTATGCGCGGCACTGGCTGTTGCGGTCAAAAGCGAAGAGCTACCCAGTTTGTACGGCAGACAGCTAGAGCCACTGGAAGTTAATTCGGAACAGGACGCTTTAAGATATATTTTCCCAAGACTAACGTCCAGATTTCGTGCCAGCAAGAATTGGGACGATAGTCGCTACTACGACATTCCAACCGACTATCAGCTGAACACCATTGATGAGGTAAGCTTATATATAAACATTAATAGTAGCTGAAATTAATATTGAAATTATGAAATTGGTAGTAAACTAGTTTAAAATTGTGAAGACTTACGTACACTATAAAAATTTTAAAACAAAAGCGAGTCTTCTATTTGGATATTGCATCTGGTTTGGCTACAAAGACAGTACTAAACAAAACATGCGTTTGACGTTCTTAAGCTGTTGATTCAAAATTTCGAACCTAAGTAAAGAAGAGTTAAGTAGGCGAGGTTTTTGATTATCGGTGTCATTATATTGATAATTATTTGTCGTGATTAGAATTATTCTTTGCTGAGGATGAACAAATTACTGATGATGAAGGCTATGGTGACTGAATACGATCTTATCAAAAAGTGATACAGTTATTCGACGATACTTGGTTTTGAGGAAGTTGGGACGCAATAAGCATATTACTTTGCAGTCCCAAACTACCAAGGGATCGAAGGAAATGAACCCTAGTACCATAAACGGTTGGCGCAATGTTGGCTCTTCATCACCGATCACTTTGCTCGACGTGGCAGCGATGTCGGTATTACGGCAGATAAGCTGGCCAAAGAAACAGCATGCCTTTCATTGATACTAGCCCCTTTAGTGGTTTCCAAAATTCCATATAAAATAAGCAATAAAGACATTGGAGGACAATCAAAAAGCCTCGTACTGGAGATCTTTCTCATCATGAAATTCAGTTTGGTGAAATAATATTGAACAAAAAAGTAAATGAAGATAGGCAATATGTGTTTCTCATACGAAGCCACCTTGCTTTGTCAATAGAATTGGCGATAATGGAATGGAATCCACATTGAATGCGTGAGAATGTCTATGCTTAAACATTGAAAAACATCAGAAAATGCTTAGGAACGTTATTATGAAAGATGCAAAAAAGAATCGTTTTTTTTTCTTGATTTGCCGATGTAATAAAATGAGACTTCGAGACACCACAGAACCCCTGTAGGAATGTATCATTTTTTTAAATAATACTGAAAAAACAATTTTTTAGTAGTAAATCTGATAAATTATAAAGTTTTAGCCGCGCATTTGACTTTATACAGAATGTACAGCTCCACGAAATTCTATTACAAGATCTCACAATCAGCTTAACTGCTGATACGTTAGACTTTAAGAACTGGTGGTCAGGATATTACAAACAAAATAATATAATAATAATAATAGTAATCTCTTGAGTCAAGTAAAAGACAAAAACAATTTTTTAGTATCCTCCTTTTATCATTTCATACATTACTCCTCTAGGCAAGAATTGTGATGACATTGCAGTTTATTAACGGTTTGGAGTGCGATAAATTTCAATAAAAAAAAATCAAAGAAATAGCAACGAGGCCCACTTTTATATGCCAAAAATTCAAGCGCATGCCTGCAAGACCCTGCCAACTGTTGAAACAAAAATTCACCATTTGAATATTTGAATACTTACACATTCATTATTGAAATGATTTAACTACAGAAAGGAGAGAATTATATAAATTATCCAAAGCTCGTGGTATTGATGGAATCACGCACGGCAAAAGAGATGAGAACTATAAGGCGGAGAAAAACACGCTCGGAGCCACGCTGATGACTCCGGGTAGGCAGAAATATGTCCGTGGAGTAATGTGTTTTTTCTCTCCTCACATTGCTTTTTCCGTGAGTGCTTTCATGCATACGACGAGGGACTAATTTAAAGTGTATGCGAGGATACACAAGAAAAATACATTGAAAACAATTATACATCCGGCTTTTGAATTTGGTAAAATTTGGTATTGATTAATTAAGTTTCGAAGACGTTCTGACACCGTATCTATATAGAACGAAACGAGCAATTTAATCCCGCATAAATTTATGCTAAATTGCCTTTTTTTGAAAGATTCTCTACTACATCTGTTACTCTATATGAAAATTTAAATTTCTTGCAATTTTCATAATATAATATTAATTCTATCAATCCCAGTACTTAATTTCATAAGGAGATAATAAAAACACATTAGATTTTCCATCTTCTGGGTATATTCGTTCACATTTTTGAAAACAGTTAGCTTTCTAAGATGCTACACGACTTCACCTCCTCATACTAAACGATCTTCCTCTCATTACTACTTTCAGATTCCGTTCTCGCAAGAAGGTCGCATAAAACGAGCCAATTTCAACGACAAGCCCTCTAGCGTGAAGCAATTCCGCGGCCCCTCATTATCTATCGTCAATTCGCTGGACGTCCTGCGCAACCGGTTGCTTTTGGAGATCTCGCGGAAGAAAGCCCTCGAAGGAGCGAACCGCAACCGAAACTACCTGTGCAAGATCGGAAAGAGATCCCCCTTATTCGATCAGAAACAATGCGAGGAAGATAACATCAAGGCGTTTCTACCCTAAGATCATCGCGCGAGAATTAAAAAAAAAAAACAAAAGAAATTAGCACGAAAACGATGCGATCTTGATATAGACCGTATCGGTTTCGTGAAATGTAGTCGCAGTAAAAAAAAAAAACTATTCAGAATAAAAAAAAATAAATCAAAAAAATATATATGTACGAAGTAACTAACATATACATATTATAATATAGTTCTAATCAGATCTCAAATAATCGAATGATTAAAAAAATTCCAGTCTGATGTTTACGTTAGACCAGTAGGTAGTGCCATGTACTTATTAGTTATTTATCTTTAATATTCCGCATTAATAACATAATAATATATTTAGAGCAAAAAAAAGAGTAAGATTTAAAAAAATAAGTGAGAGAAATATACAGTGTGAGTAAATGGTTTGATTATCAATTTATTCCCCAAATAAAAGTGAAATTAAAATTTGATGTACGTAGACATACACAGTAATTCTCAATGCATAATTTAAAGATATTTATAACTTCATAGAACGATTATATACAGTGTGACGTAATTAAATTGTAAGCGATAACAGTTGTTTCTTTACAAATTTTTCAAAACGTACTACATTCATATTTTTTCTATATTTCCTGAAAGTTTATTAAATAACTTGCAGCAAAAATCAGAAATAAGGTAGTTTACAGAAATGGCGTACCTCATCAGGAAGCTCACTATATAAATAAAATACAAGGCGTTCTTAGTTGCGCCATACTGTAGATGAAGTTACGAATATCTTTAGCTTATACTTTGATATCTACTGTTTATTTACTGTAAATTTTAATGTCGTATTCGTTTGAAGAATAGACTTAATGAAAGTGTAGATTCACCCTGTATAATATAATATATTGAAATTACGAGATTAAGAAGATTAAAACCAGTCAAAGGTAATGCATTTAAGATGTTCTAGTCATTAGAGTGATCATACTATATTAATTATAAGAAAACAAATGTAGCTTATTATTTATTTTAACGAATTCCTCTTGATTTCGACGACACATACAGTATCGTAGTATTTTGTTTTAGCATTAACGGCCTATGACAGTATTAAAACAACATCTCTATATACCACATACACACGGTTAGATGGTTATTGTACTCCTATTCGGAAAGTTAACAAAACGAAAAGTATCCTCACAAAAACGCATACCTGTAATTTGCTAAAAATGAGAGTACGATTCCATATAATGCATTGTGTAAACATACCTAAGATGTACGGGTAAGGTCACGCTGTATAACAATGCGATGCGCTTTTTTGTGGTATCGTCCCGTACACCTACAACGATTTTACGGTGTATATTTTGTTAGGAAGTAACGTGAAAGATGATAAAACAAGTTCTAAGCGTGTAAGTTATTGTCTTTTAATTTAATTAATAGGTTTAAATTATATTATACATAGAAGAAAAGATATATTTATAAATGGCTGTTTTTTATGTTTTATGTGTACTGATATAAATATATATATATATAAATAAATATGGATGATGACGATGTGTATCATAAAATGTACAAATATATACATGGGATTCAAAATTATGTTCCAGTTTTATTCTTAAAACACCTTCCAATACCTTTAACACCTCATCTGTCGAATACTATTACACTACCCGACAAAAACATAGACGCGGTATCGTTTTTATTTATGAAACAAAGTTTATAGACATTATATAAAATGTAAATGAGGGTTATTAATACTTGTTATGTAAATAGTCCATTTATAGATATTTCGGGGTATTTATTGCTTTATGAGGGGTAATTGAGATTTTCCCAGATCAAAATAGGAATTTTAAATGCGACAAAAATTTAGACCCTGTGCATTTGCTACATTTAATATAAGCAAAAATGTTTTAATTTCATACTTCTCTTTATATGCAGCGGTTGTGCTGGTAAAGTGAATACATTTCACCACGAGAAGTTATATTTTATAAAGTGTTTGCTATATGGGTAGAAAAAAACAATGATCCTTGATAGAAAGGGGTAAAGTTCTAGCCTGGCACCAGGATGGTGTTGGTAAGAAGGAAATTGCTTGTCGCTTACCAAAAAGCGATCATTACGTTAGAAATTTCCTAAAAGATCCGGAAAATTACGGCAAACCAAAAGGCCAGGGGCGACCGAAAGCTGTAAGTGAGCGGGATAAACGCATGGTATTGCGGTGTGCATCCAATTCTTCTGCGTCGGCGAGAGTTATTGCAGAACAGGCGGGGGTACAAACGCACGTGCGTAATGTTCAAAGGATTTTAAAGGCGTCACCGGTAATATCACGGAAGAAAATGTTGAGAAAACCGCCACTTTCGGCGAAACACAAAGAAGCGAGGTTGAGATTTGCTGAAGAACACATATCCCGGAAGAAACAATAGGAAAAAGTTATATTTTCCGATGAGAAACGTTTTAATTTGGACGGACCGGATGGATACTCGCATTTATTATCATGATCTGAGAAAGGAACTAAAAGTGAAAAATGACCAGACAATTAGGGGGTGAATCTGTGATGATTGGGCAGCGATTGGATTCCGCGATAAAAGTGAGATAGTGTTTTGCACAAACAAAATGACATCTGTGACGTATAAAGACTTATTGCGTGACAATCTTCTACGTTTTGGAAACCACTGGACCGAGCGCAATTTAGTGTTTCAGCAAGATAACGCGCCAATTCATAAAGCAAACACCATTACTGAATGGTTTAAAGAGAAAAAGATTAACACTTTACAGTGGCCGGCACGGTCACCAGACTTAAACATTATTGAAAACATGTGGGGTGAATTGGCACGTCGCCTTTATGGCGGAGGCCGTCAATATTTCACGGTACAGGAACTGAAAACTTCAATAGCGACTGAATGGCAGAATATCCCCTCTAAATTATGTGTTAAATTTATATAAATCTATTAATAACAGACTATTGGAAGTGATTAAGAACAATGGAGGATCTAGGCATTACTGATCACTCATTTGTTGATTTTTGTTTTACATTTGCAACAGAGCGTCTAAATTTTTGTCGCAGAAATTGTTTAAACATTGTAGTAATAATTTATTATTTAGTTCATATATTACTAGAGGAGATATTTTTACGTTTATTTTACTTTTATGAATAAAAACTTAAAATTAGATATAGAGAGTTTTTCCGTTGAATTCCAAGTATAAAGCATTTTTTAGGAAAAAATACGAATTAGCATTGGGAATTTCCAAATGTTTTGGTTTGAAAATAATGCATGTTATTGATATATTAAATATTAGTTGTGAAAAGGAATTTGGGGAAATAGAACAGAGTCGTTTTTAAAAAAACTGAAAGTCCATGTACAGTTAGACAAACAATTAATGTCTCCCAATCTCTATCTTTTACAGCCGTTTCGGTAAATGTTGAATACGCTATCTATGTGTTCAGAGCGATCGAGCAACATTTTAAACATTTAAAACATTAGTTATTTGTGATTGGCTTTGGTAGTGTACTGTCTAGTTTAAACATTTGCAAATAATTGAAAACATATGTTGCTGTACCGAATTTAATAATCTCCTTCAACCTCTATTCTGTTAGTAAAGTAACGAAAAAGAATTTGATCACTTCCATTTAAAAAAACTACCCGGTGAAGTTCCAGATGCAAAAGTGCTATAATTAATCAAACTACACCAAAAGTAGAAACCTTTGTCTAGTCTCTGCTAATTTCGTAAAGTGTACGGAAAGTAGCGCACCTTAATTATAACACAAATTACAAAACTAAAACTGGTATAAAGTTTTCTTTATTCTTTTATAAATATGAAAGATACAGAGGAATGTGCAATAAATAAAACAAGCATTATGGCATTATTCTAATAAAATATACGATGATTATTCAACGTTATGCCTCTTGAGACTGTGTTTTCCAAGAAATGTAAGTATTCCAAGATAATGCAACGCACTGTACAACCAAAACTTGGTAATTTAATGGTACTACATAGAAATTAATCAACTGTACGGCCGGCCATAGCTTATAATTTGTAATCATTATGTCAGTGTAGTCCCTTTTAAGTTTTTTAATTGTTTCCTTGGGCGGTTGACCCTGCACTGTACCCAAAACCGTCAGCAACGTTCCTATACAGAAAGGCGCGAATAAGAACTGATCTAAAACTACCTTCTTTACCGTTACTAGGCTACCCTTCATACCAATGTGTTTGGCAAGTAATCTATACCATACCGTTAAAGTTGGTCCCTTGTAAAAAAACAAATAAAACAAAATATATAATTCCAAATAAATATTTAATTTTATACTTACAAGAAAGCAAAATCCTACCGTGCAAAATTGCGAGGTCCTCAATAAGTTATACTCTTTGTAACCTTTATTTTCGATAAATATTTGCGATATCGCATCGCCTGCACCCATCAAAATGCTCGTTTGTATTGTTTGCGTTAGAATTGGATGATTATTTAGAACGCGTTTGTATATTTGCAATAATATTTTCATATTAATAGCCTTATTTAGGTTTTTAATAATTAAAAATAAATACGGAAGTAAGGTTATGTGTTTGGGAAAGTGGTGGCGCCATCTAGCAGTAGCGGAATTAAGCAGTAAAAGTACTCATATTATTTAATAAGCAAAGAATTCGACAACGTCGATTAAATATTTAAGAGCTGCGTGTTTATAACTCTAAAGTTTTTATTTTCAATCGCTCTAAAATAGTGTATTACACCAGTTTGATTACTTTAACATTCTATCATAGAATAACTTATTACAACGGAATCTCGAGTACGGATGTGGTTGGGTCTGGTGGAAAACAAATGGTAAAACGTACCAACAAATATTTTCGTTTGGTTTTACATTTAACGGGTGTTTGTTTTTAATTACTGCACACTTTGACTGAAAATTTGCCCAATTAAAAAATACATACATGCACTAGTCAGCATTAGCACCCAGCACTCAAGATTATGACACAGTATCCATAGTGTCTGTGGTCGTTTCTCAATGCAATAATTTTTTAAATAAAAAGAGTGCAATTTAAATTTTAAAACAAAAATATTTCTCTTCCAATTCTAGTTCAAGATCGAAAAATACTATCTGGCTAATGCTACTAATTTTGTCTACATACAAGAACGTAAAAATATTTCTTACATGGGAAAGGGAATTTTCTATTAGGTTGATTGGCAACATTGATTCCAACAAATGGTCATAGTTGGAAAGAAAACGAAATCAGACTTTTTTGGACGTTATTATTATTTCCATCTGTGACTCTCCATATTGCGGTGAATAATTTTAAATTCACCGCGCAAATGTACCAATGTGTTTTCCTAACTTACCGACCATGTCAGGTTGGCAAGACGGTGGTATGAAGAGTAGAGGTAACGGATTGTTAAAACGAATAAAGAACTAGTTTGTAAAAGAAAAGTGTGTTTTTAATTTAAAAACGAGCACCAACTCAGCTACAATATCTATGTTTATGTTAAAATATTTGTGTTCTTGACTTTTCACCTATTCGAAGATCTTTTTGATAATTGTTACAAAACCAAAAACATAAATGTTTACTACAAAATATATATTTGTCCGTTATTATAAAAAACATGATAAATTTTCATCGACAAAAGTATTTCTACAAAATACCTATTCACTGCGTAACTATTTTGTACTATTTGTATATCTAGCACTATTTGGCCTTTTAAAAAATTGGCGGATGAATTAGGTTGGTAGTACGGGCAATAAAGCACATTATAAACAATTACTTATACTAATTAAGGTAATGGCATGCGAATATGATCTTTATTGTCGTAACTACTGGTTTAATTCACGCGGAAAATTAAAAAATGGCTAAATGGCTATTACCTAGATTCAATCATCTTGCGCTGTTTTCCATGCTAAATACGTGTTCCAAAATAGAGCTACCGTTTGTACAACAAGTAATTGGTAATTTGTAGGCATTATGTAGAAATTGAATAATTGAACTGCAGGCCAAATTTTATAATTATTTATCATAATATCCACATAAGTATTCTTAATGCGATGTTTGTCAAACGTATGGCCTTTAATTGCAGTCAAATATAGTAGAACGCACATGGTCAGGAAGGGAGCGCAAATCGCTTGATCCAGCGCGACTTTTTTCAGAGCTACCAGTCTTCCTTCAGTACCGAGTTTCCTCGCTAGTAGACGGTACCATGATGTGCATAGAGGTCCCTATAAAATAGTCGAATGAGAGGTAAGAATAAAGACTAATCTACTTTGTTGGTTACTTACAACGAAGGCAATGCCTAAACTACCGAATTGAAGTGTTCGAATTGGGTTGTATTCGCGAAAAGTCCTCTTTTCCACTAGTGTTTGAGCTAAAATATCCCCAGTGGACATTAGAAGCGAAGCTTGAACGGATTGCACGATTATAGGATAAGTATTGAGAATCCGTTGATAAGCCTGAAATAGATTCTTCATGTTCCATAATTTAGCTACTGTTGAATTTAAGATAATTAGTGACACCAGAATTTATTACAACGAATGAAATTTTGTTTCCTTCAAATATTTCCAATTCTCTCTCCTTTCAACATCAAACATTTCTAACCTCTTCCTTGACTTTTGCTATCAGTCGTCGATTTATTTCGGATAAACACCATGGCTTAAAGTGCGAGTTAAATGATTTAATAGAAGAAAAAAAATAATGCGATATATTTTGCACCGCGCGCTAAGATTGGTAATAAATGCGCGTAAATTAACATCAACATCCAGAAGATTTTTATTACCCATAGTTCGAAGTCCTCAATTAAGCACAATTTGCCTTTCGAATGTTGCTGTAACCATTGCGCAATTACCTAGTCAAGAAAAAAAGCAAAAAGAAGACGAGAATGAGATAACGTTTTTAAACGATGTAAAGAATGCTTGTATTAAAAATGATGATGCCCTGAAGGATTTAATGGAAGTACTTACTACTTGCATTATCGAGATAAGTAAGGAATATCAAGAAAATGCTGCAAAGCAAATACAAGTCATAAGAAAATGTACACAATTGGGTCCCATTGGTGAACATTGGGATGAATTAACGAAATATCGAGTTGAAGCAACGGAACTACGACAAGAATTGACGAAATACGAAATGCTAGTGCAGAAAGTTGGACAGATGGCTTATAATCAAGCAGTTACCTCTCTTCTATCAGGAGTCGAAGATGCTATGGATCTGTTGGAGGTTCATTATAGCAAGTTAGAAAAAACCGTGACTCGACTTTCCAAAGAAAATTACCAGTGGGAAACAAAATTATTAAAAGCGAATCGAGATAGTATTTTACACACTTTAAAATAACCTGAAAATTATGTGCGATGTATTACAGACCTTTCAAAATATATAAAAATAAATTAATGTTATATATAAATTGGCTGATAATTAATTTTTCTTGCAGAATGAGCACGCAAAGGGGTAACAATTCGAGATCTCGACCACAAAAATACCAGAACCGTAACAAGTTCAAAAATAATCTCCACGATACAAGTCACCGAACTAAATCCATCAATAACATTAATGTAAGCGATGTATGTGAACGTTGTAAAGAAATTATCGAGTGGAAGATCAAATATAAGAAATATAAGCCATTAACGCAACCTAAGAAATGTGTTAAATGTGAGCAAAAGTCCGTTAGGAAAGCCTATCATGTAATATGCACTGAATGCGGGAAAAAATTGGCCGTCTGCACAAAGTGTTGTGAAAGCAAGGAGATTATCCCAAATGTTCCCGATAAAAAAGAAGAAATTAAATTGGATAGCGAGTTACAACAATTACTGCAATCGTTGCCTGAAAGAAAACGAAGGACATTTATACGATTTATGAATAAAAGTGAAAATGGGGAAGATAAACATGATCATCTACTGAAGAAATTGAACGAACTAAATGTTAGTGAGAAGGATTCAGATATTACTTTTAGTGATTTTGATAGTGATGTAGATGATAGTGATAGTAAATAGAATTCTTATCTATTCCGATATCTTTTTTGATATTATTTATGTTTTTGGAATAAATTAACATTCTGCAATATTTTACTAACATAATTTAGAAACAAGTATAAGAATCTGTATTTTGTAGAAAAACATCTCGAAATAAATAAGAGAAATAATTTTTAAAAAATTATTTGATGTTGGTACGTGTACATTTGTATTGCCATTTGACATTAGAAACTTTTAGCGCATTCCGTTGGTAGCCCTGAGATAGAGTGAGTGTATTTGTATATGTATCATCTTTCATCTATATATATGTACAGTGATACTTTTATGTTTTGTCTCCCCCTGAGACGGTGTGTGTATATTTTCTAACATTCGTAGCCGTGCGCTTGGATTACCGTAAGATTCGCAGGTAGTAGGTATTAGTACATGTATTTCCAATAAACGCAGTTTTGTGCTTTTATTTGCTGAACCAAATACTTGGCTTCGCCACCCGCAAGATAGTATCGATATTTGGTCCTTGCAAGGAGACTGCACTGTACATATAGATTCACTCTACTTCAGGGCAGCCAATGGAATACGCAGTAATTTAAGATAACATGAGGCTTTGGATCCTTGTCATAACCCTTTTGGTTTAATTTCCTAGATTGGCAACGCTGTATCGATTTAAAAAAATAATTAAAAGGGCAATTTCTAGTTTCCAAAGAAGTTAATTTTATTGGGCGAATCAAACAAGGTCCCTGATAAATAATGAGTTCTCCTTTATCATAGCTCATGTTTACTGCTATTTATATAAAGGTGTAACTAGCAACTAAAGAAAATTAAAGAAATTGTCATACTTTGTTTTTTTAGTGTTGTTTTCAAAAAATTTTAATTAGATTGTTCATTAAATCACCGTTACTTATTTTTAACTGGGTAATCTTTGTGAAATCAAATTTGACAATTGTGTTAAACGTGCTTTCAACATTGCCCATTTGTCCCATTTGGTACAAATTTTTGGTGCTTCCTGTGTGTAATACACAGTTCTCCTTATAACACCACATTGACCACCTTTTTGTGTTTCTAAAGTCCATCTTATATATTTCTCATAAGATTCTACCTTTGCTCAAATAATAAACAAAAATACAAAATACAAATTATTATTATTATTAAATACCTAATTTAAAGAAATCAGTACACATCCATTTTTTTTTTTAACGAAATCATTATTTCACTCTATTTTACAAATCTTTAAAATTATAAGCAGTTTCAATTAGAAAAAGATTCCTCGCATCCTACGACCCATACCTTGTCTATCGTAGAGAATATTGAACTTGTTCACGAATTGATTCAAATCATTGCAACCTTTGGTCAACGTTCCCAGGTAGGTCATTAAACCGACATCGTTACATTGCTAAACAGATAATAAAACATTTTAAAATATAATGAGGTAATTATGTGCACATAAATAGGGCTTACATTGTAAAAATCTTGACGAAACCGTGAACTTTGTATAACGGGAAGACGATGGCATAGAGAGTATGCCTCGCGTAAAATTTCATGATTTTGCGGTATTTCATTTTTTTTAACGGCTTTTATATATTCTAAGACTAATTTTACCCGTGAATACAACATTTTTATTGCACTATGTTGCGCTGTTAAATGTTCTGCAACTAATGAGTTTTCGCCCGCGTCTGTCGATGACATGCGAGCTACATGATCGACACCAATTCTTTCAGCTTCTTCAGTTGCTAAGGTATATGTTAAAGGCACAAATAACATAGTTGCTTCACCATTTATTAAATCTATTACCGATTCATAAAGTGTTACAGGTAAATGCTAAAATAAATAAAAATACGTTACCATTACATTAATAATTGTCGATAATTACTCACATCAATATTCTTATCGAACGGATTTAATTTCAACATTACCGGAGATTCGTGTATTTCGCATATTTGTTTATGTATCGTAATATCAGTTGTATTTGGAGCATCCCCTGTTGTATACCAACCAATAAAATCCATATCGCTAAATACTTGTTTAACTGAAATTGATTTTTATGTAATTATATGATATAACCGTAACAATTCATTTACGTACATTGCCCTTCCTTAATATTGTAATAATCTTTATCAATAACGACATCTCTTCCAATTACCGTAAAAACTAGTTCGAATGAATTCATAATTTCTATATTTCTACCTTTTTGTTTCCCTATAAGCGCTCCAATAACTGAAAAACTAGTGGTTAAACTTCGATAATTGTCATTCCATACAGAACTGTTCTACCTCTTTGAATCGAAATATTTTGCGCTCGTTCTCTTGTCCAATGTTCCGAAACGTTCATTATCACTAGAGGATGCAATGAACAAGTTATCGAGCCCGTGGTACCCGAGGCCATAACATTTTTGTCAGAATCCATGTCTCCAGCTTTACAAAGATCGGGGTGGAGTGTGAGGTGGATCGGCTCTACGTCCATGGCCATGTCGTCTTTTTGATTACTCATTTTTACTGGTAGCAATAAGTTTGGAATTGGGAGAATGGTTGCAAATGCAATTTCTGTATTGTCAAAAATGACATTTAAAATAGCAAGTTTGCAACGTCGTAAGTTAAAAATTTCCCCAAACGAAAATGAAATGGTTATTTTGTTTATTACTATAAGAATAAATACGCATTTAAAGGAAACGCGGATACACACAGTGGTTGGTGGTAGCTGGTTCATTAAATATGTTCATTAACATACGATGATATTCATTGGCCTATTTTGAATTGTTTTATATCACTAATCTGTTGGAATGGATTCCAACAATACTATGAGCTGTATTGGCTTTATTTTGGTTCCTGTTTATAGGCATCCTTTTCATGTGTATTTGCAATTAACATTTACTATCCACGGAAAAACGAAAAAGGATGAAGAAATAAAGGAATCTATGAAAGGGAGAGAAGTTAGAAACATAAGTACCATCTGGTACCCATGTTTCAAACCTGCTAACGTAAAATTTGTTATTTTATAATTTGTTTTTGTAACACAACGGTTTTTTATAAATTCTATGTTACCAAACATTCATTGACATTTAGCCACTATTATCCGAAATATTTTATATTTTGGAAACAATAGTTAAAAGTTATAAAAATATTTTAATTTTAAAATGCTGTGATCGGCGCCATCTAGAGTAGTTGACACGACGGTCGACGAATACAGTTCCCGTTAATATTAAATCTCCGCTGTCTCGGTCGGTTTCGAATAACGCGAGATAATATGCAATGTTATCGCCATTGCCAGGCTATCACACCCCATTACGCCATTGACTCTCGTAGTCTTCGGTCGCCTGTTAATTAGGTAAACATAGTTTTTTTTCAATATTTAATAAATCAGTTATGTAATTTGCTTTAAAGGGTGTATTCGATGTCTTTACCCTCTTGTTCCAATTGTTTTAGCAACGGTTACTTACCTTCATTTTCAGTAAAAACTGCATAGAATTACTCGAAAATGCAAGAAACTCAAATAATTCGGGGATAACTGAGTTATTGCTGTTGTATTTCAATAAAATAGGAGGTAGAGTAAATATTAAGTTTATAAATGCAAAATTTGGCAATTTTGGGCTCGAACATGAAATATTAGGTGCGTTCAGTTCCGATCATTTCAATTGAATTACGTTGTATCTGATCTCTGTTGTACAGTTCGTCATTTGAAAGATACAAATTATTATACAAACAAAATAAAAAGCAAAAAATTAGAAATTGCTTGGTCTGTCTCTGACCTGGAAGGAACTTCCACCAGTTTTGAGATTTTTTATCTTTCCATTGTTTAGTGGTTGCTTTTACTACCGTTGCAGCAATTGACGAGCTCGCTCGGGCTAATTCGTCTGCTTTTATGTTCCTTCGATGTCCTTCGTGTCCTGGTACCCAGGCCAGGGTGCAGTCCCACACTACTTTCGAATTCGCTTGTGTGGGGTCTAGCGCTTTTATTACTGCTTGACTATCTGAGTAGCTAGCAACAGACAGCTGCTTGCCAGTCTAATTCTTCAAAACACCTGCTACTACTTCGACGTGTAATACCGTGGCGTTTTGGATTAGACTTAGCGTTTTAGATATTTCAGGTGTACTTCCACAAATCCCGACTCCGACTCCATTTTCTGCCTTTGAGCCATCTGTGTACCAGATGGATTCGGCTTTTATAAGTGGGCCTGGATTATAGATTAGAGTTAAAAAGTCTCACCACGTAAAATTTCAAAATAAGTTTATTTCAAAAAAAGTTAACAATTTGGCATTTCAAGTACATGTATAATAATGGTATATATGTATCTAAAAATATGATAAAGAAGCTGAAAGTGGGCTGCAATAAGTGTGTATATAAGAATACTCGCTTTCTTTTTGTTCTTCATTTATGACAAGATAGTACTATTATCGTAATAATATGTATATATTCCGCGTATTCTGTCGCCATTTTGTCAGTTTCTCTCTATGCCTATCAATTCTTCGAACAACGTCGTACCTTCGTTCCTGCCGTGAAGGATCTGCGAGGAATAACGAAGAGTCGCTTGG
This sequence comes from Marronus borbonicus, assembly GCA_902655005.2. NCBI lineage: Eukaryota > Metazoa > Arthropoda > Insecta > Coleoptera > Scarabaeidae > Marronus > Marronus borbonicus. Next base: position 26,778,476 of record LR737380.1, on the reverse strand, counting down.
GCCAAATCTTTCACGCCCCATTTTCTATCTCTTAACACCCTGTAAATTGTGTCTAGCGATGCCAGATCAGCGTGGCCTGCTGTGTAGTATATAAATACTGGAACACCGGCGACGCTGGCTGCTAACCATTGAATGATCACCTTCAATTGAACTTCGCCTTTTTTCGAAGAACCGCATCCCCAATTCCCGGTAGTTACCATTCTGATACCTCCAGAAGGTTTCTGAGCGATTTGCGATAACTGAAAATGGGGGAAAAAGTGCTTAATAGTTTTTTTCATAAACCGCATCGTCCATCTTAGCTTGAAGAGCAAATATCGATAAGATAAGAAAAACGGCCACACCAAACAGCAAAGTATAGTTTTTTTTTTCTGTTCTATGCATTGGGGAACGTTCATGCAAAATCGGATATAAAGTACTTTTGAGAAAGACGCGAAAGTTTATTCCGAGGACGATTGTACACCTTGTATGAGAAGTGGTAGGGAGAGAACTGCCTTTGATCAGTTCTGAACACTGATCCAGAAGACTACGAAACTGTATGAAACCAAATTTTGACGCAAAAGTGGACATATCTGGTTTTGTATCAACGCTATTTCATTGTGTTGCTGGGAATTTTTACGCGGATTTAACCGCAGCTTACGTAAAGCGAACTAAATATTTAATCACAGACTACTTAATTTTGTAACGTCATTAATCACAAATTATCATTAAACAAATTTAATCATCCGTTAAATTAATTCGTGATCAAAACTAAATGAAATATTAAGGAAATAACTGTTGTTCATACAAATTTAATAAGGACTTATTTCAAATAGAATCATTTACGAGCGGTCGTTTTTATCTTCTCGGATTTGAATGTAATTTTTTCATGATATTGTCTTTCTTTGAAATGAACGAACTCGAATATCGAGCAGTTAGAAAATTTTTAACAAAACAACGACAATCTCAAAAAATTATTCGTGAAGAAATGTTGGCTGTATACGGACATGACTGTCTTACAAACCGACTATTTGCGAATGGTCAAAATACTTTAAACACGGTTGAAAATCGCTGGATGTTGACGCGATCACTTCGAAAAAACCAAGAGCTTGGTGCCAGAGGATGCAAAACTAAAGAAGCGACAATTAGCAGTGTTATTAGGAGTTCAGAGTGGGATGCTTGTATCCAAGAGCAAAGGGCCTATATTAAAAATAAATTTTCATTGCTGTTCTAATCTTTTTTTTTCTCATGTCTTGTCCGAGAATATAAAAACGGCCCCTCGTAAGTATAATCGGCAACACTAACATATTTGTGGGCGATTTGAGTTGGTGGTACCAGCAATAAAGGACAAATTCGCTAACTTCCTAGGCAACGCATGCTAATATGATTTTTGTTGTAGGTGCTACCAATCAAAATCGTTCGCGAAGTTTAAAAAATTTTACTCCAAACTATAGCTTCAGAAAGCTTAACAAGGTCGCATTTTTCAAATTATTTTTTATTTTTTAATTTAAAGATTTAAATTGCAAGCAATGCAAGAGGGTTGCCTAAAAAGGTTGTTCAAAAGAGAACCTCCTCTAAAAACGAGTTGGGTGTCTTGTACAGCTTTTGTTTTATTGATATTGCTTCCGTAGATGCAATAGCAAAAAAAAATTTAAAGGAAAGGCTATATTGTTTATTTACTATTAGTCTATTAGTAAAATAATATGTGGTAGAATGTTGAGTGCGTGGAGTGCACACACAAGCAGATGGATCAGATTGAAGTGCTCAAAAATATGTAAAATCATTAGATTGCTGCCCTATTTAAAAGCCACTCATGGTTTTGAGAAATTTCTCTCAATACAAAAAGTGAATTATTTTTAATGGCCAAAATGTGCAAATTATTTGAATTTGGGAATAAATGCAATGTTCGAACTTGATGAACAGTTTAAATTAATTTGAAATTAGTAGCGAAAGCTAAGGAGCTAAGCCTCTTCCCCGTTAAAATGACGTGTGTATTTCGCTCAGTTAGTCTGATGGTGACGATAATGCTTTTTACCTGCTGTTCGTCGCTTGATTCTTGAGATAATGCTACGAAAACGCATATATCTTCAAGCGATTGAACGATCTGAGTGACATATGATAGGACCCAAGATTTTCTCTTACTTTTCGCGCTATTATCGTCTTTTGTTAATGCATTACTAGCGTCATTCTTATTTTCTCTCGTATCTGCTTCGCCTATCGCTTCGTCATAGTCTTCCTTCAGTAAAGACACTGCTTTTTCGCTCTGTATATGCATAATTAAATATTAGCCTTTCCTGTTTGGGTGAAAGTCGTAAAGCAGCTACGTTTTCGCTTTTAGCTGTTAGTTAGGAATGAAGATGGTACCTTTTATACGCAACGTGTTTATGGATTCGATTCAAGACGTATGTACATAGTATACTGTTAAATTTAATTTACTTAATCTTAAGATGTTCGAACCAAATTCATGGATACGTTGCATAAATTATTTTGTTAATTTACGTGTAAGCCTGCTACTTTTACAATACCCAGCGCCTATTTACCACTAAAGCACTTTTCAACGTACCAATTGAGCAGCTAGACGATGCTTCTGCCTGGCCAATTCCAAACTCATCGATTTTGCATTCAGGATTAACTTATTCTTCTTATTAGCACCGCTAGATATAACACCCAATGTGTTCTCACAACCGCCTTCTGTTAATGGTACACCAGCGAAAGATTCGCTAAGAGTTCTTTTGAGGAGCGACCCTGCGAATTGCACCACGGCAAGGTCTCTGGCATCCAATTCTTTTTTGGTACCTTTTTCCGTTTCGATAACGGGACTTTGTAACCATTTGGAGAACTGTTCGTATACCTCTTCTAATTCAGAGCTGAAATCAATAGGGTGATAAGCGAATTGTTTCTTAATTTCTTTTGGTCTTAGAGTAACACCAACCTATACTCAGTGCTGACGCTATAATCTGAAGATTTATTCGACTCTTTTCTACTTAAATTAGTCTGTTTACTTTTGAATTTATCGATCCATTGCTGTTCCTGTTGGAGGGAATCTTTCAGGAAGTTTTCGTCTAAGGACTCTTCGTGAAGTATGAAACCGGTGGAACCACCACGTCGTACTCTGAGTAAAAATAAATCATCAATAATATTTATATTGCTTTTTAGACTAGTTACTCCAAACTATGTAAATTTGGGCGAGGTAACAATGAACCTGTGTAAGGTAGATAGAAGTTTTATAATAATGTTGTAGACTTCCGCGGCCGTTGCTTTCTTTTAAAGAATTTAGGTTTCTGGCTTGAAACTGCGTCCTATTGCATGAGTGTGCCGACGTTTCGCTTTCAGTTACATAGTGCTTCTTCTAGGTTGCTGCATGTTGTGTCGCTGCTGTGAAAAGTGAGAAGATTCTTCTCAGAGCAGCCCAGAAGAAGCTCCATGAAACTGGGAGCGAAATATTATTTTGGGGAAAAACGCTTTTGTTTATTTTTTTTTTAGTTGTCTAATGGAAGAATGCGATCGAATTTTCGTTTTTTGAAGGCGAGAGCCCGAAGTAAATCGGTAGAAATCATGATTTACATTCACGTGATATTTTTTCCCAATTTTATAAAATTATAACAAAGGCGACGATATTTCATATTACTTTTCGTAACACTTACAAGAAACATGGGTACATACAGTGTAACAATTCATTTAAGAATAGCATTTTCTTACAAAAGAAAGTGTAATTAGAACAATTACTTTACGCAATAATTAAGCGGTTAAGTGCATAAGCAATATATCATGTTTCATTAATTTTTTTCCCTTCAGAGTGAGTGATGTTAGGTACAATAAAGAAACACAAAAATAGCTTTCTTTAATAGATGAGGTAATAGCGTAACGAAATTTATAGTCGACCGAAACGATCTAATTTTTCCCGTATGATTCATCGTCAAAATCATCATCTTGACGGTCAACTATCACCGTTATTAATGTTATTATTGTTCAATTGTGACAAATAACGCCTTACTGTCTTATGCATAGCTTACTTGATGTCCTGATCTCGTACGCCGGATCCGCCAACCGTAATGCCGACGGCGTAGCTGGATGAGTCAGAAGACGGCGTCATGCTGGAAGTTTCCCTTCGTAACGCGTCTCGTAGGCGTTGCGCGAATTTATTCCGTTTTTCTGGCGTTTCTAGGTCGAGGCTGTATCTCTTGTTGAAGTCTTCATCTTCGCTGCCTGTCAAATTCGAAAATGCGAGACGAAAATTTTTATTAAAGAATTACATAAAATCAATTAATTTTCTGTCAAAAACAGTTTGTCTTCGTTGTAATTCCTCGATTATCTTTCAATTTTTAACAGTAAGAGACTAAACGAAGCTAATATGTAATATGTTCCTGTGAAGGGCTAGGTGAACTTGTCAAAGTTGTAAAGGGACGCCCATTTTAAAACATTACTTTAATTTTAATTTTAATTGGTGCAATATTACTCCTATTTAGGAATAAGATTATGTCACTCATTCGAGCGTCTTCCCCCAGCGACCAAGGCAGGAATATGTGTGACCAGCGCCTAAGCATCGACGATTGGCTCTATCAAACCCTAACTGGCTAAAAAGTAGAGTAGAGGGTAAATAATCCCCTATATCTCGCGAAGGAAAATTCAATTCTTCGTAAATTATCGTATTTGCTACATCTAACACATTTGATGCTCAATTGTTTTTTGGAACTAACTACAATTACCCAAACTTACCATCATCCAAACTCGTTTTGGCACTATGGAATTCTTCTTCGCTGGATTCAGCGCTGGAATATAAGCTTGATTTTGATTCAGGTTTTCTTTTCACCGGCAAGCATTCTCCTGACGATCCTAACACAATAAATCTACCTCTCCTATTATTGAGGACGCCTTCGGTTTGAGCTGATCTATTCAATAAACCTTTCTCTAATTGTATTTGTACTTTAAGCGTGTTCGGAACGTTATTATTGTCTAAAGGTGGCGATTCGGAACCGCTCTTATTGGTGCTGCACGAATCCTGAGTAATGATCGGTACATGGGAACCGTTTTGACCGGTTTCGGAATGGTTGGAACTTAACGATTCGCCTATCGGGGATAATCGGCGATTCCTGAACCCGGGGAACGTCGTATTGAAGTGGACCGGATTCGAAGAGGTTGGAGATTCGTCGTGGTTCGCCTTCGCGTGCTTCTGTTGAAAGGCCAGAAGGCATTTGTTCAATTCTCGCAGCACGTTGTCCTCTTCGAACTGGCCGATGGGCAGTTTCGAATGGTCTTCAGCATCTACACAACATATAGTTCTCTGGAGAACGCCTAAGTTAAACGGTTAATCGGGACGGAAATTAGTGAATATTTTACCTCTGCGAGGGTATCGAATTTCTCCAAGTTGGCCCTGTTCTTCGGATCGATGATTCTCGAGACGGGGCGTGCCCTTTCGATGGTCAGGACCTCGTTGTCCTCAAGAGCTTCGACGTTTAATAGGACGCAGAGGATCTCTGGGAAGGTTGCAAGTGTTACGCATTCCTAAAATGCAAAATCTGTAATGAGTATTGTAATATCTTCAAGATACTTTAATTCTGCGTACCCAATATCAAATTGGTTTGACCTTAAATCATCATCAGTTTTGGAAACTGAAGATGACTGATGAACTGAGATTTTGAAGATACATGATTTCCTTGGTATTTCCCATACAACGAAATACTTCTCGCCCCGGAAGGAGAGAGGTGCTAACCACTACACAATGGGGGCCCATGCCGGAAATACCAAGGAAATCATGGATTTTCACATAGGAGCCGAAATATATGATGTGGACTTTATTAAAAGAAACCGATTTTCGTGTATGTTTTTCATACTAGACCTTAGAGCCAGTTAGGTGCAGCTCTTGGCGTCACTGATGTTGATTTTCACTAGATTATCGCATAAGCTTTTGTGCATCATTGGAAAACTTTGAATAACAATAATGAAATTGTTAATTATTTTACATTGTCTGTGTCCCTGAAGTAATACGGTCATTAACGTTACAGAAGAAAATTATAACAATTAGAGAATTTTTGTGAAAGATTGCAGACATAAACATTAGCCTTGCCAACAACATCGAACCTGCTACTAGACTGCCATAGAACTCTATTTTTGGTCTCTGAACCAAACAATATTAACAAAATATGACTGGAAGGGCCATCCTGGATCTTCTGGAAATGAAGTAGCGGATAAATTGGTTAGGAGGATAGTTTCCAGCCTGTGTTCACGCTTTATAGTTTATTATTATTGTTTTTGAGTTTAAATTCGAAACATTCCAGTGTCCTCTTAGAGAAAATAGAGCACTGGAAAATTTATGTTTTATGAAAGGATTAAAGTTATCTTCCATATAAGCTTCTCAAAGAGATGGGATGAAGTTAATTCTTTCCACATTGCCAAAGTCACTTATTCCAACAAGAGATCGGTAGTAAGGTATCTCAGACTCTCTAGAGGCAATGTTGTATTGGTTGACGGTTGTGACGAAGATATCATAAAATAGTTCATGAAAATCTCAAAGGAAGCGTTTGGGACTAATACAAAGAATTGACCCATGAAAATTGACAGCTTGATAAAATGAGATTTGTTAAAAATTATATTAGCACTATGTATGAGCCAATGCAGCCAAAGCTCCATCTCTTTGAATGCGTTCTCTAATATCCAGTTTACATGTTTCTCCTATTGATAGATAAAATTCTTGTTTGTTTGAATTAAAGTTTGACGCATAAAGACTTATGGAACAATCTAATCACGACCTTAAATTATTTTCAGTTCAAATGGATACGCTCAGCAGTTCAAAGATTTTATTGGGGCAATCGTGCTTTATAAAATTTGTTCTAACGAATATTTCTATAGGTCTATCCAATTTTCAAGGATTTAGTTGTAATTTCTTATGCTATGTTTTCGTAAAGAACTCTGATAAAATACCAAGTAATTGCATTTCAAGTTGGCCAAATCTTTGATTTCTTATTTGTTCCAAATTTCCCAATTCTATTATTAATACTTGTTTAAAAGAAATAGATTTAAGTTAACCTGAGAATTACCACTTCCTAACACATCGGCTCCTATTTTCGAACTCGAGAAGCAGATCTGCAAGGAATCGGCATCCGCCCTTTCCAAACGTCCTTCATGCTTAATTTGGAGCGGGCACAACGGAAGACTGCATTCTAGCCAATCTTCGATAGTCAGCCATTCTTTACTCGACATAACCTGGATTGAAAATTACCTCATATAAATTCGATATCTCGTCAATTCTATTTCCTCCTACCTGCCTTAATATCCTCAGGGAACCTTTGGAATTCTCAGCATCTTCTAGCAGGTCGAAATAGTGCATGATGCTGCGTAATTTGGCTTTCTGCGAATTCCTATTTAGATGCTTGAAGAAATTACAGAAGTTGAAGTTTTGCAAGGTGGGATGACTTTTATCTGTTCTTTTGGGAAATGTTGAAAAGAAGGCGTTGGCTAATAAGGATGCTATGAAAGAGTATTCTAATTCTACGCAGTCGGCTAGAAAAATGATATTTTAATTAATAGAATCTAGAAGAAGAGACGGAACTGATTTACGTTGTTGTTGTAAACTAAAATGTAACCCATCTTTGGGTTTTAGCTGCTTCAAACTGAGAGCGCGTTTGATAATATTTGGTAAAGTTCGATTTAAAAAATTACTTCGTTCTTCGCTTGTTAAATCGTTATCTAAAAAATTCAATAATCCTATAAATTGTTCGGGGTCTGGAAGATCTTCGTCTGGATCCAAGCTTACGCTGCAGAAAAAAATCATATAATATCAAAGTCAATATGGTTTGCGATGAATGGCTTACTTGCACATATCGTGTATCCTTTGCATTCCTTCAATTAATTCTAAGGTGTTCTTCGTCGTTGATAACTTATTTAATATCTTTTGAACTGATGACCACCAGGGCAGTTCACATGGAAGCATTACCAACGCCATCCCGACTAGAAATGAAAAATTATAATGACCTAGGGACACATATATGGGAGGCAAACTATGTAATATCGAATTTACTTCAATAAGCAATTCTTTGCACCCCCCTATGTAATATTCCGTACCGTAGTAAAGCCCGTCTCAGTTTACATTAAATAATAATTTGGCGCTAAAAATATTTCAATTTTTAAGATAAAATCGTTGTATATACGATTTACACATTGAAATTTTTACGTAAACCTTTGAATCATTTCAACCTCTTCAAAACGTAGTTCATTAATCTTTTCGATATATTTTTATTTTTAGAAATAAATAAAATTTGCGTCTGGCATACTCTGATGTGCTGTTCGGTTTTTATGTATAGATTAAGAAAGTAAACAGAATATTCATATGTGTATGAATGCTAGAAGCTATATCATATTTTACAACTGTGATGGAAGATTCGCACAAAAATTACGGAATAATATAAATATTTAGAACGGATATAATGAAAGCAATGACAAATTTTGTGAGGTGTAACTGAGTTAAAATTTTGGGGTATTTGCACATAAAAATGCAGCAGCTTTACGGCGTTTCCAAGATGCTTCAGGATGCGGTCGCTATTACAGAAATTCACGAATTGGGGTTCGCATTGATAGAATGTCTATTTCAGGGGTTCCCCAAGTGTGCGCTGTGAGGTAGTCCTGTGAACGCAGGCAGACATAGCAATCTGGAATATTCTTTAATGAACATTTCAAAATGGCTTTGAAGCCAATGGAACTTTCTAGAACATCTAGACTAGGTCGTTCCCATAGCTTGTAGGACTTTCCCGAAAGATACGGAACATTCTCGAAGCACGTAGAATATTCCAGAAAAGTATGGAACTTTCTGGTAGACTTATTCTACCGGACATTGTCGAAGTTTCGCAATCTGAGAAGAAAAGTAAACGGTTTTAAGACGCCCGCTACTAGAGGAGCGCCCGCTTTGTTTCAATATATCACTTTGTATTTTTTTTAAGTCGTAGGAAAATGGATAAATTTGTATTAAATAAGCAGGTCGATAATTCAAGTGAGAGTGATCAAGCATTGACAAAAAAAAAATGATAGTATCTATTTAAATTTTGCCTTCATCTCAGTACAAATAGAAACGTAAAAGGTGTGTTTACTATCTTCTTAAGATCGCATACAGAGTGGCGAAATGCAAAAAAATCTTACATCGTCACAGAAGAGTTTATTATGCTGGGGGGACCTGCGGTAAAATTAATTCCAAAAGTACCCTTGTCCAACAAGGTAGGAAAATCCATCATATAGTTAAGGATCTCAATGATCAATTCATATCGCAGAAATCGCATGAATTGTCTTTGCTTGCTTAATCGCATCGCATGCTATGTGGACCCACTGTATCACCCATAAGGAAGCACTTGCATCAAAATCGGCTTCATAAAAAGTAGCCCAGATTTTTCGAAAAGCTATGCATGGCTATGGGAGCTGAGCACACTGCCCTGCTATACTACTGTAGTTCACAATGGCTTTCCCGTGGCAACGTGAACTACAGTATGTGACGTGCATTCGAGCTACGTTAAGAAATTCACATTTTTCCACAAGAGGAAGGTCTTGAAAACTTCAGGAAGTTTGTCGAATGAGGAGGCCATTATATTCGTAAACGTCCATTTTGCAGAACAAGATGCCAATTATTATTTTAAGAGATTAAAGGGATGGTAGCAGCAGACTATGTTGAGAAATAAAACTTTAAATTTGACAAAGAAATACTTGTTTCTGTGTTTATATTGGAGCATCACGCTATTCAACAATTGTAACATTTTTACCAGCACACGTCTTGTAAATTTGAATTTTTCTTAGTTTTATAAATTTAATAACCAGCATAATTTGCGTCACTGCAGCTAAGAAGTTAAAATGTAACTAATCCAATAACACGAAACTTACACACATTTCAAGATCGAGCCTCATTTGAACATCTTCCTATTTAATTCATACATTGGTACAATCAAAATAGAATAGAAAATTATTTTCTTATGCAAAACATCTGTGACTTGGGTCTATTTAGATTCCATAGCTGTATTCAGCAACAGCATATTGTTGAATTCTTGGGCCTTGGCCAAATTAATAATTGCTATTGCTCATAAAGTATACATCTTGCACTATTAGTTTACATTATGGGACACAATAGGATTAGAAAATTGTATTTGATGACACATATTAGTGTCTTATTTTGAATGCTAATTACGTTCGTTGTCTGCATAGTGGATTTGTATTTATATGTGACAGGCAAAATATAGAAGAAGCCTTAATTTTATCCTTTATTATAAATTCTAAAATTTTCTGTTGCCTTCAACAGGAAATGTCCAAGAACAACCACCGTAATCATTGCAAGCAATAACAAATGCAATATCTACACAACTTGTTAAGAAGGCGTATCTCATCTTTAAGTTTAGCAAAACGGTTTATTAAGTTTTTTAATCGCAATGTTGCTGTAATCTTTAAATAAGGCCTTTATTCTGTTATTCAACTGAGGAATATGCTGTAGTTTTTTGTAAACTCTTTCATTATTGTCGTTAGTAAAGGTTGGTAAAAGTTGGAGGATGGGGGAGCAGCTAAAATTCTATTAATTAAAGAAGGGGGGGATATGAATTCTTTTTTAAAGGGTTCTTGCGCACTTCGTCGTACAAGTTTCCGTTAATTCTTTTCAAGTATAATTATCGTCTTGTTTTTCTTTTCATTGTCATTTGTAAACTTAAAATTTGTTTCCAATCCTTTTATTTAAATACAAATAATGGCAACTACGAAAATATTTAAAACGCAGAATCTTTTTACTTCATTAAGCAGTTTGTTACATATTCTTACTCCCATTCACAAATGTAACCTGTAATAATAATAAGAATTGATATCTCTATACCATAAGTCGTCAAAACATTTTAGTACAGAATTCCAATACGCCAACACAGTTTGGTTTTAAATAAAACAATAACAAACCAGAAAAACATGCACCGCATATTTTCGCAAGCTTAAATTGTATATTCGCGTAACCCTGCAAGTGTGCTTGCTATATAAAGCGTATCCAAAACGAATTAACCCTTTCGAGCCTATTGGGTCATATGTAACCCAACAAAGTTTTTTCAGCTGTCTGTTGGGTCAAATTATTCCCATTTTAACGTATATTGGGAAGAGTTTCGTCCTTCTGAAACCCGTTGATTTTTATCAACGTGTGTTATAACCTCACATCTCAGTTTATTCGTTATTTTACCGCGTAAACACGTGTGTGTCGGTTGTTTAGAGTGTTTTGTAGTTGGTAAAAGTGTTCATTGGTTAGTCTGTTTGTCGAGAACGCTTTAGAAACAAGGTAAGATATTGTTGTTGCTCACCTTATATTGAAATTATTGAAAACAAAAATCCGGGACATAGATGTCCCACCAGTCTTTTTACTTGGGTTAAATGTTTCCCAACAGCCTTGTATTTTTACAGATGAGTAAGAAGTGGTTGTCAAGGAAAGAATTAGAAGAAGAAGCCGCAAGACTATTTGATGATTTTGATGATGGGGAGGATGAGGAGGATGATCATTTTGATAATAGTGAATCTTCTGATCCAGATTATGTTGCTACCGATTCAGATTCTGAAGATAATGAAAAAGAAAATAGTCTTGGTTATAGTGACGAAGATTTGAATTCAAACGCTAATGAAACAAATGAATCTGAAGATCTAACTGAAGAAGTACAGCATATCCAGGAACAAGAAACTACACGAGAATTGTGGTTCAGTAATGATGATAGATTTGTACCTAGACTTTTAGTACCGCAACAAAAAAAAATTCAATGCCATCTTTCTCGTGACTTGAGTGAAGTAGAGTTATTTTTGAAAATGTTTCCTACAAGTCTCTTTATGTACATAGCACAGTGTACAAATTTGCGTTTAGCAAAATTTGAACAAGACACTAAAAAAAAGAGAATTCCTACTGATTACCAAGAAATTATGATAGTTATTGGCACTTCACTAATCATGTGCTACAATCGGGTTCCTACGTTTAATAACTACTGGTCTAATAACGATTCTCTAGGAAATACAGCAATAAAAAAGGCAATTTCAAGAGATCGTTGCAAGCTTCTTTTGTCAAAGATGTATTTCAATGATCCAAAACAACCTGAAAATGCTAACAAACTGTACTATATAGAAGAAGTTGTAAATTGCTTGAAATCTACATTTGCAAAATATCGAACGGAAGCTACGTACCAGAGTATAGATGAATCGATGGCTAAATTTAAAGGAAGATCATCAATAAAGCAATACATTCCGACGAAGCCCATAAAGCGAGGTATCAAGATATGGGTAAGAAGTGATGCTTCCACCGGTTATGTATACGACTTGAACGTATATACTGGCAAAGATACCGAAGAAACGGTTGGTACCCTAGGCGAAAGAATAGTAAATAAATTATGTAGTACTATCAGAGAAGAAGAAATAACTCTTTGTTTTGACAGATTCTTTTCTTCTGTTTCATTAGTAGATTCATTACCTTTTCCGGCAGTAGGAACAATCATGGCAAATAGAAAGAATGTTCCTAAATTTTCTACAAAGCTAGATCGTGGCCAGTCAGAATTTCGCGTGAATAACAACGGTACAATAATTTGTCGATGGAAAGACACCAAAGACTTACTGGCAATAAGTAATTGTTTCTCAGATAATGTAGTAGAAGTATCGCGAACTCTAAAGGATGGAACGCAAAAAAAATTTCCTTGTCCTGAAATGCTACAATTTTATAATAAGCACATGGGAGGTGTAGATTTGACAGATCAGATTGTTGGTTTGTATGACTTCGACAGGAAGTCAGGCAAGTGGTGGAAAAAAGTATTTTACAAGATACGATATGATGTCTGTTGCCAACGCACATGTCTTACATAACGATCTACATCGAACGAAAACTGCTTTTTTACCATTCCTAATCAATCTAGCGGAAGGACTCATTTCATTAGGCAGAAAAGGCGCAAGAGTGAAGAGGAAATCGGCATCATCGCTAGGACGGCCTTCAGCTAAAAAATCAAAATTATATAATGTTGGAGACCACTTACCCATTGAAGGAAAAACAAGAAGAAGATGCCAAAGATGTTCTCTTCAACTAAAAAAAGAGAAGCGAACTACCACATTATGTCAAATGTGCAACATACCTCTATGCAAAACATGTTTCACTCCTTTCCATTTAAAATGATATACTACATTTGATTTTTTTTTCAATAAAGTTGCATTTCGACGACTAATGGGTTATATTTTTCCCACTAAAAAAGTCTGACTGGGATATATATGTCCCATACAAAATGGCGGACTTTTTTTTCGAATAACATTTTAAGGTGTTTATTTCACTTACCTTCATCTTGTTGTTGTTTAAAAAAATTACAATCTAATCAGGATTTAATAATAAAAAATCCGGCTCGAAAGGGTTAAGGGAAATTTGTTACTTATTTTTTCATATTAATTTTAGTTTGTTTTGATTGAGATGTATTTTAGAAAAAGATTGTTACGTTATATGTTACTATGACGCAAATAAATTGTAATTAAGAACCCCAAACCACATTATGTACATTTTAATTCTATTAAGGTGTTGCCAAATTTATCGTAATTTTTGCATTGAAGAATAAGCTTCCGTTCTTTTAGAAGCTCCTATAGATGTCTATAATTTTGAATAAATCATTACGTCATATTGCATTCGTTTCTTTCGAGAAACGCTGTAGATAATTATAATCATGCAGACAAAAACAAACTCATGTGCAGCTCTCGGTTCATTGTGAACTACATCAGCGCCCTCTTCGGCGAGTATCGATCGAATATCCAACCCCACAAAGCTGTACTAACCAAATAGATAGGAAATAAGAACATGTATGGCAGAATAGCCGATTAAAATCATTTAGATAAGAACATACCGCATTTTGCGGCTTGCGTGTACTTACCTGGATTTAAATATAAAATATATATGTATGTATATATATTTGTACGTATGTGTAGGGGACTGGTTAGCACGCCGGCTGACTAATTATAAATTCACTCTATTTTTAGCGGCTATTATATAGTAGTAGTAGTATAAATGTAGAATGTAGCTGATCTAACACCGCGAACTGTGCACTCGAAAATCAAACCGATTATTTTTATTCCGCTGTCATCCACTGAACGTACACCGACAGAAGGGCAGGAAAAAGGACATCTTCTTCGAGAATCCTCGTCGATACCTCTTCGAAACCATAATCCTAACATCCTTGATTCATCTCTGTTCCTCTTCTTCTTCATGGAAAGTTCGAAAGTCTAACTATACTTGATATGTTGCGTTTTCGTTTCGGGGAAGAGATTTCGGCGATTTCGTTGTCTTCTTGTTTCGAAAGAAGGAAAGCACTTTAATAGTAACACTTTAGGGTTTTTCGAACGGAACCACTACCTAGCCATGGTGATTGAGGCAGTGGCTTCGTGCTTCTAAGCACGGGTAGCGTTACGGCTGCGAGAAAGAGCGCGCTACTCCATCTATAAATACTAGGCGATTCGACGCCTAGCATCGTCGTCGCTTGCCGTCGAATTCGTGTAAAGGGGAAAGTTCATCTGACTGGCTGTGCGAGAAACGGTTTGGGGAGGGCGAGGAGACGATATCGCCGACGCATCGATGTTTACTGGATGTATTAATGTAATTCCGATATAGAATTTTATTCCAGACGCTTTTTTTCTCGTAGCGTCTGGTGGGGTTTACAAAAACCGTGTCTGCCAAATTAGAAAGAGTATTGAAGGTTCTGTTTTAGCGTCAAGAAGAAGAAAATCTAAACGTCCAGTGGTAAACCCGTTGCATTAAAAAGGATATCCCAAATTAACGGAAACCTGTGTTCTTTTTCAAAATCACCTCTTTAGACCAATTCATGGCGGATTTTTGAGAAATAAAAGTATAGAACATTGTATGCAAGAACTATTATCTGCCTTTGATACCAATGGTCTCGCTTGTGGAATATTTCTAGATTTATGCAAAGGTTGTCATTGTATCAGCTACACTTAGGGTAAACATTTACCCTACGGTGTTTACCCATAAGGTCCTACAGCTTCACCACCCAATCTCTGGTTTGGGAATTTTACATAGGCGAGTTACAAATTCTAGTCAAATAGTTAGTTATGCGAGCCACTTTAATTTTGGTTATTCAAGAGCAGGCAAATTACAGGAACGTATGGGATCAGGCATGGATAAACATTTATTTTACCAACGTATCAAGTTGTTTAATAGACTACCAAGTGAAGTAAGAACTACAATGAAGCGTAGAGACTATGAAAATAATGATAATAATAATTATTATTAGCTGGTGTAACAGATCAGCATAATATACTGCGTTCTTTAAAGCTGCTTAGCAGGGTGCTCTGCGTATCCCAAAAAATTGCGTCTATCACCTTTCTGTGCTTTTTGTCACCTTGGTCTTCTTAGGGATGCATTCGTTTTCCAACAGCCACTCCATCGCTTCTCTTTCAAACAAAGGATCGTGAATCGTTGTTCCATTCCCAGTCTCTACTTGGTTAATAGTTTTCGCACTGCTTGGTGCGGTTTGCAGCTAATTTCATCATTTTTTCGAGGAAGTGCAGAATGACGAGATCATAATTGCAATTATTACTGCTGATTGTGCAATTCCGTAGCTTCAAAACGAGGACGTTAATTTCTCAGCAGGATGCAGCACCCCTGCACATTTACCATCCAGTTAATGACTTGTGTTGTTCTTCAAGGGCGTGTTACAAGCAAACATTTTAGAAATTCATGTCCATCAAGATCTTTTGATCTGAAGTTAGTTGATTTTTTGGCATTGGTGTTTAAAAAAAATTTAATGTTTAGAATACGATCAAAAACGTTGGCAGAATTAAGAGACGTACAGTGTTAGGGATCAAACTGCCTCAATTCAACCGTGAATATTTGTAATTTGAACTTTCGTTCAAATTCCAACCTTTCGGTCGGTGCTTTTGTACAGGCAAAACGGAAGTCATATTAAACAGTTATGGTAAGCAGTGTTGGGCTATTATTCAAGAAATTCAGTTTTTATTGATTTTTGTTGTCGGTTTAATTTGTTGAAGTTGTTGTAGTAGAAAGCCTGCAGAAACGAGTATGCACTTCACGAAATTAGTAGTGACTAGACAAACTCGTGTTTATTCGTCTCATAAGAAAAGGTTCGTGTTGCTGTTACTGGTTTCCCCGAGAGTCGTAAAAACACGAGTCTGTCTAGTCTCTACCAATTTCGTGAAGAGCATACTCGTTTCTGCAGGCTTAACAACAAGTTGAAATATATCGCTTATTTTACGATAATTTTGTTCACGCCACTTCGGAAGTATCTCAAACCAAACCAAAATCACTAAATGATAAGTATATTAATATCATTACACGTTTTTTTAGTCTAGTTAGCAATAGAAAAAAATGGCGTTGCGTTGGTTTGCTAATAACCCCTCATCTTAAATAACAAAATAACAAGCATTTACCTAAATAATTACAAGAATTCGTCCCAATAATTAAGGTTGTTTGTTTGAATAATTAGGTACTTACGTTTTCCTCCAGCGTCGCATCTCGCGTATCCTGCAAATTTGAATAAGACTGGGCCCGCTTTATTCACTACGAGCCACGCTGTATCCGTTAATAGGAATGTAGGTGTACGCGTTTAACAAACAATAATTACAGGAATGGATGTAAATTCCTACGTAATAAGATGACGTTGCTTTATATGATTAAGAAGTTTTTGCACGTAGAAGGAAAATGGAAATAGTGACACGCTTGAACACAGTCAAAGTGAAAAATTATTTTCTTAACTAGGATTTTATTTTTACACTATACAAAATGACTGTAACAATATTTTTCTAATTAAATACTCATACAATGTCGTTGTTTTATGTCTAATTGTTATATAATAAAAAGTACAAACCCTAATACAGCGAATAGAACATAATGTGTACTGAATCTTGCCGAATTATTCAATAAACACATCCGCTTGGTCTTCACAAAATCCAGCTGTAACCTTCTCAGCAAATTATGAACACCAGAACGGTCTTCCTTACTCAGTTTAGGGGATCTTGATAGAAGCGCAGAGAATAGTTTTTCTTCCGGCCATCTAATGCAAAACGTTAATACTACATGGTTACCTACAGCTTTTAATACTTGGATATTTCCAACCAGGTGGGATGACATTGCTGAAGCGTTGTATTCGTCTAAAGTCGAGAACGTATTGATGAAATGATTAAATTTCCTTTACGCTCCAAAATTACCTGTTGTTGGCTCGTAAATGTACCATACTCCAACTGGATAAGTGTAGTAAGCTGCGTACACTGTGGTTGTATGAAATTCATCCCAGGTGATGCTAAGATCTTTTCTCTGTTGGTACTGTTTGTTTAAAAGGTATTGCCTGTGCCAATGATCCTTTTGTCGGTATCTGTACGGATGAGGTGTAGAACTGTCTATGGTTATCGGAAAATAATTAGCAAAGTATATTTTTATTTAGTAACTATTAAGCAAAAGGGAAAAACTGATACAAAAATCAATTAAAATAAAGTAAAAAATTTACGTTGTATATAATCCAATTACTCTAGCGGATATTAGAAGCAGCGCGAAGACAGTCTTAAGCAAAAATTATACCTGAGGGGTAAGGCTCCTCAGTTTCATAACTGGTGTATCCAGGTCCGTATGATTGGTTGTACTTTTGAAAGTTTTTGTACATTGGCGCTAAAGGTAAATTAGGCCGATCAGAAATCGTTATAACTGCGCAAGCATCGGACTCAATGGTTGTTGGTTCTTCATAATATGCTGAGGTTGTGGTACTATCTTGTAGATGCGTCACCGTTTCCACCGCGAACCACATTCCCGTAAGCTGTAGAAAGAGTAAAATGTGTTACAATTTTATCAACAATTTTGCGCTTAGTAGTTTAAGATTACAGTTACAATTGCTACACCTGGTGGATTGATTACCATTGGAGGTTGACAATGTAATTCTAAAGTTTGCCGAGTAGACTTATTCTTCGGGGGAATTTTTCCTGGTACTTCTACGGCTCTTGGTGGGACAAAAATAACGTTGCATTTGTAATTATTGAGTTGCTTTCTTTAGGTTATGTTATATTGTTTTATTAATTTCATTAATAAAGGTGATTATGCTTGGGGACGTTAAAGGGCAATCCGAATGATTTTTGGAGATGATTCATAAATGTTCACGACACGTGGATTCATTACAGCACACTAGAGAACAAAGAACAGTCCAAACGGTGGGTTTTTCGCGGCCAACCGGCGTTAAAGAAGGCCGAAGCCATTTCATCGGCCAACAAGATCATGGCCAGTTTTTTGGGACGTACGCGCCATAACACATGTGGATTTGCTTGAAAAAGGCAACACAATTATTGGCGAGCATTATATCAATTAGTGGAACGTTTCAATAGTGCTGAGAAAGAAAAACATCCACATTTGACTAAGTAAAGATTCTGCTGCATCGCAACGATGCACGCGCGCACACTTGTGTCTTCTTCATGGCAAAATTCCATGAGTTACCTTCCCAACCCGCCATACTCCAGATTTTGACCCTAGCGATTGTTTCCTATTTCCGAATATAAAAAAAGATGGCTCGGCGGAGAAAGACTTGGTTCGAACGATGAAGTGATTGCAGAAGCAAACGCGGATTTGCAGGATTGAAGAAATCGTATTTTTTAGATAGGATACAAAAGCTAGAAAAGATTTGGACTAAGCGTATCGACCTTAAAAGATACAATGTTGAAAAATAAAATAAATTTTACGCGCAAAAATGTTCTTTCTTGCTAAGGCCCTCGTAGCTCCATAGTTTCCAGTTCTGCATCAAGTACATCCTCCCAATTTCCCCTTGTTCAATGGTCATTATTTTGAATGACTCTACGGTATACATAGATTCCCACACTCATTTAATAAGTTCTATCTAGATAAGCGTATTTGTTGTATACGATTCTCTCTATACGGCGACGTTTTTCATTCAATAACAGACACATATATGTACGTATAACTCGTCTTGGTTCATTGACGAGTCTTTAACGTTAATTCTAGTTATATACGCTCATTCATATCGTCCGATAACAAGCTAAATTACTAAAAATACGAATTAGCTGGCAGGAGCCTTATATTGTCTCTATGTTATCGTTAATCGTGGTCTCAATTTTTTAGGTCACCTGGTCAATTCATTCATCTATGTAAGCTTAGCTTGGCAACGAATGTGGACTTTGTTCCGGCAAAATTTGATTCCACAATAAACGTTGTTAATCGCTTAATTTAATCAGAAGGAAAATTGGGTTTGTTTAATTCCTTTGCCAGGTTTAATTTATATTTGTTCCAGGTAATTACGATATGTTATTAAAATTTGTTAAGGTTGTAGAATGGACAGGATTATTATGTCATTAAAATAATAATTGAATAAAATAAAAATTCTGGGACTAAAATGTTTCTAAGAAAAGCAATTACAAAATTCAAACTTTTAAGGTGTTACAAGGATTAACCCTGGAACAATTATTTTTGCTTAAATTCCAAAATTGAAGGTTTTTCTTTCTCATTTTTTAATTTAGTTATTATAATCTTGGCATCCGTGTTTAATTGTTGTTTTGTTTGTTAGTTTCGGTTGAATGTAGTAAATAGGCTTTTCTTCAAGTATTATTTCTGGTTTCTCCTGTTTTTGTATTGCGTTCAAAGCGAAATAAATATCGTTCAATAATTTAAAATAAAATTGTTCGCTGTTTTTCATTAAGTGATGGCTACCTATAAAATATAAATATAAAATCTGCACAAATTGAGATGAAGAACAGATACTTGGGAATCTTTGTTTATCGTCTACGATTTTGGAGGTGGCATAAGATTAAAGGAAGCGGATAAGATTTAACCTCTATCAGTATCGTGAATTTCGACAAGGTAAACATGGTTTGGGAGACCAATTCAGATTCGAAAGGAAAATTGGGGAAACATCAAGTGGATGATGGTACTGAGATTCCGAAGAAAATGATCCATACTGCATTTGTCAGGCGAAGAGTACAGACAGCAACTTATGATGAAAGAAACTGTACAGCCCATGGGTATTTGAAGATGATGGATTTAAAAAAAAAAGCAAGACGGAGGTGAAATATTAACAAAAAATGCGCTTTTCAGGCCAACTCCTACAATTCACGAACAATATTGTATTTTTTTTTATAGACGACAACACTTTCTACACCTTTACATGCATTATAATTTACTTTGGCATACCTTTAACATTTTTTTTCCAATAAATATAAAGCTGATGGAAAGAATTTTAACGATCCAGCTGAAGTTCTGCCAAAATCTTATTACAGTTTTCTATAATTACCAAAAGATTTGTTTTTAAATTGTTAAATTCGTTCGAAAAACAAACAAAATAAAAGAAATCCTGCTCAAAACACTAAATGTTTGTCGGAAAGATAAAAATACGTCTGGATGAATTTCTGATTGATGAAGTAAATTTTTAACACCATATAAAGGCTTTAATTTTTTTTAGGAAGTGTTTTAGAATACGCTAATTCAACTGTTTTAACAAATTACAGCATCGTGTGCTTTCATCGGTCATTTCCTTGTTAAAATCAAAAAAATTACCCAGAAAGTAAAAACTAACATATTCTTATACGAAAGAAATCTTAATACCTGCTTCATATCAATATGTCCTTGTATTTTCTGATCCTTACAATAATTTTCACCACTGGTCTCCATGGATACACCGTCCAAATACAACAGACACAACGCGGCGAAAATAACAAACATGTTTACGTTTACAGGCATTCCTGAAGAAGTTACTGCGAATATTGAAACGTTAGCATCTTATGCGCGTTATTACTCTTGCCTTCGCTAAGATTATTCAAGAATTAAGCGCCTTTTGGTGGGAGTTTGTGTTTTATTAACTTAATTTGCGTCAATTACGTACAGCAGCGCTTATGATAATCCACGAAATATAATTCTTTTGATTAATTTTTGAATAAATTCTAATCTGTCCATGGGAACAATATAGTTGAGTTCTAAAGAACATTTTTGGCGAATTTGCTCATGAAAAATTTAACGAATGCAATTTTGTTACTTAAAGATCGCTGTAAATCTGATGTATGTTGTACATGTTTTTATAAATAAACTCACCGATTAAAATTTGTGTTTTTATCCAAATAAATTTTTAAAATAGAACTATTTCTGTGTTAAACATAGATTCTAAATAATTCATTATTCCATGGCTACGTTAGTTAAAACATGATCTGACATCTATGTTTTAAGCGACAAAATACAGCACTGATTCTGGTATCTCTCGCAAGTCGTAAGATGACGCAAGTAATCCTGAAACCTTTCTTGTATCTCGTTAATCAATGCCTTAAGTTAAAATATTTTAAGGTGAATTTATTAGTTTCGGCAATTTTGGGAGCTTGGGGGGAAAACACGAGCTTCCTTTCCCCTTGGTTCTGCATGTCTTTGGAGAAAGTACTTGTAAATAATTTTTTTTTTTTGAGGCACAGAATTAGATTTTATTCCTCATATCATTCGGTCATACGGAAGATAATAAGGATCCAAGCATCTTCGAAACAGCTACTCCAGTATTAATTAATTAAATTTGTGTCGTAAGTAGTGTGCCGATACTTTTGTGTAGTTTGCCATACTACCCCGCAGCCCTTTAGAATCCGGACCAAATAGATGAAGGATTGTACAATGAAGAACTACAACAGCTATGGACCATAATTAGAAGAGGAAACAGGGCATTCGTTTCAACATGCGTTTGTCTAAAAAAGCAACATTTTCGATTGATGTAAACGCATTTAACAACAAATAATAGAAAACCAGTTAGTTCAGGAGACACAGAAAATATACTTCCGAATAAGAACAATTGTCTTCCGAATTTTTTATTTGGCGAAGGTGGTTATAAGTACTTTGGTAACATTCGAAAAACTCGGCAGGAAATGTAGTTTATATTAGACCCAGTCCAGTTAGCCCAGCTAAAGGCACTGGTAAGACCGTCCGTATATTTTCTTTATCTTTTAACGACAACTTTTTATCAGACGTACTAATTGAAACAAAAAAAAAAAACTTGAAAAATATAAAATATAAAACGCATCTTACTTCTGCAGCGACAATAAGTACTGAAAGCTTTACTTGGGCTTTTAATAATATTATCTGCCGTTTTGAAAGACAATCACTTGTTAGCTGAATTATTGTTCGATGATTCATTCTCAGGAATCAAATATCGATCTACTAGTAGCAAAATTGCTTGGCTGAGGATTGGTCTTCAGTTGGTACTACGTTGTGCGGTCGGCGCAAGATCCGCGACGGTCAGTCACGGTCGGTAGAGTATAGAATACCAGTGGTACTTTTCTAACGTTGGGTATCGACTGACTCTAGATCAACAAAATCAGTTAAACCTTGTCTGGCAATCGGGAAATGATAATCAAAATACGCTTAACAGTAAACACTTGAGGGGCATAAGTAAATCGATGTTGCACCAACTCAGTTGGTGCAGCGTCGGTTGAAGATCAGTTGCCAAGCTTTGTCAACATGTGACGTCACGGTCGGAAGCTAACTTTTCAGGGGAAGTTCATTAAAGGTCGGTGCACGACGAAAGTAGATAGTTCGTCCAAAGATCAGCTAAGTATGCGAGAATGTTGTGAGCCAATGTTCAGCCAAAAGTGAACACTTTCACGTAATGCCAACATCGCTACCAACGTTGAGCCAAGCGACTCATGACTGGGACGTTGCGTCAAACATCAGTGTTACTACGAGAGTGGAACAAAGTTTCCTTTTCTAACATCCTCTAGGATTTGATGACCAATTAGCAAGAGAAGCACATAGATAAGTATCTACCTTCGGTCCTTTATCTAATATATGGGACAAGTTGATAAATAATTGCACGATGAACTATTTCCTTTTTTATCTGCAAGTTGCAGCTGTTTTGTCATTTGTGGTTGTGCCTATTCTCATCATATCCAAATAAAATATTTTACAAAGAATTTTCTCTTGTTTTATTAACATTTACTTTGGAAAATAAAATCTCCAAATTTAAGCAACAAACAGGCTTTTGTTGAATTAAATAACGGTAATTGAGACATTAATTATTAATTGCAAATAAAACACGAATCTAAAAAAGGCAGCTATCTGTTTATTCTATTCAAAATAACGGCATATAATACAAAGGAGAATACAGAGAAAAAAATACAATATGAAACATAGTTAAATAATAATAATCAATTGAGTTTTAAATTTCAATAAAATTTTAATAGTAAGTATGAAATAAACAGCATTTACAGAGCTAGAGACTAGTTAAATTAGTTACATCAATAAAAGTATAAAAAATTGCGGTAGTGTTAGTGAGCAATACGTTCTAAATATAAAGAAAGAAAAAAAAAACAATTACATTTCTCGTGAATTTGGACGATATTTTGAACGAATACAGCTTTATGGTTAGGAATATGAGACGAAATTCTAACGTATCGTACCTTTTCTTTTTCGACTACAAAAAGAAATATGTATGTATGCAAGTTACGAACTGATATTATTAATATCCATATTATTGCTAAAAATTTGTGCAAAAAGAAGTGAGATACTTTTCGGATGTAAGAAAACGAATTTAAAATGTATTGTTTATGGCGAAGCTTGTATGATGATGTAAATGAGAACAGTTCAAAAATCCTCTTCCTTTTTTTTTTCTTTTAAACTCTCTTCCGTACACAAATTTAAAGATATCTACATAATTTATTCTCGTTATATTCAATAATAACATATCCAGACCTAAACATATATAATATATATATTTATTTTTCTTTCATCCGTCTATACTAATATTTATATATATTTTTTATATATCATATAATTAACATTATTCTATACAAATACAAAAAACCAATCTATATAATATACCTTTTCACTGTCTGTTTGGTTTTTTCCTTTACGTGCGAAAAGTTAATGTTTTTAGCTTCGTAGCGCGTTTATAATTATTTAAATATTTATTAATATTATTAGTTTATTCTAAAATAGTATGGCAACTATATCAACATTAACACAAACTAAAAACATTAACTTAGATAGTTTGATGACATTTTCTTGTTCTCTTCTTCTCTTTTTTTTCAAAAATTCGTTACGTTTACAATTATTTAAATTAAGCTCTATAATTCGTGCGAGGGGAATAATAGTTATTTATGTTACGAGGAACGTAAAATTCCATTACGTCCCGTTGTCAAAGGCAAACAAGGTAAATCGCACCTACGCTCCTCTCAATCAGGGAGTATGTGTCTAGGGAGTAGTGATTGGCTTACATAGCCGGAAGTAGGGAAAATTCGTTTTGTTATAAAACTACTATTGAGTGTCCTTTTTATTTATACTTGCAATTAAGGAATAATTTGCTGGATAGATAAACAGAATTTTGAGGGTAATATTTCTAAATCTTTGCAAAATTCCGTTTTAAAGTGTCTGTAGAACTTGAAAAAAAGAGAAAAAAAGCACGGCAAATAAGATGAAGATCTATGTAAGTGTTTGTTTGAATTGGGAGTGAGGCATTTGTAAAAATTTCTTGTGCATTAAACCTTTAAAGTAGGTGTTGAAAGAGATCCTTAAGTAGGCGTGTTCATAAAATGTTATCTTTGTTTATGTTTCTCAAATATAGTTTAAAATACGAACCTCTTTTTATTATACCCAGCAATAAAAAAAAGACGATGTAATTTCAAAACTTTCCAAAGATCTCACGAGTATTTAGCGAGATATTTAAGGACATTTTACGTTTTTAATTCTTCTAGACCTTGGGATGACTAATATTTAAAATGAAGGCGTTACAATGTATATTGGGGGTATGGGCTGGTGCGATTTACCTGCAAGTGGGCGTGTTAATATATTTTTAACTTTAGGAGCTTTCCAAATATTTGTACTCCTGCTTAGCCAAAATTTATCTGCGAGTGAACGTACATGTTCTAAGCGAACCCGTCGAACAGAACTTTTATATAAAATACAGACTCGATTGTTCTGCCGCATTTTTGCGAAATGTTCAGAAATGTCACACATATAGAAACGAATAAGACTAGGCCTAACGATATACTTTGGACAGAGAAAACGAATGACTTAATTACTTCTTTCTACTACAAGTTTTTTACAAGAATTAATAGATTCACAATTGCTTTAAAAATAAATTTCTGAGTTAACCATAAACAAATTTCCGTAACCATAAATAATATTTTGGTATGATTAGAATAGACCTGTTTTTTACGTACATACGGCGTGTCTACCTACCTCCGCTTTGCAAATGACAAATATTTAAAACAAGCTCTGCACAACATAAAATTGTATACAAAGTGCCCAGTTTTTCGCTACAAACGGTACAAGTTTGGTTTTAGATATCTTTCTCCAATGCATGGCCAGCATACCTTAAAACTTTTTTTTTTGAGAAACAAATGACTAAATAATTTGAGATTTTTGCGAAATGTCGCTGTTTCTTTAAAGGCCGATATCCTAAACGTTCTACACTTTAGGCCGCCGATTGAAATTTTATTTGATTGAGTACCTCTGGGAATTTTCGATAATACATCGGGAAATTTTTTACATCAACTAGTGCTTACAGGTGGCCATCGAAATCGTTGCCGTGTTCGATTTATGTTATTTAATTTATTTCTTTAATAGGATAGCTCCATATTTTTTCAGAAGCTGATAGAGAAAATGTTCTTTGTACACATTTCTTTATATCTAAAATGTATCGTTTTTTAGTACATGAAGTATGAAGCTATGCAGATAAGTTTTTTGCTTATAAACGTATAGTTAAACTAAACTTTGGTTCGCTATTCGATATTCGCCAAAACTAGCGCAGCGTGCTACAAGTCAAGCATATACTTGAAATAGTCATCATTAACAAGTTAAGAAGCACGTATAAATAATAAATAGCGAAAATGGGCAGGCAAAATATGACAAAAACATACTGAATATGTTGCTAAAAAGAATCCAGCTAAATAGAAATATTAAGAAAGAAGTTTCCGGAAGAATTCCTTAAAGAAATAGGTAACGTGGACATTTGTACGAATAAAAATGGTGTTTACTTCCGATAGACGTTAAATATTTTTAGAAAAGTAAACGTTTATGGTATTTTGTCGCTGCACGTTTACTAAAAAAAAAAAAAAAAATCTGCAACAGCCTCTCTACGAGATTCTGAAAAAAATATGCAGGATGTTTCATTTAAAAAAGTTGAAACGGCATGAATTAAACATGCCAACAATACCAATTGCTATCATATAGGCGCCAGTTGATGTAAACAGTTTTCGATATATTGCCGGCCAACTCAAGAAACAGCGGCAATTTGCAAGAATCTGAAATTATCTTAATTACCTCAAAAACTAAGATAGAAGGAGATAGAATACGATAATAGTGATGAGGTAAACATTGACAGGATAGAAGAGCGGAATCTAAGCACGTAGTAATATACAGGATTTTCTATTTAAAATACCAAACTTATGTGGTGCGTTGTGGAAATTCAACATCATTTTATCTTGTCTCTGAATATGATTTATTTCAAAATTTTTCTCGAAATTACACAGGGAAGGAATTATTTGCCATCCACGCACGTGGACACGCCGTATACAATAGTCTAATTAATATAATAAAGCTGATTAATTCCATCTGTAATGAATTAATTTCATGGTTTGAAATATATCCAATAGTATAAGTTATTATTATTTTGCTTCTATTCTAATGTCCGCATTATATTAATGTTAGAATCATAATTTATTCTTGTAATTTTCCGTAAATTACGGTGAAAAATTATTTTTCTCTGTAGTAGTAGCTCAACTGTTTAATCGAAGGTTTGAGCAAAAAAAAAAAGAAAACACCCACTGCATACAGTTGCCAACCTTAAAATATCTAAAAACAAGTTTAAATAATTGTAAACGCATTTGGATCTAATAAAATTTAGATTTAATTTATAATTAATTAATAAAAATAGATCAATCACAGACAATTCTCAAAATAATTTAAACGTTACTTGAGTAACTAATATCTACAAACTTACATTCTTTCATATTATCGTATTTAGGTGTACTTATCTAAGAAATAAAATAAAGAATAGCGCATGTTAAAAAGATGTCGAGTTGTATCGTGTCCTAGTGAAAATAATCAAGATTTTTATCACTATAATAATATTACTAAATGTTTAAAAACGTCAACAACAACGAACCTCTAGAGATGCCAATCTACCAAATAAATTTTTAAGCCGTGTAGCAATAGTCGAAACGTCAAACGTTCTTTCACTATTACACGATTAAAACTCGGAATACACTCGGTATTAACCGACTTAGGCTGCGAAAGCCTTCGTTATCATAAGAAAGAAAAGACTGATTTACGATAATAAAAATTTACGTACATGCTACATAATTATTCATATAGTTTTTTTAATATTTTACGATATTTGTCTCCTTTTTCTTTTTAATAATTTTATATATTGTGTCCCGTTGAAAAGGGAACACTTTTGAAATAATGGTTTCGTGCAAAAAGTGCCGGGACAGGTTTTTTAGTAAGAGGGATATTTTTTCATACGAAATTGATATAATCCCGACGTCAAATGTCGAAGAAACATCCCTCTTAAAATAAAAATTGTCCATGAGATCATTATTCCTGCAGCTATTGTAGACGTTACCTTTTAAATGAGATACCATGTATATTTAAGCGTTATATATTTTATTTCTCCCTTTTGTTGCTTCTCGCATTATTATATTATCATCTCTAATGTTATTTCCTTTTAAAATTCATCTCTCTTACTTATAAAATTAAGCCAATTCTGTTCTTACTTATTTCACCGCGTTTATATCGTTTAATTGAAATTGGAAAGACATCGTATTTCTAAAATACAAAAAATAAACGGGAACTTTAAATTTTGATTGCCACAAAAGCTTATATATTTTTGTCCGTAATATTTTCGGACAAATTGTACTTATAATCTATTATTTATTATTTTATGTTGATAAACTACACGAGTATACCTCACACACACAGTTTCATTTCAAGCAAAAGACGTGGAACATATTTCCACACCACGTCGTCACATCGGTCGAAATTAAAAAAAAATATTAAGAAAATGTAGATTCTAGCGGTACAGATTTTACAGCATTTATACACTTTTATACAAAATTACGTAACATTGAAATTATCCGAAAGTTACACGTTTTACATCAATTGCATGTTTATTATTGTTATTCAATATGAAATAAAACAATCACCTTTAAGGCAATCATACATTTATGATAATAACACTTTTAATAGCTAAACATTTATTTATAGTTGTAGTAATATAAATAAATCTAATTATTGAAATAACTATCGGCCTACTACATACAGTCTTAAAATATTAACGAAGAGCTATTTACACTTGCAATAGAATGCGTTTTTTTTTTGCCTTTCACGAAATCGTATCGTCATTATCATCATCAAAATGACAAATGATCTCGCGAAATGTTCACATGGATGGAGCTGCGAACTATCTGACTCCAGTTTATTTACTTCGGTCACGTTGTATAATCTCAATGAATGAAACAGAGAGGAAATTGTTTGAAGTAGTTCTTTAAATAATGCGTTTTACAATGATTAAATATAAAATCTACGATCTAAAACAGTATCTTTGGCACATATAACGTGTCTCGACGTGTGCATGGAAAGGTTAATTCGTCCACGGTGAGCGACGACGACGTCTATATACGTAAAGTAAGCATAACGACACCCATTACAAAAATCAACCTTATACAACGTGACCTATTGTCCATCGCACACTTAGACTAATTTGCTGTTCTTTGTCTTTAGAAACCATTACATTATCGCTTTTGTTCTCGTTATATTAGGTGTAGTATTCAATTAATCATACACGACATATTGTATTATATATAAATAGGTTATTAAAAAGGTCCATATCACTTGCTACAGCTTTTAACATTTTATACGGCGGATTTTATTAACAATGATACGGCGAGCAAAACGAGGGATGGATATGTGATGCTGCTGCTTCCTGTCGGTTTCGGTGTCGTCATTGAGCGATGCGGTGGGGTTGCCGACGGTTCTGCAATGGCAAATGCAGGAAAAATTAAATTTGGTGGATGCGCCGGCCTTGCAGCGTTATAAAGGTTAATAAACAGGAAATCGGAATTGTAAGCAAGAGCGTACTTAGTAACGGTACGAGATGCATTTTTCAAAAAAACAAAATAATTGTTTCTTTTTTGTTCTACCTACTTAAATACTTCATAATCATTCTATTGAAAATCAACATTTTGTGTTAAGTTAATAACTTCAATCTAAACGTCACACAGGATATAATTGGTGATAAATCATCTAGCAACCCTGACTTCAAGTTAATTTTAGTTTATGTGATTGTGACTCAGCAAGTAAAAACCTTTAATGGAAATTAGAAAAAATGTAAAATAAAGAAAGAGAAAACAGACCACTGCAAATCAATGCAATATCTTTGGGTTATTAAAAAATGCATTTCGTGAAAGTACATAGTTAGTTATATTAAAACTTGTCTAGGAAATTATACTATCAAACCATAAGCAAAGAAATAAGTAAGAAATAAAAGATAAAAGAACCAAAAGAACAAAAAAAACAAAACAAAAATTACCATCCGTATTACCAGAGCCTGAACCTGAAGCATCGATGTGATCATCATCTTCGTCTTCTATGTTCGGTCCTCCTCCTGATCCTGAGCCTTGTTCGGGGTCATCGCCCTGCTGGATGTAGCTTTCGGCCTTTAGAAGATTGACTCCTCCCAAAGATGCAATTACCATCTATCAAAGAATTATAATTATTTTAAGTTTCACGAACCTTTAATGAACAATAACATACTTGATGGACATGACGCAATTTATCCGCTAGATCTGCCACTTTAGGATCAACTATTTGCAAATTCGTGTTTGGTATGACTTCTGGATTGTACTTCTGAGTGTCCAAAGTGGCATCCACTACTGTTTTGGTGTATCTGAAGTTGTAGGAGAAAACCGTGTTATTACCTGCTTATTTGGGGGCCACTTGTCAAATTACCAATAAAAATTTTACTTACTCTCCAATTCTTTCACCATTCCAGCAGCGTTTGTCCTTGGGTTCCACGTAAGATTCATCCTTGCATATGACTTCCGCAAGGTTATCGTAGAAATTTCTAGTTTGCGCGATTGACGTTAAGAAGTTGTTGATTTCTTCATCGGGTAATTGTAGCAATGATCTTGCTTTGATCATATTCCCCTCCGTGTTGATTTCTATGGACGTTGGGTCTTCAGAATCGGTATACCTTGCAGGGCCGCACTTCTTTTTTACCTAGAATAGAAAATAGTCTCCGTTAGTAAAGATATTCTTTCGTTAAAGATCGTAATTATAGAAGTGTGAGCATCTTTATAATGCTTTCGTTGAAAAAACTATAATTTCTTCAATTACAACATTGGATCGATAGAACCAAGCGAAAATTTATCGCTCGAACTTGCAAAATTTGTTTTATTATTTTGAAAACTTCAATCCTATCACGTTATTATGGGACGAATTTCATTGGACTGCACTCTAACAGAAATTGGATAGTTTTCGATGCCTCAAATTGCGCAAAGTATTACCGAAGGAAATGGTGGATTTTTTGATAAGAAAAAAAAATTTCCGCTGGATCTAACTTTCAGGATCGGTAGTGTATGTTATTTACACAATGGTAAAACCGATCGTAATCCATACTGCATCCACTTAAGATGCTATCCTTGCCAGAGAAGGAAATAGATGGAATTTATTTTACTTTAATTCACCATAATGCGTTTTATAATGTGCGGGGAGGAACATGAAACATGCCTTGGGTGCCATGAATAATGTATCAATCGTAGAGACTTGCATCGTACATATGCCATAACTTATCTCTCCGTTCTTGAATTAAATTACAATAAATTCGAATTGAAGGTGTATTTCCGTAATCGTCTTTGGATAGAAGAAACACTTAAGAGCTTCCCTTTTCATAGTGAATTGGATTTGCATACATATATTTCTTTCTAAAGAAGAAGGCCGGATAAGTCCTGTCGAGAAGAAGTGATATTCTATGTTTGTTTTTACAATATGATTTTTTCCTAAATTCCTGCAAGCATATCCTTCTTCTTTAAATTGTGCATCCTTTTACGCCACAGGGTTAATGTTCACGAATGTAACGAAAATATTAATTTGAAATTTCCGAAAGTACGAGGGGAGTTTGATAATTCCCTGTTCTCGGAAACTAGAATTGAAATAACTCTATTTTTCGTGAAAGTAACCTTCGGCAAGAACCCTGTCAATGTATCTCAGTTAATAGTCAGTCAGTTTGTGAATGAGAGCCATTTAAAGTGAACAACCTTTGTGATTCAACAACAAGGGAGTGTTTTTGAAGAAGAAAACAAATCGGTGAAGTTTATGGAGCGTTTGCACCTTTCTTAACGACCGTAAAATATTGGAAAGTTGAAACCCAATTGTACGAGCATTTCCGACAAAGAACGTCCAGGTCGTCCAAATGAGGTTTCCACACACGTGTTTATGGTCGAAAAATAAACTGAATTTTACACATTAGCTTTTTTTTTCTTACCAAGGCCAGGTTATCGAATTCCCCTCGTATTGGACACTTTATGTAAATTGGAAACCGAGATCTAGCAAGTTTTGCAACCTTACACCGTAGGCATTCCGTGCCATAAAGAGGCTGAATTCTTCCAGCACTTTTGCAAGCGTTTCGAAATATTGTTTTCCCACTTTGAAGGTGTATGTTACTTATATATGATTTTTGAAGGCTTCAGTAGCTTGCTGAGCCGATAAAAATCAGTAATCAAGTTATGAGACAAAGATACACTAATCTCGTTTTTCTCCTTCAAATAAACAATTGTTTGACGTGCTGTGTGTTGTTACGACGAAGGATGATGTGACTGATTCCATCGATAACTTCTGCCAAACAAATTGTTGTGTACCATTCAGCATCACCTATTCTTAAAGCCCCCAAAGCAATGCTTGCGACATGTCTTGCACAACGAACGAAATAAAGAATATATTCTTACATTATATTGCACCACTCTGTAGATTTAAATTCTTATTACCCTTCAATCTAGCTAAACATATTTTAAGCGGAATATCACGAAGATATGTTAAATAAGTTGGGTTGCATTAACTTGACAAATACTCAAACAGCTACATTTTAAAAAGAAAATGAACGACGTTTTAAAATTTTCCATTCCATTATTAAAAAGCACATCTCGATATAGATGTTTTTCTATAGATATCTATGTCAAAATATTTCGTAAAGTATCTCGTCATCCAAAGCACGATGTATGTAAACGTTCCGTAGGTGCTAAGGCTCGTTCAACGATAAATTCAGGGAAAAATCAACCCCTGTGTAGATCGGGAGCGCATAAAACTGACAATATCGTGAAAAAAAGGGACATGTTTATTGCCACCGAATTCATTATCTACGGGGGGAAAAACGACAAGAATCTAAACGATGTATTTATTATACCCCCAACGTTTTACACAAATATACACAACACAAACAAATCGTGGATATCGTACCCTTCGTATATAATTTTGATTTATGTATTGTCGGAGATACTAAAAGTTGTATATAAATAAATCATTTAACCCTTGCTAATAGATAATTATTTTTTTTTGTTGAAGAAGTGTTTTTGAGGCTTTAAATAAAGTATTTAAGCAAAATCGTTTCGAAGAGATGCTCAGTTGATACTTCAAGTAAATATTCACTCTGGAGAAGCTAATTTTAAAAACATTTTTGCAGCTTTTGTTTCTCGTTAAGCAGCTTCAGTATATACCATTGGTTTAAGTACAAAGCATTCCCGTTTAGATCTTTCACCTTTACCTTTAAGGAGAAGAAGATTGTCAGATGTTAATTTGGTTACATGTTGCATTAATTCCATGGTTTGGTTATTAAAAGACACCATGCATCTTGGCCGATAATCGCAGCATGCCCAGTAATGACCAAAATATAGCAAGAATGTTTTCCTTGCAGAATTTTTTGTCTTGATCAACTTGGAAGCATCTCAGTCATGCAATCAGATTTGTAACTGTATTTAAGGTTTTCAAAAAATTTGTCGCCCTAGATAAAGATTTTCACAAGGTTCTCTTTCTTCAAAGAAAATTGAGCCAAAATTCTTTATAAAAAATGATCACAGAAAATAAAAAGCCCACGTTAGGAAGTAAGGCCGTTCTTAATTATAGGTTAAAATAAAATCCAACGGCATCACATTCATCGATGTTACCTGGAATGTACTGCATGCTTAGCCAAGATACATAGTGTTTCCAACATCATTGGTCTTGAAACTAAACGTGTTCCGGGTTTGAACCGTGAACTCAGCATGTGAACCATGCCAGAGGCGAAAACCAACTGCTGCAGTTGGTTTTCGCCTTTGGCATGGTTCACATGCTGAGTTACCGTAATTATCTACTTCCCGCTCAGTTAGTTTCGCCTCTGGCGTAGTTCACACGTTGAGTTACACTGCTAACTGTTGCCATCACTCTCCTGAAGAAGCCCCATACGATTGTGGGCGAAACGTCGAGTTTTATTTTAACCAACGACATGACACGGTTCAAACCCAGAACACGTTTAGTTTCAACTGACTCCGGCCGTAGAACCCTACGTTTTTACCATTGGTCTTGCTTTGCAGATGATTGCATGACAAATTTAATCGCTTACTAGTATAGATTTTCGACTCGATAGTTAAAAATCCATGTGGTGCTGTGAAGGATAATTAATTTTGTTATCATCAAAATATATTTTATAAATTATAAACGTATAACTTGCTGTGGTATTTTTACAACTTATGCTTGTCTTTTTCTCTGAAATCTTTGCATCTTAAACCACTGTTACAGGTAGAATAAAAGAGCTATTGGAGGTGACTCACAATCTAGCCATATTATTAACATACCACCAAAGCACGTAACAGCTATAAAGAATCCTTACAACGAGGAGCAATCTTGCTAGTGTACCTGTACCTTACGTGTGTGCAATTACAGACAATGAGTCACCCCTAACAAAGAGGACCCTAGACAGGCGTTCGTCATAGAGAACACAACGAAGAGAGAGGTTGGCAGAAGGCAAAGGATGAAAGATCAGATATAAGATTCCATTCTCGAAGAAGAGGTGGGAATCGTGTTATACATAGGTGTTCCTCTGATCATTATATCGGCCAACGGGTTATCATAATTGCTGTAATAAATTCAACGGAAAGAAAGGGCAAAAAAAGGAGTTCCTCTTCTTGGTTTTTATCGCAGCGTAGGGTCGGTTGTTACGTCCGAGGAGGTCCCGGGTGAAAAATTGATTATTATTTTTTGCACTAATTGCCGTAGGGGTAAACGTCCTTCGAGGAAGGAAGTGAAGAAAATGGAACGCCGTGGCGTCTGCTTAGGTGAAAGCAGTCGATAAGAAAGGATGATAATAAATGCCTCATTTTTTTTAAGTGTCGCGCGCTAAAAATGTAAATGAATTCGAGCAATTAAGGTCCTCGCTCCAATTTCTTATTGATTTTCGCAATCTTCGCTTCAATTTGCATTTCAAAATTTAGGAACGACCTAATGGAGTTAACATACTCTAGAAAATCTTAGATAAAATCCGTAATACCATACATTGCTCGTTATTGAAGAGATTGACCCGAAATTTGATGGTTTATATAAAAATAAGAAATTCAAATTGGCGGAGAATTTTAACACGTTCTCACCACATCCGACCCCAATCTCAACCTTGCAAAAGTCCAACGTTGCCGTCTTAATCGGATAGAGACCGAACTGAATAAGATTCCGGCGAGATTACAACAACCACGCGACTAAGAACATTAGCTCAAATGAATCGGTGATACGAATGTGGAGGCAGCAAAGGATGGACAGTAGGAAATATAGAAGGGTCAAGATTTCAGTCGGGTTAAAGAGGGTTGCGTCGTACGATCGACGTCTTGCGGTCAGACCATACCGTGTTTGACACTGGATGGGCTAATTGTAACGCTACAGAGGATGCCCGCAAGGATGTGTAACCATTAACGAGGAAATGGATGTTAGTTTGGTTAATTTCGTGAGAGAGAATTTTCTGTGATTATACAAAGACAAAAAGGATAATGTTCACATATAGTTTCAACTATTTATATATTAAATTAAAAGGATTGCTTCTAAAATCTCTTGGTTACCAAATAGAATCAATATTCTTTTATCATTGTGATGTGTTTGCTTATTTGGGATAAGTTAAAAATTATCGGATTAACTAGATATTGCTTCTCTCAGTATGGTGTGTTTTCTGGAGAAATTCGTTCATTCGTCTATTTCTAAAAATTAATGTTGCTGAGCGAATTGCAGTCCTGATCCGCAATGGATTGAATTGAATTGAATTGAATTGAATTAAATAGAAGATATATGAAGATTTAATATCAAACCTACTCTTCTCGAACCCCATTAATTAGTAAAAAATTGATTAAGTAGTTAAAAGAGGAAAAAGATAAGTAAACAATGACAAGGATGGAGGCAACATTAACACCACCTCTTACTGTTACGATACATTAAAAGGAAATTTGACCTTAAAGCACCCGCCACATCGCTTTCATTCTAACCCTTTGGATTCATTTTATTACGTCATTACCCTTAGATATTATTACAGCGTCATTAGGGGGTCGGACTTTGAATAAATCGCTTGCATAGTTCGAATGTTATATCCTCATCTTTTTCTACCTTACCTTACCGTGTTAAAATTACAGGAAGTAATTTGCCGTCGTACTGGCTTCCTATCAGGCTATTTTATTGTGACTATATACTATATATATATATATATATATATGTATGTCGTAAGCTCAAGAGAAGCATTATAATGCGAGCTTTAATGCATTTACAATCTTCCTGCTTACGTAAGAAATATGGTACCAAATGGTGTACAAGGCTAAGCTTTCGAAATCGTCAATAATATTATATTCTTGGTTTCCGGACAGGAAACGTGTTGTTGTCGTAGCTTCTGTTGACGTTTCATCCGCACTCTTATGGGATATCTTCAGCGCTGTTACTGCTGAGGCAGTAAGTGTGCAGTAGATATCTCCATTTTTAGAAAATTCAGGACAACATTGTAAATAACTCCAAGTCTGTACTTTTCTTTTTCTTTTCTTCTGCCAACGCTGCTGCACACTGACTACGTCAGCAGTAACAGCCCTGAAGCTATGAAAACGAAGCGGTTCTAATCGAAACCAAGGATACGGTGTACAAACACTTTCAGATTATAGTTTAACGGTTTAGAAAGATCCAATTTTTGGCTCGGGGTTATATTTATTTTATCCACCTTTTGACAATAAGGCTACGAACGCGTCCGCCACCTAAAATCATTGCCAAAGTCAGTGAAGTGACGATTGGTCAGACCGATTAGGTGATCGCTGAAGTTATGGGCATATAGGTTCAGTGGGCTGAGGATCTAGAGATACGGTAGCTACAGAAGCAGATTAAGTTGAGCTCCTTTGAGGATGGCAATTTTAAGTTAGCATTTGAGATGGATGTTGCAACGTCAAATCTAAATATGGAATTGGTGCAATATTTTTTACGAAAATAGGCAAATATGTGACCAGTATTGGGTATTATAATTCTCGACTTATCAGCACGGTATATTTGTATCCGTACATGCAAAGACCCATATGATCTAGCCTCTTCTAGGTGGTAAGAATGGGTCATCTAAAAACGGTTCTGCGGTGTTGCATTCGACCCTTCGACAATTTATTCCTTTCGCGGCTGCTACCGAGGTAAAGGTAGACAGGTACTGCGACTAATTTCACTCCTTTTGGACCGGATTAAACCGGATTAGCAATTTGCGACGTTAGGGAGAGAATAACGAAAACCGAGTTATCCCGAAAATAAAGTTTTCCTCTCCTTTATGCGCGCTGCCCCTTAATGAAATATATTAGTTGTCCGGTAATCGGTTTAGGAGGATGTTTGCAGGACAAACATAAGTTTAATTATGTCCGGGCTTGGATATTATTCGAACGTCTTGCCTCCCTTATTCGGATAGTTTCCGCCCGAACTGTGTTAATTTCAATTGAATCTAAATACTGAACAGAACTATGAATTATTATAGTAGCCGTGTTAGGATGATTCTTAGGAATCGAGATCTCAATCATGAGTCGCTTGCTTAGATGAATTGTTCCTCAGACCTAAATTTTAAGTTTCCGCTTCATATATATAATCGACTCTCTCGAAACAAATGTATAACTCTTTTCAAGGTCTAAGTCATTGTGAGTTAATGAAATTTAATACAAGAACCAGATGGAAGAGATGAAACACAAAAAAAAAGAATTGTCACTAGATTTTTACGTATGCATAACTTCCATATACCGCACAATAAGCCTGAAAGTACAATGCAAAATACGAAATTCATCAATGTAAATGTATCGGGTAGATTGATCTCCGGACCAAGATCGGTGATCCTAACAGTACCAGTTCAAATACCTGAAAGGCCCCGGGAAAGACGCATGCAGAAGGACAGGTTCCGAAGTCTTTCGTTCCTCTTCTTCTTTTTACTTTCATTCTACGTTGCGTGTTCGCTTTTTTCTCTCCTTTCGCATTCTATTGTGCCGGCTTGATTCGGCTTGGAGATGACGTGAGATACGGGCGGGAATGTAAAAGTGCCGTTGCACTCGAAAAGGGTGGCCGAAAATGAATGTGTGCGCGTGTATGTGTGAGGTTGGCTTCGCCATCTTTACAAATTGAAACGAGCACCTTCGCTGGTGTCGGTTTTTTACTTGTTGTTTTTCAATAAGGTATCGAACACGTTTTCGCCAAAAGTTCCGAGTACGACGACCACAATTTGCTGCAAGAGAAATTTACACGGCGAAGACTATGTAAAGTGTGATGCTCACTTTTAATTTTACGAAACGTTTTTAACTTATATTTTTAAGTATTGCTAGTTGTTGCAAATTTTTTTTTCCAAGACTAACGGTTGTGTAGTTTGCTGCCCTAGTGGCCAATACATTTTTTACTTCTCCATGGAGAGACGCGACCAAAGTTGTTTTAAATTTCAAATATACTACAATGAAGAAATATACTAGACGATATATGGTGATTGTCTGTTTCTCTGGCAAAATAACCTCGAGCTTTTTGTACGAATTTTTCAAGGGTGATTATATGTATACCATAGTGGCGTCTTTGAGGAAGGCTAATATCAAAATATGGGCAGGAGGGTGATGCCCAAAGGGAGGTGTCCTGTCACCCTTCCTATGGGTGTCTCTCCTCGACGACTTAATAACAAAGCTGTCCAAAGAAAGCCTCCATTGCCTAGGATATGCCTGATGACTTAGGGACAATAGTACGAGGCAAATTTACCAGGGAAATATCAGAAAGAACAAGGACAAAAGCCCAAGGCACTCCGCAAGAATAGGATATACAGTAGTTAAAGCAACTACTAAACAAGGGAATATAAGAAATCTAAAGACTTGTGTAAGAGTATTCCAGGTCAGAGATCGGTCAAGAAATTTCTGATTGGACGCAGGTCTATATTTGGAGCGGATCTACTAAGCTGAGATAGGAAGTCAGTTGGAATAATGCTGCGGCTGCTAATAGGATACAGTATGCCGAAGAAACATATTAACAACCTAGGCCTGATGGCGCTCGGAATATCCAAACTGAAACTCAGGTAGTGGGATCACTCACAACGCTGCTAAGTCTAGTAAGTGAAGAAGGCAAAGCTAACGTAAGCGATTTAATGTTAGAGGAACCTCAATAGATCTGAAAAGGTCACTGTGGGATAGGTCAAGAATCACCTCGTGGACTGATCTAGTTTAATGCATGCAATATCCCGAATCTTCTCAGAATACCATCATCACGACTGGCCATTATTCTTTTAGGAAATTTTTGAATTATCTCAAACTATCGATTCTAATCCATACTTTGAGATGTCATAAATTCTAATACATGACATGAAAGAAGAAGCAAAAGTGAGAGATGAACCGTATAAAATATACGAAATGCGCTTCCTCACTAATTTTATCCGTACAGCAGAAATAAATTTTACAATGCTAAAACACGAAGTAGGTGCTATCGAACCATTAATCAAACGCGCCCTTTCCCAACAGCATCACATATGCAACAGCCAACAATTTCTTGTATTATACGCCGGTCGTTCCGCAAATACTCCATTCGCCGATAATAATTCATCATGAAATATGCGACTTGGAAGACAATTATGTGTCAGGCCGCCTGATAGGTTTACTTGGCGTACATTGTACACATCGTATATTACAATTGTTGTCCGTCACTTCGCATCCCGCGATGCTCGTCTCTATCTCTCTCCATAATGATTATTCCGGATGACAATGTTAATGCGATGAGGTCGCGCGAAAGTGCCAGATTTAACTAATGTTAACGCTAAAGGGGCGTTACATAATGTTGGAATGCGTTAAAATGAACAAAACGCGATTGCGATAAGTATTCTGGCAGATGAATACACATGTATGTATTGCGAGTCGCATGTATGTAAATCTTCCAGTTCATGTTCTTTAACTCGGAGGAGGTTTCACGTTTATTTTATCTGGTTGTTCAAAAGTTAGTTTCCAGTTTGAAGTGGCCATAAATACACCAAAAATTTTTAGATTCTGCTAAATGAAGAGAAACAGGGAATAATCAAGTAAAAAATTAGATCACGTTCAAGACTTGTGGAGTTATACGAGGGTAGCTTGAAAAGATTCAAGTGTCAACGTGTGGATACTTTTGAAAATTTCAACCATGTTGAAATGAAGCTTTGTATTAGTACTTTTGTAAAGATGGAAAAAATCCAATATCGGGCTATCATCAAATTCTTGCAATTGAACGGTAAATTAAAGCTGAGATGTATGCTTTTTACGGGGGCTCTGCACCATAATTTGCCACAATGTCGTTTTGGGCAGGAATTTCAACGCGGTCGTACCAATTGAGTTGTCGACGAACGTTCGGGACGGCCAAAAATTGCAACCACTACCGAGGAGATCGGAAAGTTTCCGAAGTAATTACAAACATTTAAAAATCGTGAAAATTTATGGGGGCCTCGTACCCCGAAATTGAGGGATTCAGCCGCTAAATTCTATTCTATTCGGCCCTGCGTTGTTCTGATACCATGAACGTTTTTCAGTTTCATCGAAATCTGAACTTTCAGGTTGCCGGTGTTCCCTTGTTAGCTGTGCACTTACATATAAGCAAAATAAGCAAACAAAAGTACGTGTTTAACATGAGACTCATTTATATTTTACATGCGTAGAAGATTTTACTTTTGCAATTTGAAACATACTTTTGAAGAATATTGTAAATGAATACCCGTACGACGCGCTTGTCAAAATAAGAAAAATGCTAACAGTAATCGCTTCAGCAGAGTTACAGAGATACAATCGATAAATATACGAAACCGAGTTCAAGTATTCATTGAACTTTTGCAACTAGCGCCTATATAAATACATCCATGTGCATGTTACTGGCAATAAACGCGAGGTTAATAAACCGCGAATGTTTCTAATTTCGCCTTGTCGCAATGGAGTTTGATCATCGAACTGGGTCGGTTCATTTTCTAACAAACTAATCTATTTCGTTTAGTAGCAAATAAATGTCCCCGGCCGAGTCATGTAAGCAACTATCCATTTTTAATGAAACCTATTTTCTTTGCACTTATAAAGCTATCCCAATTACAATTAGCTACTACGTTTATAGGCGATTTTAATGCGCAATAAATTACAATTTTAGTAATTATTACGAACAGAAATTAATTACTGCGTTCTAAAATTATCTCGATTCAAATTAATTTCTCTATTTTGGAACTGTATCCATGCGTTATGATTTATTAAATTTTGTAAAATTTCCATTAGTTCTATGTACGTAAATCGTAATATATGATTTGTCGCATAAGCATTAGGTAACTGGATATGTTGAACACGAGAAAATATATGACAGGTACGTGGAATCAGTTATCATTATTAATTGTGATAGATGCCATACACTACCAATAGATTCCAATATTTCGTTGGATATGTATTTTGTGTATGTATTTTTCAACAAAAATAAAATTTGTCAGTTATATTGATTTTCGGAGGCTACCAGCTAAACTATCCTTCGAAATAAGGAGCAGAATACTTCCTGGCGCTCAGGTACACAGTGATCACGTTGAGTATATTGTTAGTAAGTGTGGTTAAATTGCTTGGCTTTATTATAACATCTAAAAATTTTTCTTTCGCGTAGCCTCTGTTTTGCATACATGCCAGGCTAGATTCCCTTTAACGGAAGTTCATCAGATTTCTTTGTCTAAAGTCAGTCTTTTGAAAATCATGTGACTACTGCTGGACTCCATGAATTGCTTAATAATAAAATTAACTTAAAAACGTAGGCTTCCACGGCCAGAGTCAGTTGAAACTAAACGTGTTCCGGGTTTGAACTGTGTCATGTCGTTGGTTAAAATAAAACTCGACGTTTCGCCCACAATCGTATGGGGCTTCTTCAGGAGAGTGGTGGCAACAGTTAGCACGGTAACTCAACGTGTGAACCACGCCAGAGGCGAAACTAACTGAGCGGGAAGCAGTTGATCACGGTAACTCAGTTGCCCTGATTTTATTCCGTGTCCCTTGCCGTTTTGTTCCAAGTGCTCTTATGTTACATCAATTCTTTTCAGGACCCTTCTATCAACAGGTTCATGCGCATTTAAAATGAGTAAATGTGCATGAATCTGTTAAGGCTGCTGTGTATTTCTTGGCACTATATGGCGCCAAGCGGTATAGTGATATAAACTGAGGAGCAACTATGAAGCAGAGAGAAACACTCGGAGCAACGCCGGCTAAGTAGAAACATGTCCTCACATTACTTTTGCCGTGAGTGATTCCATCAATATCATGAGGAGTCATATTAGTATTATTTTAGTTAGAACTTAACTGGTAATAAATATTCGGAGCTATTAACAACAGACGATGTAATGCATGTATACTGCATTATGTCTTCTATTAACCGAGATGGCGAGAAAGCTTGATAAGAAGGAATCTTCCCATTTCAGGAATGTTCGATGAAATTTCTCTTTATCTAAGTACTTACATAAAATTTATTTTACAGATTATATACTCGGATAATCTAAAAACTCTGTGTGGTTACCAACATTTCCAACGACATTTTACGTATTACCATTTAAAATATTCCCCTTTTCATTTCTTAAACACGCTATAAAATGCGTGCCGTACGAACCATGAACGTGTACATGTATACTTACATGCATGTTACGGCTAACATGTATAACCATATTTAAATTACCTAAAAGCTGTCTTGTCATAACATTACCTATATTAAATATCCACGGCACTATCAATTACATCGTTTATAGCCGATGATTGCGACTAACACCCGTTCTTAGCCAGTTTATTACACACGATTTTGAATTTTTACAGTATGGTGCACCTTTACGAATATCGCGTGCGATTACGAACGCTATGAAGTGTACAAAAATTGTATCTTTGATAACAACTGTGACTTTTATCACTTTCTCCCACAGTTCCCGGAACAACTTAGACAGTTCCCTGAATGAAGATGACACCTGTAACCGCAACACAGGAACCGATAAAGTTTTTATATCAGAAATGAAATTTTTAAAATCTTAATTTTTTGGGATATGACGGTCGTATTTCATTACCTGTTACTTGCACGGTCGTCAATCGCACTACACTCTTCCTTTCCGGGTTGGAACCTGTCATAGTTTTTTCCGGCGTTTCGTCCTCACTCTAATGGGAGATCCTGAGGGTTGTTACTGACTGAAGACTATTCGTTTCCGTTAATGAAGTGGAAAAGCTATGAATCAATGAAGCATGGCGGTCTAGGAGGCTTAATCAATAAGAGATTTCCAGGTGTGATGTAAGAGGTAGCCATTGTTGAGATATTTCAAGCTTTCTATAGATTCACGGATTTTTTGAGGGTTACGAGTTAAATTGGATTTGGTGGTCAGTTTCCAGTCTATGCTCAGTTCCGGATGCACGCAACAACCGCGTGCAATGTTTGTGCTCAGTAATACGAGTGCTGACCGATCGGATGCAATCTGGTAAACACCCGGGGCTTCTACGTGATTGCGGTCCTTGATGGGGAAATAGTTTGAGAGTTTGAAATTGGGTTTTAAGATAGTTTATATGTTGTTCCTGTAGGTGATCTGACTGATGCGATCGATGATACGGAAGATATAGCTGCTTACGGAAATTAGGATTAGACGAGGGGAGTTGCTGTGGAGAATGGTTGATGTAGCGGTTAATGGTCTTTCCTAGGATATTTATTGCGGACCAGAGTTTCCGTGATGTGGTCCAGTTCTTGAGGAGGCGAATTGAGTTCAAATATGGAAATGGTTCTTTGATAGCACCGCGTTTTTGGGCTAGATGATGGTGCAAGAGACTATTAAGATATCTATCTCTATGCGTGGGTTTTCCGGCAGGACGCTAGTGTACGAAAACATCTAAGAAAAGAACGCAACCGTCTGGCACGACCTTCGCGGCGTAGCCTATAGAATCCTGTTGGAAATCTAGAAACGATAGGAAATTGTTTAAAGCTTCGTCTCCATGAGGCCAGATGACAAAGATGTCATCAACGAAGCCGTACCAACACATTGATTTAAGGTTGTGAGATGATAGCGTTAATCCTTCGAACATTTTCATCGATGACTAACCCAGAAAGCAAGAGTATATTAAAAGATTTTGAAAATTGATTCACGTATTCCGTTAAAAAAATAATACGTTAATTGTAAACAATAACTAAAAGGAGATAATCCGTTTTCCGTTTTTCAGCATTAAGATTAATGATTATTCGTTTAATTTATAATGTCTGTAATGGTACACGATGTGGTCGTAATCTAGCGGAGCCCGCCTTCGATATTCGGAGCTAATTCATGCGTCGTCCGGCAAAATAACGTGTGTAGGAGAGAAAACAAGTAAACGCGACGATAACACGCGAATAAATTACTCGTTTTTTTCGTTTTCTCGTTGGTATGCGGCAAGTATGCGTCGTAATACGTTGGGGGTAGGAGGAAGAGAACAGTTGAAGGATCCTCCGCGGTCCGCGTTTTGACAGGCGTGAATTTGTCAAGCGGAAAATTTACATTTTTCGACTGAAAAATAGCCGAGTCGCCTTTCCTAATCGAGAGCGGACACATCAACGAACGGGTTTGTTTTACATAATAGATAATCCCTCGTGGGTATAAAGGAAAAAGT
Source organism: Marronus borbonicus (assembly GCA_902655005.2). Classification (NCBI taxonomy): domain Eukaryota; kingdom Metazoa; phylum Arthropoda; class Insecta; order Coleoptera; family Scarabaeidae; genus Marronus; species Marronus borbonicus. The sequence goes on along the minus strand of LR737380.1, from coordinate 26,734,445 downwards.
ACTAAACTGGAAAATTTTTGCTTATAACCATAGGGGAGGAAAGAAAGCATTTCAATACAGAAGAGAGATAGGTATGTCTGCATCTAACCGCAGCTTCGAAAATTTAGTTCCACGATATGGAATAGAATGTACAAGATTCGATTTTTCACTTTTAGACATGTTCAGGGATTTTGTAGAATATAAAGCAGAATATGCATTTTTGCCTCGTTATCAATTTGGTTTTAAATCTTTTATTAGTTTGCCTTGTGTTATTTTTTTTTTGAACTTTTTTAGAAGGAATTTAAAATTGTCGTAATCTTCGCGATCCAATGCCTTAACAAACTTTCTAATGAGCCCCAATTTTACGTAAAAAGGTGGCGGTATATTGTCTTTGCTTTTTCTACTAAACGCCGAAAAAGAACAATGTGCTACCGTTGTTGTTTTTCTTGGTAAAAAGTCCTTCAGCTTAACGTGCTGGCTTTCCCCGTCACTACCGCTCCAAGAAACATAAAAGGCAACCGTATTTGATGTATACCCAAAATAAATGCTAAAAGTTTTCTCCTAATAAAATGGTTAGGTTTCCGTAAGTTTCCTTCATGGAAACACCTATTGCAATGGAAGGTTTCTATTATGTAATAGAACTGTTTTCACACTGGCTTTCAACGCATCTATGAACAATAATAACGATGTATTTCGAAAGCTTTAAAAAGTTTATAAATACCACTGCAGTAGATCAAATTCCCGTCCATGCTATTGAATTCTGCAGAAGTTGCTGAGATAGAGCCGCTGTCCATATTTAAACGGATACCCAGTATGTGTTTTAGATTCAAAAATAAGAATCCAAACCTTTTCCCTTGTCATATTTTTTTTTTTGTATTTTTTTAAATTTTTTTTGCCTATCAGGATGATTTGTATTAAATTTTTATGTTCTTATGCAGAGAGCACATTATACAGAGTGTTTAAAGTCTTAAACACTCTGTATAATGATGTTATGGGTGCAGTCAAACGTATTATATGTAAAGTTGCTAATTGCTAGAAGGGCGTATAAGGCATACATTATTATTAAAACGCTATTATAATATCGAAATAACTATCATTTCATTAGAAAAAAAAACCTTCGCTGCATTATTTCTTATAAGGAAAAAGAATAAAAAATACTAATTTATACTCTACATTACATTAAATAAACGCACGCGCTACTGAGAGATATAAAAATGTTCTTAACAATAACGAGATCAATAAAAATCTGGCACATTTACATCTATCCTTTCCATTTACTTAATTATCTTGAACATAATAAACGAAGGTTAAAATAATTTAGTATATCCATAAAGGTCTATACCATTTCACTCATCCAAGTCTTCAACGGACTTATTGTATCGTAATCCTACGCAAGTACTTCAACGGATAATTATCGTACGTTTATGTTGCTTCAGTCTATACGTAAGAAGATTCTTTCTCTTTTAATCTTACCAATTTCCATATCTAATATCACAATAAACTTTGTTGAGGGACGTTAGCTGGTACGCGCCCAAGTATTACTTACGATACATTATACCCAAACGTTACGTACCTGGTCAGGACGAAGCTTTACATTAGAAAATCTGTTCATCTATACGACGTCACGTCCCACGAGCTAATTTCGTTTTGAAATAATTACGTCCCGAATTGGACAGGCCACCATGTTACACAATATACCCGTACACCCAACGACAACAATCTATTACAAATTACGACCGTCTTAATTGATGGACCAGATGCAAGTCGTTATTGATAACGCAAGCCAAGCGTGTAATGGAAAAATGTTCAGTAATTTTAAATTGCTTCAATGTAAGCTAGCGGTATGTAGATGTATCTTGCATCCATTACTAACATGTTGTCGGCATAATAGTTATGAATTATTAGAAAAATATATGTGGGAATGTTTTTTTATGATTTATATTGACATACGTACGAACCTTGACATGAAAAAGCAAAGTCAATCAGCGAATCTCTGAGGTTTTTTTAACTTTTTTTTTGTATATGCTAATTGCATCTTTAGCTCTTTTGTTTGTGCTTTGAGCTATTTAAAATACCTTGTTTGGTGTTACATATAGCTTGGAAGCTTGGAGATAGCTTTATAAAAAATATCCAGGTAGTATAATTGCGCGGTTCCTTCGAAAATTCCAGTTATTTCTAACAAATTAGAGGCGAGATGGACGCTTTTTACGGGGATCCTGCATTATCATTTAAAAGAGACAAATTTTAGCCGACAGAATTTAAAGGTAGTCGTACCAATCTGGTTGATAATGAATTGCGGCCTTCACCAAATTGTGCTAGGTGACCCTCGAATTAAGGTTAAAGAGGTGGGCCGTGGTCACCTTGCAAGAACGCATTGATTGAAGATTTGGGCATGCAAAAGCTAATATCTCGCTCACTCAGTGTCAAAGCGAAATAATTTGGGGTTTTGGAGTCGATTAATTATTAATTGTAACTGTTAAACTCATTCAGCCAACGTATAGTCGAAACAGCTCTGAAGGAGCCACCTAGGAAAGTGATGGCTACTAGTTTTTGGGACAGTCGCATGGAAGCATCGCTTGGGAAACTACATAGACTTAGAAGGAGATTCTGTTGAGAAATAAAACTGAATGTTACAAAAAGAATACTTTATGCGTTAGATTATTTTGGCTTGTGTCAAATCTCCACCCCGTAATCTCGTAACAGATGCACAATAGTTCATTGTAGTGACAACAAATAATAACAAGTGACTTAGATAGTTTTTTGTCATTAAACCTCTTGTAAACAGTATTTCTTTAAACAAATTATTCCTTCAATACTGATCATAATTTCTCCTCCGATAATTTAATTCGTTTGAATAAATACAATTTTCCTATCATCAATTGTATACGAAATAATATATTTAGATACAAAATTCTCATAAAATACCTATTGGAGAAGTTAGAATCTTTTTACAAGTATAAGCATCACAGAAAGGTTTTAAAAGAATAAATACTTATAATGCCACGAGCTACCACAGCTCCCTGAATTGTGGATTACGCTTTTTACGACGCTCTACTAAAGGAAAAAAGTAACCACGTCCAGACGATGTTGTAAATTCTGTACGTCTTTTTTGAAAGAAGAAGCACTTTGAAACTAACTTTCGCAATGAATTATAAACACCCATTATCCTTTCTAAAACTGTATATTTCACCCCAATGACACATGTACCCTTACATGTTGTAACTTGACGTTAAATGGAAGTTCATTTTTCTAGATAATTCCAGAGAAAATACAAGATTAGATCTAGCGGGTATTTTTTTATTGGTTAGACGTAATTTTTTTCAGTTAAAAACATCTCTTACATCTAGAAACAAGTTCTAAACACTACGCAACGTTCAGCAATGTCGTTCAGTACTCGGAGACTTTATATGGCGCGCTGTATAAACGCTAATGCCATCATGAAAATTGCAAAACGAATACCGCGTCAATACGGAATACAAATCACCCATATGCGGCACCGTAGCGTCTCGTAAAAAGTTACTGTATTGCCGTTGGGATACCATCCAGTATCCAGCCGAAAAACCGTCATTAATTTTTCATATCGGTCATTGATGAATTCGATGCTATAGTTGTTAAATAATAACCTATATAGGAAAGACTATATGGAGAAATGGAGTAAGTTATTAATGAATTCTTACAGGCGATTTTTTCTTTTCTTTACACGTGCAATATTGAGAAAATGGTCTTCTTAGCAAGACTTACTGGGCGAAATAGAATGGTGCGTGTGAATTGTGCATATAGAAGTTTCTTTACTGATATTTTAAAATTTAAATGAAATTTATTTCAATTTACTGTCAAATATTAATTAAATGTTATCTTTTCCGTCGTAAGATTTTTTTGATATATTCTCTTCCATAAAATGGACATAAGCTGCTACTAATCTAACGTCTTTTTTTATACCTCCCAACTTGGGACTAATTCTTAATCGCCGAAAAAAACTTGATTAATCGGTGTAATTCTTTTTTTTTTGTGTTTTCGACAGCGAACGAACATATCCTTGATTATTAATGTTCGCTTGGAGTCACCATATTGAATAATCCGTGTGTAAAATAATTAGAAAAACCGACTAAACCAAGTTTTGGAAGCTTCAAACTGTCTGTCGGCATTATCTGGCTTGTCGCTGGCTTACATGGAACTCAATTTCTTCCAAATCATAAATAATAACTAAGGCAGATGCAGCAACACAGAAACACACCTGTCGTTTTTCTGTAGTAAGTAGACGCGAACCATAAAAGGACATCGAGAGAAAGTTCGCCTGTCAAACGTTAGTTCGATGACTTATCGTTGGTTATCGTGATGGAGCCAGTAACAAATTAGAGGACTTCGTGAACGCTGCGCTATCGTATCTAATACCTACGCGAAGTTGTGACCAAAAAAAGAAATACCGGCGAGTCATCCTAAATTATTGAATAAGAGTTTAGTCAAGTGGAGCCGTTTTCATACAATAAGGACTGCCAAAAATAAAATAGAAAGAGCTATATGGGCAGAATAAATTAGAGATCTCTTGTAAATAATGTACTTACAGGATGCTTCAGAAGGGCAAACACAAAAGAATTACTACTTTACTGAAACTCTTCTATCGAGAATGCTTTTATTGTTGAAAATAGTTTAATTTAAAAGATACGTTCCCGAAATTTTGTTTAAATTCGTTCATAAAATCTGTGGTAAAATCGGGAACATACTGTTACGCGGGGCACGGCATTTTGTAAATAAGGTTTTAGTTTAAACATAACATAAGAACTGGATTTTTATTGAATATAAAGCCGACGTATCGGCACACTTCGCACCACAGAAAATATTTAATTAATTTGAAAGAACTGTTTCGAAAATTCGTGTTATTTGTCCGAAACTTATGTTTTGACTTTGCCACTTTTTTCGAAACTGTCTGTATATTGCAAAATACTTCTACAATGTAAAGTCAAACGGCTCAGATATGCCTAGAAGGTCGGTTTCTGATAACTAAAAGGACGAATTTTGTTATTATTCTTGTTTTCTCAAAGCGTTTTACACCATATTTAAAGTATTTCCTTTCTTTGCCGGCCACTGTATAAGTAAAAAGCAAGATAAAAGACCAGCATCTTTGAATGATACCCAAAAAGACAAAGACGATCTTATCGAAATGGTTAATACATATACGTCGCGTAGTTTCTCCGTCTGAAAAATAAGACGACTGTATAAAAGACGCATATGTTTCTTTGATCCTTTGTTAGTCTAACCAGGATTGAAAACGGGAACCGACGTAACGTCCCACGTTAATCAGCGGATTTGAAATTTCCGTTTGGATATTTTTTCGCCATGCAACAAGCATCGTGAGATCTTTGTCTGAAGTTCCCTTTCACCGCTGTATCACGTAAGATCGGAGACTTTTTTCTTTACCTTTTTCCTTTACTTTAATTTCATCGATGCCATCGCAGTCGCCTTGAATGCACGTTCCTTTTTGTCTCTTTTTTCGTTCTTCTCCATCTTTTTATTCTTAGCCGGCTGTATATGCGGGTTGCTGTGGTTTTTATTTTCATGGGCGATTGCTACGTTTCGTTGCGAAGACTTCACGATCGAGGTGTGCTTAATTTTATTTATCACGGTCTTGTTGTGGCTTCGTACGATTGGATTCCGTGGAGCTTGCTACTACACGCGTAATTTTGGCGGTTATTTAAGGAGAAGCCCACGATTTAAGAAAAGGTAATCCGTACGAGGAGATTCATTAAATGAACATGTTTAAGGTTACAGCGAAGGATTATTACGTAAAATATAGAGAGTTTTCAGAATAATCTTAGCGTTTTGAATTTACATACATATGTAGATACATATACATTTTATTTTTTCGCCTCAAAGGTATTTACGAAATTCTGTTGGTTGGTATTTCAATAAAAGATGTAAAATATGGAGGATGTTCAGAAGATGTTTAAGATTCTTGGAATCGTTACTTCCTTCATATTGGAGTAGCAGTCGCATAACAACTCATGCAGATAGATTCAATTAAGATACAGTACGTTGCGAATGTAAAAAATTCCAGGCTTTCAATTCTGGGAGAAACTCAGGATAGGAAATCAATATGGAACTTCTTTTTCATAGAATATAGAGAAGTATTAGTAACGTTTTTAGATGATGGAAGTGTATTTCGAAGGAAAGGGTGCAGTTTTACATGGAAAGCACCAGCAAAAGGATTATTTTTCCATCCCGTACCCAAATTGCTTTCTTCTGCAATATTGTTTTCTTTTTGATCATATCTTGCGGTTAGACTCCGTGGAAATATGGACACCCTAATTACAGTTGACGTATTCATTTATTGTTGTAAAGCGAAAAGATAACGCATACACTACATACAACCAACATTAAAATTAATGAGCTCCTTTATCTACAAATGTAACATCATTTTTATTGGTTCTCCTATTTCACAAGCTTCTTCGGAGCGTCCAAAACTTCTCCGAAACATAAAGCATTCATAATATCGATATGCGTGTGTTCCCATGTCTGTCTTGAAGAGTTTCTTTTATCATTTCGCCAATTTATCATTTCCTTCGTATCTTTCGTCGCCATAACAATTAATTAAGCGGGTAAATAAACAGTGGCATAGTTGGCAATCGCGATAAATCCTACACACATAACATGACGACAGCCAGTTGTGCCATTAATTTTTATCAAAGCATATGCAGAAGGTTCCGAGTCGTTGCGGGACAGCGACCTCTCCCGCCTGTATTATACCATAGTTAAATAACTTCATTCCACGGACTAAGCCGCTATATGAGCTGACGCACGCTCTTCAACTAGTTCTGCCAACATAAAGTGACCTTTGTGAACGTCGAGCATATGAACGCGTATGAATTTGTAAGGCGCCATCTATGTTATATGAGTTGTCGTCAAGTGCAATCGGGACAATAATAAATGAATAGTTCTTTGGTCTGACAAAGTGGTCAGTTTGTGTAATGCAATTTTCGTTTATGTGGGTGTCATAACGCTTTACGAGAGTCGTCTGAAAAGTTTCCAGCCTAACTTAGAAACAAGTTTTGTTGTCAATTTTATTCCTCTATATGGTCTCCTTGTAGTCTATACATTTTTCCCAGCGATGCTCCAATCCCTACGATCCCTTAAATAGTAACTGGCATCTTGTTCTGTAGAATACACGTTTGCTCATTGGATGAAATTCTCTGACCTACGAGTAAAACTTTGAGCTTAAGAAACAGAAGAAAGACCCTTGGGGCTAGATCTGGAGAATAGCGTGAGTGATCTATCAATTCGTGAGTTTTTGCCATGGCGATCACTGAAGTTTGGAACGGCGCGTTATCCTATTGGAACAAAATATTCTTTTTCTTCAAATGCCACAATTTCTGCCCTCAGCTTGTGAAACAATGGTGCGTAATATGGTCGTGTTATTGTTTCTGCTTTTCCAAGATAGTCAACACATTCTGCGACTATCCTAAAAAACAACGACCATCACTTTTCCGGCCGATGGAACAGACTTGGCCTTTTTTGTAACTGATTAACTTTTCGCAGTCCAGTGTTTCGATTGTGCGACTTTTTTCTTTAACTCGACTGTTATCGACGCAATTTCAGCAGCCATCATAGGTTCCAAATAAATAGATTGGGATACATTCCGTCGTTGTCTTGTGTTGGATCAGCTACAGTGTTAGCCAATATGTCGCCAACAGAAACGAAATATTAGCTCAGCTCGTTCGCATTTAGCATAATTGTTCTTACCGAGTAAATGATAAAAAATATACATTTTTAAGCGAACAAATACGAAGAAGTTACCATATTCCAATTCTTACTCGACGTCAAGGGCTCGAACGTAATTACCACGCGGAAAAACGGAACGCGACTTTCCCAAATCGTATTTTTTTGATGAATCGACCGTGGAATTTGATTCCGCGGCACGCGAATTCTCGATAAATCTTTTGTCCGACGAGCCAAAAATTCCACCAGAGAGGATTCCGATTCGCCCAATAAATTATAATTGCGTTTTTAGTATGCGGGAAATTGAAAACCATTTATCTGAAAATAACACGCGGAAATTATGCGGGCGAAATTATGAGGATTTAGAAGAGGAAAAAAGTTCAAACAAAACCGTTAAACAATGAACGTCAAAAACGACTAGCTTTAGATATACCGAATGTTTTAGGTAATCAATGCAAATTGTCATCAGCATTTCAGAATTAAAAAAATATATATAGGGTGTTTCGCTTAATATAACGACGGAAACGTCACTTGAAAAATTAAATCTAAATAAAACTCTATAAGCTGTTATATATATATATATGCTACAACGAGTTAAATATTTATGCAAACGAAAACAATTGATTTTTCATTAGAAACCAAATACGTGCTAACCTATTCGAAAGAACAGCGACTTAAAAAAATTACCTAAATTTTCAGGAGACGGATTTAAAATTTCAGTGCCCGACAGACGATAGGTATAATTTGACGTGAAGGAGGGGTCGACACAGGTGAAGAGTCCTGCAGAATAGAGTTCTGGAGCGGTTTATACATCCTAGCGGTCGGTGACGTAGCACTTCTTCTAAACGACGTACGGTACAAAAATAAACTGTTTCTTTCTTTTAGAAAAAGTTCTTTGAATCTGTTACGTATTGACGCCTATTCATATATTATTTTACCATTACTTTACATCCCTAGAGGCGTAAAATTCTATTACATTCCGCTGTCGAGGGCAACTTTACCGTAAACAGCACTTATGTCCTTCCAAACAGGACAGTAATGAATGATTTACGTGGTCGGCGATAGAAGAAATATTTTATTAGTAATATGTCTCCCCATTTATTATTTTCTTCAGCGCGAGCGTAAGTTCTATAATGTTCCCTACTTTTACGCTTATCGAAAACCCATAAAAAGTAATTTGCAAATTGCTTTGAACTCTTATTTCTTATTATTTGTGTTCATAAATTACTGTCGTCCGCCGTTCATTACCATACAATCAACTCACTCAACCGTATATTTATTTAACGTCGCGATTTTATCGACAAAAATATTGCTGGGACAAGAGTTTGTGCGATGCCTGGCATGCAATACATTTTTCTCTATCAATAGAATTTCCTGTACCGTGCACTAGACAGGAACCTGGGGTGATTTTCCCATATTAATAGTCCATTTGTTATGGCATTAGATTGTTGGAAGAAGTTGGATATAATGAGCTACATGACTGAATTGGAATTTGGATTAAATTGGATCTTTTCAAATTACTTTTTAACCAAGAATTGTTATCCACACATCTATAAATGTATGTACAACGTGCAACTTAAACTTGAAGGATCTAAATTTCAGCTTGGAGCAAATCCTCCGGATATCGAACAAGCAGCGTACAGATTTCGGTGTGCCGTAATCACACAGAATTACACGAAATTGCAAGCAGCGATAATATCTCTTTCACCGATCGCCCTCTGCGACGTCGCCTAATAAGCTACCATCACATGCGCCACGCCACTAAACGGCCGCCTGTCTAACTACCACTGGTTCGAATTTCAATTTCCTCTTCGGCGTCTTGGCGTTGGCTAATCGCGTTCGAGTTCCGAGATAGGTGTGCACATAACGAAGTAAGCTATCGATTTGAATAAACCTTATCAGGAGGAGTCTCGGTGCGTCGAGATAACGTTAATTGGATACGGGAAGGTCAGTTCGCAGGTCATAACAATTAGTTTATCTCGATAATTCGAACGGCGATCGCTCGGCCACACCTTTCCCATGCACATGATGCGAGCCGATATGCAATTTTCGATTATAATAATTGCGTTCGAGCTTGCGTAGTCGAAAGTAATAATTCAGTGGGGTATTCTTCGAAGATGACTGGGTAAAGGGATGCGCAGTAGGTAATATGTGATCTTGACGAAATGAAGAAGTAAAGGTCAAGAATAGAATGCTTATAAGTAATGACACAAATGCGATAAAACAACCCCTGAGATGTAGTAAACCTCAGCAACATACAGCGTCCATCTAGAATTCACTTGCTTTTTTTTGTACTGCTTATTTTGGATAATGTCCCTGGATATCTTCATGTAGAATACGAAGAAGACAAGAAAGAAAAGGTTTTGCATGAGAAAAGAGAAAAGTATACTGCATAAAGAAGCCCCAAATTAATTTTATCGGTGTTTCAAAAGAAACGGCGGTTGCTCATATATTTTAATGGGGTAAAGTGTAATATTTTAGACAAAATGTTCAACTACAAAAACATATTAAATATTTTACACTTTTTCGATATCTCTAAACACACAATCTTAAAATCCATTGTGTTCTCTTAGCTTAAACAGACTACGACACCGGCCATAAAAAACCTACGAAAATATTTCTTCTTTACTCAAGTCGCTCCCAGAAAATATCACTTCGAAGTCGGAAGTCGCAATCCCTCGAATACGATACTCCATTCCCATTTACATATGTATTTATGTATATGGGAAAGTATCCCGGAAGAGAGACGACCGTACGTCCCCGAATCGCTCTTTCGCCCCTCCCTAATGGATCCTGAACATCCCGAATATCGCACGAGTGCCGTTTTTTCTAACCAAGAAAAAAGAGCTACATCTTACGCAGAGGAAATGATCGACAGTCAGTGGCGTCTTAGCGCGATGTCAGTGATATACGCCTTTCATCGCGTTCATCTTGAAAATCTGTCCGATTGGAAGGAGACGTGTTTTAAATTCGAATTATCGACTCTTTCCTTTTTTTCCGGTCGACTTTGCACTGCTTTATACTATCGAAAATTCGAAGGATGGAAAAAAGAAAGAGACCATTTTCAATAACACCTTTTTTCCTCGGAGGTTTCCAGCGTATGTAAGGTGTGACCCTCGCTCAGGAGGAAGAAGGATGAAAAATATATACCAACCGCACCGCTGCGTTAAATTCAGGCGTCGGGTTGGGTTCTGGTATTAAATTGCGCCCGTCTTTGTAAAGTACCCGCGTATAAAAGAAAAAGTGGTGTTGAATACGAAACAAGCGCTACGCGGTAGAAAAAATTAATGGAAATGGAAATTCGTATTTTATTTTGTAGATTCGAGGAAAATTCTATTACGGTTCTTTTTTTTTTGGTTTATACTTTCCTTTTCTTAAGTTCTAACTTTTCGTGAAATTTATCTTGACTGGATTTTATTCCGTGTTTTGTTGTTAATGGAATATAGACTCCGAGAGATGAAAAAAATTTAGCTATTACAGCCTTGCATTCTCACTACGAGCTCAATTAGGTGGCTTGAGTTATTGCACCATAACAATTTTATATGGCCAGAAGTGATCCGTTGCAATTGCGTTTCAGGAAGAGGATTATTCAGAACGTGCAATTGCTGAAATACAGGCTGTAAAACAATCAATAGTTACAATTACCGCAAAAGTATCGCAACAGGATGCCAAATTTGGGTCTTCGGGCAAAGATGTAGGATCTTCGTCCGAAGAGAGAAGCACGGGGGTGATTTATCAGTGGTCTGGGGATGTTTTTGTGCAGTAGGAACAGCCGCCTCGGCAAAAGTAAGCGCCACTATGCGTAAGGACAACTGCAGAAGAATTCTCTCCATTTCCTCAGGATTGCGTTTAATGAAGGAAGGTTTCATGTTCGTCTATAATAACATATCGCTAAAATTATTTGAACGCTCAGGCATAAGGTAAGGCCGTGGCCTCTCAAGCCTAAATGTGAATCCCTTGAAGTTGCAATGGGACGAAGTCGACAGAAAAGTAAGAAATCACTGTCTCACTGCACTTCTTTGGCGGGTTCTTCAATTGATAGAATGCCGAGTGCGGTACAAGCTGTGTTTGAAAGGAGAATATTGATGAGGAAAAAGATGTTTGCCAATAGAAGTGGAATTAATACATAAGTGAGTAAGTTATCGTGTGATTACAAAACAAAATACAACAAAATAGTTGTAATCATTCAAAATCAATCTATCATCTGCAGGCAAGTAGAATGGCGCCCTACAACCAGTTGCAAACACTGGTACATAAAGGAATACTTTAGCCTGGTATAAATTCAATGGAAGACGCTAAAGAGAAAAGGAGCAAGAATTGAATCTTGTGAAAACCCACTTCTTACGCTTCCAACTTTGAATTGGGCGAATTATATTTTATTAGTGACATAGGATTTTAGTAATTTCAGTAACTTTTTTCTTATTTCGTAAATTTCTTGTAAGTCTTTTTTTATACAGAATATCATGATTGCTAGAAATAAATACATTCCTCTGATGTACTAAATAAATCCGTTGATTTGAATATTCGTCTTGAGTGCAGCATACAGCTGTCGTAAAAATATTCTACCACCGAAGGTAACGATATCGTCAAATACTACATTCGAAAATTTGTTTCACAGCAAGCCACGAAACGTTTCTTATTACTACAGCAGCTTTTATCTTATTGACGTAAGCGGTACAAGGTAGTATAAAACATAATCTTTTATTTGTCTCCAAATATACGAAGAGAAAGACAATTTCTCAAATCTACTTTCGTAAATGCGAATCAGTTTCGGCGATCACATTTCTAGACATTTATCGCTGTCCCATATATCGAATTTATCGCTCGAAGATAAACCTACAAAATATTGATTCTTGCATGGAGGCGCATTTGTCGTGAAAGCAAACGTCTATCGCTTTCCTCGAAATTTACTCGAGATGCTTAAATTTAGGGAACATAAGCCAATTCTGTCGTATTATCGGAAAGCTTACCGGTGGAGGAAAATCAAATAATTCCTCCGATACAGATGGTTTTACGTGCTCTATTCGGATTCTGTGGAATTTCTTACCGCTGGGAAGCGAAACAACGCAGTTTGATATCCATAAATATCCGTTGAAAATGGTAAAAACGAAAGAGAGGAAAGAAATAGAGAAAAGAAACTACACGTTCTCTCCGACAAATGCCAAATAAAATTCTTTGTCGCTGAAGTTGAAGAACATCGCATATACATATGTTCCGGTTTCTTTCTTGTAATGCCGTCCACGTCCTTGTCACTGACTTGAAATCGAATTGATGTGTCCTTGTCAGAAATGAATGCAAGTGGAAGTACATATCGGGTGCGGCAACTATCTGTATGCGGTGAATTACAGCTTTTAATGGAAAATGTTCAATGGATCATAAATTGCTTAGAATCAAGTGAAATTATTTTGTAATGTACAGGGTGTTTAATTTCTCTGGTACGTCGTTTAAGTTTGCAATTTTAAATGGAATACCCCATATATTACTACATTTTTAGATACCCTGGAAGAATTTTTTACTGTAATTGTGATAATATGTCCAAGTTCACCATTCAATATCAAATATTTCTATTTTATCATACAGGGTCATTTCGAGGCGTTAATCTAATTAAATAATTCGGAAAGGGAGCGCCAGCAATAAACTTGAGTGTCTTGTTCTGTAAGATCTCGCGGCTGCCGACAAGATAGAGCAGCATTTGTAAGCATGAGTCTGAGATACGATGTGTATATTAGCAGTTTTGTCTTTAAGTCTAGCGGAGAATTTAGAAAGAAGAATCACTAGCGCATTTTTGATCCGGAAAAATTTCTCCTCGACGTGGTCAATATGGAGTCCGACCAGGACACCAGTCACTTAGCCGATGAATTCCCCCTTAAAACTCAATTTTTTCGGAAAGGGTCTTGCGTTGTACGAAAATCGAACCGCTACACTTTTCTCGCCATTAATAACTAATCTGCACTACGTCAACCACAACCGAAAAGGTTCTTCCGCTTAAATAGGATTCTACAAGTGAAACCAAATTCTTGCCGAATTCAAGCAGCTTGTTGGGGAAGGCTTCAGATCGAATAATCCGTCTTTTGCTGGGGTAAGGATGATTGCGTCCAGTAGTTTTGTGAGAAAGGATAACAGACGTATGGGGCGGTAGTTCTGAACACACACAGAAGCTCTAAATATGATATTAAGGCCATAGCGTGTGGAGCTTTTAGAAAATATCCTTTTTGCCAACAAGATGACGCTTCTTACCACAGCTCGAAATATTAACGAGTTTGAAATTGATTCAATTTTTTTTATTGGTTTACACAATCTCCATACCTAAATCCAACCGGGCATTTGCGGTATTTTGCGAAAACTCAAATAAAGGGTCACAACAAGAGATTCTAGGTACTTGAAGCCAAAATAAAAGAAGTGGGGAAAAATATTCCATCGGCGCATTGCGAAAAAATGGTAGGTACAACGTTTAAACGTACACAAGCAGTCATTAAAGCCCGTTGAGGTCATACACGATATTAATTTGATAATATAGTCACCATTGTAAGTTTAAGGTTTCCGTTTCCTCCGTTTTATTGGCTACGGCTGTATACCTCGTATTAATAGCTTTTCGAAAGTATTTACATATATTCAACATTATCATAAACTAATCCCGAAAAAGAACTATGCATGGAATTAAAAGCACCTAACAATTAAAATATCCACAGTTAAGCAACAGCGCAGTAATTGAAAAATAAGATTACGGCATCCTTCTAATTACAATACGCTTTCAGATTTGCATTTACAAAGTTTCATGTAAATTAATCGAAGCCGGCAAGCCGTATAGAAGTTTTAACATAGAATTCTTTCTTCGACAATTCTTTAGAACTCGCGCCTCGCTATGTACGAAGTTGAAACGCGGTAATTGAAATCAGCCGCAGCCACCGGCTTTACAGTCAGTAAGTAAAACGATTCGGAACAATCTCCGAACGTTTGTACCGCTGCTGCATTAAGATGCAAATCTTTATGTGTACGCTTTTGTCCGAGAAGGAATTTCAACGTCGGTTCGCGATAATTCTACGTAAACTGTGTACACAAGCATTAAGCAATTCACTCGTTTCAACAACGACGCGAATTAAAGAAAAAACTAAGAAAATACTACATTACTACTGTATAAGAATGAGAAACAGACAAAGATAATTTCGAGATTAATATATTAGAAAAGATCGGAAGAAAGATAATATTGAGATTGAATGCAAATTTTCCACGTCTTCGCTTTGGAAGAACAACTGTGTACGTTTATAGTTCGCAAAATCGGTAAAGTTGAAGCGTTTCGCCATTTCGAAATTTGGTGCATATACGTAATTTCCAAACAATCTATATAGCGTGCGCATATGACGTAACATAAACTTGATATCCAAGTCAGAGGTATAAATAGTTACGATCAGTTCGAAACGTTGTTGTAAGCTCTGCTTGTGATTTATAGAAGTCGTAATAAAATGTGTCCGATTTAGGATTTGCGGCATGCATCTAACGCTTTGTAACGCTATTGAAAACATGGGAAGACATCCTCTGGGTTAAAAGATTTCCTGCATGACGAAGGTTTTTAATAAAATCGTTATAACCACATGTACAGAAAGGTAGCTATTCTACGGAGAACATAAAACGACGCTTAAAATTTTAAATGAAAGAAGTGTCAATACAGCTACTTATTTTTCTCATTCTTATCAAATTGCTATTGCAAAGAAGCAAAAAATATGTCATATTCATTGCGCACCTAAAATTAACACTTTTGAAGACATTTAGAAACATATGTATTGTAACACAATTTTCTTCCAAAAAGTAGAGTGTCTAGCAAGCTTTATATAGTCTCTTGAAATGTTATCTAACTTCGGAGATGCGCAAGTTAATCATGACTATTAGGAAACAATCCAGCATTGCTGAAACATTGAATTTTTGTCTTCTGTGGATGTGTGGATTTGGCAGCTCATTTCTTGTAAATTAGAGCTCCTTTCGTCCAGATAAATCTTGCTGCAGTGCTTATGTACATTAAGAAATAATATCCTGCTGGACTTTCGAAGCCAGCCAATATGTACATATCTAATTCTACACGTGAATTACAAAAATATAAATGACTTCAAGCATCAATTTTTGGTTAACATGGCATTAAAATAAAAGGAGAAACAATGTAGCAGTTCTCGTTCGTTGCATGTTTCAAAAAACTCATTTAACCCATTTTCTTTATCTCAACGACCTATTTTGTTAATACTTGTTTCCCTTCTGCTCCGTTTAGAATAAATATCGCACCGCTTTTACAAATTTAATTATTTCACGCACCATTTACTCCCTCCTTCAAATAGGCTAGCTGTCGATAACAGTTGTTCTTCGTTCAAATCATTATTAAATACAATTACAACGATAAAGAAGCTAAAACAATTTCTGAACAGATAAAATTTTCACGTTTTTACATATTACTTAGATTTTTTCAATTTCGTCACTTTGTATCTGAAAATAAAGGCTATAATCTCAACGAGTGATAATAATAATAGTGAAATAATAATAGGTACGAAACGTAAAACATGTGCCCGCCTTACAATTCTCGTTCAGTTAGCCATGCTAACCATGCCTAACTGCCCCCTACCATCTTTCCCTTCTCATAAGATGTGAAGAAACTAAAATAATCTTTAAAAAATATAAAATTAGAATTAATTCTTACAACACGGATGAGTTTTTTTTTTGTATTGAACGAGTGAACGATACGGCACGACTTCGATAAGGTCTAGCCTTCCCTTTTAATCGGTCCACAGACTGCTGAACAAAATCCTCTAACTAATTTTATGCATCCTGCGGCTGTTTGAATGAGACATGGTATGCCCAGAAAAATTGACAACATTTTCGGAATCCAGTTTATTGTCATCTGTCAGGACTTTTGAAATCGCTTTGGTAGGAAGCATTTTAGTAGTTAGTGTTTCCCAATGTATGGCATCCATAAAATTTTGGACGCCAAAATTAAATCATCACAATTTAAGCTACCGCGAAGGAGTGAAGCAGTCACGTATCTTTCCTCGAAGGGCAAGTTCTCCGCTAACATGGCAGTTATATATTTTCACTGTGAACAAAAAACCTATTTCGTTGCATCACGGAATATATCACCTATTTGAGGCTATCTGGGCAAGTTCCGTCAGAGTTGTTGTAATTGTATCGAACTCCATAAGTGCATTTCAGCCGAGCTTCAATACGTGGGAGCCTAAATTTATACAATATTTTCAGATTTTCAGACGGGTTTTCACAGCCGAAGAATGCCGTTTGAGTGACATATTTTGCCAGGTTTGTGTTTTGCTCTTTTTTCCGCACGCTGGCTTTTACTAATTGCTTGACAAATTTCTAATAGATATAATTGGTTGGTCTTCAAATCGTCACGTGCCTTCGTTATATCTGGCAGGCAGCACGTTATGGCACTGGAAGCTTTGACTGGGAGGTCACTACTATTCAGCAATCAATTTGAGATTAATTCGTACAAAAACCAAAAGCTGCCTTTGGCTGAGTTGTTATTGTTATTATTATTATTATTACTCAATTTTTTGAAAACCGTAACTTGCCAAATTACCCCATAATGTTGTAGATCTCAAACTAATTGTGGCTGAAAATTCATTCAACACTACTAAATCAAAGTTCATATCCGCCTCATAAACACAGGACACGATTATTTTAAGCGAGACCGTTTAGTTCCGTTGTAATTAGAGCGAGATATTAAAAGCGGCAAAGTAAACCAAATATTCCATAAAACCGCTCGTTAAAGTCCTTTAACGATTCATTAACATCAGCGACAATAAACATTTTACTCCAAGAAAAAAAAAAAATTCCAAATATCGAACGCGCGCCATTCAACTCGAGATATCGACTGCAGCTTTCATTCACTTATTGGGAAACGGTTTTCGTCTGATTTATGGGGTTCGAGATTATGCTTGCAATGATTGTTTCGAATATGTAACGAATGAATGTATGCAGCGAAGAAACGCTGTAAAGGAAATTAAGTTTATTACTCCCTGTTGAGGAAAAAAACAGCTTCGTGTGGGTCTATAATATATCTGGTTTCTTGCTAATACACTCTTTGTCGACAAAGAGACATTTTTATATAGGTGCAATAGACTATTAGAAAGCAATAATACTTGTAGGCATCGTTTTTAAACCTTAATTGCTTTAAATCCTCGTACTGTTTCGTTTAAAAACTCAGAAAAACTATGTTAACTGAGAGAATTCTTTCAGCTATACAAAGATTTCTGATAAACGGCAGAACAATTTTTTAGCACGATGGAGCTTCTCCTTGTAGTACATCAGAAATTTTTAAACACTCATTTTCTTCATATATGGATTGGACGATTTGGACCGCGCTAAAAATATGTTTTCAGCTGTTACTTGTCCAGTACAGGAAATAAACATTTCTGACCTTTCACATTGGTCATTTTTATTTTACCGTTTAAATAATAATTTTATAACATGTTTTTTCATGTCAGCCTGTTATTGGGACTTTGCCTTGTTGGTTGGCCAATTCAATAAATAAATAAATAAAATCATGCAGTCCATTTAATTTAGTAGTACCCACTGACAAAGTCTACTAACTTAAAGAAGAAACGAAGATGAACTAAAACTATCTACTACTCCTGTCTAACGTCTTAAAGCTTGTTACATCTTGTAGAACATGTGAACCAAAGGTGTGTCAAAAATTATCAAAAAAGATGCACTGTGCAATGCTAAACATACTGACTTGTCTAATATACCGTTGTGTATCGATTAGGCAAAAAAATCTAGTTTTCCTATCATGGTCCGAAATACTTTACTGAATCTATTCTAAAAGCCTCACCGTATGCAATGCACAAACTAAGGTTCATATTGATTTTCGCAGCATGGCGTATTAGTTTACTGTATAATGTACAAAATCGGAAATTTGTCTTGGTTCTCTAATAAAACCACAAACTCCACAGCGGTATACTTGCAAAACCGCACAGGACGACTCATGGGATTAACAAGTTTCTTGTTACGGTAATGCTGGTATTAGAAGATTAATTTTTGCACAGATACATGTCTATATACGTTGCTCAAATAGAGCAAACTGTTTCGTAGAAACTAGAGCCCGTTTGAGGAAGAGAATCTAGCGTATAGAAACAATGAGAAAAACTTAACTTAACATATACATAAACGATTTTCAGTATTTCCAAGTCAAATATTGGTATTGATTGACCGCCAAATAAAAGCTTCAGTTATTGCTAGAGATGTAGTAATATTAGAAACAAGTGTTTTCAAAATTTTACACGAAGACTTGGAAATGGGCAAAATGTAGGCTCGATGGGTACCAAAGCTGCTCAGTCTCGAACAGGAGCTGTGTAGACGACAGATTTGGGAGGGGAGTTTGATTGCTTTGCCTCAAGACTTCTTTTATAGAATTATAATCAGGGACGAGGTTTGGGTACATTACTGGGACTCTCCCAGAAACGAGAATCCACACAATGGATCCATAAGAGCTCTACATTACCCAAGAAGGCGCAGACGTAGTTGTCTGCTGGAAAAGTGATGGCCATAGTTCTTTTGGGACGCGGGTGGTATTCTCTTAATTGGGAATACGCCAAAAGGAACAACAAACGAAGAATATCTACAAAGGTACAATTAGGAATCTGAAAATGACCCCACAATTATGTTTAGAAAACTTTGCAGGTACACGACAATTGCAGGGTGAAAAAGCATGAAAGTTCAAGCAGTAGTTAATGAATGCGGTTTTGAGGAATTACAACATCCATCTTACATCTTGACTTCCTCTCTTGTGACTATCATCTTTTTAAAAAAATTCGAAAACACTTTAGAGGGCGTCGCTTTTCATTGAATGATGAACTTTTTCGACGAAGGTACAGCGTTAGATTAGATAAATATTATGATAAGGATAAAAAATAAAAGTTTATTCGTTCTTTAAGTCGTTGTTTTCATAGGTACATAGATAACAACAACCTCGTAACATATTGAAAACTTGTTGTAATAATATTAGATTGTTTTACAAGAGTGCTTCATATATTTAATTTGAATAAACATTTTTTTAGAAAAGATCTGCTTTTATAAATGGGCAATGAAATGCGCAACCATTGGTACTTTCCCAAGATCTTTTTTTTTTCAAAAACACTAATTATTATTCAACGCTTCCTAGAGAATCCAACCCAATGCATTTTAATCTCTTACGCACATTCAAGAACATTCTTGATAGTATTTCTAGTCTACAAACTCGTCTATGCATACATACTCAATTTCTTATTATAAGGTCTTAAATTAACTCACCAGTGCATTGCGCGTAATATTGATGAGGCTGGAATGAATTATGAAAGCGCCCCAGCCTGCTCGTGCTGTAAAGATATACAAAACACATCGCCTTCTACAGATAAATCGCCTCTCTCTCTTTCGCTTCGTCGTTTTTCTTGCTTTCGCGATGCTTTCCATTTTCGCAGACCAATTAAAAAGGTACGACAGGGCTAGCAGCGCGGAGCCGCTATCATCAATTATATTTTTTGACCCGGCATCGTAAATTACGTCCGCATGTTGTGTGTGTATTAGTTATATATTGGCCGGCGGTATGGGGAGCAAGGCGGGCGGCAGACAAGTAGCAGTAGTCCGTGGCGCTTGTTCGTTGTGATATATTCCGGTAGAGGTGGCTCGATCGGCCCGGCGGATGATATTTATGGATGAGTTTTTTGCAGAATATATATGGACGTGAATATGTATTTATTTGTAGCGTCAACAGGAAAAATATCATTTTCCTTTCAAAATTGTTAAAAAAAAAGAAGATTTCTATAAAATACGACAAAGGGAGTCCAGTTGTACGCAGCGAACATGCAAACTTATTTTTGATCTTGAATCCCTAAGCAACTGATGTAAATGTTTTTCGGTACACCGGCTAAATGATTGAGTGTGCTGCAAGTATGTATGCTATGCTATTTTATGCCTATAATACGGAAAATTTACGGCTACTCTTCAAAATCTGAGTGACGTTTACGAGCACTTGCGTGAGTCGCTGTTGTTTTCGCTAATTTGACCTTCGCTCAGCTTTGATACACAGAAGTATTTTGAAAATATGGATGATGCTATACAAGGTGCAGTACAACGATCGCCGGTTAGAACTATGAGCAGAATCAGTTAAGGTATTCATTCGAAAATACGTAAGTATATTTTTTTTGCTATATACGAGTTCTCTTTCACTCTTTACAAATATTACAATTACTATTAAAAACAAGTAAGGTACGTCGAAACAATAGCAAAGCAATCTCAGAGCAGAAAGAAAATAAATTACAAAATGCTCTTGCGTTCAATTCGTTTCTTTTGAACGAAAGAGAATTACCAAGAAATCGACGTCGTTTTACTACACACACTACATATGCTCGGAAAAAAGGAAGGAAATTGACAACTCGAAGTAAATACGTTAAATTTATTGATATGAAAGAGGCACGTCATACCGAAAGAAAAACGGTAACATAGGTTAAAAAAAAAATAAATTTTCTAAATCAAAAAAGCAAACGCTATTCCGCGAATTGATGAAGAGAACACGAAATACGTCCTCAATGTGTCGATGTGAGCAGGGCCGTATTTTGAAGAGCTAGAACACAAATAACAAAAATCCAAGAAGCTAAATCATTCGACACGTTGAAACAAAGGCTTACATTAAAAATTATATCTAGTTACACAGTGTTTTAGGAAGATTTGTAATAACCGATCATTTCGAATGAAAAAATACGGGAATTTAAAAAACACCCCCTTATTAAATTTCTTACTACGCACCTGATCGTGAAAAATGCGCCGCCAGGTTATTGTCAACGTCTGCTTATATTTCATAACACGCGGCGCTTAAAACCGTTCCTTCAAGAGCTAGGAACAATATATTCCCTCCTATATGTTGCGAGGCTATACCTTACGAGCTGCCATCTTCTCACTACCAATAATAAATATGAAACTTTAGCGTTAAGCGAACTTAATCCGAAAACACATTCGCCTCGCTTCTCCTTGGTTGCCGGAGTCGAGGGTCTCCCGAATTTATTGCAATCGCTCTTCTGCAGGAATGACTTCGACGCTCAAAAATCAATATCGAACCTCTTTCTTTTAAGGATGGTAGAACAAGATCGTGTGTGTGTGATGTTATATGGGACGTGATAACAGACCTCTTTCGTCATATTATGTATAGGAAAAATGTTAGAGATAGAGAGTATATGGGGACCAAAATAATATTGTCTAATTTGAATTATACAACTGATCCTGTATTTTTTTGCAGCATTTGTTCCTCAAATCAGGAGAACGTAACATTGGTCCTTTGAGCCGGATATCGCTCTGTCTTTGGTAAAATTTAAAATTCAACGCAGAATTTTTCGACACTAAGGCAAATTAAGACATCTCTAACACAGGCAGGCAAATTTTTAATATGATTCAAGAAGACATGCGAATCTGACATTGGCGTTGCTAAACGTGACAACTTCGATGAATGCCTCAATTTCTAATCTCGTTTCAGCAAAGATTTGAATCTTTCGTGAAATCTCATCTGAAACACTAGTACGACCCAGCAGAAGTCTGAGATATCTTCGCCAGAAATAGTTACCTGCCAACATTTTCTGATAATCATGAAGATTCAGTTCTTTCATATAAAATAATAAGCAACGTATCACTGGCAAAAAATTCCACTAATTGAAATTGCAACTATAAAATAGTAATGAAAACACACGTATATAGAAGACCTTACGAAATGCAAGTTGAAGGGGTGAAGATTTTACACCCCAGAGAAGAGAGTGATAGCGCCGAACACTTTAACAAAGCAAGACTTGTAGAACGCAAATATTTCGTGGCAGAAGCAATGGCATGCGTGTTTGCGCCCCCCAAGAGATGAAGACAATGGACATTCTTCAATTTTATTTATCATTACTTTCGAATACTACCCCGTATCTCATTTCAACTTTTTATACTTATAAATAGCTTCCTGCCCCTTCTTCTTCATTAACTGTAGATTCTACGAAAGTCCAAGTATTTTATTTATTTATTTCACACCATGTCGTACATAAACATTCAGCAGCTTTAAAAAAACATTTTATACGCCGAACAAAACTCCGGCGCGGCGGTACTTTTCAAAACCATCGTTTTTTAATATGCACCTGACAAACATGCGTTTGTTCCGTTAACACTATTTTTCAATTTCACGCGAGTTTAGGCGTTGCCAACGGCAAGCGGAAGGGTAATTGTCGTTTTTTGGCAAACATATGCGGGTAGGTATTGCATACAAGCCCCTTGTCCCTTCTAGCATAAGGCTCAGGGATGCGCGCGAGTTCTTCCGCTACGTTCACGTTGTTATTTTCATTGTTTTTTTTTCTGGGCACGTTGCGCTGTCGTTTCAACCGGACATTAATCAAAATTCGCGAGATCGCCGTCCAAAAGAGTTCAGCGGACCGGACTGGACCGGGGCAGAATCGAGGGACTCAACAATAAGCGTGCAGTAGACAAACTTTGACGCGGTAAAAAGCCGAACAAAAACGTATATCGGTTTTACCGTTTCGGGATGCCTCTGCATGTACAATGTGAGGTACTTGAAATGTCCGGTTTACATAAGGATCAATTCTAAGCCGAAATGATTTCCTGGGCTGACCCCCTTTCTGCACCTACTTACTTCGTGGCTTGCTGATGCGTTAGCTATGCCTCTGTGTAAAATAAGTCGCCTATGTTAAAAATCAACTGTCCAAAAAAAATAGAATCTTTTTGATACCTTAATTTGTATTCCATTTTGTTAAATAAACTCTAATATGACACTTGAGCATTTATTTAAAAAGAATTAATTTGGGCCGCAAATATTTAACTTACGCCAAATAAAAAATTAACGGTTTATATGAAGAACAATTTATTGGTTTTCTGGATTGAAAGCCCTGTTTTTTTAGTGCTTTCCGAACCGTTTCTGGACAAACACGTATTTTTCCAAAATTTATAAACGTACTAGTCAATTCGCGAAACCCTAGCGAGAATTCTTTCATCCCAATATAACCAATTTAAATCATATTCATATATCTTCTGAAACTGGTTTATGCTCTATCTCGTCGCCATTTCTGCCGATCTTCATTACTTTTACTGCACTTTTTTCCCAGATCAGTTATCGGTACCAGTACCTTTGCTTCTTGAGCCCCTTTTTATTTATCTAAAGACTGCGACGAGTCCCGAACATTTTGATTGTCTTACATCGTACACATTCGTACGTAGGTGAATGCTAGCACGGCATCATGTACTCTCTCGCCAAATGAAACTGGTATTGACATGTTTATGGAGTTTACGCGCGTTATCGCGAAACCGAGAGGAACAGCAGCGAGAAAAAAATCCCGGCTAGAAAGAAATTGAAATTGGCGCGCCATGCTGGGACGCAGTGGATTGTCACCGCAGCTAATTGAATTGGAAATCAACGAGCGAGCGGATCGAAATATCGAACGCCACGAAAAACGAAGAAAAAATGAAACGGAGCCAGGAGAGGAAGTAAAGTGGCGAGAGAGAACCGTGTAAATATTGACAGGACGTTTTTCAAATCTAATGGTTTAATATTTTCCTTTTTACTTGAGAGGGAGAAATTAAAGAGGAAGGATCTGTTGTATTATGGCTATTGTGGACCTTTTCGCTTTCTTCTTCTGGCTGCTTTTTTTTACAATAGTAATTTGGTGAGGTTGGAGTTGGTAGAAATAATCTAGAAAATGGTGGATAAAATGCATTTTAATTTAGGCAAATATTGCTTTTACGTGATGATTTGTGCCTGTTGATAACGGAAATGCATATTTACGCTAAGTGTTGAGAATTGTCACTAATACGAGGTATTCTCTGAAACGAATCTATATTACGTATTGTTATTCGCCACTGTACTTGAATTACGTTTAGATGGCCTTAATTCAACGCCCTTTTGGAAACAACTTTCAAATATTGCACAAATAGCAATGAATAAGGTAAAATTAGATGCAAGTAGTTGTTGTAGGTGTTGACTCTATGCGAGGACATTGTAAGAGTTGGACGAAGAAAATTTGGTCTAAAATTAGATACTGTTGTAACGACATTACTGTAAAACAGAAAATATAAGGAAAATTTGAAGCAAAACATACTAGTACAAAATTAGGAGATAGCATTGATACCTGGCTCGCACACACGGAGACGGTAGGAAAGTGTTATTAATCTTCATCGAAAGCCTTCAATTATTCTAATACGCATAAGAGCACCGTTACAATATCACTTCACAAATGCGCACTGGTGAGCCGTAACACGGTAAAACGCGCATCAGTACAGTCCAACTATATTATTACATTCATTAATTCTCTGTGAGAATAAAGGATCATTGCCTCATATATCGCAATGTTCCGAAGGAGCGAATTCAGTGACTTCCGAGATTAGACCAGCAAATAAAGGACGTCATTATAATTTAATAAACTATTTACACAGTGACTTAGTAAGAAAGTACTCCTCACGAAGACTTTTGCCGGTTACTGTATGTAAATGTGATTGCATGTATAATCTGGTAAAACAACATCCTCGGTATAGTTCCGTACAATCATAGTACATGACACACACGTTCAGGTAATGGGGTCGCGCAGCTGGTACGAAACGCGTGACAGATAGGAGTCGTTTTGACAAATGAATCGCGTTACCTATCGACCTAGGACGCGGCGGTTGCTGTTAACGTTTAGATGTTACGGCGTATTGCCATTATACGTATTATTAGGTTCATTGGTCATTCCAAACAATTGAGACATTTACATCATGCTCAGGCAATTAATTCCATACGGTCGCACAATCCGTGCAATCAGAAGATCATTTCTTTTTTTTCTATTTTAGTCGAAAGAAAATTCTTTCCACGTAGTTCTTTTTTTATTTTCGGGAACAGATAGTAATCACTTTGAGCTATGTCTGGACTACAGGATGGATGATGCAAAGTATCGAACCCACTTTATGTACGGCAACCACCGCAATGCGACCCTTGTGGATGGAAGCACTGTCGTGCAGGAGCAGAGCACCTTTCAATTTTCCTGTTCTTCCTTTGTTAATTACTTGTTTTAGCTTTTAGCTTGTAGCTACACTTTCATCTTCGTGATCTATCAACACAATTCCTTCTGAGTCCCAAAAAACTTTAAACTTTTTGGGTGGTGGTGCGCCTTTTTATGCCACTTCTAATACCAAGTTTTCGACTTTTTGCATAAGTTCTAAAGTAGTCACTTAGATAGGTCGCCCTGGCCTTGGGTCTTCTTCAAGTGATTCTCTACCTTGCTTAAAGAGACTGCGCCAACCCCGGCATCCCGCAAACTTAAAAACGTTCCCTCGAAGGTAAATTTTACACGGTGGCATCACTAGAACACCAGATAGCCGTGAAATAAATAAGGAAACCACCAGAGCGCAAAGGGTTAACAGACAATGTAACAATTTGCTAAGAGGAAATTGTAATTTCTATGGCACAGATCGTAACAAAAAGCATTAGTGCTTTGAAAGTCCAAACGATTTCAACTTTTGAAGAAAAATTTAATGGCCAACTCTTCATTTCTTCAAGAGCTTTTTGGAATCGATGACGATTTTTCAGGCAATACAAATGTGATATGCATCGCATAAAGTATTTAATTTTGTCGAAAGCAGCGAATAAGGATAAAGGCAAAAGAATATTATATGTGGTATCTATATAGACACCATATGGCTCAATGCTAAAATTATTTTAAATCTTCTAGAAGTTCTTACGACTAAACTGCTCTATTTACTGCTTCTACGTAATTCCATCAATTCTTTGTAAAAAAAGGCCGAGAACAAGGAACAAGAATATCCATCACGGGAATCCGGCTCTCGTCGTTTTTGATTTATCTATTACACGTTAGATCATGCGGAAATGATCTCGTTGCACACGTATAGGCAACCTCACCTCCTCCATCATCTACCTTGCTGTGGCTGCTGTTGCTTCCGTCGGTGCAAGGTTGTAATCTCATCGATCGAGCGTATACACAGAGCCTGTTTGTCGCATTTTTGTAGACGTCTTCGGTTTCCACGGAGAGTCTGCAATTGTGCAGAGCGACGTCGTCGAGAACGCTTCGAGGAGTAATAAGAACCCTACGCGTTGTGGCAATTACTCGGGCTCCGGTAATTATTTCGAACGTCCGGAGCGGTCATTTGTAAAGCCCGTACGTTACGTTAGAGCGAAAATGTAGAGAAAAAAGCGTACGTACGTACCTTTTGACCTCCGTCGGCCGGTCGGCGGATGAAATATTACTTCCTTGGAAGCCGGTATTCATTATGCGATGTTATCGGCAGGCATCTAAACAGCAGCCTTTGGATATTTATCGCTGAATAGATAGGCTTTACGTGAACCGAATGAAATTTACAATCGATTGCTTTATAGCGTATACAATCGTCGCAGAGCGAGTTCGCAATTTCATTTTCGCGAGTTCAAAGGTGGCAGGTGCTATGGAAGTAATCTGAATTATTTTTGCGGTTGTAGTTGTACGATGTAGATAATGATTTTGCGGCCTCTTGCGAACGTAGTTCTTTCAATAAACTTGATCTACCAATCCGGAAATGATGTTGAGTAGGTTTAACAGGGGAACACCGGTAACCCGAAAGTTCAGATTTCGATGAAACTATAGAGACAGAAAGAGTATCATGGTATAAGAACAATGCATTTTTTTAGCGGCCGATTCAATAAATTAATGGTGCATCTTCTCCATAGATATTAATGATCCTGTCATCAGCATTTTTGGGTCCACTTTCCCCCTTCGTTAAGAACTTGATAACACTTCTTGCGTTCTGGCTGAATTTCACTGATTTGTTGTCGATTAAACTTTATAAGAAAAACACAATCATTTGAATATGAACGAAACTTGATCAGCTTGTATCTTCGTTTCGTGTCTAAGTAATATAGCTATGGGAGTCCCGGGAGAAAATTCCTGCCATGTAACTTCTATTGGAAGTCTAAATTCACATGTTATCTCTACGAAACATAAGTATACATAAATCATAAGTCATAAGGAATTTGTTAATCAAACGAAGTTTTGACAATTGTAGGTAAGTAAGTCTTTATATTAGAACGTCTGATAAAGATGCATGGAAATCCTAAAAAGTAAGTTCTCTTTCTAATCATTATAATATTACCATATTTATATCCTTCCATCGTATTAGGTACTTACTACAGTTTGTATACCTTCGCATATATTCGGAGTGCAAATATTGTTCCATACCTACAGTCCTAAGCTGGCTTTCGACCGTCGCCATGGTGTGATGATTTAGTTTAACGCTCATCCTCAAGTGTGTTTTTGTTTAATGGTAGCGATGAAGTTTGCCGTTGAGTGGGGTTATTTGTATTTCAACTTAAGCGAGGATGCCCGCGTGATGTAATGTAATGGTAAGATGGGTTGGAACTACTGCTAAGGTTGTCAATATTAACCTACGTACCTGTACTTGCCAAGGCGTCAACAAATTCGTTATGTACTTAACGTGAGGTGTTGGCCCAACGTGGTGTATAAGCTTATCGTAATTTCAGGAGACTTCAACGCTTAATTTAATAATTGGAAGAAACCTTGATAAAGAAAAATATGTCTTATTTAATATTAAGTAAAATAATCAATATCTTTTAACCGCTAGATTTTAAAGACTAGGTAATCGATGGCTGCATGGACATGAAAGTATAATGGTCTAAATTGTAACGTTTTCACGATAACCTTTTTACAATCTTTTTTTTGATTAAACTACAAATCAGAACTGACAGAATTTTATTTATTTCTGTTTTTTTGTGGCGACGGCCCAACGAGGTGTATAAGTTTTCTTCTCATCAATCTTCTCATAATATAATATAATATATCTCATATATATTGCTATTAGTAACATTCCTATGTCCTCTGCGACATAACATTACTTTGATTCCAATGGCTTCATTTCCAGCTGATTTGAGTCTAGATAACCAATAAATTACGAAGGAATCATCAAAAATTCATTCCACGAACATTCCAATTCACATTCTTTACAACTTCGTCGCACTTCGTCATTTCCCAGTCACCAATTCGACCTGGTTACTCAATTGATAGCGAAACAACATGGGAAAGAAGGCGCTTTCACTCGCTGCAAACAAATACGTAATCCCGTTCGGAATGCCGCTGGATTTTTGCATCCGGTGCTAACCTACGTACAACCGTTATTTCTGATATATTTGCAATTACCGTAGTGGCATTCTGAACGCAGTCAATAGATATGTACCTGTGTGCATAGGTAAAATTCTTAGAGCGCGTTATATTATGCGTTTTACTTGTGACAAAAACATAAAAACGACATACCAGGATTTCAGCTATGTGCAAGTGATTGTCAATACTGCGAAATTGATGTAATTGGAATTAGGAAACGATGTGGAGATGCTGGTTTTATTGATTGGATTTCGTTCCATCTATTTAATTTATAGTATTGCGTATATTACACTGAGAAAAATTATTATTTCCAGGTATTACAGATATAATAAATGGTATGAACGCAGAGACAGCAATGCATTTTAAGCGGAGTAAAAATAAATCACGACAATTTTTTTTTTTTAATAATTAAAGTTATTAATTTAGAACTAATGATATGTTTGGAATAAATTATTTCATCTATATGTCCGCATATTTGCTGGTTCTTCTTGTTCTAACTGGACACCACATAATTCTTCTTTCCTTTTCTTCCTCATCGGATTTCCAAAATATTAATCTTAGCTTCTATTACAACATTCATTAATTAATAATAGCCTATTAAATATACTAATTTATAATAGCTCGTATCCAATTCGCTTCAACACAAGAAAACAATTGACAGAAAAAATTTGAAATACATTCCTACAAGGAGAGGAATAAAGGATTGCGAAAAACGCAGCGTTTTTTTTATGTGTTGGGATTGTTTGGGCGCATCGCGTTAAATAAACGTGACATTCATTCAATTTCAAAGAAGCGCTATGTTTTAGGCAATCGTCTATTCCTGGCCTAAAATTAGAAAATATCTGGATGCGATGAAAAAATTATTCAATAACAAAAAATTTTGTTCCTTCCATTATACAGGGTGTTGCATGACGTACCGTATAAAGCTATAGTTACGGACATAGATATGATGTTAATAAAGCATCCTATGATTTCAAAAAATTGGTTTGTCAGTCCTACACTTGTCAAATAAGTTCGGAACTGTACTTTAAATTTATTTGCAGAATGCCCGTGCTGTTTTCGAATGAACAGTGTGCCGATATTGTGTACATTACTGGATGTTGTAATGAAAAATTGCGAGATGCTTCGTGTTGTACTATGTATTGATGCTGAAGGTGATCGTAAGGTAGTCCTGTTGCTTTTGTTTTCTTTTTTTTTCGTTGTAAATATGTTTTATTTTTGCAATAAAATACTGCTAAATATTATATTAACGCCGTATCTTAAGCATTGAATGGTTGTAACTCGGTAACCACGACAAATTGGACATTTGTTCATTATACTTGAAAGGACTTCGGGAATATGCTCCTTAAGTTTGTACAGTACATCATGCAGCACCCTGTATACATAAAAATAGCAACATAGTCCATTAATTTTTGCGACTCAACCCAGATCAACTCGTAAGTGGCAAGCCAGTTTTGCTATAAATTAACGCTAGAAGCTATTTATCGAAAAAAAACCTGATTTCAAAACACCATTAATGATCAGAATAATGTCCGCATATCAGTTTTTTTAGGATTATTTTTTTTTTTAACACTTACACAATATCGTATACCTACTAACCTACGTGAGTAATGTAAGAACTTAATAGCCGACACTGCCATATAAGTACAACATCATTTGCATCAATAGCTAAGTTTTTTTTTTATGTCAACTCTCATTCCCTTACACGGCATAAAACCTCTTTACACGCGTTTACTTTCTACTCAAGTGAAAAAAAAAACACTAAGAAACGACATTCACTTACAGTCAGGTACTTATTAACCTATCTCTTCTGTAGATGAGTCAGTATCAATTTCAATACGAGGGGAAATATCTCATTTGCATTTTTAACGTGGATTAAATTAATTTTAAATTAATTATTTTAAATTATATATTAAATTATTAATTAAATTAAATTTTTAACATTGATAAAGGGCGTGCTATTTGCAACGTATGTGTGAACAACTTTACATGTGTAGAATTTATGTTCATAAATTTAGAAATATCGGAATATTTGTCCTTTGCTTCAATAAACTTTGTAATTTGCAAAGGACGCTTGGCAAGAAACCTTAAATACGTTTTGAATTTGCAGTTATAGTGAGAAATAATACTTAATAACTCCACATTTCATTTCAGTCTTTGAAAGATGCGATTGGGGGAACACTGGCGACCCAAAAATTCAAATTTCTTTGAAACTCTAACCGAGATGTTCTTTCAATACCTTGGTACGCTTATTTAGCGGTCAAGTCGACCGATTTCGGGGTATAGCTCCCTCAGAAAATTTGCTAAATTTAAAGATTTTTAAAAATACCTCTGAAACTATAACAGATAAGAAAAAATTCTCTTGAACAACATTTAAAGTGTATTACGTAAACCCAAGAATTACGTAAATTATTGTCGGAAAAATATATAACTGGGAACCCGGACCGGGTCTCTTTCCAAAAATGATTCGCATGATCCTTAATTGTGTAAATTTTTAGAGGGGACTGTTCTCCGAAATCAGGCGATTTAGTTGCCCAAAAAAATTGATGTTCTACTTATACCAAACTAGGATAGTTTGGTATAAGTTTTTTTTCATTCAGTTTTAAAGTTTCACCGAAATCTGAATTTTCGGTAGATTTGTAGGATCGCCCATCCTCTTAACATTCATCCTTAACTTGTGGAATTTTGCATTGAAACAATGGAAGTAGAATTGCTCATTTTAAATTTTATGAAAAACCATGTTCTTTAAAGAACTAATTTGTTGTAAAATTATTTTCCTCTAGCGGAGAAAAGAAAAAACAAGCCACGTATAAGATTCTATTTCAAAAATACAACAAATATATGTACAGACAGTTCGTCAGTGTTGCTTGGTCTTCTAATTGCCACTGCCTCTACATTTGCTACAGTACAATTTGTTTCAATCCGTAGAGCTAAATATCTGGAAATGTGGATAATTTACAATTTTCAATTAATCCTCACGTACACATGCACCCAAATACAACTTGTAAAATTCCAGTTATGCTTTGTTTGGTTTGATGTCAAATATGAGGTATTCAGATCTCTACTAAGCTAGTAGCGTAGTCACTTAATAAGCTCAGTATCAAACCAGTTACACATTTTGTTGCTAATTTGTTTCTAATGGCTACACCTAAGCTAATATTAAGCTAGCGTAGTCACTGTTTCTCGGAAACGGCTGGAGTAACAAAATCAAATCTTGCGTAACAAATTAGCAATAAATATGTATACGGGTTTGCCTCTGGGCTTATGAAGTGATTAAGCTAGTTTAATAGAAACAGTATTCAGATAATTTCCTATTCTTTTCTCCGAAATTGTTTTTAATTTCTATGATTCTTTACATGAAGATTATTAGATTAGATACCACCAACTGGACGAAGCTTTCTTGAATTTCTCTCATATGTTGTCTATCTGTGGAGTTAAAAAAAATGTGGTGCTTATCCGTCGAAAAATATGTTAAAAGGTGTGGCACACATTGTAAATCATCTCAAACTATTTCTTGTTTTAAACAAATATGCGACTATAATTTCCGAGATTAATGAAACATTAAGAAATCTAGGGCGGCACGCATCACAATTTATAAGTCTTGTAAACATATACGCCGTCAAAGTGTGAAACTAAGCAATAGAATAATCTAAAATACGATAGCCTTTATGTTGAATCAACAGGTTTAAACATGAAATGCATATTACGAACTACAATTAAAATCAAAGGAGCATATGGGAAACTGAAACAGATCTATATAACTTGTAAGAATTTCGCCATCTACCTCAGTTTTGCCCGATCGAAATAAGAGATCCGCTCATTTAAAACACCACACCTCACCGTACTCCTACAATTCCGGCCGCTGTGTGTTGACGCAACGACTACTTTGATATTTGATTCCTAGGCTATGAAATTCTAATACAACCCCGATGCCGACCCATATAGCTTTTTTCTTTTTTCATATTCGCCAGTAGAAGCCTTCGTTGTGAAAAATCGAGTACCAGAACAAATATTTATCGAAATCGTTATTGGAAATTAACAATATTAGCGTACAGACGTGTGTGTTCGATAAATAAAGCGAGCACCGATCGGTTCGGAAATATAAACGGTACTCTCGGCTTGTACTTCCTGCGCAGTTCGGAAAAAATTAAGTTTTCAGTCAGCAGATATGTTTATAATGTCGTAAATTTTACCGGTAAAAATGTTACATATAAAATTTTTAGATTTTTTTTACTTGAAACGCGTGCGAATTTATGTTTATTGGACTTTTGTAGGTTTTCGTGGGTGTTTTAAGTGAAAAAATAATGGCAACTTGCAAAAAGTATATCTACCGCACTTGTTTTTTTTTTTACAGTAATGAGATCAATTCTCAAAGAGTTTGTTTCTTAAATTCTACTCTCCATTATTTATAAAAGATGTTTAGATAATAAAAGTAGATTACATGATCAAGGATTAGGCAAATAATTTTCGGAAAAAATAAATAACAAGAGCCGGGGTGCTCTATAACCTTAATATTTTTTATTTATTTTTTTAATATTAAGATCATTTGAAGTATATTGCATAGTCGCAAGAATGACGTAAATTATTTTTGGAAAAAATAAACAACGGGCAACCGGGGCATCCCACCTCCAATGCTTTTTTTGTTTATCAATGAAAATGAATTTTCGAAAATTGTGGAGAGAATCCATATGGCTGTTTGGAAAATAAAGAAGACATGCGAACACAACAATACGGTGCGGGATATATTCCCGCATTCCTATTGTTAGCTGAATTCCTAACCGTTTCTCCGATTTAAGTCTAATTTGTAAGAAAAGAAATTGCTATTTAGACGAAGAAGCAGCTACTTTTCATTATTTCGTGGAATATTCATAATGCAAGACTCCCCGCTGTAAATTCTGGAAAATCCTTCTAACAAAGTAAGACGTCGTCGGGACAAGATAACAATTTACAAAAGATCCTTTCCTCACTATCGATCGCTAAGACTCCGTGTCTTTTTTGTTCATTTTCCTTGATCGTATTACCTGATTAATTTTCCTCTTCTTTTCCAGCCGGTTGTTGTCTGCTAATAACCGTTTCCCAAAAAAGAAAGGAGAAAAACAAGGCATGTCACTAAACGTCTCGGCTACGACGTTTGATAGCGAGCAACGGCGAAAAAATTAAATATAAAGGTCAAAAGGTGACTGCGCTCTATTGCCAATTAGTATGTTTACTTCCACGGTCTCATATTGCCGTCTCACGGGAAGCGGAGCAGACGCGACTAAAATTAAAGTCGCTGATGTTTCGAAAATGATCGTCGAAGGAACGAAGGACGAAAAGCGAGACGAGACGACCGACGACCTGGCTGGCTTCTCAAAAAAGTCCAGCGGAATTCGAGCCTTAAAGCGATACGATGGTGATTTAAAGCTGAAAAGATGACGCTTTGGAACTTATAGAGAAGATCGCCTTTAATGTTATTGGAGATTGAATTATAGTATTTTGTTTTGGAAAGCTCTAAATACAACAGAACGTGAAATGAGTAAATTCGATCAAATTGCAGCAACTTTCACGATTTCAAGTTTGAGAGCAAATGGCAGCAAACTAATATTATTCTAAATAGAACATCCTGCATATTTTTACGGATTTGGGTCGAAGAGGGGAAACTTTTTGGTAAACGCTCCACATGAAGGTTTATTATTAATAGTTTTTTTTGCTATTATAGAAAAACACATAAATTCAGTAAAAAACAATAAAACAGATGAAAATAAATAATAACTTGACTAAGTTGGAAAATAAATTCAAATACTTCTTATAGCAAATGCTCACCTACTCCATATTTCCGGAGTATCGAAATTATTGCTCTTTTGGATATTTTCCGACATTCCTGGAGAAATTAAATGAATCTCGTCCTGTATCCGCTTTTTTTGACATCTTTAAATACACTTTGGATTTTAAATAACTCCACAAGTAAAGTCCTCTTTTAGGATATTTTGGAAGAGGATTGGGAAAGGCGACAACTAAAGCGGGAACTAATTCGAATTGAAGAAATTCTAAGCAGGGGTCCTTGGTCAACGTTCCTTGAATAAAATAAGTAATTGACAAACAGAACACATAGACTTAAATGACTAGAAACTCCTCGATATCATAAAACTCCTATTCCAGAAGCATTGCCTTAACTTTAAATTTAAAGATTTTATGAGGTAAGTCCTTTAGCTTTTCAGCTAC
Organism: Marronus borbonicus; assembly: GCA_902655005.2. Taxonomy (NCBI): domain Eukaryota; kingdom Metazoa; phylum Arthropoda; class Insecta; order Coleoptera; family Scarabaeidae; genus Marronus; species Marronus borbonicus. Next base: position 26,699,424 of record LR737380.1, on the reverse strand, counting down.
TTCGTTGTATAATTTTGTTTGTCGAGCATGTCTAATTTCATTTCTTGCTCTAGAATGGTAACAATAAAAGCTTCTGTTTAAGAGAAATGCTTCCTTGTTCTAGCGGACATAGGTGACACCTGCCAAAGTAAATGCTGATGGAAAGGTGAGAATTCCCTCCCTTTTAAAGTATGTCCTGCAGCTATCTCTAAATTCTAGATTGCACTGGAATTTGATGGCTCTTTTTTTTGTAATAAAACGGAATTTATTCCATTCTTAATGTACACAGGAGCTGTAGGCCGAGAATGTACTCCACACCATGAACCACGAACGGAAAACCTCGCCCCGTCAGAAAAAACCATACGTTTAATAATATCTGCATTGCTGTCTTGTATTCTAATTATTTCCTCGCAGAATTGGATTCTTCGGTCAAAGTCGTCTTGCAACAACTCCAGCAAGAAGTATATTTTGTAAGGGTGGTGCTTTCTCTCTGCAATCTCTTTTTTTCTTTCGCGTGTATAGCGTTCCTTTCGTATTACGTATCCATGTACGTACATGTTGGAACATGTCTAGTTCTGGTCTCTTTTCCTTTTTATCATAACCAGTCGCGACTTCGATACGATATATATACGGGGCCGATATCTCTGACCTCCATTGGTCGATCTTCAACATTCCTGCATACGCTTACACCTGAGAGATCCTGTGACACAATAAAGCTGGGCTCCGCGCGTTGGAGGGAAGCTAGCGAAGACAAGTGCGCTGCAGTTGCGGTAAAGTGCCTATGGCGCGGCGGTGAGAGATTAGCAGAATTCTGAACGGAGGAGGAGCCCGCGGGAAAATCTCAAGTACGCAGCGCTGCACTTCTGGCCCCTCTTATTATCTTTTCTTTCGCTCTTTTCTTCCTACCTTTACGCGAATAATATGGGTTCTTTAGAGATTGTCTCTGTACAAGTTTCTTTTTTTCTTTTCTTTTTTTAGGGTTGATGGTAGTGAAAGGTAATGATGTAAGAGTAACTTTACTTTAAACCGAGGGAAAATAGGATATGAAGCTGCTCTGTAACAGGAGAAGAGAGGAATAAGTTGCGAAAGTGGTTATTAAGCTGTTTTAGTTTCCTTTTTTGATATTATTTTCATTTATCTCTCAAAACAAGGTAGCAGCAAGTAAATTGGTTACTGTTACTTACGTAATGGCAAAATTAAAAATAAAGCAGATGTTACTGTTCTGCACACTTGGAACAGGATATTTACTTATATCAGTTCAGAAGTTGGTGCCAGATTAATCAATATTGTTTGCTTATCATCAACCACACTTGGTGACAAGCAATTCGCTTCAAAATACTTAATAAATATATAATCTTAATGATAGCAAGTGCTGTGGGGTAGTATGGTAAATAACACTAAAGTACAGGCACACTTCTAGGGGATCCTCGAAACAGCTGTCTTGGATTAATTAATTAAACTTGGATGGTGCGGAGTGTGCCCATACTTTTGTGTGGTTTGCAATATATAATCTTGTAATAATTATCATTTTCTAAATAAAAAAAAGAATAAAAAACGCATTTTTTAAAGAGGTGCAAGGATTTATTTTCAGATTCAAGAAGCTGACCGCTAAAATGGGAGATTTTAGCGAAATTTTCTGTCGGTTTTAAAGTGTTGACTGGGGTATTATTTTAGGTAAATATTTTGGCATTAGGTATCGAAATAGTTGGCAAAGAAACCCGGATGTTCACCAATAATATTTAGTATGATAAAATCTAAAAATTCTCCCATCCCTTAATTTTAGAAGCGCTCCAGAATTTGAAGTTATTTTTGGGAATGCAGATGAATATGTCGCGAACATCGTATGTCTGAATTTTGGAGATTAATCTAAACCTGGAAGCAGTACACTGTTGTAGAATTTGTAGTAAAAAATAAGCATGACTCATATGTATGTATATGTTTAGTCTATTTGCTCTGCTGCGAAGCATCGGCTTTCAACGAAGCGTTTTCACTGTGTTTTGTCTTTAGCCATTATTGAAAGTTGTTGCTAACTCTTAGGCATTTTTTTTGTTTGACTCTTCCAAGTAATTCCTTCATATTGCTGTTAAATGTTCTTATTTTGTTTTTTTGATTAATCTATGTTGGGGTCCAAATATTCATTAATCTTCTCTATTTGTAGTTTATTGTGCTTTTCATATTAGTTGTTTTATATTTACTTCTAATTCCGCTTTTTTTTTAAGTTCCTTTACTTGACGAACACCAGAATGAGAGATGAATTCGATTCCGTTGTTTCCTCTATTTAATTCACTCCGTGGCTATTTGGTCCACACATTATTTTCCTTTCCTGCAACCTGCTTGTTATTGGCTTTCTATCTACTTCACAGCAGATGTGTTGTCAACGTCACTCCTCCCCAACCCTCACATTCCTTGATATCACCTTTCTTGGTAACTCGATTTCTCCATTCTGTAGGTACATATTCTACTATTGGTAATAATAATTCTGCTGAAGTGTCTAAATCGGTTCTCCATAGTTCCATTTATCACATTACTTTACATTCAGATTTCATTATAATTCAAGAACCTTATTACCAGGTACATCGTTGATAGAGCAGTATCCGCACGGGCATCTAAAAATTCTAAAGGTAGCATATATTACCACATAATATCAATTTCCTTTCGGTTAACATTTGAGAAGATTAATGACCGCTGCTTAAACATGAATAATTGATGCGTATGTACATCTACGATTAACCAAATTCTTCAAATTCCTGCACAGCTAATATTATGTGCTCATAATATTTTATGAATACGAATGCGTTTCTCTCTCTTCCTCTTTTTGCTTGATCAAAGTTGAATTATCGTGCCCGTGTGTAACGTTTCTTTTTTTCCCAATTTAATTAATCTCGTACAAGCTCTTCGCTTTTGTAATGCCCTTCCCTTTCACCCTGTTGTTTTTCTGTTTTATGCTCTGCACGTGTTTACACATTACACACCCTCTAATGAACGAAATGTGAAAGTGCACGAAGTAACAATAATTTTATCACTCTTTTTTTCATCCGTTTCATTGCCTGGCCTTTTTAAAAAAAGTTATTTTTCTTTTAATAATGGGCGGTGTAAGGAATTTAAGTTTTCACTATACCCTTTCGTCCTTGGGAGTATTTATCTTCGATATGGGACCTGCAACGACCTGAGCTGGATGAACCGAGCGGAATATTGACGACAATTAACCAAGGAGAAGGATAAGGCCAAAACGGATCACCGTCAAGCGGTTCTAAACGTCTCTCGAAACGACCTATCCCTCGTCTATACATTTATATAACTGAGTTGTGAATTGCCAATTCACCCAGCACTACAGGAGGGGGCGTAGATCGAGGTGAACATGCAGGGCGTTCTTGAAGGAAAAAGGGATGGTAGAAGGCTTTAAACCGGTTAAGGGAAATTAACTCATACATAATCTATAATGTAGAGAAAGATAAAGGTTGCAACAGCATTTATAGGAGGTTGGCTATTTCATAATATTAAATAAACTCGTTGTAATGAAGTGTTACATATTACAAAGTTCTAAATAGAACGATGATGAAGAATGGAAGAAATGAGATTCCCAGCCGTTGTATTTAGCCGGTTGGTACCTGCTCATTGTCAGATTGGTGCGAATTGCTTTGGACCTCGATTGTACGGTTCGAGTGCAGAATTCCAGAAAGAATTGCTCGGAATTTATCAGATAACTTGATTGACTCAAACACATCGGCTTTTTGGTGAATAGACTTGTCGATTTTCGAGGAAATTGAATTCATCAATAAAAGTCTATCCGATTATCGAATAGGAAAATTATCGTATAACATTGAATATCAAATCTTGCTTTGAATAAATTTTAGGCATTACTCATCCATCTCTGCATCTGCTTAGATTTACAATTCTACATATTTAGGTTTCCTATCTAACATTACAACGTGAAGCACGAAATGTCAATATCCATGGAGCTCTGCGGAGATTACCAAAGCAGTAACCGAGTTCATGAACACAAAGATCAAAGATCCTGGCGAAACATGAATATGGGCACATTTATACTACTCAATATGCAACCACGAATGGTGGCGTTACAGTAAAAAAAAAGAAAAAGAAAACATTAATAGAGAAACAGTTCCTTTCGGCACTGAGCGTCTCTTTCCCTTGATAAATAATTCAGCAACCCCTTATACTCCTTTTCTGCTTGCACGTTTACAACCAACGGCCTTGATGCGCACCGAGGAAACTTCCTCTACTTGCTTCTGGAAATTAACATCGGTTTTAAATTGTATTTAATGGCATTACATAATTAGCAGAAACGTACGGTTTAATTGTAGATTAAATCGTTGCGCGAATGGTTTTAATTATAGCCGCGTTGGTAATGGGTTTTTTGATCTCCGACCTTTAATAACTGGGACGCCCTTCTCGCGTTAGCGGGGAAGGCAGGCGAGAAATTTCGGGTGGTAAGAAGGACATATTTTATATGTCAGATTTAATAATGCACGGATAAGAATGGCTTTGATTCTATAATGAAAATAAATAAATAATGATAGCGAGGACTGTGGGGGTAGTATGGTTAACACTAAAGAGGATCTTCTTCTCGGCTTAACAGCTTTTTAATCTTTTTCTTATCAAGTATGTAGTTTCATAAGCAAATTATTATTTTGCATTGTATCTAATTCAGTTACTGCTTATGGGCAAGTTTATTTCCTCAAAACTGCTAAAACTTCCGCTAATAACAGTGACGATAAATCTTTTGTAGCATATCATACACGATTAATCTACGTCCATTGATAAGTCTATCACAGCCATATAGAGATGTTCGTAATTCATCCATTAAATATGTTTTCCCCTGTCTTTCGATCAGTATTATAAATCTAAATAGACTCGATAGTACCGGTCCGTACGCATTTGGAAAAGCAACTGTTTGCCATTAATATACGGGTAATAAAGGTTCATTATGCCATTAACGCAAATATCATTACCGTGACAAACGGTGCATAATTCCACCTAATGGAAGGAGCCTACGGTACGTCGTCGGAGGAATATGAAATATGGAAATAATTAATGGTATGTGTGACCTGCGTCGCCAGCAATTTGCAACAAGAGTCCGTCTGCTGGAACCCAGAAGAACATCGCGAGAATTTGCCAAGTTACTTCCTAGACCATTAGTTCATGTTTAACGTTGTGTTCGAAATTATTTATGACATCTTTTAGAGATAATTGACGTCCGTATCTTCAGTGTTAATTTAGAAGATTATAAATACAAAATTTCTAAAAATTACGGCTGGTCCACTACATTCATTAGGAACATGAGGTACGAGGGTAGTCTGAATAGTTTCCAACTTAACACCTCAAGAAAATGTTAAAACCTTCAAAAACCATGTTTGTTTTTTTATTTTGAAAAACAATAAAACCATGCGTACCAAAACCCTTTCTTCTTCCATTATTTTTCTCATAACTTAAAAGGTATCTCTCGTAAAAACCTACGCCCTACAATTGTTGAGAAGAGACCATTTGAAAATTAGAGCTCGGACTGTACCATTTTCACGGCTCTTAAATTCTAGGAATCCTGTACGTTATGTTTAGTATAGTATGTGTAACGAACGTAGAAATTATTAAATGCCATTCGGGAACGCGTTCGTGCAGCTGCAATGCTGAAAATCCCAAGATAAAAGCGCATACACACTGATTAGGATGCCGAGGTCTGACTATAGCGCCACCACCGGTCAACGTAGAGCGACTTCCGCGTCTGGAACGCATCTGTTAGAACGTGAGATACACGAATTGTGTGTAATTATATTCCGCGAGGCGACGTCGTGAATATTCCAGATCGAATATCAATAAAATATGCTACTACTGCCGCTATTAAATCGTATATTAGGTATGTAGTTAAGTGTGTGTACGTGTAGCAGTTCGACGGTTTAATTCCGTCTCTACAGGCGATGATCGAAGTTCGATGTATTGAGACTACTGAGAGCAGCGTGCGCAGTTATAAACTTTCATTCTTTTTTCGGTTTATCGTAGGTTGCAATAATTATGGTAGTAGTTCTATTTCTAAAGCGTTTTTAAAGTTTAGACATACACTGGCTGTTATTAAAAATGCACCACACACACAAAATTGTTGGGAATACTTTCTTAAAATGTTGTAAATGTATTTCCGAAGGTTAACTTAAACGATTTGCAATCCGATAGTTGCAATCGAAGTGTACAAAAGTGAATAAAATGTACAGTATGGTTCAAGCAATCCTGAGTGATGGCTCGCAGACGAGAACGTGCACTCTAGCCGCTTTTGATACTAATAAATGTAAAAATTTTTTGGGGGTGCCTTTTTAATTGTGGTAAGTGGCTTTATTTCAAAGTTAAAGCTTCCATTTAAGCGTTCGCTAAGTTGGTAATTCGGAAACCGATATTTTCAGTTGGTTGGGATCTCATTGATGTGGTGGTATTTTGTTATAACCATTTCAATTGTTGTTTAAACATTTTTTTTCGTTTACTGGTAACACATATTCCACATAAGTTCCGTTAAGGCTTCCTTACATCTATCGTTGATTGTCTTTGAGGAAAACGGATTTTGAAAGTCCAAGTCTACGACTAGAAAAGCGTTTAGGTTATGAGGTTAAAATTTTGTAGTTTTGTAATCAATAAAGTAATCAAGATGACATTTCTTTTCCGTATAACGGGTGTAATTCAGAGTTGCCAAAATCATTATTTGAAAGATCGCTATCAAAAATCCTCGAAGACAAATTTTCAGCATTCAGCATTCAACTAGTAATAATTCGGCTAACTGCTATCGAAAATCCTGGAAGATAAATTTTCAGCATGCATAATTCCTAGTACTCGGTTAATCGCCGGTTTAAACGTTCCACTCTATATACGAAAATATGTGTTAATCGATACAATAAACAGCCAGTTATATTAATGTAATTTTTTATTGTATTTACGTACCTTTTTCATTTAGTGTGACAATTCTAAAAAGCAAACATTCTGCGATGACAGATATTTTGAATAGATGCAATCTTGCTGGTTTCGATCGAAAACAGCAGCTAAGTAGGCACTCTTTTCAGATAACCTCGGATTAAATACGTCTTAGGGGAAACAAAATAAAGAAAATAAAATCTGGCATCATCCGGTAAAAATATCTTCAACCTACCATCGCGTTGGCCTTATTACTCGCCACTAAATTCTGCAATTTGAGCTGCACTAATTCACGTGGATAAAATCCAATATTTTTGTTACCGGTTAATCTAGTGCTTGGCTTGCCGTTCCTGCCGCAGTCTCTAGCGCTTCATACTTTCCGCTACAACTAATAGGGTTCTTAAATTCAATTAATCGATGACCGTAATAAAACTAGTAAAACGGCAAGGATCGCGGGGATCGTTCCTCTATCATGCTCGATTCGCTTCGAAATTGATTAGCCCGTTTAGTATGGTTGATGGGTTCGCGGGAAGAAAGATAAAAAAGAGTCGTCAGGAATGCGAGATGGATGTTTGAAAAATCGATTCAAACTGTTTTAATTAGCTTAATGCCAATACACTGTTCATTATAAAATCAGGCATTATTTATAATAAATAATTTTGTTTCACATCCGTATAATTTTTTTTTCATTTTCCTAAATGAAAGCTTACGTAAATACCTTCTGTCGTTGCTACATCTAGCAGGATACAAATGCTAAATAATTCAAAGCGACACATATTATGTATCAGATAAAGAAAGTATTACGTACACCACGTAGTGTTAATTAATTTTTTCGAACTCGGACTACCAATGCGTAAATAACATCATCGTGATCCCCTGATACCGCGTAGCAATTTAATTGCGACGTAGACTTAGAAACATAGGTGAAACGAGCGTTGTTTTAATGAACGCAAATCCGAAACCCCCCCTTATAGAGACGCTGACGTTGATTTATACATCGCAATCAAAGCGAGAGCCCAGTCCTACTATTACTATTTATTGTTATGCGTGATGCACTGTGGTTAGCCGTAATATGCCCGCACGTTGCATTATTCGCATAGCTGCAACGGTGGGAGCTTTGTAGCAAGTGGAAGCACTTGATTCGACAATACGAAGCAATACAATATTATGTTATGTAATTTATTCACATTGAAATAAATGGAGATTCTATAAGCGTACACTTTAAACAAGGGATTTCGCTTAACCCGGGAATACTAACATCATCTTACCAACAATGCAAGATGCTCGAAATACAGTAGACAAAGAAACTCATAATTTAAGGCTTGAAGCCAATTTTGGTAGAAGGAGCGGGGATTCCATTTGCCAAAGAAACGAAATAACTTGGGGTATGGAGGGATTGCGCAACACTGGTAGGAATACGGCTAACAGAAATCTAATCTAATCTACTACCATGAGGTATCTTGACTCATAGACAAGATTCATGGGAACTCCCAAATCGCCCACATACTCCTTTTAGAGTCCTAAGCTTTGCTTATTTTCTCAACTTCCATGATTATTTTTTTTAGTTAATTAGAATACAATACACCTGACAGAGAAAGCTGAAAAAAATAATAAATTACCGTAGGAACTATCTAAATCGTGGAGATGCGAGGCGACCTTCAAGAAGATGTCAGGAGGGATGCCCAGAGTCGGAAAAAAATCTGTTCAAAATGACTAGCGTTAATGTTCCCACTATAATGTGGTAAGATTCACCCACAGAGAACCTCCTAGTTAAAAAAGCATTAATTCCGTCAGTATTATATACCTAAAGATATTAGATATTGGCACCCAAAAATCAACTCATATTCAACAATTACCGTAGCAACAATATATTCGTCACCATCCTTTCGATCCGCTTCTTTCACAATGTTAATTAAAAACGGCAGTTCCCCCATGCTCCGTATGGGATTCGTGCAGCTCGATATTCGATATTGCCGGCACGGTAGAGGGCGTTAACGTCGTCGATTCGTCGCCAAGTTAATTGGAAGCGATGATATTAATTTTTCATTAACAGCGTATAGGCTCTCGTTACACGGATAACCATTTCACAGTAATTTTGACAGATTTTAATTGACTTACACACATACATTCATACTAGGAAGATTTTATCGCAACGATAATATGGAGCCTAGATTCGACGGGTTGATATCGGACAGTCCGCTCGTCCAAGGAAACATTTATCGCTGATCAATCTGATGACGTGGCTGTTTTTTCGCTTCTAGAATCGTTTTCGCTCCGATGGCGTAAGGGTTTCTGCGAACTCTCCCGTTTGCCGTGTCACGGACGATCGTCACAATTGATTTTCTGTTTACGGGTCATTAAATATGTATGTAGAATAAAGGTTTTTCTCGCAAATATACGAGTCCTGTTCTGATCTTACTGATTAGATAAACAATTTATAATTTACATGGCGTGTTTCAATCCCTTTTCGAGATCGTATACTTTTGGCTCACTTGTCGTTTGCGGGTCGTATAAGTCCCTCAGCCTGGGGCTTCGTAATTGCTAGACTTATCAAGAGGTGCTTATTGTAGACAATGTCACGTCCAGTAGTTCATCTGGATCATTCTCGCGGATGTTCGGCTAGAGAACCACGGCGCTGAATTATTGTAGCCGTTGACTACGAGTTTACCGTATTTTAAGATCAACTTGGTTCACGTATCGAAAGTACGGCCATCAACATGCACACTTTGCAATATTTGACGGACCCCAAATCAATCGCTGATTTAAACGCAGCTACAAATATCGACAATGATCTCCTTTCTATTCCGGCCTATTCCTGCTTCCGTTACTTCTAAGATAAGGTGTTACAGTGTATCAAATGATCGTCGGATATCTAAGAACGCTGCTTCAATCATGTCCCCGTTTTCAAAAGCAATCTGTCGAGGAACCGGCGGGAAATCCAAACTGTTTATCTGGCAATGGATCTAGCACATCAATTGTAATACTTCCAGATATATAGAAAAGATGGAAAGATTTCGCATTGATTTAGCAATTGAGCTTGTTAGAATAGAAACAACCTTCTAAACTGTATTAAATTAATACAGCACACTCTTGTCTTTTTAAACAGTATTGACAAATCTCACCACCTTCCAGCTAAAATTCAGGAAACTAACTTCCTAGACTAATTTATCCACCCATCTAAAATCTTCACGATGACAAGCGATAATCGTTAAATATGTACATGTAAACGCCATTATCAACTCCTAAGATATTATATATAATATAATGTATTCGTCACGTGTACTTGCTTCCTGCCTTTAAATACAATTTATAGCTCATCATGATAATCAAGCAGCTAAAGCGAATCCGAGAAGCTAGCCGAGCTCCTTCCTTCGATATCCGCCCAGTCAGCCAGTCAAGACCGGCGAAGGTTAGAGCCGATCAATTATTATAGCCCGAACCTCTAACCATTGACCCCGTAAACATCGGCCAAATCCTATTAAGTGGTAAATAGCGGGGTGCGCATCGATTGGTTAAGGAATCCGTGAGATTATACGGTATTGTGTAGACAATACGGCTCGCCAAAAGCCGAGAGAGATGTCCGAAATGCTGCTGGAATAGTAGCTTCAGATTTTCGGCCTGAAGATATCTGGCGCTCGTCTTTTATTGTGGTGGCCTTTCATTGCTGGAAATTGCTTATTTGAAGGGATTCGTTATTACTAATTGGATAGTATTTTTATATACAGGGTGATTAACAAGGGAACATTGCCTATGTGAACTCACTGATTTTAATGAAATCCTATTTTCAGTAAATTGGAATAAGAGTCTTCTATGTAGTTACGCTTATATTTGGATTTAGAATTTGCCAAATCAAGCTATACCTCGATACCACTTTGCACTCAAGCTCGAAAGCCGCTTAAGATTTCAATCCGCGGTATTACTTCCGGATGTTCGACTCAGCTTCTTCTCGAAATCTACTCAAATTTCAATCCTCTTGAGATTCTCTCGTCATAAACACAGTTATAGTTTACATTTAAAGCCTTTGCAACGAACCTGGTCTTACGACCCGTTAAATTTTAATATCACGGTATGGATAAGCTTGATGGAGTAAGACGATTTGAATAGCGTTTAGCACATTTTCTTTGTTTCTTCGGTGTTGGTGGTTCATAATTTATTTATGTGTTTTCTAGAAGTAAGCTCGCATTTTCATTTGATAGGACTTAATTGCCAAATTAAACTGTTGCTGGAACTTCAACAAACACTGCTTCTTATAATTATTAAAAGCTGCTGTATATACAGGGTGAGATAGAGAGACAATCAAATGGGGAAATTGCAGTTTTACGTGCTCAATTGAATTAGCTGAAAGAACTTTTTTTTTTATTTTGTTCGGTGCCTACAGCTCTGTTATTATTCACCTTAGAAAAAAGCTGCGTCAGATAATAGTAATCATCTTATTTTACGCGATTATCATATTTACATTAAATTTTACTTACATGCCATGTTGTTAATTATCAACTATTCTTCCCATAATCTTAGTTCTTATGGATCTCTAAGAAAATCTGAGCTAGGCCGTTAAATAGAGACTGGACTGTAACTGCTTTTTTAAAGGTAATTGACGAGTATCCAAAGAACAATTGCAAAGCATCAAGAAAACTCACATTCATTATCCGCCAGAGTCTTACAACGTACTGTTTATGGCGTCCTCTACAGCTTCCAAAAAAACACGATTACAAGAAAATTTGTTTGTAGATGTCAACGGAGGAAAATTAATTAAGTAACATAAAACACAGCCCTTCCCATGTTCTCCCTTTCGTCGAGTAAAAAATATTAAGTGGAGAAAATACAAATAAGGGAAAATAGAAGGTAATTTTCACTCCCGTTGCCCGAGAGAGAGAGAGAGAGGTCAAATTTGACAGCATCGTTCGGGGCCGAAATGAAAAATAAGATACAATTTATTCAGCGAAGAATAAGGCAAAAGGAGAGGGTCCACTCGAAAAATTTTCATTCGCGTCACAGGTCCCGGCGCTTTCTTGCTTTTAGGGCAGCGTTTTTCTCTCGGTGTTAATCGTGATTTCGAATGATAAAGGACTTTTTGTGTCGGCGCAGGAAGTGAGGTCGCGCAAGAAATATAATTAATTATGTTAAGGAAGTAATAACAAGATACAAAGATAAGGGGTTGTTTGAGATTTTTACCATCGAGAGTAATTTTGAAGGTGAAAAGAAAATGTTTTTCTTTTTTCTTTTCTTTTTCATGAAAGGAGAGATTGATTTCTTACTTCCCTGCTATAGAAAAGGTCTCTTTTTAATTCTTTTACTTACCCTAATTAAGAAAAAAAAGTTTTTTAGTTAGTTTGACAATACTATTTCCGCGTAATACGTTCGCGATGTAAGGACTGAAGTATAGATTTTGATCCTTTGAAGATAATAACAACAACATACCAGAGAAGAGGGCATATAACTTATCAAACTACGATTAATTTGAAATTTGAGAATAGAGACCTACATCGAATGAGGAGGCCATAATATTGGCAAACTTCCACTTTGCAAGAACAAGATGCCAACCATCAGAGGTTTTCGAATCGTGTAACAGTTCCATGTCGATCTGTTTGAATCCCAGATGGACCTACTTGCGTTCAGGTTAAAAGAAAATATTTCATTTGATTTGACAATGTTCTACCCGAGGCGTCGTTCATAGGTGATTTTGCAGCTCCTTTGCAAATATTGGTACTTGGCAGTTTCTAGACTTAGATGTTCTGCCATTTCCGAAACGGTTAAAGTAATTGTGAGTGTGCTTGATTAAAAGCGTCATCCCTTAAGGCTTCTTTCAAAATTTTGTGTTTCTGCAAAGGTCTTACCGAGTTTAAAACAGAACAGAACAGATACGATGATTCAATGATTTGAAGTTATATTAAAAAAACACAAGTAAATTACATCTTTTGCTAGATTTAACAGATCACCAATACAAAAAAACAGGAAATTCTTAGTGACAAGAAAGAGGCAAAAGTTAAAATTTCCAGCGCCTATGGTATCAATTGATTAATAATTGAGGATGCTACATTTCTTTTGATAGTTTTCGCATTCTGAAGATCGCAATATTTTCATATCCTTTTGAATAAAAACCGTATCTCGGATGTCGATTTTTGATTTCTTACCAGTAATAAGATTAAATTCGCGTGTGAGCTACCAATCTTGCAGAGAATATCGTAAAATATAACGGGCCAGAAATTAAAGAAATGCTTTTCCTGTTTAAACGTCTTACGTAAATTCTTCTTTCAAATTAATTCAATCTCTAATGAAACGCAATAGCATCCTGTCTGTACGTGCTCTATCGCTTTCATGGGAACCTGGCAGCGTGCAGACTATAGACGAGAATTTATTAAATAACCCTAGTATTCTCCTATGAGGTTCTAAGTCTTAAGCAAATTAATAATTATTTCCAAAGTTATGAATGTAAAAGTAGTATTTTTCGTATCACTTCCTAAATGGGTATTGCTTGGTATACATGTTATAATGAACGGCTATTTACTTATAACGTAAATAACATATTTGCAACATTGTTCTAAATTAAGTAAATAAAAGTTCACAGCGAGGTTGGAATGTCCAAAAAAATCGAAGTGATAAATTTAATTTAATGGTTTACCGTATATGAACGTAAAAAACATATGAGATCGTATTCAAGCTCAAATAATTAATTACATAAAGGTAATTACACTCTACATGACATACTAGGCTAACAGCATGATATAACCTCCATAATGCTCTTTCACGTTAAAACTTCTGTGAAACAATGTCCTCAGGACCAGGGAATCTTCTTGTCGAAGGTGGTCATAGTCAATACGCTAAATTGTATGTTCGACTATAATAATAACATTCTAAATATTAAACGTTTTCAGGACCCAACATCTTTTAATCGAAGGTGGTTGTCATGTAATACACCCAAAAGTTAAATCTTCATAACAAAAGTCGTTAAAATAAATTTGTGGTGAACTGTAGTGTGAGTGTCGGGGCCAAGAAATCTTCTAATCGAAGGTGGTTAAAGTATATAAGCTAGATAATACATATATTCACAAATTAAATCTTCGTCAAGAAAGAATGGCTTCCTGAACAACTTGAACAGAGCGATTTCTCGTTGTTCTCTACCAATTCTTCTCGTTCTTTTCCAATACTCATTGTCAGCATGCCTACTTTGATCATATAAAGGTTAAACGTTCTCGGAACTAAGAAAGTTGAGGAATGTTGCTGTACGTTAGTCTTTGTATAGAATAGAATTTAGGTTGCCGAGAATTTTGAGCTAGGAAAACGATTTTCACTTAAGCAGGTGAACCCTAAAGTGAGACTCCGTATGCCTTGGCGATGATCAAATAAACAAACATTTGCAGCCACAAACATAACTAAAAAGAAAAAAAATATTGCATAGTGTAATATACAAGATACAAACAGAACAGATTCAATATAACAAAGAAATAAAAGATCGAAGAAGGGAAAGGATAATCAATTAAATAAATAAAATAGGGGCACAACGCCCCACTAAAGTCTAATACAATGTTCCCATAGCACAAACTAGTTGTTCCTAATTGATTCCCGTCGCCCTTATGCGAGCAAATGTTCCAACAGTGCTTGTGTATTTTAACCGTTAAAGACTTCCAGTTCTTGCCAACGCGGCAGATATAATAACAGTGAACTTCTTGAACAATTTATTACTGTCAGGTAATACATCAGAATATTAAATACGTATACTTCATCCTGCCAGATTCGACACAATGACATTATCAAAGGTATCATTCTAGATTTCTATAAGCTACATAGCTGTCCTATTTTCGCTTTTTCCATTTCACCGAGAAACGACAGCTTGAGATATTGAAAAAGAAAGAAGCGTCCGAGAAAGTACACTCTTGCGATTTTAGGGAAAAGACACAGCTTTTAAAGACGTCACTTACCGTTCACGAATGATATGGAAATTCGCACAGAAGGAAAGGGAAATGTTTCGTTTTCAAAGAGAAACAATTTCATTGTTCAATATCGTTACCTTGTTTCTTTCATCGATCGTAATATAAAAAAGTGTTAACATATTTGTTTTGTATAGAATACGAATTGACACAAATGCAAAGGCACCGCCCAATGCCCTAAATACCGGAACGATTTTATGTATATTTTATTGTATATAAGGTGACGTGTACCTTGATGTCGTATTTCACACAACAGTCTTTTCTGCTCGAGCTAAAAGAGTGACTGGGTTATTATTATAAACGGCATACCTTTTGCGCTATTGTTGTTTTAAATGATGTATGACGGCATATTGTAAAAGTTATCTTGTATGTGATGAATTAAAGTGAAAGTTCGAAAAAAATACGTTATGTAATAATATGGTTCGGAGATAAAATTAAAAAGAGAAGAGAATGACCGGTGAATGGAAGCCTTTCATACGGAACGTTATGTTATTATTTCTTTTGAAACGTTAGAGTTAGGTAGTAACCACATGTGCTCACTTTGTTCAGAGATGTGTGCAAATAACTTGTTTATGCTTCCATAACGAGTTTTGAATAATCATTTTTCTTAGTCTCCTTAGGCCATCTTCAGTTTACACTGAGGCGCTGTAAGCCAATGATTGCAAACTTTGCATGTTTTTTAATGAGTGGAACTACATGGATTATTCCTCTGAGATCTTCTGCCATATTAAGTTTTCTTACATTTTGTAACGCGTCTTGCTCAGTCAGAAACTCATGGCTTGGTTCTGATGAATTCCGGAAGGCATGGTTTACCGTGATGAACTGCTTCCCGCTGTTAGTTTCGCTTCTGGCGTGTTAACTGTTGCCTACCATCTTTCTCACTCCTGAAGAAGACTCTGGTTGTGGAAGCCTACGTTATTATTTTAAAAATATCACGGTTACGGGGGTTGTCCTCGTCCAGGACAATTCTAAACACTGTTTGCGATGTGAGATTGGGTCTTGCTTAGGGCAGTGCTTAAACACCGTCAGCGTTGCAAGCAGGAAAATCTCCTCTCGAATGAGATTTTACTATGGTTTATATACCCTTGTGGATGATGACGTAGTGGCTTTTCTGAATGATATACGGTACAAAAATAAGACAAAAGCACAACTTTGAGAATTGTTAAAAATTTGGAAGCGTTACCATCAATACACATATGGAACCAATAATATCATCGAATGATTTTTATTTACTTTTCTCTTAGCGTGTCGTGGTTAATTTAGAACCTTACTGTGTAACCAATTTGATTCTCCACATATTGAACTTGCAATTTATAACGAAATTTCGTGACTGATAATGATATAACGGAAATGCAGTTAAACATCAAATTTAATGTTGGTATTTTCGATTAAACATCCTTCATAATTAACTTTCCAATCTAATTTCGCTTCGGGATACAATAACAAACATAAATGCGTAAAATAGCGAAAATAATGTTTATTTTCACGGTACAATATACAAATCGGATAAGTTAAACGGGAAATTATTCCAAAAATAGCTTTAATTTCGGCTTTAATCGATTTGAATTAGCTTGACGTCCATCGAAGCGACTCCATGATGATCATTGAAATAATTGGTTTATTTTGTGGGGAATGAGAGGTACACAAAAATCCCATACCTTAATCCATTATAAATGAATTTCGAGGGTATTTTGCGCGATATCACGCCCGTCCCTGTTTTGTTGTTTTTGGAATCGTTTATTTAAAATAAATGCTAAATTGACTTTCACATTCTAGAGCAGTTTTATTTATTGTTATTAAATTAAAGCAAAAAGTAGAGCTAAAAATAAATTAAAATATATATCAGACTATCAACTATTACAGTTAATACGATACTTTGCTAACTGGCAACAGAAATTTAAAAATTATCACAATGTTTCACTCGCAACAGCAATTCGTAAGTCTAAAAATCAACATCAAGGATTAAATATGAGAAAGTTGCAGGATGGGTCTGTATTTGTTAAATCCGGACGAAAGGCAAATGCGGAAACATATTTCTTAACAGTGCTTGGATCGTTTTAAAAGCGACTTAACAGAATTGGTGCATCGATTCGTTGCTATGTGTAGCAGTAGGTTCCACCACCATACGCCAGAAACGAAATGGCAATGAAAGCAAAGAAGGTGATGGCTCTGCGCCAAAGAAGGGCGAAGTCAATTGCATCTGCCAGATAAGCTATGGCAAGTGTTTCCTTGGTTACAAAAGGTGCTGCTTTTATTAATTACTTCTAAAATGCTGAAATTTTCTGAATTTACTGGATCAAAAAATTCGTAAGGAGCATCCTGCATTGCAAAAGGAAAAAAAAATTTTCATTCATCGGGCCAATACAGCGTCTAACAAAAGTACTTTGGCAATGGGGAAATTGAAAGGTTTGAAATACGAACGAAGTTGCTGTAGGTGAATGTTTACTTGACCTTACAGATTCGCATTTTAAAGAAGGAAATTGGAGAAAAGTTGGACAAAGTATGAAAGGAGGACTACGTCGAAAAAGAAAAACCATTCCTGAACTAGACAAGGGAGTTTACTGGGAGACCAAGAATTTTTCAAACTTTCTCTCATATTATATATCCTCTCTCTCGGAATATAAAATCTTTACGTTTTTCTGCATTGTGTAAGTAGCTCAAACATTTATTTTTCCTACTACTGTAGTAAATTTATGACCACAGATTTTATTATAACAAAAATGTATGAATTTGTTAAATCATTTGTTAGATTTAATCCAACAATACAGGCATAATGTTATTTGTTTAAATGACCTATAGCTGAAACGCCTTCTAACAGAACACGCATGTAAACACACGTGAAATCTTCATTCGCCTTTTACAACACCATCCGAAAGCGAAATTCACTTTCACATAACACGCATGACCTAACCTCCGACTTCCCAACCTAACCAATGAATCAATCGGATCGCAAAACGTGCTAGGTTTCACCTCATTACCGCAACTGAAGCTTTGCTCCCGATCTGCTTGACGTGCCGGTGTCAGAAAGGTCGTTTATATGGGACTTGTTGCGAACGTTTTAGAATGGAAAAGCTTAATGTTCCTTGTTTTTGTAGTTTACGAATAAGAAGAAAGAGAAGGTGAACGTAGTACAGTGTCTGAAATAGTGTTTAGATTTTTTTTGTAGCTGTAAATGTTAATATTTCATTTAAAGATTTTAACAATATAAGGACACATCGAATTTATATCGAATAACTAAACTAAATAAATAATAAAAATGAACCCATAATTCTTTTAACAATCGGATTCGATTAAAAAATTCATAACTGAACCCTTAATCTTAACAAAAACAACCATTTAATTTCCTTGAAATGTTAACAACGCCTTCAGCATAATACCACCACGATTTATTTATAACCTTCCTTTATACATTCACAAGCATACCTACATATTGTACCAGAATGGTGCCCGTTCCGAAACTGGGTACCAAAGTCAACAGCGCTAATTAGGGCAAACGCGATTTGACACATATTATGATGAGGGTACAAGCTCTGTTTCCAAGCGTTAATATCTGCTGTATTATAAAATAATCCAGAACGGTGCGTGACCTTCCTCTGAGAGGACCAACACGAGGACGTCGTAATCTACGAACAACGCGTTATAGCACATTATTTTAAATGTTTTATGTATAAAAGGTTCGCATCCTCGGCTTCCAACGAACCGCAGTTCCCTGCGTTTAATATACAACTCAAACAGCGGTTTAAGTTCCGGAGAATAGACGAGAGAAAACTTGCCGCACAATTCGTAATACCCGCCTCTAACTCTATACTCACCGTATATTGCATACTCTCGAAAATACAACTGGATGGACTCATACCTGAAACAAAAATAGAAGTATCTTAGCAATGGCGGGGAGGCAATGTTTAATTAAGTAATTCTAGACGAAATAAATTTAGTTTCGTTTGGGTTTATACTTATAATTGTGATGGACGTGCGGATATTGTGGTGACACCCGTAGGTTTTGTTTAATTACGTTTAATTGAATTAAACTAGGTTTAAGCAGGTTTATTGAATTAACACTTCCTAACTCGTATAGCCTGCAGAAAAAAAATTATAGAACAAAAGGTGCCGACAACAATAAAAGGCACAATCATCAATAAATACACGTATATTAAAGTCGGAAATTGCTCATTGTTACCATCTTTAGTGAAACTGATTATTATTTACACATTTCTGGGAATGAAACTTAGAATAAATGAATTTCTTCTAATTTTGAATGAAGTTCTTCTAACCAAAAAATAATGCTAAGATAGCTTAGCTTCCTCATGGTATTGATGGAATAATTCACGGCAAACGCAATGGAAGGAGAGAGAAAAAAATACACTAACACACAGACATGTTTCTGCCTACCCGGCGTCATCAGCGTGACTCTAGAGATATGAAAAGAGATAAGAGAGAGATATGAAAAAAACTCTCGAAACCACGCTGATGACGCCGGGTAGGCAGAAACATGTCCGTGTGTTAGTGTATTTTTTTCTCTCTCCTTTTATGGCGTTTGCCGTGAATTATTCCATCAATACCATGAGGAAGCTAAGCTATCTTAGCATTATTTTTTGGTTATTGTTTCTAGGCATTTTCTGATGTGTTCTGAAGTTCTTCTAGTTTCGAAAAATGCCTCTGTCCTTGCATCTACCTCTGCCTTGTGTCTATCAAAAATTGCCTCTTTCAACGAGACGTTAAAAAACAATTACGCTCGACCACCGCTCTATTATGCAACGACAAGCAACATCAAAAGCTCGCGTGGGAACTACTAATTATATTACGCCTGCATGTATGCAGATATGCATACAAGCTCTACACAAATTTGTATATTCAACGCTTAGAGATAAGGAATTACTAACGAAAAGAGCCGAGTTGCCGACTTTATACAGCTTAAGAAAAGAAACGTAAATACTCATAATCTTAAGCTAAGAACCATAAACGTCATCGTATGTATGTGCGTTAAAATCTTTTTGTTCTTACCCGTTAGTATAATAAAATAGAAAACATCTTACAGAATAGCTTATAGATTACAGTATGTCCCACATCACGCGATCGTTCGATTCCTTGCAGATTGGAACGCATACAAATAATATCTAGAGGGTCTTTCTTTAGTATCCTTCTTTCGAAATAGTTGTTAACGTTGAGGGTTCTGAAATTACTTACTCGAATTAGTACGAAAGTTTGCGACGTTTTACGGTTCTAGTTTTATGGAAGAGGAGTAATAAGAATTTAACGTTTTTGCTGGATTCGAGTTATTTCACTTCGAGAAAATGTCTTCTCTTTTACGGCATTTAGAATAAACTATGGCGCCGATGAAGATGTTTATACAATGAAAACAACATTACAAAAGTCTGATATCCACGTAGGGTAGGTTTCCATTATATAACTGAACCAACATTTTACCACCTGTATAGGGCTATCTATAAATAATCTACATTCAAGACGCTAACATTCAAAACTTTTTGCAAATTATCCATCTTAAAAAGTGCTCCTCCTGTTTCTAAGTTAGCACCATCATAACAAATTCATCTTAATAATCTCACATCACTTCACCCCGCATCTCTTGGCCAATAAAGCGACGTAGCCGCGCGAGAAGAAACCTCATTCCTCGACATCCCAAGCAATATCCGAACGATTTATCACAATCACCCGATAAATCTCGAAACAACCGAACTACATTCAACTCAAAACAAACTTAAACAAAGCCTTAAAGCGCGAACGACGGGTTTCTCTTGTCTCTCATCCTTTTCCACCCGAAGAAACAGGAACAGCATATCATAACTCGCAACGAAACTTCGACATCCTAGTCGGTGGAAAAGTTGTAAGACCTCCGGAGAAGAATTAATATGCGACCTCGTAGTCCCGTTCGGTCCAGAACTTATTACGATCCAGCCACCGGGAGAGGGCGTAAATAAAGGATTTATTAATCGTTGCTGCTCCCATACGAGCTGTATAAAAAAAGTCGGAAAACGCGGTCGGGTTTCCAAGCTCCCTTTGTGGGAAAAAAGCTGCGGGTTTGCCACACGCGCTGTCATGATATTATTCGCTTCTTGCGCGGATCGAGGGAGACCTCGCTGTACGGATACTTTTAATTAACAAATTCCGGGACGTGTTTAAGATTCTTAAGGGGTCATGTCGGAGTAAATCTTCGCGAAATTAGCAACGGAGGGAATTATTAGGGACCCAGTGGAAGTGAGGAAGACGTTGCGGGTATATAGTGTAGAATTCCGAATGTGGTGAAAAAGGTGGCAGAAGAAGAAGGGTAATGATGGAAAGCGTATCAACGCAAAATTAATTTTTTTCTTGTGCGTTTCAGGGGATGATAATTTCAGAGGATTACCTTATGTTAAAGGAGAGAGGTTGTCTTTTTGATGATTTATTAATTAAAATTATCTTTGAAACATGCGAAAAGGAAATAGTATGTACCGGTGTTTTGATTTATGTCTTCAAAATATATTTCCAGACATTGATATATTGAGATAGTTTGTTCATATTTGATTTCTTTGTCTCGGTTGAAAATGAGGATCCCACGTATCCTCGAAATGTCCGTCCCGGTTAATTAATTTCTAAACTTGTGTGGTGCGGAGGGTGCCGATACTTTTGTGTTGTTTGGTATAGTTATTTGAGTATTAATTGATGGGTTTTCTTTTAGGGTTTGGGTCCGTTGTCATAACTGAAAGTTGATCATTTTATCAAATTTTTCAAACAATGCC
Source organism: Marronus borbonicus (assembly GCA_902655005.2). Lineage (NCBI taxonomy): Eukaryota > Metazoa > Arthropoda > Insecta > Coleoptera > Scarabaeidae > Marronus > Marronus borbonicus. The sequence continues at coordinate 26,677,883 of LR737380.1, read as the reverse complement.
TTGTAATCATCACTTCTTTTTAAATTAATGTAGTCATGCCTTAGAATCACATCCCGATTATTTTTAAAAACGTTTTTATCTGTTTATCATATACATTTTGTATTTAATTAAATAAAATAAAAAAATAAATAAATAAAATTAGATACTCAGGAAAAAAAAGACAAAAGAAAGACGAGGAGACAATGCTTGACTAGGTGATCAATCAAATTAAGCAATTAAGTAAACAAAGAAAAAGAAACACTGATATGCCCCGTAATGATCAATCTTTGTTGCGATCTAAAGAGAAGGTCAAGGTCACAGAGGGCAAAGTGAAAGGAAAGAACAAAAACCTAACACGAAATATGGGTCACAATATTATTGTTAAAGCAGCCAAAAGAACATCGTTCACAGCACGCAATATGCTTGCTCATATATCCCGGACCTTTTAATAATTAACACATACGAATAACCCAAAAATGTCCTTGGTTATTACGCCACCTAATAATCTCATAAATTCTCGACACGCGACGACAGAAGCTCGGAAGCCGCCGAAAATTTCCGGGTAGAAATAGAATTGCGCCATTAATAAGGGTAACGAGTGGTTCGGGGACATTCTCGAGGTAAGGTGACAAGAAAAGGAAATTTTTCGCTTCACTTGAAAACGAGAATACGTGCTTGCTCACTATAAGTACCCCCTAGTACCTCTTCCGCGTCCCGAAAGCAAACGATAGCGGAAGCTACATTGCTGTACGTGGATGAGGGTAATTGGTAGATTCTATTAATACGGAAAATCGAAAAACGCGCAGTGGGAATTGATTATCTTTTATGTAGCGGAACACTTGCTACCTACATATATATATATAAGTGTTCGAATGCAACAGTGGCGACTCATCAGGGATGGAAGGGTACACAATATCCACCGAAAAGCCGTAATATTAAATGTATTATTGAGCAAGAGAACCACACTAATACCTATTACCTACAATTAAAAAAAAAAACGATTGTTTAATTTTTTAGGAAAAAGACCTATAAGAAGCTAATTCAAACTCGCAGCTTTATTAAGAAAAGCAATATTCACGAGCCGCCACTGCGGTGCAGTTATAGTTTCCGATAGTGAAGTAGCTTAGTACGCGACGCCACGCTGCTAGAATTTGCTATTGACCTAATTTCGGGTTGCACCGTGGTTGCCTATCGGATCGGAAACGTACGCTTTCATTGGAATTTGGGCCGGTAACGTGAACGGTTACCTATCTCTATGGTTAGATACAGTAAAGGATAATGGAAAGGTTTTAATAGTCTCGCAATGTTTCGCTGTTTCTTTGAGTTTTTAGGGAAAATATGAACGGAGAAAAACGAATATATTCCAGAATGCCGCAATATTCTGGACGTGTAGTATGATGTGGAGAAACGGATAGAGTATGTTCAGGATTGATGGATATATGCCAAAGGTGGTTTAAGTTAATTGCTTTGCTAAAATGTGATAGCTAATGCAACGTTGTAGTTTGTTTTTGGCATACCAATAATTTGCAAAAGGAAAATTCGGGGGATTCTACAGATTAAGTGTTTCTAAAGATAATAAAGTAAAGACAAAAAGAAACCCGTTGCTGATTGCTGATCTATTGCCCCAGCATATTTTGTAAATCAAAACCACTTCGAGAAAATTCATGGATAAAGATATAGATTTTTTCAAAGAAAAGAGAATTTCCTGAAGTCATGGTTCTTTGATTCTACCAGAAAATTACGAATCACTCTTCAAGGCTTCGTACCGAATTGCTAATTGCGTTAAATAAGAAGTCCTGGTAACAACATCTTTAAAGATGAAAATATTTCAACTAAGACTCAACTGTGCTACGTGAAAATCGGACTGCAAGTTGAAGATGGAAAACAATATTGGGGAATGCAGAATGTTGATCAACGGGCAAAATTGAGTGATTTATAACTCAAGCTTTGTAACTTTTTATGGCAGTGTGAAAATAAAATACTTCGCCCTGAATATAAATTCGCCGCATAGTGCGTTGGGTCGCAATTTTTTTGGGAAATTTCATTTTTCCAATATTCAAACATCATTATTTCGCGGCAAATAATATGAAAAAGATAGCGTCCATTTATAGGAAAAACCGTGATATGGATTCTTTTTACTATCACATACACTTCACCATTCATTCACCAATTTCATTCGACCCTCATTAGATAAAGACAAAGATCCCATTCTGTACCAGTCAGTCTCCCTTTTGCTTTATTCCGCTTTATTCTCTCTGTCTCCTAAGCAATTCCGCATTCATCCCTCTCGGAGAAGTGTACGCGCAAACCGAACGTCATCTAAATAACAGTCACGAACGCTTTTTATGTCTCGTTCAAATTAAATTACCGTTACGCTTGGATGATGACGGTTTGTCCAATGTAAAAGTAATTTCGTGAAGTGAATCGCCCGTTTAAGGAAGAAGGGGTTTTTCTAGGGTCCTCCGCGGCGTGGATGGTTATATGTCCCTTTTAATCAGTATTCGGACCTACCAGAGGCTCATGGTCTTCCCTTCCTATCGCTTTCTAGGTACTTATTCGAATTTAAATTCTATTATGGAAATTTCCAGTGGCGTAGTATCGGTGCGTTACTCTATACGTATCGCGTTATACGGTCCGTTGTAATCTCTGTACGGTCAAATTCTTACGCTGGAAGTAATTCGACTGCTCGACGCTATTTAGCATATGCGGGTTGGTGGATGATGGCCGGCTACTTTTGAATAATGCATGCGCGCGCGAAAGAAGAGGGTTTGTATTGTGCGTGCGTTTCGCCGTGTTTTTAATTAAGTACTACACGTAAATAGGCGTATCGGTTTCGTTTAATCTCTTTCGGGATGTCGACCACGGGAAGGGTTTTGTTCTCGGTTATCTGGGTTCTCCGTGACGCAATACAAAGAACTTTTTGTTCGACAAATTTGTTAAATTGAAAGGATTTTAGTTTCGGCGAATTAAATTAGAATGAAATCCACTGGAAAATGACTTGAAGTTGAGGAATTAGTGTTAGATTTAGGCTAAATTTTCAAAAACTAGCAGCGTAATATCACGTATGGGTTTGTATAATTTTTATTTCTTCTAAGAGGTCACCACTAGACTGTGTTGTTCTTGTTATAATTGGCAAAATTATTAATACCATTGTTAAAGTATCGTCTCTTAAAGAAATAAACAGATTAAAGCATATGTTATTATCACATAGTTGGAGAACGAAGTTAGGTTTAAATTTGGCAAAATTGCTAACTGTTCTAAGTAAATTACAGGCGTCCCCGTACACTTCAAAGTCATTCATCGATCGGGTTCCTAGCGGCCTCTACGGGGTGGCAGTCATGGCGATGGTACTCACCGGAGGTGGAGAACTTTAATTTGAGGGGTAAGAGGTGCCAAGTTTGATGATACTATATTAGTAGGTAGAATAGGAGGCTATAAATGCCAGCACCCATTCTCGTAAATATCCTTTCTACTTATTGGCGTACTCGAAACTTTTATATGACGTTTTGGTTCTTTTTGACAATCATCAACTCTTATCTCTTACGGGTGTCATAATGAATTTTGACACTGCCAGAAACAGCTTTTTTATGATTTTAATCATGCTGACAAAAGGTTTCAATATTATGCGTTAATTAATACAATAGCGAGTACAATTTTATTGGATCCGGAACGATAGAATAGATCATTTATGTCAGGTAATTCAAAGTCAAGGCTTCCATTCCTTCGTGTATGTCCTTTGTATATCATGTACACTGCCGTTCAGAGAAGTTCGGTCAGTTAGTAAAAAACATGAAAAGGTTACAGAAACAAATGAAACTAAAAACAAAATGCAATTTTATTGTATGTACAGGTAAAAAAGACAAAAATAAATAAATAAAAAGTTATTCTGGCCTAATATAACATACTGAACATTATTTATTTTTTCATCGAAAAAACCTCCTTTGCTGTTAATCACCGCTCGAACTATTCTAGGCATTCTTTCGATAAGTCTTGTTAAAATGGATTGTGGAATATTAATCCATTCGTGTTGCGGAATATTCCGTAAATGTTCTTGTGAAGTTGGGCATATTTTTCGGATCCTCCTGTCCAGTTCATCCCACAACAACCCTATACGGTTCAAATCTGGGCTTTGTGGGGGCCATGTCATTACTTTCAGGGTGTGCTGTTCTTCTTGCTCCTTTAGATAGTTCTTACACACCAACGCAGTGTGTTTTGGGTCGTTATCATGCATGAATGTAAAGTTACGGCCTATTATACGCAATCCTGATGGCACTGCATGATTCTGGAGTATTGCAAAATAATTTTCCTTCCTCATTACACCCTGCACTCTGCATAAATCTCCCGTCCCAGCGAAGGAGAAACATCCCCACACTAACACAGAACTACGCCCTTGCTTCACTGTTGGCACAATGCAGTCCGGGATCACTTTTCGGTTTTAGATCTTCGGACATAAACTCGTCGATTTTGCCCAAAAATCTCAAACTTTGATTCGTCACTCCAAAGCACGTGTTTCCAATCATCTAGCGACCAATCTAGATGAGAACGGGCCTACTGTAGCCGTTTTGCTCTGTTGCCCCGACGTAATACGGGCTTTCGAATGGCAATGCGTCCATGAAGGTCTGCTTGTTGAAGTCGACGTTTTACCGTACTCGCCGAAACTTTTTCTTCACGGTCGCGATTGACTTCGGCTGCTATTTGTGGCGCTGTTAATTTTCTATTGCGTTTGCTTAATAATACTCAATTCTCAAATCTTCAGCTTTTGTTGTTTTCCTAGGTGCTCCCGGACGAACATGATTTTCTATAGTTCCAGTTGTCCGATATCGCTTTATGATGTCATTTACTCTTGAACTTCTCATATTTATTTTTTCAGCAATTTGTCGCCCCGAATATCCTTCTTCAAACAGCGTAATAATGCGTGAACGTTTTTCTACACTGGTAGGCTTGCCACGTGCCATTTTGAAGTAAATTTTCTTAAAACTTTCGCGCAAAAACGACAGATGCACACCAACACACGTTTAACAGTAAAATGAAGCATATTTATATCTTTACGTTTCGTTTTTTTTACTTTTCGTTTCGTTAATAATTCCCAAACGACCCGTTTCAAAAGATTCGATACTTCCGAGAAATTCTTGGAATGATAATAAAAGGGACTTTATTGTGGTTGTCGCAATATTTCTACTTTACATAATAATTTATGGCTTTAATCCCTTAGAAAAGAGTGTATGCGTAATATTTTTCTAATTTTATGTATTAATAATTGTATACAATGTGATATAATAGATTTTTATTGTATGACCGAACTTCACTGAACCGCAGTGTATGTACGTTACACTTCATAAACCAATACATGAGGAAATCGAAGCGTTGTTCTTGAACTCCTAATTACGTCTCCACCAGCAGCATTGGTTTATATTAACAAGAATTTAAATTAATGTGGTAAATGGTATCGATGCCCAGTATACCTCACAATTGTGTAAATCATTAACGTCGAAACCATAAAAGGTACTACTGAATAAAGGACTCATTATCTAAACAGCCATTCAACTCTTGCGTAACCAAAAAAACAAAAGAAATATTTTCGATATTAATCTTACGCAATTAACAACTCCTTTTTCTCTAACAAATACCCAGACTACGAGACTCCGAATCGTAAATTAGAATTTAACAAAATTTATTATAGCTTTTGCATAAATTTCGGGAGTCATCGTACCCGAAACTAAAAAAAAAGGAACCTTACGCAACTTTCAATAATGTCTAAATTAGCACTAAAGAAGCCTTTCTGAACCATGCGCGTGCACGTGCTGTCAAATGTACTGGTGATGGTATTTTTTATTTTTTTAATTTTTTTTTTGGTGGCGCCAGATCGTAACGATCGTATCTCGCAGTAAATTATCGGAAATATATTCATTAATCATCGAAAAACCCTCCCAAACATCATCAGACACAATGCCCGTGAACACGACACAAGATCGATACTTGCACTCTAGCCTTTCACATATGACCTGGACCCGTTGGTTTAACCGGTTGCTACATACATATGAACACGTTATACGCGCTGTACATAACTATCCTTGGGCTTAAAATAGATACGAATAAGGTTGATGTTCGCATTTGAAAAGTCTACGATGGACAAACGATTTAATAGAATCCAATTTATTATCGTTGTAAAACTTGTTGGAAACAATTTAAGAACGGCACGATGTGTAAATTGTTACGTAAGCGCGTTTTATTTATTGCTTTTATGATTCAAGTGTGATGCTGTTCCTTTAAGTGTTGTTAAAACTTTTCGTTTAATAGGAGAGCTTGTGCGTTGCTTAGAACTCATATTCAAGGATATCAGGTGACATTGGAGCAATATCCAATTACAGAACATTTTTTTAAAAGTTAATTTAATGCTGGTCGATGCATGAAAGGCAGTAGTTAAAATAGCAATGCATACAATATTCGAGTAGGATTCTTTTGTCTCACTGGAGAAAGGGTTTATGCTGTACTGTTCGCAATTGTCACATGAACTCTCCTTCTAGGGATGGTTTCATTTCTATAACATCCATTTTGCAGCAGTAACATCTCACTCAAGTATATAGAGCAGATGATTAACAGCCAATAGTTGCTGGAATTTTACGACGCTTTAAATTGATGGTATGGTCCTATGTAGTTCTTTCTACTGCGTGTGTTGTTCGAGAAGTTCACTATGCGTTACATCCTTCAATTTGTTGCCTTGTACGTACACTACCGCTCATAATTATTTAGGCACCCCCTTTTTCTTACACTATTTATACAATATTCTGTTTAAAAACCATTCTTCCACAAATGAATACTTATTTGAAATAGAATTATAATACGAAAAAATCTATTCGACAAAGCTATTTAAAATAAACTATTACCTGAAATAGAATTATTGTCATAAAACCCCCATTAATATGCAAATACAATAATGTAAATATAAATAGGGCGTAGGTATTCCCGGAAAGATTTATCCGTTTATTATAGTATGCGTAATGATTTTATACTAATTTTGTGTAAGTCTTAAGGTAAAATTTCCAAATTAGGATCAGTTGTTTTGTAGTATTCATGGTGGTAAAATCGTGTGCGAAATACAGAGTGACGATTGTTTAAAATGCCGAAAAAAAAGGAACTAAGTATTGAAACACGTACGCTTTTAGTTTACTACCATAAGAGTGGCAAAACTAATAGACAAATTGCCCGAGAATTAAAAGTACACCCAGCTACTGTCGATTATAACATTAAAAAATATAAGGCAAGTAGCACTATTTCTAATAAACCACGAAGTGGAGGGCCAAACGTGACAATAGTTGCAGATGATCGAGAAATTGTAGTCACCAGCAAGAGAAATAGGCGAAAAACCGCTCCGGAAATCACCGCAGAAGTAAATGAACATCGCGAGAATCCGATTAGCGTGGCTACAGTGAAACGTCGCCTACAGCGAGCCAGTCTTCATGGGCGAATTGCTATGAAAAAGTCGTTGCTGCGGAAAGTTAACAAACGAAAACGACTCCAATGGACCCGTGAACATCTAAATTGGACTGCGGAAGACTGGAGTAAGGTGCTTTGGACCAATGAGTCCAAATTCGAAATTTTCGGATCTCGAAGGCGAACATTTGTTAGACGATCGGTGGCCGAACGTGCAAGTGAGTACTGTATTGTCGTCACAGTGAAGCATGGGGGTGGATCTGTAATGATTTGGGGCTGCTTTGGTGGCACAACTGTTGGCGACATCGTCAAAATTGAAGGTACATTAAAAAAAGAAGGTTACCGGGATATTTTACAGCAGCATGCGATACCTTCAGGAACACGAATTTTGGGTCGGAATTTTGTCTTTCAACAGGATAATGACCCAAAACACACGTCCAAACTATGCAAGGAATATTTGCAGCGTTGGGAGACACAAGGAGTTATGAAGGAAGATTATGGAATGGCCACCCCAGAGCCCTGACATAAATCCAATTGAGCTGCTGTGGGAAGAACTTGACACTACAATCAGCTTGGGTGAAAATAACCCCAGACACGCCCGCAAAACTGATTGCAAGAATGCCGCGCCTTTGCGCTGCAGTAATAAAATCCAAAGGAGGTCACATTGACGAAACAAAAGCTTAAACTTTATAAACATTTTTCTTTCTTTTGACGTGTATTGCATAAAACTACGAAATAAATACATTTATGTACAATTCTGTCTTATTTTTCTATGATTTATATCACAAATTTAGAGTGCCGAAATAATTATGAGCGGCAGTGTAGATGAAACACAATAAAATCTAACAGTGTAAATTTCAATATACAGAGTGTGGAGTATTTTTTTCCGAGAGAATAGTAACCAGGGAACAATAAAAAAGAACCTAAACATCGATCTGTCATTATTTTTCCTGCAGAAAGGGTGACTTTAAACTTCTTGAAAGGGTAGAAACCATTAATACGCCACTGCTCAGATTCCTGTTTTGACTCAGGGTGAGAATGAAGGACCCGGCTTTTGAGCACTTCTTTCATTCTAGATTAGGCAACAGCTGTTTCCATGACTGTCGAATAAGTCGTGTATATCTTGTATCTCATCGGATATGATGAACATCAGTAGAGACTTGAAATAATGCAGTATTATCTAAAATAAGCAATATTTTCGAAGACCGATTCAAATCCCCCATCTTCCTTTTAACTTCAGTTTCAACACTGTACGATCGAGTAGTAACACGCCTAATAAAGATAGCTATATAACCTTAAAATAAATAAAAATAAAGCAACATGAAATTTGCACGTTACACTACGAAGCGATTATTTGATATCAACCCCATATATAGTTATTGATTAATATAAAAACTCCCATGAATTCAGCTCCGTCATTACCTCGTCTAACTTCATTCCATTCTCGTTTGAAAAAGCATTAATTTCCATTTCGGCAGACATCGCTTCATTTAACAGCCTCCTCTAAATAGAGAAGCGAGTCGACACCGCACAAGGACGCATCGGTTTTATTGACCGCAGCCTCCGTCGCTAAGCAGCACTTCTTCTCCGACCGCCAGGCATTCCGCAGTTCACAGCTTCGCGGGTGCTCCCTTTTATCTCGTTTCTTTTTTGCCGGTCGTCTTGGTCCGATTCTTCTTCACTCCTAAATTTCGTTCCACATTGTTATCGGGTCTATTCACGTTTTCGGTGAATAAAACTCTCGGCGAGAAAAGTCGAAGATAATAAACGGGAGGTGCTAAATGGGCAGAAATGGCCTGTTGTTCGATGTAAAATTTACAAAAAAAAGTAAAAGAAATAAAAGGTATTAATCGAAAATGAATAAATGTGAAAGATTTAAATGTTGATACAAACATAGAACATTTAAGGACAAAGCATTTTGTGAATTATCTTTCAAATTCTTATTAAATTACTGCAAATAACAGCTACTTCCGTGATATTTGCCTTTTGAACGTTAATATTAACAGATATACAAGCGATATTTGGCTTTAATCACCAATTAATCTATTTGATGATTTAAATTGATTAATCATGATTAGCGATATCACAAAGTTAAGTTAATCAAAGGCCAGCGTGCTAATGTGATTAAATATTTAATTCGTTTTCTGTATACCGAGGATGCGTCTACCTGTGCCATAAGCGCGTCTTCAGGATAATTAAATTGTAAAAGCAAGCAAACAGCACCCATCATCTGCCGCCTAATTAAGAAAATCCCAGTCAATAATTCACTACTTAAACCAGACAAGGGTAGGTGACTGTAGGAACGTTACCGTGTCTAGTCGAACAACGTTGGACAAGACCGGAGATCCGACCTTACTCACCGCAAGGAGATAAATTCAGCGCTAAATATAGTCCAGCCATCGCTGAAATCTGTTATCGGTCTCTAGCGGGGCTGTGAATCACTTGACCGCAAAAGGAAGAAAAAACTGATCTCAGCGACAGAGAATGAGCGCGGGGATGAGTGAGAGCACAAGACGAATAGAATGCGATTCGAGGATCAAGGGAGGATCTTCGTAAATACGCTGGAATTCCAATAAACAAAAAAAGGACGACAGAAGAAATAAACGCTAGCCGGCAATTCTGATTTTTGGGGATTTCGCTAACGATAAGGATTTTTCTCCTCGAGTTCTTTAATATATTGTAATGCTTTATTCATGGACAAAGAAAGAGGCAAGATATCATTGTATTTAATAAAGTGAAATTCGACTTTTAACCAAATGGTGATGAAAATAATGTAGTGAATAGCATATCTGTACATGGTAGTCTAACTTCGTTATTATTTTCATCAATTCTCTGGCTAATTAAGCTGTTAGTCGATCTTCGTAGCACAATGTGAAGCTTACATTTAATCAAATTAAATCAGAAGAACCATCAAACTAAAATATGAAAATACAAAAAAATATGAGAAATTGTGAGTTGCTATTACTCTAAATCGGGAGAAGCAAATTTTGTTTTCAGGCTGTTGCCGCAAAGGACTTCAATTAAACTCCCTTCTTCTTGCGAAGTAAATTCTAGTGGAGCTTGAGTACGGAAACAATTTTGGATCCACGCATATTTCGTCAGCTTTGAAGTCGGTTGGAAATGTTCATTCTAGAATATTCCAAACCGCTATGATTGCCCATGTTCGCAGGAGTGCCTCACAGCGCCCCTGTTCGAGCGCCTCTCTTCTTTGATCGAACTGAATTCGTCAGATCAAATTTATTATTGTCATACGCTCATCATGCAACTTTTTTTATCGATTCCTACACTGGCTTTAAGGCACTGCAGAACCGAAATGGTTAGAGTTATTATTATATAGAGGATTGCGGTTTTCAAAATTGGAATCTTCCAAAAAAAAGAGGGAACTGAGCTTGGCGTTAAGTTTTAATTTAGTTAAATTAGTTCATTTTGCGGCGACATAATTTTATAACATAATATTTTAGTGTCCGGTGTTTTATCCTAACTATATATTAACACACAACCTCGTTCGTTCGATCGCTCCATATATAGAGCGGATTCCCGTTTTTCCGTGAACTAAAATCTTGTTTATTTTCGACGTTTTGCATCGGGTAAAAAGTGGCACGAAATAATTATCTTAATGCAATCTCGTTACACGGCTCCTCTACCCGATAAATTTCGCATGCAGCTTCGTGTATTTCACCCGTTTCGTTTTTGTTTTGTAGGGCAATCACTTAATTGCGGATAATAATGTTGTTGGACGTCGTATTCGTGCATTAAAGTGAATGATTTGTTTGTGATGCTCGTTCCTATTTAATAATAACGTCTCTACAGGGCTTCTGAAGCAAAAGGAAAAACGCATAGTTCTGTTTCCAATTAGGTACATATTGAGTAGGACATCCTTAGGTTTGTGAACAGTTTACCATCAGATATTTGCGCAAAGCTTTAAAATGTTAACATACAGTTCTGCAGAGAGCTGCTAATCATACGGCTTTAGTTTCCCAAACGAAGGAATACCTGCTGTAATGGTTCCAGTTAGCATGACCTAACACAATTAATGAAGCACCATAAAAAAAGACGATACTGTACGCACGATAATTGAATAAAATAGATTGTTTCTCGACATACAAACGTGGTAAATTGTTAATGTTATATCATCTCGTTCAAATATTCCTTCTTTAACATTTCTCCACAAAGAGCAAAGAAAAAATTCTTCTTTAGTAAGCTACTTAACAATAAAAGAATCAAAGACGGCGAGGCACCGTTAACATAATTCGCGGTTTTAAACGGGACGCTACTCCACCACCTTATGCTCATCAATTCGCAAAATACCGACGATATTTTAGGTTCCTAACTATCCAACCGGTCGTCTTTTCGATCCTATCGCTGTATCGTATTTTCTATACCCGAGGAATGCTCACAAAAGCGAAACAACGTACAAAAAGAAAGAGACGAGTAAAAAAAACAAAACAAACCGCCTCACTTCGCCGTCGATCGAACAAGCGACGCTTTTTGCTGTTTTTTGTCCTTCCGCGCGATCGACGTCGTTCGTACCTTCTTTTTGGGCTAATCTTCTTTGTTTTTTATATTTATTTGTATACGTCAGAAGCCTGTCGTGCGTGCATTTTCTCGATGTGAGACTGCGTCCAGGCCGCTACGCTTAGATGAATCCTTTCGATGTTTTTTAACGTTTGCGGCCCAAATAAATGCTTAGGTGTCATATTAGCCGCCTTCTGCGTATTGTGGCATATAAGTGGCACATAATATTTTTCTGTAGTTGTTGCTGCCGTTTAGGAAACTCTTCTTACGATGTTCCCGAGACAATATTGCTGGTACCTATGAATGCCAAAGTCGTAGAAATTTTTTTTTCAAATATAGCTTCCTAATTTATTTGCAGATGGCCGTTTAATCTGCTAAGGTTATCGCTTAATATCAGTAAAACAAAATTCTTCGTAAGACTCTCACTACACACACGCACACATACATCTATTTATAAATTATTTTTCCATCGCCGATATCATTAATCAACACTCACGCAAACGATTCGCCATTTTCCGGCATCATATGGGCACCTGCTAGTGCTGTTTACATAACAAAAGAAGTGTCCTAGGCTGAAAATGGATCGTAAAACTTTCTTCGGCGGAGGAGAGAGAAAAAAAATCCTCCGCAATGACCCGGTCATTATGCGGTCATTAAAGCCTCGTGTCAATGAACCTTTAAAAAAGGTCTGCGAACACGTCTATACGAGTTCGAAACACTTCAATACTCGATAATTGCGTAACACACTTTTGTCAGACAGCGATTAATAATGGCGTGCAGTTAATAGGAGGAAATTTCGCTAAATATACATGTTTGGTATGACGTGATAATAGGTTGGTTCCCACGCGACATGATGCGATGTGACTCGGCTGTTTCATGCCGTTTGGGAGCGTTTCTGGAGATCCGTATAATTAGTTTAGATCTTGCCAAGCATGTACGCAGAAATGGAAAATAAATTTTATGACGATGTTGAGTTCTTAGCAATGCTAAACCTTATCTAAGGTTGTACTTAATCATTTGTGGGGTGCAAAAATTAGCAAAAATCAATGTAGAGAATGAAAGTTAAGTTAGTCTTTTTTATCCTTAATCCACCACGGGGCAGCCCAGTATTAATTTAATTTATAGTTACTAATATAATCAGCGAACTTGATTAATATGCCGTGTCTTTATATATTATTCTACATGTATTAGATACCGTTCGTTAACAGTTTCAACTATCGCAAAACTTCAATAATGTATTCTAAACAGTATCCTCTATTAGTTCATACCTATATTGATAGAGTTACCACATTATGGAGTAGGGGAAGATCTACTAATTTAACGGTTTTTCGAAATAATTATAATAATACTGATGTTTGTTGAAAAATTACTCTAAATCTAGAAAGTATAAATAAATATTGCTTAAGGAGTCCGCTACGCTTTACCTTCCCAACTTATACGAGCAATATTGAGCAATTTCTAGAAACAAACGCCTACGTCTCTCCTTCCTATTGTTCCCTCTTCTTCAAAGTCAACATCCACCCATTATTCGCGGGTTTTAAGCGAAAATGGACGCATGACTGGATTACCGAAAAGACGAACCTATATCCGCGGTTAAATTTCATCAGCCTTTTAACAAACTGATCATACACTTCCGCCCGTTTCGCGTTCCTCCCTCTCTTTGTCTTCCTCCATGTTGGAGCGCGCTTTATCCATCCGACAATAAATTCGACGCCGGAAATTCGGTAATAAATCCGGCGTGACATACCGCGCGCATCTTACGATATCTAAATGCAGCTCTGATGTCATCTCACGGAGGATGGGTTCACCTTCAGCGGTACGCTTGCTCGTTGAACGGAATATTCGGCAATTATTTAAGAATTACGACCATTGTTTCTGCTCGGTGCCGATCCCGATGCCGTTGCATGGGCGAAGTTTGAGCGAAGGAAATGCGAGGTTACGTTGATTGTGGTAGGGTTGAGATGTGATGTTGGCGCCATCGTAGTGTTGAGCTTTATGGTGATCTCTATGGATTATTTTTTTTTATATACGCTTGTGTTTTGGATAGTGCCGTTTTTTTTTTGTCCATCATATTCGCAAAATTCAACACGTAACACAGGGGCGAAATTTAACGAAATCGTGGCCAAAATCCTAAGAAAGAAGGTTTTTGTCAATTAAGCCTAATTGATTCGATTATTGTTTAGGTGTTGAACCCAAATAATTCTCGTGCAAGTAAGTTAATCCAAGCAATTAAAAATGTAACAGATGGATGGCAAGAAATTCCGGATTTTCACGTTCAAGATTGTAAGCTTCCTTCGTCACGGTTGTTTCTTTTTGCGGCTATTTACAGGTTTCTGTCTGGATTATTATTTCGTGATTCATTATTTGTTTCCCACTTAGTTAAATCAAAATACTCTCGAAACCACACTTATGACGCCGGGTAGGCAGGAACATGTCCGTGGGTAGTGTATTTTCTCTCTTCTTGCATTGCATTTGCCGTAAATGATTCCATCAATACCATGAGGAAGCTATTTCAGCATTGTATTCAGTCTTTAGAAATCTTCTGAAGAAGCTGGCAGCATGGTCAGCGAAACGTCAAGTAAAATATTAACTACGCGACATCACCCGAAAGACATTTCTACTATGGATTACGGTCGTGAAAGCCTACACTCAACTATTTCAGCATTATTTTTTTGGTTAACTTTTATATAAAATACTTTTTCATATAACGTCCTATAACGACAGTAAAATCATTATTCCGTACAATTTGAACGCGTTGTATACTATGCACGATAGCTCTTGTGTTTGACGACCGCAGTTCACGCAGAAATGAATATATTAAAGTCTAAAAGCGCGGTTTTGCATACCGCACGTTAGGTAACAGCTGTTACATACTAACGTACTGCTACTGGTGGCATTTGTTGCCAACGAGCGTTGTTTGGAGTTCTTCTTGCGTTGGTAAAATAAGCAAAACGCGACGTTATGTTAAGGTTTGCATCTTCGTATGTGTTTTATGCTTAAATAGATGAAAATTGCTCCTACAATGCGGAAACTCTCTTCACTCCGTAATCGTAAAGATAATATGAATGTTTGCCAGTGCTTCGGATCATTGTAAAGCTTGGAATGTAAACGTAAAGGAAGTATTGGGTATCTTTACCATATTTCTTCTTGGGTGGTTGCTTTTGAAATGTTTAGAATCGTTCAAAGGCAATTTACTTCTAACTAAAATTAGATACATAAATACACAAAATCCTTTTTACCGTAAGACTATTAGCAAATCTCACTACTCCAGAACAACTTTATAATGAATCCAAATTCGCATAAGAAATGTTATTAAGAGGTGTTTTGCGGTTTGAGATGTTTTCCAATCTTAGCATTGGGTATACGTCTATCTGTTGATAAGATTGAGAAATTGTAATAAATAGCACCTGAAGTTTTTCACAATACTCCTTGTGCAATGAATGACGTTAATCCAAAATGCTGAATAAGTGGAGACAGTAGTAAAATATATGATACAATTTTCAAATCATTATTCGAAGTACGACAGGAGTGCGATAAATGTCTGACGTTGGCAAGAAAAAAACAGTTCTATGTGTAAAATTCATTTAATTTTTCAACATCATCTCTGGTCAATACACTTATTGTTAGTCCAATGTCTTTCTTTTGCATCCCATCTACACAATACGATTTCTCCAACCTTCTCCAACAAAATAGGCGTTCGTTTGTTGCAATGAGTTCATTGAGTCAAATCTTTTTCCACCGAGACATTTTTTCATCTCTGGGTGCTAAATCTAGTGAACATGATGGATGCGGAAGCTATGGAGTTTTTCCAAAGTTTTCAGGGTAATCAACGTGGCTTATGATACGATAAACCCATTGTTTGTGGATTGTTTGTTGGTTTCTGAGGTGTTGTGATGAATCCACGTTTCGTCAACGGTTATGAATCGACGCTAAAAAAAAAATTCTGATTGCGCTTTAACATCGCCCAAACATTACTTTGAGGTTGACACACGTGAGTGTTTAAGATCAATTGTGAGGAATCGCGGCACCCATCTCGAGAAATGCTTCCTTACATTCAAATGAGTGTTAAAATGTTATGGACGTTCTTCACCAAAAATTCTCGTACGGCCGCATTTAAATTCAGCTGTCCAGTATTTCATAATCGATAACGAAGGTGCAGGGTCGCCATAAGTTTTACTTTTATCACTCTTTTTATTTCTCAAAACCATTGATGTTAAATCATAAGAAGAATGCTGCTGAAGACAAATTCGTAGTGATAAAAACGGAACGAGATCAGCGACTTATAGCATCAGATATCACCAAGTGCTTAAATGCCCAGCAAAGAGCAAGAATCTGTCACCACAGTGAAAAAGTGCTTGTTGGGCGTGGGTCTTGGAAGGTGGGTTGCCGTAAAGAACCCTTACTAAACTATATAAGCAACTCAGATCAAAAAAATTAGCTACCGCATGGTTTAAAATTATAATATTGAAATGTACAGCCTCTCTTATATAAGATTCTATTCACTTAAAGATTTTTAGATATGGAATCCAGAATAAAACTATGTGCAGTCTTCTGTAACTCGTCCTACGTCACAGTAAAGTAATAAAAATATAAAAGAAGGAATAGTTTTCCTGCTGTTTTTGCTGCTATTCGAGAAGAAGTCTTAAATTAGCGCTCTTTAGAAGACCGCTATAGAAAACAAATTTACTCGTATGTTTACATAGTATTTTATACAAACTTTACATGTAGCCGCTTATGTAATGTTTAAAATTAAATAAGAATATTATGCATTTGCTTTTATGACATGCATATGTAATGTACACAATCTTTTGCCTTCACTAATGTGTAATATAGGAAATGAAAGCCTCGACGTAGTAAATGTTTTATACGCTTCTGCCCTTTCTTTACGCAATCTAAAGTGCATTATCCTTTTAATTTGATTCCCCGGCGGTATTTACTTATGAACATCCGCGAACGCAGAAAAACCAGAGAGCTAATTGAAAAGTGCAATACCACTTTCCAATTAATTCACATGGACGTGATAATGGCGCTCATGCGTTTGTAAAATGCGTATGCAGCAAGTCGAAAGACTATTGATTAGTTGTACAGGGTTTAGTTTTAAAGTTAGAATCGAGCAATGCGTATTGCAAAAAATAAAAAAGCGATCTGATCTTATTCTCTTCAATAATATTAATAATAACATAATGTAACTAGCAAAAATGGATTGTTTGAAGGCGGATGCTCAAAGGAGTGAAAGATTCAACGAAGATTACAAACTATTAAACTTGTCTGCTCCTTAACTATTAAAATGAATGCTCCATATCGGTCTTTATTTTTTTAATTTTTAATTACACAAGGCAGTTAAAATTAAGCTGTCGAATTCGGTGTTGGAACCCGTCATGTTCTTGTTTTTCGTGAACGATTTCCCGCAACATGTGATAGCTAATTAAATATAACAATAAAGACGCAATACTAGAAAAATTTAGCACAATTAATAGTTGTTCTGAATATTGAAAGCAGTCCAAGTATATCCTCTAGCATAATCAGCAGCAACGTGATATCAAGCTATGTCTTCTGACTAGAGCATAGGTTGCACTAACCATTATCTACGTGATATGGATGAAAATGTGAGAGCATTACATTACGTTTTACGTGTAGATAATGCACATATCTGCAATATCGTCCAGATCACCTCAGGAGAGAATATCGAAATCCAGGCGCAGCTACGAGGTGGATAGAGTTTTATGGCGCGAGTGCTGGTTTTACAAAAGAAAGCTTCATGAGTGATATTTCATATTGTTCCAATAATTTTCATTCCTGCCGTACTAGAAATAGTAATGTGTGTGTCGGACTGCAAAACCTTTTTCGTTATTTAGCTAGATTTTCTTCATTTGATCTTTTATATATTTCTGGCGTGCAAATTATTAACAATTTTATGGTGTTATCATACTTTTACTGATTGTGTATTGTGTGTTCCCCGATGATAAATTTGGTTTAAACCCGAACTATAACATCTGCAGGAACTGATCGCATCTGGTCAATATTGATATGAGTTATCGTTTCCATTTTGTTGAAATACAAAAAAATTTAAGCAAATACCGAAATAAACTTCTTATTATTATTCCGTTTTCATTTGTTTTCAAGTGATTTTTTTTAATCATAGCGTTCTTTTAATAGATGTTGAAAAATACCGCCATTGACCTCTAAAGATTTACGCTACGTCTATACGAAGGGCGTGTCTGTTGCTCTTCTGATTGCTTCATATATTTTTTTAATATCTGCAGTATTTCTAATACGTTGAATCAGTGCATCCCGAGTAGCAGCTTTTATCTAGTAAACTTCATTTTTTAACCAACCCCATAAATTAATATTTTGCGGATTCTTTCTAAAATTTTGAGGAAAGTTCTTTATGATTAAATTTATTGGTTCTTCAATAACAATAATAACCTTCCAGATTACCAGACGGGTTTGGTACTTCCTCTGCCCTGGCTTGAGATGCTGCTTATGTCACAGGTTACTTATTGTTAAGCTTAAAATATTTTGGATTCTGTTAGGACTTACGTATGTTATATTAAATACAATAACAATTGCTCTAACACTACAAACATTTTATTTGGCGCTCCTCGAGGTGCCCTGTCTCGCGATTTGCATCGGTGAACCGTTTTGAACAGTTCAACATCGAAACCTAGTGTCCGTTAAACTAAAATTAAGCATTGATACATACCTGTGTGTTAATTTCGTCGTTCTTAGACATCGCGTACATAATCGCCTCCGAAATCTTGACATACAAGTTGCGTATGACAAATCCAGCGTTCACCCCTTGTTCGTTGTTCGTCTGCTTCATCGCGGTAACCAAACGTTCGATAGCTTCGACGTATCCGTTCCACGGCGCATCCAATTCCGCGACGTACCTACTTAGGCAACCGCGTAACACGTTCAAACAATAACCCGAACACGGTTTGACGTTCTCGTTTAATCCCAGGCATTTCGGACAGTACGTCATCTTCATTAACGCGTCCAAGCACTCATTGTTATTCTTACCGTTATTCTCAATCATCAGCGTATTGGTTGCGTTCAACACCTCGATACCGGTCTCCAACGATTGGAAGAGGAGCCTGGTCGATTCTAGGCTCTTCGCGAGGGTCTGCGCGACGTTTTCCGGGGTCTTTCCGAATGGTTGGAGGTCGTTGTATGATTTCAGAAGGCATTCTTTGTATTCGGCTGTGAAATCCGCCGTTAGCGAATCCATCGCTAGCCTGTGGGCGACGTGGAATAACAATTCGAAGAAGCTGGACACTGACCCTTTGATATCAATAGGTGTAGGGAGGAAACCGTCAGTATCCGTGATCTGGAAGTAGTTCTTGATGTCCGTGTACAGTTTGCTGATTGGTTGCTTTGTGGCTACCGACATCGTCCTGTACACTTTAACGGCGAGCGCCTGGCTTTTGTTTTCCGATTCTAATGCTAATTCCGTTATGTAATCTGTAACAAAAGAATATCTGGTTAGCAAGGTATTGGAAGGGTTGCGTTTTTTTTAAATAAACGGAAATAAAACAAGTTATAAATGTTTGTATTAAAGATAAAGTAGACCAATAACCGACTCATGCCGAACTTCAAGCACAGCAGACTTTTGTTCTCCATCTACTGCTTGCAACCATGCAGTTAACCCCTCATCAAGAAGATACAAGCAGATTCACCACACCCAATGGAAACAGAATTGAGAGGACAACCTCATCATTAATATTTTAAAATAAAACTAATCCTTACAAAATTTTAGGTATAATAGTAGGCGTTAATTAGCTCTGTCCAGTGTCTCATTATTGGTCTAAATTCTATCGCATTCGCTTTCGCTAGACAAACGAAGATCGATAAATCGTTCGCATTACGACGTTCGATCGATCAGCCGACGCAGCAAAGTTTGACAAAGGAAACCTGATGAAGACATTAATTATTACAAATGTCGTCGCGCTGCAGCAAGGACAAGCACATCAACTCGTACGCAGACATACAATTTCTGATGGTGAAGCCATGCGAGAACAGTGTATCGTTTGTTGTAGGCAGAGAAACACGTCTACAATATGGGACAACGGGTGTGCAAATGTAATTGTATGATTGTATGAAATTGTAGCTTCGAGAAACAAAAAACAAAAGCATCATCATTTTAAAATTGTGCTTATAAAATTGGATTGAAAGAACTCAACAATTGAGAAAAATCTCGGAGATAACTTACAAGGGTTGCAAGTCTGATTTTTCCCCAGAATGCACACAAGAATATTTACGACCATGTACGATTACAGTCGACATTCGTGGCTACAAGTTTGCCTTACGTATAAATGTCGGCAATTCGATTCTGCCATCGTAACTCGTGGCATCTAATGGCAATCGCACATATTTCGTTACGGTGCGTTTAGCTACTCCCTCGGTTAGCCAGAGATGTATGCATGCACCGTACACCGTAGGTATACATACGTATTCCGGATACGGAGAGAATGTTTGTCGTTGTCATGCCACACAATGCTGTTGCGATCGATTTTTCGCTTCCGATTCTGCGACGGCAGCCCATTGATGATGGTACTGCGATGGAGTGGGTCGACGGCGGCTTTAAAAAAACGATTTGGAGGGTAATTGCTGCTGTGACGGACGTCTGGCAATTACACTCATGAATAATAAATGATTTGGGGTTGACGCTTGTACAGGAACGATCAATAACAACAGCAAGGCAGACTAGATTAAATTTAATGAGAATGGTACTAATTAATGAACAAAGTGCGCCGTTTTGCATTGGGAATTATTTCTACTTTGTTGGCGGGATTCTAGTAATTATTGATGCTAAACAAATTAATGTAGCGTTTATATCCAGTACTAATGGGTATTTCCTCTGATCGTATTTCCATTTTTAAGATAAGTACATTTATATTAAAAATTACAATAATCTTATTTAATTCAACAAAATATTTAGTTTAAAAAAAAAGTTGCTGGATGGTGAGAAATTGTTCAAATTTACACTGGTCGCAATTAAAAATGCATTACCAAAAAATTGTTGCAAAATCATCATTATTGGTATCAAAAATGCTTATACTACTTGTAACCATGTAAATGAAAGGCAATTCAACAAAAGAGAAGTAAATAAGGGTCATCTAAAACGTGCTTTTTGGAGGTCTTTTTTTCTTTAAAAATTTCTGACATAAACTGAAATAACAACTCTTACTGTCTTCCAAAGTTAATAATAACAAGCCATCTTACTATCTCACGCCATACATTTTATAAAACTATCTTATAGCTTTGCATAAATCAACAGGTGTTAATCGATATAAAAGATAGTATTTAGTAATTATAATGCAAGAGAATTTCTTGCAAAAAAGAAACACGTACCAATGACAGATATAAAATTAGAATAGAAAAATGTCGAGCTATTATTGGCTATTTCTAATTACATCCTATGCGTTAGATCGTCTCGAGATAGCCTGATATAAGCCACTATATACTGCGTCTTGTGGCATACGAACATCAACAAAAATCACCCAAGCACTTCCTATAGAGATACAGTTCTATAACGAAGAGATAACATCGCACCTTGCATTGGTACCTTTTCACACTATTAATTGCACGTAATATCGCATGTTAATTGAGAATCTGACGCCATTTTGATGCGCCGCATGAGGTAACCGATACCTAACTCAATCTCGCATTTTTACAGTGGATGCTAAAATACCAGGAAGCGACTACGAAGTCATTTAATATACGCGTGTAGATGTTCGGTTGAAGAATTGAGTCTTGCCGGCATAGGAAATAGTATTTGCATCTTTCCACTTGTGCCTCTTGTATAACGATCGATTGATGACTTTGCAGAAGTATGGGAGCATAAACGGTTCCACCTCAGCGACTGACAGCCATAAACGAGTTTGCTTTTAGATGATGCCTTGCCCGGGGTTTAAAGATATTAGCCCGAAGTCACGCATGGTTGCGATATTTTTGCTTATACAACCTGAGGATTTAGCGAAGGAAATCGAAATGCTTTTGTTTTACTTGGCTGATTTTAATCAGTGTTTGAAGCGACCATGTATGGCTTTTAGAAGAAAGACAAGCAAATACTGAGTTAATTTAATGACGTGTGGCTAAATTTTTGAGAAGAATCACAAAACAGAAACTTCAAATTGCTTTTCTTTATTTTACCAAGAGTGACTTTAAGTCTGTCTCGCTACATAAACTGTTAATCCTTTTGTAGTTTCTGAAGAATAACAACAATGAATAATGAAATTACTCCATTATAAAAACAATAATAAATGATTCGTTTAAATGGTCGGTCAACGGCCCCTTGTCGATTGGCAAAAAAACAAAGCATAATTTGTATGTTTATTGCGTCCAACTGGTCGATGCACCTCGCAAATTTAATTAACACCTACGCAAATGTTCCGGCAATGAATTTTTCCCAAGTAATTTACATTAAAGTTCACAAAAAGTTAACACTTACATAATTAATAAAGTGGGATGCCTACAATAAGATGAATGATTAATGATGAATTATACTGCTTTGTTGGATTTTAGATTAACAAGGATGTTTTATCACGAAGCTCGCGAAATAGTGGAATACGTAGTTACAGCACCAGATTATTGATTTTAAAAATATTTTTAATTTAGAAATATTTCCGGTTGAACCGGAAGTGGCTACAAACATTCGCAACGGTATAGCTGTTACAATTCATTATCGATATTTACACAGAAAAAATGTAATTCTTTACACTAAAAGAGTATTTTCCTAAAAAAAACCTCAGAATGAGGAGACTCTCATATTCGTAAACGCCTATTTTGCAGAACACGATGCCAACTACTATTTAGACGGATTAAAGAGATGAGAGCAACGCTGGGAAGAGTACAAGAGGGTTATGTGAATTCGACAACTTAAACTTAAAAAAGATCCACTCTATATTTCAATTCAGACATGAAAATGCTTTGTTTAACATAACATATCCAAAGGATTATTTATAGAACCTCTCTGTTCATCACTTTCAAAGAAACTTTGTTTCCATGTGGGCAAAAAGCACATTAATTGCTGTTGAGTATATCAAATATAACAACCAACCACCTACGACACATCAATGTGCCAGTTTAAATGAATGCGGTTAACGAAATCGCATTAGATAGAACGAACGGCTTCGCTTCTAGCTCTTAACGATAATTAAAGGGTACCCATGCGAAGGCGACCATATTTAGACAAGCCGAACGTTGAGAACATTGTTTTAAAGTGTTAGTATCCGACGACGCGGAGTCGAATGATTGATTCCAACGTAATAAAATGGAGGTCCGCGACCTCGGAACGGGTTTGGTGAAAGACGCGTGCGGTACGGCGGTGGGTGGAGGAAACCAATTTTGGAGTAAATTAGACGTAGACCAATTAGCCCCGGATTGGTGGATTTATTTGTTTTCGACGATGGGCGAAGCTAATAACTGTGGTCGTTATTGTACCCAACAGATTGGTTTTACAAATACAAATTGGATCAAGGCTTACGACCTGATTAAGAGGTATTAGTGGAAGTTAGTTCGTTATAAGCGATATTATTGTCAAGAAGGCAGTAATAGGTGCACACAACGTAATCCATTTAATGCAGAACACGTTAATATTTTCCAAAAAATTTAGCTTTTCGAAAAAAAGTTTCAATCAGTTCCCTTTTTCAAACGCATTTATTACAGATGAACCGAAAACTTTAAAGATACATCCTGTATTGTAAGTATCGTCATACATTTAGCATCTCCCATGGTGCATCGGATAAAAGAGCAAAGGTCTGTGCCGCAGAAAACTAGATTTCCTCCAACGAAACTAACGGGCACACGAAAGAGATGCTATTGAAAGGAACCCGTGTACGACGTGCATTCTATAATTGGGAACGGGGGCCTCGGTGTGACGGGTGTACGAAAATTCAACAATACATTTTTTAACGAAATCGTTAGTGCCGTGGGAATCGAAATTCGCGTGCGCGCCTCAAATATTCAACATATTCAAATATTATGTTTTTTTTTTAATTGCCAAGCTTTATTTCCGAATATACGTATAGAACATACGACGCGATGGCCGACATGGTTTGCTCAGTCGTAGAAGTAACAAGTGGTAGTCACGAAGTCTGTTGTTAAATTACTATTTATAGATATTTATTTGTTTTCATAAATATATATCGCTGTGAATAAGATCAAGTTTTAAAATGTTATAACAAACGTTTGGAACAAAAGCAATAGTGTTCGTAAAAGAACGCGCATTTTGCGATGGTGAAACGCTACATCGTGAAACTTACAGCTTTCTAAATGATGAATGCCAAATTTGAAGATCTCTGACTGTAAAATGGTTTACAAATGGCTCTAACCATTTTAGTTACGATACCTCTGTTTTAATTTCTAATGTTTCTGATTGTTGAGAATTTAGGGCATAAGATGACCTTCTTTTACCAGATGAAATAAATAAAAAATTTCGTCTTTCTAGACCTATAGCTCTGTAATCTTTCCATAGAGAAACTTCTACATTAAGTCAACTTTAGATCAATTCCCCCTTACAGCTGTATTCGCCGAAAAGCTTGATCCATCTCTCCATCGCTCATTTGTTTTTGCAACTTACGAAACAATATATATTCATTTTCTTGAAGTTTTCTAACGTTTTTCTTATTATCCTCTTCCACTTCTTAAAAAATAATATTATTGTTTCTTGTTTCCTCCATTGCCAAAGGTTAAATGAAACACGAAACTTCTACACGCGTTATTAACTTGCCGAGAGAAAATATCAATAAAGATCAACGAAAATGAAGATAAAACAAGGAACGATTTTATTATTGCGTTTTAACAAAACATTCTTACAGTCTAGCAAGAAAAAACAACACCAAACATCATTTACTAACCCCTACGGTTATAATCAGGCGGTCATAAATATGCTTCGTGGTAGACACCCTCTTTCTTTCTCGATAAGAGTTATACGAATTACAATATAAACCACACACTTAAGATTGACCTAGGCACTTTTATCATAATTACATATATTGGAATATAAGCTAAAGCGATAAGCAAATATCTAGTTTATGACATTGTAACCTATAAAAATCCGTAAATACTTGCATGTTACATTCAAAAGAAAACAAGGTGAATATCTTTATCTGCACAGAAGCCCAGATTTCATTAATTTGTTTTGGAAACCTTTGCGTTTCTCAGCAATCCATAAACATTCCGCCAAACCGCGAATAATTCAACGTAAAAGGTACACATATTTATATATGGAAGATGCTAAGCACCACCCATTGTAATGTTCCGTAACAACCCGTGTGTACCGCTTGTAAATCTCCCGAAGTGGGTATTACATCACCGGAAAGACCTCATGGGAGTGGCGGGGTTCGCGGTGCGTAACACTTGCACGCAGGTTTCACGGAACAATCTCGAAGTAACATCCATCATCTTGGAGACCGTCGAGCGTCGTCTTTTGTCAAATAGAGCGAAACTCATTTGCATAATTGCGTATATGTTATTTATCAGGCGGAGGTAAGAGACTGTGTATGTACGAGGGAGGTCTGAAAAGTTTCTTCTTCTTCTCCTAAGTTCGCACACTTCTCCCAGCGATGTTCTCATCTCTTTAATCCGTCCGAATAGTAATAGGCGTTTTGTTTTGCAAAATAGGCGTTTACGAGTGCGATCATTTGACGAAAATCTGTGTCCTCCGAGCGAAACAGGAAAAGTCGTTGGGGGACCAGATTTGGTGGTCTGTTCCCCCAAGGACCAGACCACCAAATCACTCGAATGGTCAATTCGAATTCCAATTCGTGAACTTTCGCCATAGCAACCACTGAAGTCTGAGACGATGCCTTGTATTTCTTTAAATGCAACTGCTTTTCGGCAATTTTTGCCTTCAGCTTGTTAAATAACGATGCTACCGTTATTGTCTTTCCTTTTTCAAGATTATCACAACTGCATGACTATCCTAAAAAACAGTTAATATTTCTTAAACGTACCCTATTTTATACAATGATGATTTCCTATTTAATTAACCCTTAAATTGGTCTGCCAGATAAACAAAACAGAGTCCTAACACTTTTTTATTCCAACGAAAAAGAAATTTAATATACTTCACTTTCCAATCTAATAAAGCCAAATTCATCTATAACCCGCCGAAAAAATTCATATTACATAAACCTCTAACGTCAAGTAAACAGAACTAGCGTACATGTTAGAATATTTTACGGTCCTATTAGAATGTCAATGCAATCCTAGCAGAACCTTGGTAGTTAAATTAATCTCCTAAATGAAAATGAATCAAGTAGGAACAACGCAATGTGACATGCGGGAAGCGGAAATTGCTTCGTTACCGCATTCGAATCAATATGTTGAAACTTGCCAGGATGTGCTAAAAGGTCCTCAAGAGACACGAGGGTCTCTTTTCCAAACAAACCGGATTTATTGTTTGTTTATTGATGAAACTCGCATGTCGAAATATTTATTGAAATTGTACGTTAGGTTTGTTTGGATATGTCAAAATTGCTATTGCACGTTTATGCGACTTCATATATGAAATCCAAATAAAATTTATGGTTTTGTCATTTGGGATTGTAAGGATATGCGTCGAATAATGAGCAAATACATGGCCTGACGGGTTAATGTTGACATTTATTATAAGGTGTGAAAAAAAAGGAAGACTTGAATATAATGAAACCGTAGAATATTTGGTTGAGTTCTTAAAAATTAATAAAAGTGATCGTAACCGCATGGTGGATAACACAAAGTGGCTGGGTTTAGTTTACTAATTAATAGATCCCCTTTGAGTATAAGTGGGTATGTACAATAAAGAACTTACATTCACAAGAAATTGAACTAGTTACAAGGGTTACTCTTCTAAAGATGACGATCGCGTTCTTAAGAAAGTTCAACATAGGCGTTATATAAAAAATTCCACAACCTTAATCCCGGCAGAAACTCGCGCTAATAAATTTAAACTTCCCTTCCACAGCATATCGAAAGATATTAGTATCGTTTGTAGGGAGACCTGAAGTAAAGGTCTGGAGTTTGCAAAAGTCCATCTAGTGACTGTAACAAAGCCTATATTGGTCAAAAGAAAACAGCGATAGGCACCAGATTCAATAGGCACATTGGAGGTTACAAATAGGGCGGGGCAGAATCATGAAGTATAGCATAATACACAAACGAAATTAGAAAACCTGATTAACAACGTAATTTTGCTGCGGGAATTAGACGCTACGACACTATCTACATGAAAAGGAACACAAATTCAATGAATAAGGAGAACGGACCCTTGTCATGCTCTGTACTCTTCGAATTATTAGAGTAGGGTGCTACAATGACAAAAGATTCTTTCGTCTATCTTTCCGTGTAGGCGGCAAAAATAAGTACTTGTAAATAAATATTTTTTCTTGAGAGTAGGTATAGAACAAGGCATGTTAGAATTGGAGTTTTCACGCATCCTCGAAACAGCTGTTCCTTTTAATTAGTTAAACTTGTGTGGTGCGGAGTGTGCCGATGCTTTAGTGTTGTTTGCCATAAAGAACTTTTTTTGCAAATCAATATTGTAGATTTGTGGCAGACTAGATTTTTGTTTCAAATGAAAGAAAATACAGCTACTTAATGGAGAACTTGCAAACTGTTCATTTTATTGTATGTGTCTTAAGGTAATTTAATTGCGTATCCAGCAGCAGAAAGAAAATGTTGCCTTCTTAGAGTTGAAATAATAATCGAGAGTTGCTTGCTTTAAATTTTTGTGTTTGGTGTTTATAGAAGCTTCAAATCGGCGAGGTTATGGTTACTATTACTTTGTGGTGTGGGACCCCGGTTTGATTAATCTCCGTGCATGAAAGTTATTGATTTTTTTGTAATTTACACAAAAATGCTCCTAAACAAATTTTGACAAATGTCTCCCTCTTTTAATTTTGCTTTGATTTTTTCTGTATATTCTATGCGGATGGCGAGCAAGATTCGAGATTGATAACCGCAAATTTGGGAAACATTCCGTATTAGAAATGTTACTGTTTGTTCCATATATCCGACTTAAAACCCAATCCATATTTCAAGCGATGCACAAGTAACGACAAAAATAAAATAAAACAACAACTGAGTTTCACAAAATAAGCAACGCAACATTGATTATACAACTCTGGATCATAATCTAGCGTCTACTGTATCTAAAATTACCAAAACGTGTAATAATAGCTAACAAAACGGGCATCATTGGAACAAGAACAGTTACGATAAGGACTCGTTTTCCGTATTCCAAACGATCGCAAACCTCAACCGGTGTTTTACAGCAAACACATCGTGGTAGCGAAGTTATGCGAAACAATTTAAAATTAACCATCGCATAAATCCGACCACGATGTTGATTCTGCAGCTTGCACCGCAGATAGCCGCGGGCAGCTTAATTAAACGAAGTTAAAATTAGAAATTAACGTCACGAGGTCATAACCGGGGACATAAGAACATCGCTAGGCGAATAAAATCAACAAGAAGAGAATCCAATGAAAATGTTTCTAATATGAATATTTCATCCGAGGATTCATTAAGATTAAAAAGGTAGCAATCTAAAAAGAAGCAGCGGTACAAATCGATGAGGTTAACAATGTTGCCAATGCTATAGATACACTGACAGCTATGTTTGACACAAAGAAATAACAAAAAGAGCGAAAGAAAATAACGGCGACGCGGTTTTTTTCCAAGAAAGATGAGAAAATTCGGCCTTCCCGCGCGGACATTATAGAAAGGAGTTTATGAATGGGTCAACTATCGAATAAAGTTGAATGGATGGCAATTTACCCGAATTTGACTCCATTTCTGATGCCAAGCCCGATCGTAGCCGGCGGTAGGGTGTTTGAGTGACGTGGTGAAGATTGCGCCACCAGAAATACGCCTACGCGAAACTGTTCTTCTTCTCGGACTGCCCGTGAAAGGGAAAAATTGAATTGGATGTCGCAGGTTTGCGAAACTAGTCGATTTATAACCATTGGGCGTTTGCCTTTTTCAACATACATTAAAGGGAAGAATTTTTCACATCAGACAGGTATTGATAACTGGCGTAACTTTCGAAAATGTTTTGCCAAATAGATTCTAAAGTAGGTTAATCGGAAAAGGACTTCTGTGAATTTCCAATTTCGATAAATTTACCTAGACTATTTTCTTCAATATGAATGTAGAATTGTTGCTGCAACTATAATTATGACAAATACTGTGTATCTTCCGTATTATCGCTGAAGACTTCACGAATTTAAAGCGAACACCACACAGGTTTCTTCCTGTCCGTTCCGTCACGCGAATACGTGGTGCATACTCGTCCTAATTAACCGTGACTAGCCGGCGAAGATGTATGCGCTTTAGCACAATAGCGGGGGCTTCGGCGGCGCTGAAAACTCTTTCGCCCGCTTTTGTCGAATGACATATTATTATGCAACGTGAGGCAATCCATTCCGACCGCGGCCATTTATTACCCATTCACATCAGCGCCGTCGTCTGCGCTGTACCATATCCACACCCGTACCATACATTCATCGTAACGTACATGCGAAAATAACAATTCAAAACTACGGAAGGTAAGTCATAAATATTTACTTCCTTCGTGTGAGTGTGGAGGGATATTTTTCATGGTGGCCGGCGACGGAGGAGGTGGGGAGGGACGCATAAATCATCTCTTTATTTTCATCTGTACGAAACCAGTTCGCTGCGAGTGTTTTTTCGCTTTGACGTATCTGCAGCGTTTAGCGAAGAGAAAAGCTTGATGAGGTACAATATATATTGCCCAGGGACGATAACAAATGGATTCATTAAGAGGTAAAAAGCAAACAATCCAACGGCTATTATTTTAATTAAGCGTATTTGTGGAAATATCGCGTAAGATAACTTGGCGACTGTTCAGAACTGTTGTGTTGCAAGTTAATTTATAAGACTTCCATCGGTAAATACTGAACAATCAATATTTGTCGATTTTGCTCGTCGGGCAAACGACAGTCGTAAGTTTCATTCATTTCATTAATTAAATTTAATTATATCGAGAAAAAAAATCCGATTCTCGAGTGTTGCAAACCTTCTTTTGAAAAAAATCGTTGTAAATCGTGACACCTGAATCTTTCATTAACCCAATTGCGTTGTTAATAGTATAATGCTGGGGTAGAAATCTTACAGATAACGCTTGATTGCAATTTACTGAATGTAAAACTGAGTAGGGAAGGCTGCATTGAGGTATTGAGCCATGGAAAACCTTTAAAGATTTAACCGAAGAACAGCCAAAAAATAATCATCACCAGCCTGTATTTTCTTGAAGAAAACTAATCGCAGCAAATCAGAATTACGCAAATGAAAACTGTAAATCCTGCAACGAGGAGCAATTCCTATCAAAATACCAAAATCACTTTAATTGTATTGGAAAACAAAGAAACATCGTTCGAGAGAATATAGTCATAAATTATGAACGTAAACAACAAAAAAAGTATGAGAATTATGTTGTTATCTATTAAAAATGTTTAAAGTAACCAAAGGAAACTAAAAGGGGTTATTACCTTATTCTATAACCCCTTTGTACCAAATTCGTAACAAATATTTGAACCACCTCAATGGCTGTTCTTTGAGAATAATTTCTTCGGAGCATTTTTTCTAATTCCTTGTCTCTTGGGCTACCTACTTATTCCCTCCGCGCTGGTTAGCAATCTAGCACCTTGAAATGCCACCAGGTAGCTAACATTAGAAATTTAACTAAAAGACAAACCTATGTACTCTAATGAAACCATTATACATAGACAACCCTTATAATGTACTTGAGTTTACTGATAAAGTTCTGATTAGGCAACCCAACATACATCTAAATTTATAATAGTTATTTGTAAGGTTCATTATTTTTTGAGAAAATAATTATACAAAAATGTAAATGTTGATTATTTTAATTAATTGTAGAAAGTCTAAGAAGGAAGGGGGTTAGAAAACGCAAACATCAGAATGAGATCGAGATATTAGCAGACAACGCTACGTGATTAATTAAATCATCCCTGACCTTTTACACAAAATTCATATCGGAAACCAACCCGACGATCATTGTTACATTCATCGTGTCCAATTCAAAAAGCAGTTTTTCTACCTTGAGCTAATAAGCGAAAAGGAGGCCGTATTAGGTAAACGATTTATCATTTCCAGTAGCAGACGCCGTTGAACCTTCTTAAAACCAAGGCGCTACGCTAGTTGCCGTTAAAATTCCACGTCGACTTGAGCGTCTCTTTTGATTTTGCTTCAGAAAGCACTACGATTATTCGGTTCAACGTTTATAAGTATGAGCTACCTGTTAGCAAACGATTTTCGGTTAATTCGCATGTTAATCAAATAATAATAGGTACCAGAAACGATTACATAAGAGCCAGAACTTTATTAATATATCATTAACGGCGCCTGCAAAAACCTCAACACAATGCGTTCATTCAACACTACATTACACGATCGTCGACAGGTTTGACATTTTCTATTAAAGCAATTAAACAACGTCTATAATGACGAGAGAAAATACCATATAGGTCACGTACTCTCGTCCATTATACGCGATAGAATGTGTTTGGTAAACGTTTTCAAGCATCGCACACACAGGCACAACATTATGTCACTCGCTAACTCACTTTGATCGATTTCAAAACGTTCCAATTCTGGCAATCCCTCCGTGAATGGTGTAAATATATGTACATACATACGGAGCTATTGACATAACAGTATAGGAGAAACAAACTTGCATAAAGTACTTTAATCATTGCTTAATATGTACGTATATACGAAGAATTTTGAACAATCGGGAAGTGGGTATATTATTAAGTGATTATTGTACTACCCAAGCAAAGTTCTGGTAATGTTTATGATTCTTGTCTTCATTTGAGATCTTAATTATTTTCACGGTGTAATAAATTTGAATTCGTGACGTTTATGGTAGATATTTGTACAAGGAGAGCTCGATAAATACATGGCCTTGGCTAGAAAAAAACTCGAACAATTTTGCCATGGCGACAACACAAGTGTACACATGTGCATTGGCTTAATGAGACATAATTCCTTTCTTCGCCGAATACGGACGTTTTTCTTCCACCACATTGTGGAAACGATCCAATAAATTGGCATAACATTACCCATTACTTGTTTTGCCCCTTTCAAGGTAATCAATGTGGATTGTGCCGCGTACATCCTAAAACATTGCGGCCATGGTCTTCTTGGCCAGCAACACAATCATCCAAAATATTCCCGAAACAAACATCGGCGGCAACTGCAGGTTAAGTACAGGGGTAAGAGGCTGAACAACCCTGTCAAAATTGACAATGTAAAGGCATTAAGCAGAACCACTCGATATTATACCGGATAAATCTTTGGAAATTATGAAAAAACTGAAGAATTCCAAGCGTGAAGATGGATAGAGATCAGCAACTCCTGGAGGTCAACTATTCCGAAAATATCGACGAAGCAACCATATCATGACAGACATCAGTTTCTGGAAACTTTTTTACAGGGTAACACTTGGAAGATTATTCTGAATTGTAGAAGTAAGATTTATAACGAAGACCAGACAGCATTAGTTTTTAGAAATCTTCTGGACAAAGTCACGGTATGATCCTGATAGATTATGCTATGGTAGATAATGGCTGTGGAAGCCTATACTGAAGAATCCTAAAAAATACAAGAGGGTGTAGATATCATGCAGAATACAGATCTCGGTATATAGAGTATCTTTAAGATTGTTTGCTTGAAAGGAGGATTGAAAGACAACTTACGAGTTTCAAGAAATATCTTAAAATATTGCAGAAGGAATGGCATAGAATTCCCGTAAATTTTATTAACAATTTGTATGCTTCAGTACGAAGAAGAATGTCATAGTTTTATTACTTACAACTATTTAAAAATCGCTATTTCATATAAAACCTTTGTTCCTGGTAACAAGTTCACACTGCTGCAGGATCACAGAAGGCAACAACAAAGAAGAAAAGCAGCGAGAACCATTGCATACACTACTGAAGTATAGATAATGCATGCACACAATGCTCTACGTCAATTAGTTAAGCTAACGCGTTGGAATGTCTCGCAGGTGCACCAGCATAGTAATCTCAGCGCGGAGCACACCGCGTCTCTATACGGGCGAGATGACTTCTTTAAACACCATCGCAGTGTGCCGTTCTCATAACTCAAAGTATGTGTATACACGCTTCGCTAAGAATAACGTCATTATTTGTATAGGCGTCGCCTTGTTTAGAATAAAGCCCTTCCTTTCGTGCACGGGTCGACTTCAAAGGACCAATTTTCGTACCCGGAGAAAAGGAGTTTATTTTGGAAGAGCTTACTGCTATGGGAAGCAGGAGAAGCAGTAGTAGTAGTAGAGAATGATGTAGAGTAGCAACGAAATTCATCAATTATTTTCGTTCGAACGTTTATTTGATTTTCTTCCCTGATGACGTTGAGCAAACACTTGCTTTTTTTCCTATTTTCTCTTCCATCTCAACGCTTCCTGTACACACCACCACGTCGCTTTAACAGATACACACTAGTCCGCGCAAGCAGTTGAAATAATTAACTCTTATAGGAAGAAACGCTGCGAACGTAAACATAAATCTTTTTCGTCGTGAGATTGGTTGTAAATTCGACGAGATTAGGCCATAAATTTTCGAGTACTGCGTGCCGGATTTCGAAACTGTTTTTAGCTGATTACAACATAGAAGAAGATTGATCTTTGGTGTTTTGCTATTGTGAAAGCGTGCGCTTGCTGATTGAAAGATCCATGCGTGAATTTGATTTATTCTAATGTATTCAAAAGATTAATAGCCATTGAATCACCATAATTTGAATTTCCAATAGTTTTCCCGAGGAAAAAAGTCATATATTAGTGAATAAGCATTTGCTTGGAGGGCTTCAGATTTTGGAGTTGGCGGCATTGATTGACCTAACATCTAATTTTAAATTAAATAAAATAAAATAATGCTCAAAAAAATAGATGTGACAGAACAATGTAATCTCATAGCGGGTTATGGTTACGCTGTTTGTAAATATATTGGAAATGCTCAAAATTAAACAAGCATTAGAGTTAAAGGTTCTGGCGAGAACGTCAGATGGTAGCGCGTACCTTGCGATAAGTACCATTCATTAGAATAAATGGTTTCAATCTTCGTTTTTTGTGCATGTTGATATTAACCGAGATGATAACTCATCAATCACAAATTGATCAGTTAATCAAAGTCATCTGAACGAATACAGTTAAAACAGTTAACATAAATATCACGAAAGCTTTCACAGAACATAAATAAAATCCTCTAAAAAGTTCCTAAAAAAGAAGAATTAAACTTTTCATTCTTTCTTCCTCCGTCCATCCATCTAATCTTCTTAATTTTCATCAAAATTTCAAATTCCCAAAATTCAATTCGGCACTGAAAACTCACTTTTATGTTTCCCGGCATAGACCTGGAAGTGGAGTAATCTCATGACGCGCACACAGCCATCCGGGATCTCTGCCTTTTTTCCCTCCTTTAATCATAATAACGATATCAATATAAAACCTTACTTTCACAAAGGAATAATCCCCGGTCGGATCCTCTGATCTTGCGGAGACACGATTTACATAAAAATATCCGTAGGCGTGTAACGCAATTAGGGAAGAAGTAGCTATTGCCTCTGCTTCAGCTTCTTTCGCTTCCTTTTATAGAGAGAAGGCCTATTGTAAGCTCCTAATTGCACCAGACGTATTCCATTTCTTGGGATATAGAATTTTGTCGAAATATAATATCTGCGTGGAGTAATATATATCGTGTCGTTTCTTTGTAAATTTAATTATTAATAAAAAGGGAACGGTTATTCTAATTTTGCCGGGTCATATTTCGTGAATTATCTCGTTTAGGATATATGTTTATTGAAATAGTAATATCAGTTTTTAAAACTGATGTTAAAGCAAACATTCGGCGAGTCAAATACAAGCTTATGGTTGGTTCCGGACAACCTCCTTTAAACTTTTTTAACAAAATCTACAAAATAATCCTTAAACAAATTGCATGTTTTTCTCTCCACCAAGTTCCTGTGTTCTGTTTATATTCATGCTTGTTTTTATATTAACGTCTAAATGGTTATGGTTGTATAAATATAGCGGGTATATATGTGGGAAATAAAAACAATTATAACACATTCCTAGATAACGCATTATGTAAACTGTAAACAACAACTAAACACATTCCTTAGACGCTAGAAAACCACCTTCACATAACGTAAATGTGTGTATATAAAAGATCTCGTGTATAAAAAATAAACATGAAAGCAGACCCCAAATCTCCGTATTACTATGCCCGAGAAAGGAAAAAAAAACAGAGGAGAAATAAACACTATGTCACCGAAAAAAAGAGGCATCGTATAATATACAGTGTCATCTGTCAAACAACTAAAATATGTATCGTAATTACTCGTTTGTCCTACACTTAGATATTTGTTTTATACACTGCTCCTCGCACATTAGAAACATGTGTCTACTTGATTAATGTGTCCTTGTTTTTTTTTTCTCCCTCTCGTTGCCTCAATTCCATTCACCAACTACCCTATTTTCCTGCTGTGTACAGGCTATTTCACGAAGCTCGTTAGTTAGAAGCTTTGATGATGTTATTACGAATGACATTTTGAAATAAATAATTATTACATCAGACCTGTTAATTTGAAACATTTTCATCGACGAATCGCCTCCGGTTGAACCGGAAGTGGTTACTAACATTCTTATCTTAAATACAGTGGCATACTTTTTTTTTACACCGCATGTACAGTGCCGTTCAGTGACGTTCGGTCATACAATAAAAATCTATTATATCACACTGTATACAATTATTAATACATAAAATTAGAAAAATATTAAGCATACACTCTTTTCTAAGGGATTAAAGCCATAAATTATTATGTAAAGTAGAAATATTGCGACAACCACAATAAAGTCCCTTTTATTATCATTCCAAGAATTTCTCGGAAGTACCATCTTTTGAAACGGGTCGTTTGGGGATTATTAACGAACAATACATTTAGGAAAAATACCGCAGTATCACTCTTGTTTATTTATCACAGGCGTAAAGATATAAATTTGCTTCATTTTACTGTTAAACGTGTGTTGGTGTGCATCTGTCGTTTTTGCGTGAAAGTTTTAAGAAAATTTACTTCAAAATGGCACGTGGCAAGCCTACTAGTGTAGAAAAACGTTCACGCAACGCTGTTTGAGGATGGAAATTCGGGGCGACAAATTGCTAAAAAAATAAATATGAGAAGTTCAACAGTAAATGACATCATAAAGCGATATCGGACAACTGGAACTATAGAATCGTGTTCGTCCTGGAGCATCTAGGAAAACAACAAAAGCTGAAGATTTGAGAATTGTATTATTAAGCAAACGCAACAGAAAATTAACAGCGCCACAAATAGCAGCCGAAGTCAATCGCGGCCGTGAAGAACT
Organism: Marronus borbonicus; assembly: GCA_902655005.2. Lineage (NCBI taxonomy): Eukaryota > Metazoa > Arthropoda > Insecta > Coleoptera > Scarabaeidae > Marronus > Marronus borbonicus. The sequence goes on along the minus strand of LR737380.1, from coordinate 26,641,546 downwards.
AGTTTCGGCGAGTACGGTAAAACGTCGACTTCAACAAGTGGACCTTCATGGGCGCATTGCCATTCGAAAACCCTTATTGCGTCGGGACAACAGAGCAAAACGGCTACAGTAGGCCCGTTCTCATCTAGATCGGTCGTTAGATGATTGGAAACACGTGCTTTGGAGTGACGAGTCAAAGTTTGAGGTTTTTGGGCAAAATCGACGAGTTTATGTCCGAAGATCTAAAACCGAAAAGTGATCCCGAACTGCATTGTGCCAACAGTGAAGCAAGGGCGTGGTTCTGTGTTAGTGTGGGGATGTTGCTCCTTTGCTGAGACGGGAGATTTATGCAGAGTGCAGGGTGTAATGAGGAAGGAAAATTAGTTTGCAATACTCCAGAATCATGCAGTGCCATCAGCCTTGCGTATAATAGGCCGTAACTTTACATTCATGCATGACAACGACCCAAAACACACTGCGTTAGTGTGTAAGAACTATCTAAAGGAGCAAGAAGAACGGCACACCCTCAAAGTAATGACATGGCCCCCACAAAGCCCAGATTTGAACCCTATAGAGTTGTTGTTGGATGAACTGGACAGGAGGATCCGAAAAATATGCCCAACTTCACAAGAACATTTATGGAATATTCTGCAACATGAATGGATTAATATTCAACAATCAGTTTTAACAAAACTTATCGAAGGAATGCCTAGAATAGTTCGAGCGGTGATTAACAGCAAAGGAGGTTTTTTCGACGAAAAAAAAAAATAATGTTCAGTATGTTATATTAGGCCAGAATAACTTTTTATTTATTTATTTTTGTCTTTTTTTACCTTTACATACAATAAAATTGCATTTTGTTTTTAGTTTCGTTTGTTTCTGTAACCTTTTCATGTTTTTTACTAACCAACCGAAGTTCTCTGAACGGCAGTGTAAATAATTGTAACAATGTACTACGGCACCTTATTCCTATTTACAGATATTTAGGATCATATTGAAATTGTAGCAGTTGCACCGCCCTTATTGAAATTAAATATTTGAAAATGTCGTGCAGATTAAGTTAAAGATCCCCTGGTTATAACTACCGATTCCAAAATTTGAGAATTCTATTCATAATAACATTATTAAAACTTGCAACTAGTTGCACGAGTTTTGTGAAATACCCTGTATACATGTTACGTATATAGCAACGACGAAGGGGTGTCGGTGCCTGCCGCTCGGCGAAAGATATTAAATTATTTCAACTGACTGTTAGAAAGGGCATTAAAAATTTTATCGCTAAGGGGGCGATTATTATTAACGAGTTTCGGGGGTTGTTTATAAAACATAAACGCTTAAGTGGTAAAATTTGATCCCCGTTTAGAGATAGAGGGAACGTTGTCGTCGATAATTTGTGTTTGTCTTTATGAATTACGATGACGGGCGCCGTTTATGCCCCTTCGCATTTAGAAGCATGTTCGATAAATTGGAAAGGCTGCCAAGGTTTAAAGTTAGATGTGCTACCTGAATGCGTCAGCCTATTGAATTATGTTTTAACGTCTTGGATATCATCATTGGGTGATAAAAAGAGATCAGCTTTTGCTGAAATGGATATCTTTGTGTCACTACGATCTGATTTGCTTGTCAATTAACAAGGTTAAAGTTCCAAAATCGTAAAAGAACCTTTCCAGACAAGCGCTGGACTTCGTTATACTTGAATGTATTCAGAACACGAGGTTTTACCAGCAAAATACGTGATTTTTTTAACAAATTCAGTTGACTTTCTCCACATACTTTCCTTGTAAGTCCCTAGTGATGCTCTCACATCTTTAATCCGTTCAAGTAGCAGTTTTGATCTTATTCTGCAAAATAGGCGTTTAACAATGTGGCGGTCTTTCGAACGAAAACTTTCAGCTTGTGATGCAGAGAAAGTTGTTGGAAACAGATATGATCCTTTCTAAACTAAATCCAAGAATTTTTGCCATGGCGACCATTGATGTGTGAAACGATGGTGGAATAAAAGTTTCTTTTCTTGAAGTGCGGCCGGTTTTCCTCAGAGCAATTTGTTCGCCAAAATAATGGCGGCTCGACATACGATTTTTTCCATTTTTCCAGAAACACTAACATAGACCAACACAGACGATCGTTAAATAACAATTGGGCATCCAATATGGTTGAAATTCTTTGAAGCAAAAGACACTTTTGACCAGAGCAATTCTATTCTGTTTCACAATTGGACAGAAGTTTTGGGTATTCAACAAAAATCTGGTTTGTTCCATATTTATTAAAAGTTTGTTACGGCAAAGGAACCTTTCAATGTTTTTGAATCAGTAACGAATTTTTTTAAACGCATGCGTTAAAAAGTACTACTTCTGAATGAATTTTGTTTTCTTATGGTACAACGGATTTCTCCCTACCACGACTCGAACACGTGTGAATATAACTTATGACTATGAAGTTCTTCCAGTTCTTAGAACAAGGAACTGATTTAACCATTCTTGAATCGGTTCAGTATTAATTTTGTCTATTAAAACGACCTGGGACTTGATTCGGACGTTCCATGGTTGTTGGAACGCCAATTTCCTTGTACATAGCATACTCCGCAGTTGAACTGATTTCGACGTCTGTTATAGCAAACCTTAAACAAACCGTTGATTCTGTGTCCTTATATGACCAAATCCGCATGTACGCATATACACAGCTAGGACACCTGACATAATGCTGAAAAATATCTTAATAAGCCTGTTACAGTGATTCTAAACAGCAGAGTAGCAAAAAGTTTTACTCTTACTGTAAGCCGGAACCTATCAACTTCTTAAATGTGACCCTACTTCCCGAATTGAACGTTCCATCATTAACTTCGTTAAAACGTCATTCATCTCTACTGATACCCAGCGATGATTTTTCTAATCTTCTAAAACCTGGACACAGCGACTCTTTTATTCAAAATTCCCAAGATTTCGTCAAACAACTGAAAGAGTTAACGGTAAATCCTGGTGATTTACCTGTCTTATTCGCCATACCTGATAGTTCCCATACCTGATACAGTATGCATTATTAGAGTCTCTCGTCTCCAATGATCAACCTGATGATCTGGTTGGCTTGGTTGAAACTTGTCTTTCCTTTGTTTTCCAGGCGAAGCTATTTTGCTAAAAATCATATGCAGCTAATTTCGCAAATCGGTTTTTGGGACACCCTATATGCATTACTCTCCGATCACTTATCAATATTTATTATTATGCCCATAGAGCCTCAATTTACAAGTCCCACTTTAAGGAGAGACACATAAATTACCGTCTTTTGTCCATCGTCGCTAATTACATAGACGGCCAAGGTAATTTATATTACTTAATTGACAAACCATGTAAGTTGATACAAGGCTTAATGTGTGACGATATTTCTGTAATGCACTATGACCTGAAAGAAAATCTACACGACGTTGTCGAACATAAGCAATTAAACGCCTTTAAGCAAGAGAAACATACAGAGAGAGTTAAGAGGCATAATAATTAATCAACCGGTAGTTGACTCTAGTCGTTCTGAGGCTATTGCGGCTAGCGGTCTGTGCATTTAAGCTTGTTTATCCCGTTATAAAAATCGCTTAAGGATTTTGTTGTAATCTCGCTTCTACGATTAGCAAAGAATTGTTAATAAACTATTTTCTTTTACCAACAAGTAGATTATCACATTCTACACCCACAAATATTATGTTTTATAAGATTATCAAAGCTGTTAGACGGAGAAGGTGTAGTGACCTTATATCACTAAGGTAATAAATTGCAACGAAGTAAAAATCCATATCGCTGCTGGTGCATGAAGAGATAAATATAGAGTTATTATCACATAGCATTCGAAATTATATAATTTATCACGCATAAATAACAGCCAGCTACGTATAGAAAACATAATATCGAAGCAAATGCGAAAAATTCCAACCTGTAATTTATGCGTACAATTAATACATCCAGCCAGGTTGATCATGTCAAAGATATCAATTCTATGCACCTTTAATTAATATCGTGACAGCGTTAAATTAAATTATTAAATGATTTAATTTACCTTTCAGAACTGAATATTGATCTTTTTTAATTTAGTAAGAAATAAAATCAAGTTTTCTAATAACTTTTGTAGGTTTCTTGAGTCCTAGATCATATTACTTGCGATTCGTCCTAATGATGAATTTTATCGTCCTGTAATTAAAACAACAGCATTGGTACTTTGTACAATGGTTTGTTGAACTTTTTTGTACGTATTGTTGGAAACAGGCCATCTAGTTCCTGAAGGTTTACCTACATAATCAACGCATAATTGCAACATTTTCGCCGCATGTTTTTCATAAACCTTTCTTTCCTGTATTTACCGAAAAATTAGAATCAAACACGCTGTTGATCACAAAACATGTCTTTTTTAGGGGTAACATCGACCATAGGAAATCTACTTACTTTAAATTGTTACACAAACAATGGCATGCCGATTCTATCCACAAACAAATCTGTTAGTTTAGTGTATTTTCTTCGATGTCAACCCGCTAGGTGTGCGTGTGTGCGTTAAAGTTGGACGTCTTAAGTTAAAAATAGGCGCACAGAACGTAGTGAAACCCTTCTTTCAGCCATCTACCACCGTGCACCGACCGTCTATCTTCTCCTTTTTTCCGTTCCATTTACGCGTCTCGAGAAGGTCTCGTTCGCTTTTTGTCTAGTTTAGTTCTTCTGCTGCTTCTACGTTCATAGACGAACAATTCGAAGTATGTACTTACCTGTTTTCCGCTATGCGGTCCGTCGCTTGCGAAGATCCAGTGAAACGGAGAATGCGGGATAAGAAAGATGGAGAACAGTCTCAAGAATGTCTAGACAGAGAGGAGATGAGACCGGGTGAGGACTGGGAGAGGTCGACGTGAAATGCAGAGTTGTATTTTTGAGAAACGTCGTCGTAATTTCTTTGGAAGAGCTAAATTTGCCATTACTAACTTTGGATGAATGGAGACATCTCAGAGAAGAAAGTGTGTAATATGTTAGTAGGGGTGACCATGAAAGAACAGAATCCCGAATTTTCTATAAAGACAAGATCAAGTTAAAAAAATGTGGAGATTCAATGTAAGTCGCACAAATTCAAGGGAAATTGTAGCTGTAGTGTCTGTGTTAAAGAGGAATTGTCTCTGGCTTATCACCCAGCATGAGTTCTCTAATTCAGCCTATCGTAGGAGATTTACGGAGGAAATGTTCCATTGTCTTGTCTTCAGCTTGACAGCTTTAACATGATACGTTTCCGGTTACTCCTATATTGAAGAGATACCTCTTCAGCTAACGATGTATAATCAGAATTCCAAGAATCATGCAAAAATATTTTCTATGCAGCATCCGATATCTTACTGCTGTTTGTATGTTCAAATGAGTCAGAGCGGGTTTTCATGGGTGATGGTTATTTTCCTTTCATAAAATATTTCTGTTAACATACAGCGTAAGCGAACTTGAAACTACGTGGTATGTATGTCATACCTTATACTAAGGTTGATTAAGGTGCATTTTAGCGCTGCTAATGTTACTGGTCCAACCTTACCCTGTCTCTTTAAAAATACACGAATGGCCCTTAATCCAAAAGAAGGGTAGCTTATTATCACTGTGTCCCAACACAATAAGCTTTGTTATTATACTTAAAGCATTGGAATGAATTTGGAAACGCCAGGAAAACATATTTCTTGGCTTCTGCTTTAGTCTAAAAAGTTAAATGGAAACATTTTGTACGTTTTAATGTCTCAATGTATACCAAATAAACAAGTTTCTTATTAGCTCCTTCTTCTAATATGTCTTAATTCTTGCTGTCTTTGGTGTCTCTCCAAATACGTCCCTGCGTTCGTAAACTTTTGAAGCTCGGAATTTACAAAAAGTTGTCCGTGGGAACGCTTAACACTCTACCCACCTACATATCAGACCGACCGAGATGAAAATATGGGTCGCCTCGCGCTTGAAACGAAGATCGCTGCCACACAATTGGATGGGTGGAGGGACCACGATGATTCGTAAGGTCCCGGCTTTCCCTGGAACATACGTCGTCTGCGTACGTGAGCGCTATTGTATTAATTCGAAATTGATCTTTCAACTTATCTCCAACGCATATCGGTGCGTATACAGACGTGGACAAAAATGTCTTTGTCTTTAAAAGTAAAATAAATAAGTTTTTGAAGGATTCAAAGTTATAAGTTTCAACGACTGATGCATAATCCATAAGGCATTCTACACTTCTACAGGGTGAATGGCATTCCTGTTTAGAAAATCAATAGCTTTTTATCTTCTATTTGAAAGGACTTGAAATCGTCAAATTATTTCTTTTAGGCTTAATTTTAATAATTTCGTAAAAATAACCGGTCCAATCGCAGGCGAAGGTTCTAAAATTGTATTATGAGGAAAAGAAATTGAAATCGTTGGGTCGATTTTTCACCTAGGTTGGTGCAAGTATTCATGTAGTTCTCTATACCACAACCTGCCAGAAAATGCATTTGAATGCTTATTCCAGGTCGATGAAGCATAAATGCCAAATGACATACGCAAGTGATTTTTTAATTATCAAATTTCCTGGCATTATGTTTCTAATTTTTGGAAAAAGAAGAAGGTGGCTTGTTTTCTTGTTTTTTTAAAATTTATCAACTTGCCAACTTTAATAAAAAAATGAAATTAAAAGGCGATTCCTTTTAATCGTGATTTTTATTAAAATGAAGGAGTAATAGGCTTTAAACTACCACTTTTAGTAAAGTTATTTAAAAACAAGAACGAAAAGCATTACGTAATCTTAAACTGAATAATTAAATAAATAAAATTATTTTTTTTTTGTAATTTTATGGAAAATTCAATATAATATTTTAAAATTGATAAACGAAAGCCTAAAATGTTATTTTAAAATTATCAATAAAATTAGAAGAAAGATGTTGTCTATTCAATTTAAGGATATCTATAATTGTTCAGCTTCCTCAGTTAACTGGAATCTGACGGAATGGAACACAGGGGCGGAGCAAACGTTTCTAATTATACATTATCTTTATTTCTCTGTTTTCCGCCTTGCTCTCCTCTACGGTTTTCTCTTCCTATTAGCTCAAAACGGATTGCCGAGCTCTCCAGATTGAAAGAGACGCGTATGTGAGCCGTTCTGCGACGGCCATTAAAGTAAATTGAGGTTATGTGTCTTCTTGGGTTTGTTTTGCCGAATCTGGAGGAAAATAAACGGATTTTCCGGATCAACCCGGCAACATATATACGGTAAAAAATTAGATACGTATTATATGGGTTGTCCGTGTTATACGTCATACAAAATGATTCACGAACACCGTTTCTCTCAGTGTTTCTAATTGTCTAATAAATTGATGAGGAGGCAGTAGTATTTATGGAGTGGTCAAATTTGCAATTTTCCGAATTATTTTTGTTTGGGAACTGTTAGACGGGGTATAATTCTGTGCCGAACTATATAAACTATATAGGACCCATTCAGATCTACAAAGTATGCATGCATTAAATTGCCCAACAAAAAAATGTTTTTTGAATGATGGTATCTTTCCCCGTGTTCTCCACTGACAGCTCCACAACACTGGAAGAAGAGTATCTTTTAGGGCCACGACATTTTTCTTGTTAGAGTTTCTTACAGGCCGACTTCCTTGAATATAATGTGATTCTCTGACTATCCACGTACATAAAAAGCAGCAGCATTTAGTGTACCGCCGGTGCATTCCTAAGAGGATCGCTCTGTCTTCAGCATATTCGATTGAGTCGAGGAGGGTTACCATGTTTGTATAAGTCCCCTTCGTGTGAACTGTGTAACCAAGAGAATTAGAAGGCAGACCGAAATTAATACAAGTATATTTCAGACCAAAGTCACTTATCTTTGGGAGTTGCCGTTTAACAAGGTAAAGCTACCCTATTTTCACTGATTAAGGTACCATCTACGTTAACTAAATCGCCATTCCCTGCTGGTCCCTAATGTGGCAAACAAACAATGATCTGACGAACTTTTTCGCAAGATTCATATTTCTCGAGATGTTAAGATTAAAATAGGACACCCGGTGTACGTTAACGAACAAATTAGAATGACCTCATTCGCTCCGATGGTTATAAGTTAATTTATACGATGCCCGCAGAGGGCAAGCTTACAGCTTGTAAAGTTAATCCGTTGCATTAGCCATAGGTATACAACTTCCTTCGTTGCGTATTACTGTTATTATTATTATTATTACTATTATTGTTATTGTGAAAATGGGACGCCCGATGGGTAGTCGCTGTTTCGGCGACGATTTTCGAGCTTCCACCGTATGTAATTGGAAAACACGCGGCGTCATAGTGTTTATATGTTAATTACGTTCGAGAAGTGTCACCAAAATGTTAAATTAGTTTTAATGAGCCCGTGATTAATTACCATTACACATTCTGATTTAATTAAGCTACATGTTAACGTTGGCCGGGATGGTTGCCGTTGTTCGCGGACGTTGTCATTGCCGCTGTTGTTTTTGGTCTTTGTTGTTATCGGGCGCTGTCGCACTGGTTGTTCGCAATTGTCGCGTGACACCGCCGCATCCATCTGTAGTAGGGTTGACGATGCATTTCGTCAGATGTCGTGCTGGAATTCGTTATTTCGTCAGATTTACTGCGGTTAATGCGCTAATGGGTTAGTGTGTACCCCACCATGTGTTTGTATTTGATGCTTATCCGGCTGTACTCTGCATGAGTACACCAAAAATGTTTTATTTTATTTTTTACATCTTGTTATACTTTAATCTGCGCCTATTTTCACATCACTGTCAAGGCTGATTTGTTTCTCAAATAATGAAAATATGTTGGAAATTAATTTTCAACCAAGAAAGGCTAAACCGCAAAAAATAATCAATTGAATCGAAAATTATTGACCTATCCGAGAACACACCGTATATATATTTCATATGTTTTCTTTTTTTTTCTCATTAATTCGATTTGATGATTTTATTTTTTAAATGTACATTAAATTCTGTATATATACAGATAACAAATAAAGTAAAGTTTGTGTTATTTCCTTACATTCCTCAATGCACTATGGCTTTGTATCAAGATTATACAATTACATTATTATTATTATCTTCCATTATGTGGAAACTTTCTTAAAACAGCTCGTTTCGATACCCATACATACGTATAACACTCACATTCATCTACACACTGCACTAAGTACACACACGTGGACATCCGAAATAATCATCAACCATAATGTCCATGATTTATACGTCTCCTTACGCAGATACGCACTTAACGATCTCGGCGTACTTGATTGAATAAAAGGATAGCATGTGTCATAAATTTAAGAGCCATCTAGCCCATCATGTCCGTTAAGTAGGAATTTTATTAAGAGGGAAGAAGAACCAGGCTGGGACGTGTATGTACTAGCTGGATCTACAGTATGGCCTATTTTGTCGCAGCATCACAATCTATTTGACGGCCCGACGTCGATATAAAGGCCTTCATTTCGGAGCACGTTTTTCGCGATATGAGATCGTAAAATTTATATGCAAAATGGACTCTATCTCCTATATCTGCCGTAGCTGAATGTGGATGCGATGTTGGGGTCCTGATGATCGCAGAGGGTTGAAAAATATGTATGTACGGTGTGTCCATATTTTGATATTCTCTCTCTCATTGGTATTTCGGTTATTAAAAGACATAGAGTAACGATCAAATGGGGAATTCCAGCTTGAGTGCACAAACCAGCTGAATTTGTTGAAGCTGCTGTTCCACAGACTTCTGAGTTGTTTTTAGCCACCAAACTAGAGAGGCGTAGGTGATCATGGGTTTAATTATTGCCGTGTATGACCAGAAGATCATTATAGGATTAAGACCCCAATTCTTACCTAGTAGCCTGCGGTACACTAATGATGCCGCAATGGCTTTTTCCTGTAAGTTGAATATATTGGAGTTCCATGTTACCATTTCCCAAGACTGATGATGGTAATTTTCTTAGGAAAAAACAATTTATCAATTGCGGAGAGTTCAATCGGTACAATTATTATCATTGTTCTACTGTAAATCCACATTTGGGGAATCCAAAAAGATATCTTCAATATCGATTTGGTTCTAATCTTTGGTGTGATTTAACTAGTATGTAATTTTATTTGTTGTTTGGGCTTATTTTTGGTTTTAGATAATTATTTAATGGGTCCATTCATCTTTGATTATAACTTAACTGGTAACGAAGAAATACTGTCTGCTTGGAGGCAAATTATTAATTCGGATAACATGCAACACATCTGGTTCTAACAGGATGGTTGCACAGCTTCAGATACTTGTGGCGCGCGACATTTTTTGAGAGAACATCATAAAGAACAGACAATGGACCAGTGCAATGGTTTATGCGATCACCAGACCGTATCCCCTTGACTGTTAATGGTAAAAACGAAGTATGTATTTAAATTGGAAGCGCCAGAAACTTCTCACATCCTCTACTCAGTAGACTGATGAAGAAGGGATGATGTGACCTTTCAAAATTACTACCAAGGAAATGACCAGAATCCCCATCTTAACAGATACGTTTTAGAGTTAGCTAGTTCATTTTTTTTGCCATCAATTTGATGCAAATGCCATTATCGTGGTTGGGGCCAAGCAATTGGAATAGACGCACGGTTGATTCTGTGAAAGAAAGTGAACTATAACGAATTTTAACCGTAGTCACCAATTGCATCATGCAGCAGTCGTAGACAACCGTTACTGAAAACCCTTTCTGTGGAATAAGTTTTCACCTATTCAAGAAAGAGAGGAATTCTATTTTCGCTTCAAGTCTTCATCAAATTAATTTGTTGCCATCACCAGATCATAATCACCATTGTAGATAATCTCCGATTTAAAAAACCAATTAAATGTTGAATGTAATATAAAGTCGGGTAAGAATTAGTTCCCCATTTTAATTAGTTCACTTCAAAAAATGACCAGCATACCTCTTCTAAACGATCGATTCCGGTGTCAGCGGTAGAAACGAATGAGAAAAAGAAGGAAAAGTACGCAGTAGGACGAGGAGAAGAGGGGTGTCGAGGTAGAAAAATGGATGCCGAGAGGATACCTAGGACGATCGTTCCACATGGCTGGACGGTCTAACTGGAGTTATTAATATTTTTACGTCTATCTCTGTCTAGATTGTAGATGGACTAGGTACGACGTCAGGTCTTTAGCGGTATGGTGCGTTGATCTCTGGACGTTACTGAAATGCACAATTTCTAATAATACACCAGACGCTCTAGCGATAATATGGTATGCAGGTGTTCAGAGGCGGTATCTGCGAAATTACGTTTCAGATATATATGTATGCGCATATGTGCCGGGTGCTAATTTTAAACGAAGATAATTGTTTTATTGCTTGGAGAATAGGTTCCTGGGATGAATGAAATGAATGCATTGATACGGTACATGCAAATTTTCTAAAAGTAGAACTTTTTAGCTTCAGAAACCACCTCAAGTCGCGAATTTTAATGGACAAGAAAATTTCTCCAGGTGTCAAATTCGGAATCGGATGAAACTTGGTGAGGATGTGTAGTGCGTTTAGATACGTAAAACAAAGAGAATCCGTTGCTTATCTGAATTCAATCAATTCCGAACTGGACATCTCGAGACCTTTCCCAAAAATCGAGCTTCATTAGTGGATAGAATCTTGCCTGACTTACGTTTGTAAAATGAATAATTTTCTTTTAATTTCAAGGCATACTTTCATTTATGCAATTCTTCGGATTATTGGTAAGAATTGAGAGACTTCTTCAATAAAGCAATTGCAACTGTCTGGTTTTTAAAAAATCTTCATTAACTTTTTATGAATAAAATTGTTTCTGAATTTCATACATCTTGCATCCGATGTAAGTATTCAATAAGAGAAACCATACTTATAAATAAGCCGTTTCAAAAACGAAACATATTCCACGTTTAATAGTAAAAAAGGAAAATCGTAAAGAAAATTAAACCTTATTGCACGGATATATTTTTCAATCCCATTTTAATGTCCTACGTCCCTATAATTCAACGAAAAAAAAAAAAAGAAGAGAGCAGAATCCCATAAATTTTATACTACCCAATTTATATTTTAAAACCTACTTAAACCGACTTAAAAATGAAATGACCCTCAATCATTGATTTCTTTCCTTTTGTACCTACGTACATACGTCTGCCTAAACGAATGCTCCCTCTGCCATTGCATAATTCATCCGTTCTATTTGCATAACGTCCTGGTATTTCCTCCTTTTATGTATTGCCCTGCGCCGAGGTCCTACAAATATTTGCCGCAGCGAGTGGCATCGGGCGAGGACGGTACTTCCACGTGTGTGCCCCGGACCTCGCGCAAATGAAAATAAAAAGAAACATTTACGACTGGCGTACGCTTTGGGATAAAGATTATTGATCGTAATCCCTTGACAAATTCCTTCGCCCTTAGCGAGACAGTTGCCTTGGTCCTTACCTGTGAAGTTTTATTTGAAATACGCTATTGTGCGAGGGAGGAAAGAAGGTTGAAAATTGAAGTCTGGAATTGGATTTCTTTTCTTTGTTGTTGCGTCGTCGGTTTTTTAAAGTTCCGTTTGTTCCCTCTTTTTTTTTGATTGGGAGTTGTTGATATATCTTAAACCATTCAATGTGACATCAAAGAATGCTTTGTTTTAAGGAAATAATTCTGCGGTCTTTTGAATGTATTGGGTGATTGGAAAACGTTGCCGATAATTTGCTCTATCACTGGAAAAAACGTATTCTTTCTTTAAATTTGGGATTACACTGTGATGAGTTATTTAGCCATTCCCCTGGGGCTGTCGTTGGTTAGACATAAGTTTACGTAATAGAATGCGAGGGACAAATACGCCGCTGAAGAAGTGAAAACGACTCGGTACAAGGATCATTTGGATATAGGTTCACGACCGCAGTTGGATCGATCTTTAATAATGTTACAGTATGTTTCTATCACAAAATTATTAGGTACACTTATGTTTGTTTGATTATTTTAGTGTTATTCACAGATTTTTCTTCATCAAGTTTGTGATTCCTAGACATTGAAATTTCATTTTAAATATAAAACAACACACTAAATGTTTATTGTCAGAAAATTAAATAAAAAGAAAACGCCCACATATGTTTAACTTTATGGATGGCAGTATACAGTTGTGCAACCGCTATTACGCTTCATGTTAAGCAAATAAGAACATAAAACAAATAAAAGTGGTCCCAAATCTAAGCTGTGGGGCCAATATAGAAGGAAAAAACATCTAAAAAAAATAATCAAAAAATAATGCTTAAATAACTTCTTCATGGTATTGATGGAACCCATTTATGGCAAAAGCAATGCAAGGAGAGAAAAACTCACAATACTCACGGACACGTTTCTGCCTCCTGACGTCATCGGCGTGATTCTGGGGGAGTTTTCTATGCACACTACAGTACCGGATTTATGTACACTGATGACCCCCAGTAGGTAGAAATATGTCCATGGGTAATGTGTTTCTTTTCTCCTTTTGCATTGCTTTTGTAGTAAATGATTTGATCAATACCATGACGAAGCTATTTTAGCATTATTCTTTGATTATTATTCTCGGGTATTTTCTGATGTTGATATCTCACAGAATCAGATCAGAATCCATATTTGTGTTGCGACATAAAATCAAATTTGAGGATAATTTGCCTGAAGAAGTGTCGTGTATTAACCGGAACTAGTCGCAATTAAAGAATTAAAAAAATAAAACTTAGGAAATACTCATATTACACTTAATCGCTATTTTCTGATTCTCTGTGAGAATTGTTTACATGTGTAGTTTCCCAAAATGCTCCTGTCCACGCCAACCAGCGTCCAAGCAGTCTGAGAGCTGCTCGAAGGATGGCTTGGGTCACAGTACCCGGTTCATGTAGCTGATATGAAATTGTACAGTCAAAATTTAACACTTTCAAAGGATTAAATAACTTTTATTTAAAATCTTTCTAAACCGTTTATGTAACATATCATCAACGGTTAAACGATATTTTTGTGCATAGCTCACTATAATTACCGCAGAATTCTGCGAATGCCTACAAATGTACAATTTGCATTTTCTACGATCTCTCATGTTCATAACAACAAAACCGCATAACATATTCCACGTTCCTTTGTACTCAACGCTAGCATATAATTTTACATTATACAATCTACTATTTCGTAGCTACAAGCACAAAGGATAAATTCTTAATTTAAATTGCACTAATAGAAGCAGCAATTGAAAGAGAAAATACAAGACATACGTGTGGCTTTATTTCTATCAAAGCAACCACACATTACATATTCCGAACGATTTATCTGTTGTGAATATAAAACGACGTTGATGAATACGTACAGAACTCGGTGCTAGATCTCAATATACCTTTACGTAATACGGATGGGAACGGTTTCGCTAGAAATGCTCCAATTCACGAAGTTGTAGCCCGACGTGGTGATTGTGTCAGCGTTAATTTCCAAGCAGACTTTGCGCTACCAACGTATTAATGATAGTCTATTAGGGGCATACAATTTAATTAAACATCAACACATGGCATGCTATAATTAGATAGTGCCTTATTTACTGCCAGTTCGAATTCTGAGATAACTACATATTTGTACATATAATGACAGTTTGATTGGAGTAGAGACGGGTTAATTGGTGTAAGTTTCAGCGCGAATATGAGAGTTTTCAATGCCAGTTTGATGTGGAAAGTTATTGAATGGTAGCTACATACACAGGTACGATGGTAGTTTCCAGTCCAACACTTAAAGTTCAGTTTATCCAGCGACGATCTCATCTCTTTAACCCGCCCAAATAGTAGTTAGTATTTGTAAAGGCCGTACGAATGTGGTCTCTTCATTCGATGAAAATCTCTGCCCTTTCGAAATCCTCACAGCCTCTGTTATTCCTCCAATTTGATGAACTTTTCCAATGCTATCGGTAGTCGTTGCAGTGTTTAGCCATTGCGAAGGTCCGTCGTCAACCAATGATGACTACTTTTTTTAAATTCAGTTGCCTAAGACTTCACAGTGGCAAATAATCAAAGGCAAGAATTTAATGGCTGCTCGATATTCCATTGTTTCCACTCTTACATAAACAACGCACATACGGCTGTTAAACATCCAACATGGCTGACATTTTTAAAAGCTTCTTTCAACACATGTGCATTTACATTGCACGAATATCTTTCACCAGTAACGTCGTCTCCATGTTGAGGCTTGAAAGCTTCAGACTATACAAGGGTCTCTCCTTTCTTTCCAAGCATCGTAAATACAATGTTAATAATAACAATAACAATAAAATATATTGTTACCATTCCACTTAAAAACAAAAGCACAGAGTCAAGGTCTTGCTGTTACATTCCTTTGGTGATCACTTTGTATTATGCCGAAGTTGATGAACAGTGTTTGTATTGTTTGTTTATATTGCAACATATCCCATGCAACATTGTTTCTTTTTTAAACATGTGTTATTATCATTAACGTCTTTATTGTTGACAAAGTCTACATACTTCTGGAGCCGTAACGAATAAAATTATTGTTATTATATAATAAATTATTACGAAATTCAAATTCTTCCAGATTGATTTTTGTTGATATTTACGTTATCTTACAACTGTAATCTTTTGACTTCTATTAAAGAAAAAAATTATTATGAACATTTTAATTATCCACAATAAGTTGAAGTAGGCGCCCGGCGCATCCACCAAAATGTTACACCGTACTTTTATTGAAAATAATTCCTTAAAACAAAGATATAAGTGCTAGTATTACAAGTACCACAAAGAATACTACACAATAGCAAGTTCATTTGTTTAATTAACTTGCTATTGTGCTAAAAGCGTAGATTTAACACGATTTCCTTTATTTATTACACGCATTTTACATTTTGCAATATACATGTATATATATATTTATCGTTCTCACGCATATTATTATATCTAAATTTAAATATAAAACCCTGCTGCACACACGCATATCCTATTTAGTTGGGAACAAAGCGAAATGCGTGTACAAAACAGAACCTGGAACAAAAGCGGAACAAGAGCTTGCGATAATAGATTTTAGATTAAACGAAATTAAACCTACGCAATTCGACCCTTCACCTGTCCCACTGGAAAAAAAAACCTTTCTGCCAGACCCTGCTCCTTCTTCAAAGTGCCTTCGAATCGACAAATAGCATCGAGCGCGTAAACCCATTAAGTGAAAGGTTGAATTTTTTGTACAATATCGATTGACGATCGAACCCGGAAGAGAATTTGAGGGTCTCGGACTGTGATTGCGCGGTTAATTTAGTCACGCGGAGTTGACCGAGTTCGTCGCTAAAAGCGCTAGATGGTGCGGGAATTTCGTGCGGAAATGAAGGGAAATTTCGATTGAATTTTAGCGATTGGGTTATTACCGTAATCCATTCTTGTTCTGCTTTCGACTAATTTAAGCGGGTGAGGTCTACTACATCCTTTAGACTCTGAAGATATAAATTTTACTTCATTTTATCTACTACAACTCCCTATAATCTTGACAAATTAGAATCCTCCGCTTTGCAATGTAAAATTTTACTTAAACGCAAGTTAATTTACCTTCTTCATTGCTCCTATTATATCCTAATTCTGTTCTTGGCTCGTGGTAATATAATTATTACGGAACAATAGTTGGTAGAGTCTTTCGAAAAGAGAATTCGGAAAAATGAATAGCGAAAAACATAATGGGCATGCCTTTCATTCCTGTCAAGAAAAAATTAGTTGAGAAAGAGCACTTCATTTAAAGTTTCTTTATATGAGCTAATTTTTCATTAAGTACTTTGAGTGCAATATTAATTCGTATAGAGAAGATCTTTTACCCTCCAGGTCCAAATCTCTCCCAGTTTATTTTAAAAATAATTAAAGAAAATTGTTTAATTGTAAGTACCTATCGTAACGAATATGTTTAGAAGACTTTAAATAGTTATGTCTGCATCATAATGTTGCCAGTAAGAATTATAACTTTTAATTGCACCCCCATGTCTCGCTTATTTGTGCCATACTGTAATTATTTTAAAAATTGTATGGATGTTCGTTACCCATAAACCTGGAATCAAGTCAAACCACGACGATTAGCTCCAGGTCTTAGGGTCCAGCTAAAGAGCTCCTGGCATTAAGATGAATTCCCCAATCAGCCAGGATACGGTCGGTGCAGTAAGTTACCTTCTTCCCTATGTACAGTTGCCCTCGCCACGCCTGTTACTCTGCGACCCAGAGATTGGGTAGTGAAGCTGCAGGATTTTATGAGTAAACGCTATAGGGTAAACGTTTAATCTTCAAGGTGACAGAAAGAGTCATCTTATCTCGTTCAAAGGAGCTAAATCTGCTTGACCAAAATCCCATCTCAAATCAGCAGTTTGGGATTACGGAGGGTTTGTCGACAAATCTTCAACTGCTTAGACCCTTCGGAACTACCAGAGACCCTCTCGGTCGTTGAATATATCTAGGTCATTAGATATGACCAGGCAGGATTTGGGGTTGGCATCATGAAGTTTGCTTTGTTACTCTCACTAGATCTTTTTCTGTTAGAAGCGGTGCTCTGGGGTCCCACAGAGTTTATTGTTGGGACCTAATTTGCTTATTTTGTACATTTGTGGGGATGTCCCGCGTAGCTCTATTGCTAGTTTGGCTGCATATGCAAATGGCACCACTGTCTTCATGAGTATTCGCGAGCAATCGATAATGGTGAGAAGCTCTAGCGGGCAGTGGACGTCTCTGGATCATCGAGGCCAAGACAATAGCAGTCTGGCTTTAAAAAAACATCGAATTGATGTCTCACGGCGCGAATTCAGCTGATTAATCGCCTAACGACTCCGATTTGTTCCCGAAAGTCAAACAAAACATGATTTTTATCACCACAACAAGCTGTTGAAGTTGCCTTTCTACAAATTAAAAACGTATCCCGCATATAAACATTTTAGGTAGATGATAAATTACAGTACTGAGATTCCTCGAACGACAATATAAAAATTGTTTGTTACAAGTTTGGCATTAAAGATAATTACCAACCTTGTTAACATCCATAAACAAATAATGCATTTACATTTTACATTACATAACACCATTTTATCTACGAATCCTGACATCCATAATGCATCAGGAAACAAGCTTAATAACACAAATTTTTCCATCCGTTTCAAAACCATTTCGCTAATTCCACGAAAACATCACCAGCATAAAAGTTACCATTATATAGTGCACAGATCCAGATTCTCAGAGATAAATTATAACCTATTGTGGCTCAACCGACCGTAACGCAACAATCACGCGAACGTAAATTGATAGCAATGCAACGTTCTCTTTTTTTAGTGTCTGTTCGTCGAAAAATACCGCGAGCTAGTCGCCAAAATCAATTAGTTTACGTTATACAGACCGGAGATAGTTCAAATTATTGTAAAACGGACATTCACCGAGATAAATTTATGGTTGTAATAATTGGAGAAGAGCTTCGGGTGGAAAAGATTGTGTCTGCACGGATAATATATATAAAATACATGGGGTACTTGCTAGAAGTAGAACGGAGTTTGGATTTTGGAAAAAAAAAGGTTTTGAGTGCAGTAGCGATGTAGCGACCTGCCTCAAATGGTTTGAAATAAAAATAACCAAACAATTCACCCTTTTCCGGTAAAACAATACGATCCGTGTCGTAGTAGACTTTCCGTATATTGAATTTGTTTATTTCAATAACATACCGCAATGTTTATGTTTCAAACAATCACACAGTAGGATTCTCTACGAAGTTGTTTTTTGGGGTTCGTCGCTATACGTACACTGCCGTTCAGAGAAGTTCGGTCGGTTGGTAAAAAACATGAAAAGGTTACAGAAACAAACGAAACTAAAAACAAAACGCAATTTTATTGTATGTACAGGTAAAAAAGACAAAAATAAATAAATAAAAAGTTATTCTGGCCCAATATAACATACTGAACATTATATTTTTTTTTCATCGAAAAAACCTCCTTTGCTGTTAATCACCGCTCGAACTATTCTAGGCATTCTTTCGATAAGTTTTGTTAAAACGGATTGTGGAATACTAATCCATTCATGTTGCAGAATATTCCGTAAATGTTCTTGTGAAGTTGGGCATATTTTTCGGATCCTCCTGTCCAGTTCATCCCACAATAACTCTATCGGGTTCAAATCTGGGCTTTGTGGGCGCCATGTCATTACTTTCAGGGTGTGATGTTCTTCTTGCTCCTTTAGATAGTTCTTACACACTAACGCAGTGTGTTTTGGGTCGTTGTCATGCATGAATATAATGTTACGGCCTATTATACGCAATCCTAATGGCACTGCATGATTCTGGAGTATTGCAAAATAATTTTCCTTCCTCATTACACCCTGCACTCTGCATAAATCTCCCGTCCCAGCAAAGGAGAAACATCGCCACACTAACACAGAACCACGCCCTTGCTTCACTGTTGGCACAATGCAGTTCGGGATCACTTTTCGGTTTTAGATCTTCGGACATAAACTCGTCGATTTTGCCCAAAAACCTCAAACTTTGAGTCGTCACTCCAAAGCACGTGTTTCCAATCATCTAACGACCAATCTAGATGAGAACGGCCCCACTGTAGCCGTTTTGCTCCGTTGCCCCGAGGTAATAAGGGTTTTCGAATGGCAATGCGTCCATGAAAGTCCGCTTGTTGAAGTCGACGTTTTACCGTACTCACCCGAAACTTGTTCTTCACGGCCGCGATTGACTTCGGCTGCTATTTGTGGCGCTGTTAATTTTCTATTGCGTTTGCTTAATAATATAATTCTCAAACTGTCAGCTTTTGTTGTTTTCCTAGATGCTCCAGGACGAACACGATTTTCTATAGTTCCACTTGTCCGATATCGCTTTATGATGTCATTTACTGTTGAACTTCTCATATTTATTTTTTCAGCAATTTGTCGTCCCGAATATCCTTCTTCAAACAGCGTAATAATGCGTGAACGTTTTTCTACACTGGTAGGCTTGCCACGTGCCGTTTTGAAGTAAATTTTCTTAAAGCTTTCGCGCAAAAACGACAGATGCACACCAATACACGTTTGGCAGTAAAATGAAGCAAATTTATATCTCTACGCCTGCGATAAATAAACAAGAATGATGCTGCGGTATATTTCCTAAATGTATTGTTCGTTAATAATCCCCAAACGACCCGTTTCAAAAGATCGGTACTTCCGAGAAATTCTTGGAATGATAATAAAAGGGACTTTATTGTGGTTGTCGCAATATTTCTACTTTACATAATAATTGATGGCTTTAATCCCTTAGAAAAGAGTGTATGCTTAATATTTTTCTAATTTTATGTATTAATAATTGTATAGAGTGTGATATAATAGATTTTATTTGTATTATTGTATAGATTTATTGTATGACCGAACTTCACTGAACGGCAGTGTATATGATGTGTTTTTGGCACAAAAACGTGTCATGAGATCTATTGCGAACATTCGAAGCACGGAATCGTGTCGGCTCTATTTTACAAGGTATAGTATCTTATCGTTACTTAGTATCTATATCTTTGAACTTCTGGTTCACGTCTTTACAAATAGGGATTTTTAATAAAAAAATACGACAACCAAAATAAAAATAAATATTTAAGTTGAATATGACAAAACTCTTTAACTTACTTCCTAGTGACCTAGTTTCCCTTAACAATGTAAGGAATTTGAAGTCGAGTCACCGTCGCAAATAAGTGTATCTCGGTACATACAATACTCGATCTGTTCTCTACACTTTGTGTTTGAATAGACCAATAAAATTATCTATCTACCTACTATCTAGCCGATAAAATAAAAATTACTCTAGCCAAAAGAAGCAGAAAACGTCAGAAATAATCGTCACCAGAATCTTGCTTTTTCATTTATCGTTTGAGAGAAAACACATTGCGAAATAATGTTTAATTGAAGGGCACCTCCTCACTTACCTCAATTAATGTTTAAACAAACTGAAAACCAATTAGCATTTAAAAACCGCTTTCTAACGTTACATTTACCAAAGAAAGCTTCTAATCTTTTCGAACGAAATATCAAACTTTCTCGTTTCGGTGAACGTATGTTTACATCCCGAAGCTTATTAGGATATTACCACATTACATTATAAAGCGTACGTTATTTATTTACACAAAAACTACAGATAGAAATACCCGGAATCCTAGCCAGAACATCCGTGATGTATTATACACAGTAGATCTTAGAAATTTCTTAATTACTTACGCAATTAACTTCTAATGAAGTAGGTACAGCACAATAAACATAACGGTGGGGGCACATCGTGTAATTTATCTTAATCTACAATAATTGAGTCTGCTGTATAAAGTGGAGCATTAAAATCCTTCCTTTTTTTTTTGTTCCTTCTTGTTTCCTCTTTGTATGACGCCGTTGCTTTCATAATTTAAAGGCGATCTCGATACAAAGGAGCAATCTTACAATGAATATGATCGCACGGAGAGGTTCAAAATTCAATTTGAAATGTTTAATACACGTTGCTTTGTGCGCTTTTTTTTTCGGGTTTAAATCTAAATGAGTGACGATGATCTAGCGTAATATAAAATCTTTAATAAATCATAATCAAGTTATTAATTAATTTTTTAAAATAAAATATAATATATTATCCATCATTAATTAATCGAATGTTTTTACGTAGTGAATCAAATTTACATAGAATAAACGTGTGTAGGGAGATAATAAACTCATTGTTTAAGCTATGGATTTTTAATTAATGTTAAAAAAAAAACGCTTTAAACTTCATGAAATTAAAAAAAAGGGTTGTTGAATCAGGCTCTATTATTTAGATTCGCTTGCTTTGACTCTACTAGAAAATAAATCCCCTAATTCTATACACTTAAACGCAAATTTTATTACAAGGAACCTCACTACACAATAGCAGTCTAATGTTATTCTCCAGGAAATGGTTCAATTAAGTTCTTTCGCAATAGAAAAGAATATTGTGGGAGAGGGCGTTTCTTTTAAACGTAAGGGGCGGTTAACTGAATTATATGTTAGGTTTAGGGTGCCTCGTTGGCTTTTTTTTCTCTGAAAATACGTAAGGTGAAGCTATATGGACACTTAGCTGAGATAATAAAATCAACTTTTGCGTTAGGGGGAATATTCATCCTAGAACAGTTCGAGTTTGGTAGAGACGATCTAATGCATTAATAAATATGTTCCATGAATGTTTAATATTGTGATCAACCACACAAATTTGAAGACATTTGAACCTCAAAAAAATACTGAATTCGTAACAACACGTTTGTAACTTCACACGCTGAACAAAACCTCGGGAAGTCTACCGCAGTCTTCGCGGTCCAACGTGGATTATTTTCCAAGTACTTCCATCGGATTGCCTTCGCGGTTGGATGTAGAATATTCCTAACCTTCCAGCTATTTGAAACAGAATCCCTGCGTTTATTACAGCAAAAAAAATGTTTAAGTCCAACAACTTGTTAGATTAAATAGGCGTATTGTCCTTTCTTGTCTCTCCCAAAATTTTTCTGTGTGTCATTGTTGACGATTGATGGCTATTGCGAGACATTATGTACCATTGTGAGGAATTCTGTAATACGTGTGCACTCATTTTCGTTTGAGAGGTATGCGTTTTCGATACTACGATACCAAGATAGTTTTAGCCGCTTTAAATCTACCAATTCTGCAGTTAATTCTATTATCGGTTTAATGGATTTTGTGCTGGAATATTATAATTTATGGCCATCCAACGCTTCAGAATTTGCAAACATTTTTGAATCATTAAAAGCTCGTGCACAATCCAGGTACATATGTGGGAAAATATAAAGTGCCTCACTTCTCCAGAAAACCATTTGAGCTTCGTTAGATTTTTGCAAACTTTCAAAGTTCATTTTATCAATGTTTTTCAATTTCTGATTGAAGGATAAACTAACAGTATGGTTCTCCTATGGCTGAAGATCTTAGAAACCTTCCGTATTTCAGTGTAGGAACTTCTTTAACTTCGCGTACAGATGTATACAAAAATACATTAAATAACTCGTTATACGAGAAACCTCTAAACGTAAATCAAGTTAATGTTTGTATATGCAACATACACACATAGGTGCTCCTCTAAAATTTAAACTATACATTAAAGATTATCTCCTAACATAAATAACTTAAAAACGGAATAAAATATATCGTGGATCGTACTCCCCATGGCTACATGTAATGTTTTCGGAACGCAGATCACTAGGTCAATGCATTTATTGTACCGTCTATAGTATACGGCTCTTGGAAATGTGAAATGGACTCCAAGTACGCAGACGTTTATTACGTTTGAAACGCCATTATTCGGATGAAAATAAAGCGCTTGAATTGAGGTAGGGGGCTGCTTATTCGCATGATGCAATTGCAAAAATGGACAGTGGCAATAAATTGCGCTATCGGATCCGTGCGGAATATGAACTTCGCGATTCTTCGAGAAGAATTGAGAGGAATTGAGATTTATTGGGCTGTTGTGCAACGCGAAGTCGAAGGCGTTTTCTTCCATCTCGAATGTAATTTTTAATTTATGGTATTGTCATTTCTTTAATATAAGTCTTGGCGTTTTGAATCATTTCTATCCTTTGTGGCAAAAGTTAAAGCACTGTTTTAGTTCTATTTTACCTCTACTTGTCAGTATACTGAATTCAATTAAATACCTACGATCCGAAGAACAAGCAACAGATGCCCTCTTCAAAGTCGTCACGTTACGTTCAAGATAATAAAATATCTGTATGCGTGATGACTTAGCTTTCTCAAACATAAAACGCTAATCGTAGCATCTTATGGACTTGTATGAACATGAGCAATACTCGCACATGGAGAAACAAACTATTTTTAACAGTTACCTAATCTAGATTTTGGAAGAATGTACAATAAACGTGCCAAAATGCTAAATTGCATCATTGTTTAAATTGGTGACATCGAATTCCTCAATTTAGACGTAGAAGAACGTTACAATTTAGCTTGGGATAGGAAAAAAGTAAGAAGTTGCTTTACGTAGTTAGTTGTAACGATCTCAATTAAACTGTATCGTCTCATTTATATCGTCTAATTGAAGCGTTGCAGCTGATTCGACGAACACCAGCAGCGAAGCCGCATAATTGTGGCATTACCGAGAATATGGTTGTCGCTTGTTGCAAAACGACGACGAACGAAGAAAATAGAACAGCGAATAGAGTCGCTACGACTTTGATGTATTTATTCGACAAGGCGAATCGTCCACCCGCATTAATTAGTCACATACAAACACGAATATAGAATTCCCCCGACGGCTGAAACACCGCGCTCGCATCGGAGATGCCAAGAACATTTGGCAAACACTTCGGCGTGTCGTTGAACTCGCGGGCGGACATCGACGGAGGCTATCGCGGCTACTTTTCGCCTTAAGCTCCAGTCGCGCAGCTGCATTCTTCGTCCTGTCGTGGCGTTGAGGTCGGAGCAGAGGACAATCCGACATTAGCGTTTTTTCGCCTTTTCTTCACGCTGCGTTTTTGTTATTCGTCGATGCGCCTCATCGCGGCGGGCGTATGATGTACTTAACACTTATACAGTCGGTGTCGTTAAGCGTTTGTTTTTTATCATCTTTTTCTGTTTTGTTGTCATGTTCAAAACTCGATGGCAGTGTCGTATAACCGTGTGGTTGATACAATAATGCTACTGCGATGATTTCATTACTTGTACTATAAGAGATAGGCAAAATTTCCATTTTAGCAAGATTCCTTTTTTCCTATTTCTACCTTTCATAATGAATACCTCACACAGGGTGGACATCGATTATTAAAAATAGTGATGGTTGATTAGTGTATCACACGTTAAAACCCAAGTTAAAACAACATTCTCCTTTCACAAAATGTCTGTTTCTGCAATACCACGCGAAAAAAATGCTGACGCTGTTCTGAAGCCCAAGTTTACAACACAAGCCTGGCGCAAATATGGTGTGCAAAGTGAGATCACGAAATATAAGATCAAAATACGAAGCAAGTTAAAAATAATGGAATGCAATAAAGAGGAAAAGGAAGATAGAAGAAAATCGTTGAACATAAGATTATAGAGGACGTTTGAGGAAAGTAATTTGTATCGAATTGCAATAGAATTAATATTATGTTGAAGCCAGAACAACTCCTAACCACTATTACGCCATTCCAGTTTCAGAGATAAAATTTTTATAAATCGAAAATAGTAGGGGTCCAAGCATAGATCCCTGTGGTAAACTACCACTTAGATGTAAATGTCTGTTTACGTTATAACTCACATCAGACGTTTCAAATGGTCCACGTAGTACATCACGCAACGAGTTGTCATCAGATGCAAGTCGGGTTATTTGTCGAACAACCAGCTCGATGATAATGTCCGTCTGCAACGGACTTAATTCGATACAACGTCGTAATGCATGCGAACACACATGTTGGGCGAATGTAGCAGCTAATCTGGGCAATTAATTCCGATAGGATTGCGTCTGTCATTTAGAAGTAGCTGGCAGAGTAATTAATGGCCCAGTTTTTCTATTATTATTATGACTATTTTGAAAGTGTAATCGGAATATCTTAGATTAGATGAAGGAATATAATCTTTAAGATTAACATGGCAAGAGATTTCACGCCAGATTTTTTGGACAAGGGAATTGTCCTTTATTTAAAAATTGGTGGATTTTTGGCATTTTCTTTAACGTAATCTAGTTATAGTGAGTAGAGTTTTTGTTGCACACTTAAGATTACACCACCTTTCTTCTCTCATACTCATTGATATGTAGTACCGTCGCTACATTCTATCTTCAGCGCCTCGAGATATTACAAAACCAATTTCTGAGTAAAGCCAAGCCTAGTAGAGAATTCGCGAGAATTGGCGAAAATCACTTGCAGACGGGCATGTAAATCCGAGAACCTACTTGTAGGAGCCACAGCATGTCCCGCCGCCAAGAACACAAATAAGAAGAAGAACTTGGGATATTACTGACTTGACGCCCGAAAATGAAACCATCCTGGCAAATTACCTTGAAGACAAAAGTCTAGCTCTAGCAGGAGTTGAAAATCTATGGTTTTTGGAATAATTATAGAGAGGAACGCAAAAAAAGCACTGAAAGTAGACATAGACCTTTGCTACTGATATCAACAATTAGATTGCTGGAACTATGAAATTCTCTTAGAGGTGAAACAATAATAAGAGAAAATAATACCAAACTCAATTGAGTGTTTCTCTGAGCCTTAGAGTGTCAAGTATGACAAAGTGGAAATTAAGAGACGTCCAAAAGGAAAGGATATCGGAAGAATTTCGCGTGAATCACAGTACTTATTTATCTATTCTTATGCCTCTGATTATTTCCTTTACTAAGATTCCCTTTAGTTATATCGAAAATTAATATTTGTACATTGCTACACCCTTTTTCCAAATGCAGACAAGACGTTTAGAATTTCTGCTTCCATCTTCGTTATTATGTCGCGGTTGATGGTGCGTCCCTAATCAACATCAATGCATACTTCCGTTATCGACAGACTAATCGGCTTTAATCAAGTTATCGTCGGCAGGCATGGGTTTAACGGATGGTGAAATCTGATTAGGTGGAGCTTGATTGTTGAGACAGATAGGGCGAATGTACGATTAAGACGTCGTTATGGTGAATGTAGAACTCTTCTGGTTTGATTCCAGGGGTGTTAATCCGTAGATAAAGTATATGATTTATAAGGCTAGTGATTCTATCGAGAAATGCCATCTTTTATACGAAAAAAAAACGTTCACTTTATGGAATTAAATATTATAATTTAAAATTGGATTTTTTATTTTGGCGGTTCTTCATGCCAAATTGCATTTTACGTTTCTTCTTCAGAAAGGAAATTAGTTTCCTTTCAGTTGCATTGTAAAATAAAATGATTCCTTTAAAAGAATAATAAAGGCATTAATTTCAAATGGTTTCAATTTAAATTGTAAAGATTCTGAAATGTACATCGTCCTATTCGACCATGTAGCAAAGACGTCTTGTTGCAAAGCTAACTCACTTAATACGCATGATAGAAATGAATTCCATTTAACCTGATACGTGTACGCACACTTTATAGTGATATCGCCTTAAAAAAAGAGCGCAATAAAATCAAAGTATCCTCGCAGAGGCTGAAGAAGGCTGGAAGAAAAACAGTGCTCGCATTACTTGGCGTACTTGCACCGCACGAAATCTGTGCCATCATTTAACGACTTCACACAGCATCGCAGCCAGTTTTCAAAAAGCACACGTCTATTTGATGGAGGGAACATCGTATAATAGAATACGGGACGTGGAGATGTAGCAGCGGTAGAGGAGGGGGTGTCAAAAAGATCTAAAATCTCATTACCGTGACCATGCCAACACTGGCGGTACTGTTACATAAATGTGTAATTACTCTGCTCTTTGTGCACTAGATGGCGCTACAGTCGTCGCTCTTGCGTTTTCAGTTTTTATCAAAATTGCGGCGAGGCTGCTCGCTTATAGCTTTTTCGCCGTCTTATAATAACATATTGTTCGAAATTAAGCGCGCGATGTTGGTAATTTTATTGGTGTTGCTTGGAGATGCTACAATGGATAAATAGTTTCTGCTAAATTAAATAAGTAAATTAGGTGCTGTGTTTTTTTTTTTTTCTGATAAGGCACGAACGTGGTTGGATATTTCTGTTACTACTACTACTAAGAGTAAAAAATCTTCTTTATCTTGTGAAGAAGATATAATGGGCGTTTCTGTCGTGACCAGGAGAGCCACGAAAAAAAATTATAAAAAATGACATAGTATTGGCACCAAAGTTGCAACATACAGAAAGAAGCATGCTGGGTCTTTACGAAGCAAGAATACTAACAACAGCAGAAATAGTGGTCTAACAATAAGTGAAGCATAAAAGAGCCACCACTACCACCAGGAAGGCTGTCCATATGTCGCCAACGAACCGCGCCTACCATCACGAGAAGTCGCACATATTTTTGTTTGTTTATTTTATATCAAGTGTACATTCGAAAATTGGTAGTACTGGCTCAGTTCTGGTTACCGGTTGTGACACGCTCACTGAAGGAACGACAAAGTTTGTATTGCCGTTCTAATTTGATTGGACGACATATTCTGAAGAAGGGATGAGTAGACAAGAAATACGAGTTTAACTGAAGTAGCACCACACAATGCCAGGAGGGTGTTTAATACAAAACTTATTGAGATTTTAAATTTGCTGCAACAGATAAGATTGAAGAATTAACTTCAGAACTCAACAGAGAACAAGAAAAAGAATATGATTATATGAAGACAGTATTGATTTAAAACCAATTCCTCCGTCCAATTCCTCAACCACCAATTGACAAAAAAATCCAAAAGGGTCGGATGCTACTGATAATAATACTAGCTAAGAGTATTACTATCAGTAGCGACTCAATTCAGTCCTATCTATCTATCTTCAATTTCATTCGATTTCGTATAGTCTTGTTCGTTTTGTTGTAATTTGTTCCATTCGAATTTATTCGGTACCATATTTTGGGAAGCTCCTGTATTAAACCATGCCCATAAAATTTTGAAAACAGCTCCTTAATCGGAAACAGCTACAAAAATATTTAGGTTTGCAATGAGAGAATCGCGTAGTAACACTACAAATTACAAACACTATGGTTAACAATATCGAAACAAGTTGCGATAAACGATATTCAAACGGGAAGGCACAAATAGCCCTTTTGCGGTGTTGCCTTTCACATCTCTTTGATTTTTATATTCATATCGATCTTAATTCTTTTCGTATTGCCTTTCATTAGCGTACAGCGAATGCCACGAACACGTTTTCACCCTCTAGTCGATCTCTTTTATCCCACGCTTCGCGTGATATATCGACGTCCGCACTTGATTAAAATAACTTATTTACGTAGGACCCCGGGATATCCACGAAAATGGCTACCACCACGTGGATGGGAGATTTATTGACTTTCGATTGACAACCGCGGTGCGACGGGCTACCTGGTTATGGAATTGTAATGAAACGTAATTTCCAAAATTATTTCGGGAAAAAAACGGTTTCTCACTGATTCGTTTGCGATGAATTTTTGTCGTATTCAAAAATAAACACCAACATTATTTGATGAGGTACCAAATGCTCAGATGAGGTTGCTTGGGTAACATTTCTTTCCTAAAATCAGGTATGTACAAACTATAACAAACTTGCACACCTTTTAAGGATTTCTAAAGGCGATTTCACATTCTTTCTAAAATGAACAGCGCTTAAACCACTCTTTAGCTGTGGTTAACGCCATTATTGGCAGGTCAAAATTTCATTTAAATACTAACGAAAATATTCCAAAAAGAATCTCAATAAACCTACGAATTATCAATACACGACGTCAGGAGCGCAGTTCACGAGTACCGCTTAATGCGAGATAGTCTTTTAAAAACGCTCTAGCAGACTAGGTAACCGGATGACCTAATTCAGTCAGCGTTTACCACGTCTGCAGAAATTATTAATTGTTACTTTTTTTACTTTACGTCCGGTCTCTATCTCTAGCCAGCAGACTTCTTGGACGCTACCAAGAGTAAAAAACAATCCGCAACGGTATGCAGTTTAATGGCATAGAGATAATTACAATTTGATTACGTCTACGTTTGCTTTTATATATTTATTTGTGTTCAGCGATTCATTCACAAACAGACCGTTTGGTTTAATTAAACGGTAGTCGAGTTGTTTGAGAAGTTGCGGAATATAATTAATTAATTAATTCGATATCTTTATTGTAGATTGTCCAGCACGTCTTTAGAACTTAAGTTAATCACTTTATTTTGAACAACGATTATAAATCTCGTTGCTGCACAAACGTTTCTCGGGATGCATTACTGCAAAAAAAAAAATAAAAGTAAAAAAGTACCTCCAACGGAACTACATATTACTTGTTCTAATTAGTCTAAAAATATAATGCAATGATGACAATAATTGCTCAAAAATAACGCACGATACAACTTATATAAAACTTGAATACACCCAAGATCATTGTTACCAATAGCAGAATATGAATATAACTTTTATTTTTGTGGCTCATGCTAATATTGCTATTTTCACGTAACTGCCATAAATGGTCCGAATTCAGCAGCATTAAATAACATAAAATCCGCGTTATAAATGCAAAACGGCAAAACAGAACCTGAAAACCATAAAGCATACGATTCGGCTTGTACGTTAGTATTATTCAAATGTATTCCAACATTTTCCTCCGGCACTCCGAAAAAGAGACGCGTCTCTGTGCCATCTCAGCAACGATTCGGAACAGATATAAGAAACAAATAAGGGTAGTCTTGCCCCGAAATCGTTTTCCGCCTCCGGAGACAGTAAGGCGAGGAAGTGGACAACGATTACGACGTTTATTTATGGCGCGGCAGCCAGAATTTCAAAAAGAAATTTGTGAATCTTCCTAAAATTCCGAAAAGAAAAACGATGGTGGTAAAGTATCAAGACAACTATGACGACTGTAATGAGAATCCGTAATACGTAGTACATATTAGCAACCGTATCAATAGGTAGAACTTCCAATATGAAGTAACTTTTACATTTAAACATCACCTCTAACTATGCGTAGGCTTTCACGGCCGGTGTAACTGTTACTTCAAGTTAATTTTTTCCGGGTTTCGCCATGTGTTAAAACTTTCGCTCTGGGTTCAGTTCAGTTACCCTGAAGAAGCCGTCAGCATGAACGGCGAAACATCGAGCGTTGTCGTTTAGGAATTATACCGAAAAAAATTAAAAGTAATTAATTCTCGAGGGGCGTTTCACCTCTTCCTTCAAAGTAAATTTCCGCCAATAAAAAGAAATTTTCCTTGCATATCCAAACATACTCTATCTCCCTACCACGTTTCATCCAATTCTGTATTTGATACCTGGAGGGCATTCCTGGCAAGATAGATTCCCTTTTAAAAACTTTTTCTTTAAATTACTCGTGGGAAAAATTACCTTCCGTTCACGCACTAGATGATGAACACGTTGTCTCTACATATCCACATCCCACTCACGTTTTACAATAACAATACACATAAAAACATCTCCGATAAGTAATTTTTAACTTGCAGACTGTTATGTCAAGTTACGCATTCAAAGCCACAAACATCAAAGAGCCTTCGAAAAATCGTTGATTGACGAAAGTCGGCTGTAAGTGCTATGTTGACGAATAAGCAGTTTTGAACTTCGTTCTTTACCGACAACATCGTACGAGAAAAAGAAAAAAGGAAACAATTTCCGGATTTGGATCGCTTGGTTCCTTCAGAGAAAAAAAAGTTTTTCACGCAAGTTACAAACAAACGCGAGTTTAATAATAAACCGGTGTGTATATTTCGAGAGAAATAAAATCTGCCTCTAGGTAAAGTCAAAACAGTTCTGGAATAGCAGCGAAAACGAAATTAAATATTTTGATGTATAAGTAGGAAGAGGAAATCGAATGAAATACCTTTTTGACGAGGGTATCCGTGTTTTAGATTCGCGAAGATTTAGCGAACGGGCAAACTTTAGTTCTGATGGGATGAACAAACAGAATATGTTATATGCAGCGACGTATAAGTAAATATTATCATTTTTAGCATCCTAAAAATTCTAGGGTTAGTCAGGGGAATAGTGAACTCAGCTTTTTACATTGTAACGTCTTAAGGAATTGTGGAATTACACATACTTTCAGTATTCATGTGGCAATTTTATTTCTATTAGAATTTCTGATTTCCCTTGGGGACGAACAAAGAATTTGCCCTGCACTTAAGGAAGATGATGAAGCCAAAATGGTGAGCTATACACAGATATCCATTCTTTCCAATTTAAAAAACGTCATCTACATACTTATTACTGCATATTCAACAATACGAGAGCTTTTATATCTTGCTTCCAACATGGATTCAGCCAGAAGGTCTTACTTAAAAAATTTGTTAGTTTTGTATCTAGTTTGGAATTATTGCTATTTTTAAAGAACTTGGAACAAGTATTCCAGCGATTAGAAGGAGCAAGCCTGAAGCTAAATGAGAGGATGGAGTATCCGTTGACCCAGGGAAGATTGAAGCGGTTAAGTCTTGGCCGGTCCCAACGAACAAGCCCGAAGTAAGAAGCTTTCTCGGGCTATGTACTTATTACCGGCGATTCGTTCCTGGATTTGCCAACATCGTTAAGCCTCTCACAAGACTAACTGAAGAGAGCAGAGACTTGTACATAGCCCGAGAAAGCTTCTTACTTCGGGCTTGTTCGTTGGGACCGGCCAAGACTTAACCGCTTCAATCTTCCCTGGGTCAACGGATACTCCATCCTCTGGTTCCCACATGAGAGCGTGGGTTCGAACCCCACACCTGACACCAATTGTAACGTTTTTCTGCTTTTGAAAACGTTGTCGGTGCTCAAAGACAAACAACTCAGGCGATATATTCAATATAAAATGGATTTATTCTCCACTTAACGTCTGTCAACATTAACAATAATAAAATCATCGTCAAACTTTTTAAAAATAGCAAACTAGATAAATGAAACCCAACACTATTTACAAACTGCCGTACGTAACAATACAATACAATATACATTTAAAAGTCACTAGTTCTCACTCATTAAAGATCAAAGTGCCGGTGGAAAGTGTACAGTGATGTACAATGTTAACGACTTACC
>LR737380.1:26479005-26608624 GCA_902655005.2 Marronus borbonicus | reverse complement strand
TAAATGGCCTCATTTTAAAAGAGGATCTAAAAGAAAAATAAATCTGGATTATCTTATTAAAGAAAAAGTATCGAGCTACATCGCAGGATGAAGCCATTACACCGCTAAAATCAACAGCATCCATTCTTAAAGCCCATAATAAATTTAATGAGTTTCAAAAAGAAAACACACCAAAAGAACATTTGAGAAAGAAATCCTTCTTCTCTCGTTTTATTAACGTCTTCTTTCTCCTTTTTTATTTCGTTCCTCCGACGTAGTTTGAACGGCCAATCTTCACTCACAAGGGACGAAATATAATGCAAACAAACACGCTGGCAGACGTTGGCGAGTCGAGTTTTTTCGTTGTAATTATGCAAACGATATCTGCATCATCTTTCTCTCTAACTTAGTAGTGGAAGCACATTTGGTACAAGACGGAGAAGGAAATATAGCGGCGGTAGACGAAAAACGGTGGCCAGGATGGCGCTGCGTGACCTTCTCAGGCGTCAAATTACGCTTATTTACCAGCAGGACAGTTAATGAAGGTGGGCGAAAGCATACACAGACAAGACAGCGACGATGTGTTTGCATGTATAGTTTATGTACGTAAGCCCTGGCTTTATGATTCATTTAGCGGTCGTCACGATTTTGTCGGGTGTATATTAATTGCGAAGTGCAGTTAGTTGTGTTCGTACTTCGCGGAGCGTAAGCATTAGCGGCGGCACTTTGATAACCTAATTTGCGAAGTGTTATTATGAGAGACTACGGCTTTGTAAAGTCGACGCTGGAACTTTGACCTAAGACAACTGCGGTAAAGTTGTGAAGGATTGGGACCAAACATGCGATGGCTTCAAGATTAAGCAGTTTGGGAGATGTTGAAGAGGATGTTAGAAACATCTTCTGCGGTCATGATATTGCTAATAAGGATATTAAAATTAATTAAATTAATCAACGGTAGATCATCTAAAAGTTATTTTAAGGACATGATTTATAGCATTCAAATTTACTCTGCAACATTGCCGAAAATGCGAAGAAGATGTAGACTGTTTTCTGGGATGAAATCTAAAGTTATAGCTGGTTTCCAGAATATTTAACTTGTTTTCAGTTATAACGTAGCTTTGGACAGATACTAAACAAAACACAACAAAACACAGTTGAAATCTTATGATATGCAATTTAACCAGTGACTAACATTTAACTGAAAGCTGTATTGAAGTTGCTGTTAGGGTTATTTCATTTGTTGCATTCGCTTTACCCGGGAACACTTTCGATGTTGTATACGGATTTTGTAGTTCCTCTACCGAAAAAATTATTTTTATTCATATTTTTTGATAGGTCCATTTTCCTTCAATAATATTACAAAATTCTCCTAAAATCGTTCCACTAGAACAATTAAATTACGTTAAATCGTTCGACCAAAGAAGAGCATCCAGCAGTAATTTTGCATTCTTCACGACGCGATAGAACGCAAAACAAACAATTCCGTCATTACCTCTACGACTGCAATTTACACGTTGAATTCGGTGTTCAACACGGATCTCGAACACGACTCGAGGCTCAGGATATATTCTCGTACGCGTTCCCGACTTGAAGATCCCCCGACGCTAATAAAACCGGGTGTATTTGCGTCGAACACGTCGTCGAAAGGGATTCAATGATACACAAAAAAGGCTCGCAACTCAGGCACCAATTATTCGTCACGGCAATGTTCCCTGCCTCTAGCAGCCTCCCTTTCCGTATGTACACCAGGAGAAACTATTTCGTTCGTCGGGAAATCTCCCATTGTATTCAAATGATATACGTGCTACGAATACGGAAATACGCGTGTTGACACGTGTATCAGCATTTGTCCATGCTATGTTTGAGTTGATACTTCGGAAAGCTTGGATGCAGGATATACGGAATGCTTATCCGCGTTGATTAAATATCAGATAGGGGCAGTCTATGTCACCTATCACAATATTGTGGTAAAAAAGGGGCTTATCTGACCTTCTGTGTTGTCATACTTCATTGATTTTTAAAATTGCGTTTCAACGAAAGAATTTAAAGAATATTTAGATTTTTTTTATATCTACTTTAAACGTTAGATGCTGTTACTTTAGGAAAATCCCTAAAATTATTGAGCTATATTTTAGGAACTTAACGAACCACTTTGAGCAATGTATGCTTTATACAAATCTTGTATGAAGCACACATCGTTGATTTAGGTTTGAGAATATGATTTGAAATACGTAAGATTACTTCAAATTTATGCTGTTTATGTCCCAAAATAATCTATCACTACTAGCAAAGGAAAATCAATATCCGTAGGTAGAATATCAAGGGCCATCACCAATCTACTTCCAATCATCCAACAATTCAAGTGGGCCTTCTCGTGTCATTATTTGAAATCTTTTGATAATCCCCACTCCATGATTGCTAACAAAATTCTTCCGTTCCCAAATTCAGGAAACAATACAAAAAGAATCCATTTTAGCATCTTCTTTTACAGCCTGAAACTTATTGTTCCCGACCTGCAGAGGTAAAAGGAACAAAGAGCTTGGCATCGAAAGAAAGGAGGACACCCACAGAATTTGCAAACCGACGCTCTGCAATAAACGCCGAATTATCCGTCGATAACGCGCCAACCGGAAAAAATCGGGATGGGAAAAAAGCACACCCGTTGTCTGCAAATGTTACCGCAAAAAGGGAAGAAAGACGGGGAAGAAAGACAAATGTACACGACAAACAACCGAGGGATTTCTATAATTAAATTCCTCGACAGCCTTCCGTTGAAGAGTATCGACGTGTTGAAAGAATATCGAGGCGGCGGTGGAACCTCGCCAGCTCGATCCCGTGTTATATTTCTCTTAAAGTACTATTTTTTTTTTGACGGATATGCCGCTATGAGTTTTAATTAGGCGATTTTTTTTTTTATTGAAGAGTTTGGAAACCCGATAAGCTTTTCTAATTAAATTTTATTCAAGAGGAGTGGGGTATTAAATGAATATATAGGCTGATTCAGTTTCGAGCCTCGCCATGGAGATCTCGTTTATTATTGGAAATAAGAGGGTTTGATATATCACTATTTGTCGCGTTTTTCATGTTTTCGTTAAAAATTAATGAGCGAAAAGTTATCCTGGATGGATATTATTCATTGAAATGCATATCCATGATAAACTCAAGACCGCAAGGAGAATTCGTCTCCAATACGTACGTAATGCTTCATGTTCGAGTAGTCTGTGTGAGCTTAAAAGTAGCACCGACCGAAGCCGGTCAGCGCGATCGTTTGGACCCGAGTGTACTCCTCGTGTAATTGACCGTGACCGCTTAAAAAAGGACATGATCGTTTACGGAACATTCACGTACAATTTCAGTAATCATGGGACGTCGTTTATATGTGACGGCTGTCTGCGTTGTGTTAGGCCTCTCTCGCGCGTTTGTATTCGTACATACGCATGTGTAGAGGACGTAGGGGTCGGCCCCGAATTAAGTTCTTTTACGCGCTGTTGTTATGCTCGCAACGAATATTAAGTTAGGCGTCCTTATAATAACGTATTTAGGCGAAATCATGGAAAAAGCGAACGGAATATAAACGAGGATTAATTAAAAATGAATGTTTTGACTAGACGGTTAATGTAACGATTAAAATTACCAGTGAATGTACGCGTTGTTTATTTATAACAATGCACCAGCATGGTACAATGCATGTAAAGGTTGTTTGTCCTTAAGAGATGTTTATTTTAAGATAATCGTTACAAATTTGATGGTACATTAACGTGTGTGTATTTCTGGATGGGTATGGTTAAGCGAGTTAATTAGGAGTCCGAGAGCTTACAAAAACACGTCGCCAAAAGCTATACTAGCTTTTCTACAACAAAAAAAATCCGTCAACAACGTCGTAGAAAAGATTCAGAAAGGATCTACTTGTGTACTTAAATCAGTTTTCTCATTAGTGGGACAAGTTATCGGTCTCGAATCGAGCCCAGAACTCGTAACTCACTAAGAGTAAAGTCTTGGTCATGGTTTACCTTGCTTCTCCAAATCCTTGGAGGAGTGCGTCACACATCTATGAGCGCAGGTGTATAACATTCTTACCCAGGGCCAATGGAGGGCGAAAACGACTTTCATGTGATTGTCAAGCAAACAAACACTAAAGGTAATCGCCAAATAATTTCTGTTACGTTTTATCCTATCACTATAGACATGGATGCGTTACTTCTGTTTAAATAGAACTCTGCGTGAAGCGCTTTTAAGAGGAAGCAAATTGCTGCTTGTCGAATAGGTCAGAGTACAATAGCAGGTTTTTTCTCTCCCGATTATAATTGATCTTTCCCCGTTTCGGGATGGCTACGCGGTCCCCAAACGACGATAAAATCATTCCGTGTGCGGTCGTTATTCTAACCCAAGGGTAACTTTATGCTAATAGATAGAAAATAATTGAGATACGCAATGTATTTGATGGGTTTATTAGGGTGGGGTCTTTTTTTTCTAAACGGCGTTATGGAATTCGTTTGACATTATCGCGATAAGCAACTTAATCCAAATAAATTATATTGAATTTAATTACTTTTGTTTAAATTAATTTACCAAATGTTTCTTCTTCTTCTCAGCTCGATTGATTTATTTCTTGAATATAAATGAATAAATGTTTATTTTTATACAGATGTAATTAAAAAACAAATTATTATCACCGATAGACAAAGAATTGATTAGAGAAAGCGTTTTATGTACCTTTTATTAGCAACTTTCATGGACCATCGTACACGTGTTTTCCTCGCATAAAACGACCGCATGTACAACCATATATTGCAGGCGATACTGCGTCAAGGCGGTTACAATGTTACGAATGCGCCATTTTATGCTTGTCTTATTGTTTCACACGTTTTTTATTTCCATGTGCAATCCATAGTGGAATTTACAGCAGAAAAGCTTGAGGAATGGTAACTACGCGGCGCGTCCAGAAAATTATACTGTGTGTGAAACAGATTGATCGTCGATGAATGGCAAATCGTTCTCTATTGTATTCACAAACTAGGCGTGAAGCGATAAAATTTTATCGCCAGTTTAAGTGGACACTAAAAGCAGAAATACGCTCAAGTCGCGAAAACATAATATCAATGGCATACTAAACTTTGTCTGCGATGCCTTTGCTAATATTTACTACATCAGAAACAATGCTGCGAATAATTGTCTGCCTGTGCGATAACAAATATAAACTTGCAGATACGCAATTTGGCGGTGGTGTTGGAGATTCAATTTAGTATCTTTTGAAGATGAAGTGCCTCCAGTAGGCATCAGCAGTTGTAAGATTAGACATTGAAAGGTGGTAAGGTAAGAATGTGATAAACCATTGATTGGACTGCTAATAAATATGCTTCCTTAAATACCCTTAAAAAAGAGACAACTTTTTTTAACAAAATGGAGGAGTATTTAGAAATAATTAAAAAGAAGAACTGCTGTCTTAACAAACCAAAATAGTTCCAGTAAGTAGCAGCATTTAAACTAGATATTTTGAACATAGGAATAGTTAATTTACCGCAACATCTCCGAATCGATGTTGGAATGTTTCTCATGTGGTGAAAAATTCCACTCTTTCGATTTTATTGTTTTCCTCTGTAGACTAGAACTTTACCCACACTCAAGTATACCTTATTTAGGTATTAAAATTTGCCAACAAATTCTCCAGTTACGTACTGAATGTTTCAGCTGCAATATAAAGAGTCTTCATTTCGGATTCCATCGCAGTGTAAAATATTTTTGTTCCAATGTAAAAAAAATAGAGTTGCGGAGAATAGAGATAACAGTCCCTGAGCATTTTTGTTTTCAAGAAGCCAGTGAATCTCGATATGAGGACCGAAGTTCACCACCAAAAGTAAAAGGGCGCCACGTACTTTAAGAGAAAAAAAACAGCAAACCTCAAGATTTGTTGTTTTCGATCAAAGACAAAAGGGCTTCTAAAATAAAAGTATATTAACAGTAAATAAAATGTAAGCAACAACAAAAATTATAACAATTGAATATTGAATATTTGACTTATGAGAAGAAAATGGTCCGACAGGTTGATCAGGATGGTCCTCATCATGTATCCAAAGTTAATATCTCCAGGTTGGAAATCAGGTTGGTTTCCTGGTATTCATGTGCTAAGATTGGTCCTTCAGGGAATAGATATTGTTGGGGCAGCGGTTCAATGATCGAAGCTGCTAGCAATCGGAAAAGAAAAACAAAATACCGCAAATTGTCCAGGAATTAAAAGAAAAATAAGGTGAATGAGATTGTAAATTTATTTAAAATAAGAGCTAGATTTCTTAAATCCAGAAAATGGGTGGCGAGATTCACAAGCAACTGAAATTAACAGTTAAGCAAGCTAAAATGAAACTTTCCACGGTTTGGGATATTAAAAAGGAGCAA
This sequence comes from Marronus borbonicus, assembly GCA_902655005.2. Classification (NCBI taxonomy): domain Eukaryota; kingdom Metazoa; phylum Arthropoda; class Insecta; order Coleoptera; family Scarabaeidae; genus Marronus; species Marronus borbonicus. The sequence continues at coordinate 26,602,255 of LR737380.1, read as the reverse complement.
ATGCTTAATAGTTAGTTACTTATCAGCACTGTTACTTTAATGTAAAATAGGTGACATCCTCAATTTTAGAAATATTATTTCACAAGAATACACCTTTCCTCAAAATACTGCTTAAAAACATTTACTATAAATACTCATGAATTTGAAATCACTGAAAAGAGCGCCATTTAAACGATACTAAATCATATCTGAAATCTAAACCGCAGAGACATCCAATATTCTCTCCAATGCAGTGCATATATCATTGGAGGTTCTTCGCTAAATATTATTTATTGCACTGGGTCATCGATCTTGTTCACGATTAGCATAAAGCGTGGATTATATCGCTATAAATAAGCAAACGCGACGCATAAATCAAATTATAATAATATAAGTGTGACAAGGTGATTGTTAGACACCGCAAGTGAACTCTATACGTTAGTGTACGCCGTATATATTACTTTGTTCGGAGCATCGAGCGAAGACATGCGATGAATATTTACGTGCACGATAGGACATATAGTACGTATTTGGAAGTGTACTTGCATTTAACAGCGGAGAACTGGATGTTCGAAACCTGGAATGTAATGGAAACGTAGGGGAGAATTCGCGCAAACTATGTATATTGAAGATCCGATATATCATGTGCGATTGTATTCAGGCAATGTTTACTACAGTAAAGTGTAGTTGGCTAACTAGTAGGTTTGTATATAGAATTCAATTGGAAATGATGAATAAAGTTATTCTCGAAGTGTATGGTTTAGAGTAGTGAAAATAAGAGGAGTGGATTGTTTAGTTGTTAGATAGAGGTACAAATTCTCTGATCCACACTCAAATTAAAATTCTTTAAACTCTAAAGTCCATTCCATTAATAGTCGGTTTTTGTACAACTCCCAATGACCCTTACGTACGATTAGTGCTGTAGTGCGCCTCGAGGTTCGAATTTGGAAAAATTACCCTTCAACACCTACATTAATACATGGACATGATCTATATCCACACCTGTCCTTTAGTTTAGTTTGATAGGTGGTCGTTCATGGGCGAGAGAGAGATGGGAAAACAAGCAAATGTGACCAGATATCTTTATACAATTTTCTCTCAGAACTTCATCTCATATTTCCACGTTTCTTTGCAGTTCTTTCCTTCCGCTATTATGGCTACGCCACCTGAATATACACTTCCCGACAAAAACTTAGACGCGGTAAGATGTTTTAAGGGTTTTAGGGTTACAACATTTCTTTGCGAAACTAGCAAGATATCTAATTAAGTTTTTATTCATAAAAGTAAAATAAACTCAAAAATATCTCTTCCAGTAATATATGAACTCAATAATAAATTATTACTCCAATGTTTAAACAATTTCTGCGACAAAAATTTAGACGCTCTGTTGCAAATCTAAAACAAAAATAAACAAATGAGTGATCAGTAATACGTAGATCCTCATTTGTTCTTAATCACTCCCAATAGTCTGTTATTAATAGATTTATATAAATTTAACACATAATTTTGAGGGATATTCTGCCATTCAGTCACTATTGAAGTTTTCAGTTCCTGTACCGTGAAATATTGACGGCCTCCGCCATAAACGCGACGTGCCAATACACCCCACATATTTTCAATAATGTTTAAGTCTGGTGACCGTGCCGGCCACTGTAAAGTTTTAATTTGCTTCTCTTTAAACCATTCAGTAATGGTTTTTGCTTTATGAATTGGCGCATTATCTTGCTGAAACCCAAAATTGCGCCCTGCCCATTGGTTTCCAAAACGTAGAAGATTGTCACGCAATAAGTCTTTATACGTCACAGATGTCATTTTGTTCGTGCAAAACACTATCCCACTTTTATCGCGAAATCCAATCGCTGCCCATATCATCACAGATCCACCCCTTAATTGTCTGGTCATTTTCACTTTTGGTTCCTTTCTCAGATCATGATAATAATGCAAGTACCCATCCGGTCCGTTCAAATGAAAACGTTTCTCATCGGAAAATACAACTTTTTCCCATTGTTTCTTCCAGGATACGTGTTCTTCAGCAAATCTCAACCTCGCTTTTTTGTGTTTCGTCGAAAGTAGCGGTTTTCTCAACATTTTCTTCCGTGATATTACCGGTGACGCCTTTAAAATCCTTTGAACATTACGCACGTGCGTTTGTAGCCCCGCCTGTTCTGCAATAACTCTCGCCGACGCAGAAGAATTGGATGCACACCGCAATATCATGCGTTTATCCCGCTCACTTACAGCTTTCAGTCGCCCCTGGCCTTTTGGTTTGCGGTAATTGTCCGGATCTTTTAGGAAATTTCTAACGCAATGATCGCTTCTTCGTAACCGACGAGCAATTTCCTTCTTATTAACACCATCCTGGTGCCAGGCTAGAACTTTACCCCTTTCTATCAAGGATAATTGCTTTTTTCTACCCATATTGCAAACACTTCATAAAATATAATTTCTCGTGGTGAAATGTGTACACTTTACCAGCACAACCGCTGCATATAAAGAGAAGTATCAAATTAAAACATTTTTGTTTGTTTCCTTAAATAAAAACACTACTGCGTCTATGTTTTTGTCGGGTAGTGTATTGGGTTTTAAATTAGTGTATTCCCATTTTTGTTTCACCAAGAAGTATCTATCTGACAGACTGATTTTAATAGCTAAAAATTGAGGTGAGAAAGGGTCTCTTTCAATTTGACTTGTAAGCCTGTATGAAATACCTTGTCGCAAGCCTGGGATGCATATATCCGACGGAGGCAGGTAAACAGTATCAGTTTGCGCATCTGTTCTATTCTTGATTCGAAATCCAAACTGATGATCTGGGATTAATTTTCTTTCCTCTATTATCTATCGAGTAGTAGTTCATATGCAATGGATGCAATAATCTAACAGTTTTGCAAGATTTGTAACGCAGATGGAGAAATACTAAAATTCGATTCGTTGTTTTAATCAACAACACCACCAACTATTTGCCTTCGATTCAACAATTTTTTTCCAAAGTAATATTCAAATCTGCCACCAACATCTGCAAAAATGTTTCCTCCTCTAACAGATTTTGCTACCCAGCTTATATATCTACACCAAATAGATCCCAGATCCTATTTTAATTATTAAACCGACAATTGAATGGCGCCATTGGTGCGTGAAAGGAATTAAACGTTAGGAACTCCGATCGACGATTAGAAAGATGGAAGACGACGTTGAAATATATAAATATTTCCGTTCGTATTTAACCGTCGCCTTGTACTGGTGTAGTTAGAATTAAGAAAAAAGAAACTCTTATCTCTCGATTAGAATGGAGTGGACTTAGACGGTACGCTCAATATTATTTAATTATTCATAATAGGTACGGTTTACATTGTATATTCTAGCGTCCGTCTTGTGAATACAAATTGTAATTGGTGTATGTAAAAAGGTACAATCTTGGACTTTTCAATACTCACTTTTAGGAAATCAAATCTACCCTTATACATGCTGTTTTAAAATAATATGAAAAGTTTGATCGAAGCAATTCTCAAATATCGAGAAATACTCAATTTAGCAATATACTCGCAAGGTTACGAATAAGAAAACACCGTTAAGTGTTACCTATTTAAATGAAACTTTGTTGGTTTGTGAACCGATTTAGTGTAAGAACAATGGCAACAGTGCAACAACATCAGCATGCAAATTTATGTGGGTCATTCCACACCCTTCCATAAACGAGTGATATGTGGAAGGAAGGACACGCTCGTCGGAATTACAAAATTAATGAAACCCTTCCTAGCCAGAAGCTAATTCACAACAGAATAACGACTTCGCATGAATATTTTGGAGACAACAGAAACGTATTCTAAAATGGAAAATTCGTAACGAATACGATAACGGAGGAGTAAGAACCACCACATGGATATTAACGCGTAACATAAAAGCTGCGGTCATCTCTCTGAGACAAGCCATTTTAAATGAAACCAAAAAATTTGACCATCTAAAAGCTTCCCACATGAGCGTAGCGGCCAGCAATATGTGAAACAAATCTGTTCGTCTACTCCCATGGAATTTGGTTTATACATGCAGACGTACGTCGGCAGTGTTATACATAGCCTTGTAGTTTTTGCAGTCGTGTTTAGCGAAGTTAAAAATAACGCAAAGTTATTACAGAGGGAACAGCATCGCAAAGCGAGCGTACAAACACACACGCTGCAAATCCAGAAGTACCTCGCAATTCGCGTATACATCTGCGCTCGTAACTGAGAGCGTGGAATATCTAACTCCCCATAATAACAATAATAATAATGTAAATCCTGCTGTGAGCGAAATATTTTTAGGAGTAAATCGCGTGATTCTAACATGTGCGCTCCTTACAGCGTGTTTTATGCCAAACTAACGTTGGGGATACGTTGTTTATTTCTAAACTTAAAGCGTATACGCGTACCATGTAACTGCGCGGTTGTATCTACGACGATTTGTTACAAATACGAGATGTTTTTCAAAATTTAAGCGTAATGTTTACGCTACTATGATTTAAAATGCATGTTATTGCTTTTTTTGGAGTTTTCCATTTAAAGAGCCAAATTTGTATTGTTTGTATCAAAATGCATTTTTTAAGAGCATTATACAACGTGTTTGATAATTATGATTGAACTTTCAATTGGAGAAAGCGTCAAGGCTTAATTTTTTTAAATTCAACTACAGTGGAGCTTCCCTAACTCGAATTTCCAAGGGACTGAAGAAGACGTAAATTAGGTCTTTTCAATCTATTATATAATACTAAAACAATAACGCACAATAAAAACAAATGAATAATCGATCAAGTACATATGAATTTCAAATATCTCACCATGTTCGCGCATTCAATCCACGCTCATATTTTCATGCGCACAACTACAGTCTTCGTTTAATAATCGACATGGGTCGCATTAGGACATCCAACAAGTATGGTTCTCATTAAAAGCAAAACGCGGTACGCCGCCGCGAGTAATTTTCTAAACACGTTCAATGTCAGCGTAAGAGCTTCATACGGCGCCGCGTTACACATTATACATCTTTAACGCAAAAATTACGTAATTGCTGGTAATGGCGGAGAAACGAGCATTAAGGCTCTTAAGATTCCGAGCGATAGGGTTGGGCGGAATTTTCGAATTGGCGCGTGGATCTCATCAATAAGTTGCCGCCGCACGGTAACAGCCTTATTAAGCGATTGTCGTTTATAATTCTCAATGACGATTTCATGATTGAGGATCGCGATGATGGTCGTTCTCTCAGATGATTCAATAGGATGTAATTTGTCTAATATTACTACCGCTACAATCTGCTATGCTTCTAATACGATGTGTTTTACAAAATTATTCGATTTTGGACTTAACCATGTCATTTGATTGTGTTTACACCCGATAAGCTTTGGAGATGTTGGTCTCCAGCGACTTTTTTCTGTTGCCTCTGTGTTTTCTAACGTTTTCCTGGAAAAGTCTCTGGATTCTGATCTGCCAGATGTGGTATCAAACTTATTACCGTTGTGTTTGCAGTCTGTTTCAGTTGATAAGGTAATGCCTTGCATTAGAGACTTGAAATTCCTTGTTTCATTGCAAGGGAATGTGCTTACTCCATTAAGTGCCATCTTCAACTTACCACTTTGAACGACTGTGGCATATGCAACATCTCTAGAATGCATCTATTCTTAAAAAGGGTGCCAGTTCTGATATTAACAATGTTTGCTGAGGTGTTTAAAATGTTACTTTATAAGCGTATTTCTTCTGGCACCAAACGTTATCCTTCTTTTGCTTAGCATGGATTTATGTCACATAAATCTACCGCAACCAACTTGGAAATAACATCTCAAACCACCGTTGGAACTGTCGATGGAGGTGGCTAACTTGGCGTTATCTACATCGATCTTTCTCAGGCGTTTGATTTAATAGATCATTGTATTCTGTTTGCAAAACTAAGCTCTTTTTGTGTGAGCAAAGCACTGCTTAGTCTTCTTCGGTCTTACCTGCTAAGTAGAGTAAATGCTTACTAAGATATTCTTTCTTTTCTTTCTTTGTAACTTTTTAAATAGTAGATGTCTATAGAGGAAATAAAAACTATTATTATTACATTAAAAGGAAGCAGTTTTAAGCGAAGAAGATGTTACTACTTGATAACCTAACTCACAGCCGTTCTAAAGCAACGCAGAAGACCGCTTATCCTTTAATAGACTCTATTTATTCCTTCGCAATCCATGTTTAGGCGAGGCACCTCTAGTAAAACGTGCAAATCATACAAAGAATGCCAGAAGCGGTCGAAAAATCGCTTCGTATTGAATCTAGAAGCGAAAACGAACAGCTCGGCTTTACATTATTCATCAAGATAAAAGTATATACCGTTTAATAAGGTTCCACTGAATATGTTAATTGCCGGATTGATAATGATGCTGCGGGTTTTTCGTTAATGAAGACGCATGCCTTTTTAGGCCGAGGTAATAAATTCGTTTCAGAATGGTTTACAGTTATTCCAGTTAATGTTCGGACAATATAGAATTGCTGTAAAAATGATTAGCTGTTTGATATGGATCTTGCTAGTTTTAGTGTAATGGTGTCATATTTAATAATATTCTTAATTTGAAACGAATGATTTTGGAAATTAATAATTTTAATTTTAAATAAGTTATTGTCAAGTTCTTAAATATAAGCTTTTTATTCTTTCTTTTCCTTGTATGTGGGTAACGTCTTAAGTTCTTGCAAATGGTACTATTGAGATTTTACATGAAGACTTTCTGCTTGACCTGAAGATTTATTCTTCAATTTTCTTTTTAATTGTGATTTGAGGCCTTAAGACATCTTTTAGAACATGAAATCTGTCAAGTTGAAGGCTAACTAAAGATAATAACGTGCTTTATGTATTTATTGGCTGTTTATTGCCCTTTCCAACGTAACGTAATAGTTATCTCAACTTCCGTGATACTTAGTAATAAAAAATCGAAATCCAAGTAAGCGTTTGAACTTTTCTAAGCGTCACCTGGCTCCAGAACTACACGCAGCTAGTCGTGGAGCAACTCTAAGCAAGCCACGCGTGTAAATTAGTTCTAAACGGAGATAAGCAGAGTTAGTAAAAAGGTGAAACACACGCAGCAAAGTAAATAAACGATATTTGTTGCGTTTGCGTTTACTGCGTCGTATTTTATACTAGTTAAGGACATAATTAAGTATTGGTGTAGGTAAAAGGATTGGATGCGGAGGTAAACGTCTAAACGGTTAATTTGTTGTACTCGTTGCGTAAATACGAGGCGCCTTCCGTACTATTCTTTATTAAAAGAGCTGTTTCGTGTCAGCCTTTCGTTTTAAAGACGGCGCAAGCTTGTTTATATAAATTTAAAAGTATTAAGAGTTGCTACAGAAGCAATAAAATTATTCGAAGGTGCTTTTAAGTACATCCGGACGTACGTTTTATATATATGAACACTTCAACATACTAGTAATTAATTCATTTTATACTCACTGCAAGTTTTAATAGTAAAAAGAAGAATAGAAAAACGTTTAATTTATAAACTGCATCCTGCAATAAACTTGAACTTGCCATCAAACTTAATACCTACCTCGATAGGTTCTTCGAAGGCCATTACCGTAATGAGTTGAATTTTCTGCGCTAGCGCTGTACTAAAGGAGACATTGATATATTGTCCTGGTAAGTTATTTATAGGAGTGGTATTGCCAAACAAACGAATATAGGAGTCGGATACTATTTTTCAAAGGAAATTGAAAGGTGAATGGTAACAAATACACCTATTTAGATATTAAATATGGTAGCAAATAATATATACAGAGTATTTTACGAAACCCAATTAGTTAGAAGAAGCTTTAATGATGTTATTGTGAATTAGAAATTTTGGAATAAAGTCAACCAATATTTGTTAAAAGTGATCGAGACAGATTGGCATTGTAGAATAGGTATCTAAAATTCAAATTTTATTTTTTATTCACTTTACATATTGTTATCCTTATTCAATCTTATATTTCTTTGAAAGGATATTGGTTTATTGTCACAAAATTAAATTGCCATTAATTAAAATTGCCAACATAAATAGTAAATTTTTCTCACGAATGACAAAAAAAAAAGAATCTTAATCATCTAAGCCAAGCTATTCGAAAATTTAACACACTTAATACTAATATCAGTATTTCCACGTGATTTACCAAAGATCGAGATCAATTTTACGAGCGCTGCTAGTTTTAAAACGTATTATAAACGGCTTAGAATCGAGATGATAAAATCATTACCGTGTTTATTGTTAGTAGCAGCAGAAGCAGTTAGTTCCAAGAAACGTGTAGAAGAGAAAACCTGAACGAAGAAAAAAAAAACAAAAGAAAAATACGCGTAAAAGCCTGGAATCTAGTCACCTACGTTAAAAACCCGTTACAATCTGGTTGTAAATGAATCTTCTTCATTTCGTGTTTATGTACTTCTAAAATTCGACGTCCGTTCTCCTCGTTCCCTGCCTTCAATGAAAGAGGCGCATGTTTAAACGTGTCTAAATGGTGAAATAAAACCGATCGTAAAACGGAGCTGGCTCTTACACACCGTGCAGTGTATCATACAGAACAGAAATGCTTAAAAATAACCTCATTTAGGAGCGATATTTATCTAACGCATTTAATACTTAGAGCCTACGGTTGGCCCGGTAGTGTTTTCACATCAAAACGAAACTATTTCCTTGGGAACACGAACGCGTTTGTGAAGCTTTCGACACTGGAACAGAAAAAAAGAGATGCTGCTATGATCTGGCGTCTAAACAGGAGGATAAACAAGCAATTGGAAAATGTGATAATGATCCGGGTCATGGAAATTCACGTTCCGCTCATAACTCTTTAGACATACAAAAGCTATTTAAACAGAAGCCGTTATTGGGACGTAGCGATGAATGGTCTCGGGGATATCTTAATAGCACCACCCATCTCTTAAATGGGTGCTTATTTAAGTACAGTTATTGAAATTCTTGGCAAGAAAGCAGTGTGAGGAATTATGATGATGATGTGATCTTCCTCGTGTTATCTTTGATGAAGAATTTTTTTAGCTACGAATCACTATGATGATATTTCCGAAAGAATTCTGAAAAGTAAACATAACAACCATGGTCAAAATAGTTTCGAAGCGAATTACTAGGTCTAAGCTAGGATAACATTGTCACAAGACAATAAGTTATCTTTGATCTGGGTGCTAGGACAAACTGGCTAAGACACGTTCAAAAAGATATTTCACAGGACCAGAGCCTTAAGAAATTCCGCTAGAAACGAGATTTGGTCCTGGTTATATGAAGAACATGCTTTATACTAAAACATTAATAAGAATTGAAGATGTTAAATGCGCTGTCAACATAATTCGACGCAGCAGGAACGAAGTCTAGGCCATTACCGGGTTGGCAACTGGATACTATCCCCTGAGAAAGCATCTGTACAACTTAGGTCGAGCAAGCGAACATTGGTGTAGAAGATGTGAGCTACAGGAGGAAACAAATTTGTATGTAATCCGCACATGTACGGAACCAAGAGTACTCAGGCGTGGAGAATTTACTGGAGCCTTCAACGGTACTCACGTTTTCCCTGGGCAAGATAATGGCCTTTATAAAGAACACTGAACTGCTTGAGTAGAAATGACTGTTTGTATTTACTTTATGCAAACTACTATCGGGCAGCATTTTTTTATTAAGTTATGCTTATTACAATACTGACTTTTAGAATAAGAAAAAGCTGCCATAAAAAATTTCTTTTCGTGAACTCATAATAAAAAGGTTGCAGACTACACATACAGACGTTGTCCACGAAAGTATTGATGCTGATGAGAGATGGAATATGCGATAACGATTTTGAAGGCCTCGTGTAGTGTACTTTTGGTCGGATTAAAGAGATGGGATTACTAAATAAAATTGAATTTGTCAAAAAATACTTGTTGCTGTAATGGGTTGGAAATTTTTCAGGCTACCCTCGTAGAATAAGTAGTACTAAAAGGAAATTTGATAAATTTGTTTCGCGTTTCGCGAAGCAGGTTGGCATTGAGGAACAACTACCTAAAATACACTACCCGACAAAAGCATAGACGCGGTATCGTTTCTATTTACGAAACAAAGTTTATACACATTATATAAAATGTAAATGAGGGTTATTAATACTTGTTATGTAAATAGTCCATTTATAGATATTTCTGGCTATTTATTGCTTTATGAGGGGTAACAGAGATTTTCCCAGATCAAAATAGGAATTTTAAATGCGACAAAAATTTAGACCCTGTGCATTTATTACATTAATATAAGCAAAAATGTTTTAATTTGATACTTCTCTTTATATGCAGTGGTTGTGCTGGTAAAGTGTGCACATTTCACCGCGAGAAATTATATTTTATAAAGTGTTTGCAATATGGGTAGAAAAAAGCAATTATCCTTGATAGAAAGAGGTAAAGTTCTAGCCTGGCACCAGGATGGTGGTAGTAAGAAGGAAATTGCTCGTCGGTTACGAAGAAGCGATCATTGCGTTAGAAATTTCCTAAAAGATCCGGAAAATTACGGCAAACCAAAAGGCCAGGGGCGACCGAAAGCTGTAAGTGAGCGGGATAAACGCATGATATTACGGTGTGCATCCAATTCCTCTGCGTCGGCGAGTTATTGCAGAACAGGCGGGGGTATAAACGCACGTGCGTAATGTTCAAAGGATTTTAAAGGCGTCACCGGTAATGTCACGGAAGAAAATGTTGAGAAAACCACCACTTTCGGCGACACACAAAGAAGCGAGGTTGAGATTTGCTGAAGAACACATATCCTGGAAGAAACAATGGGAAAAAGTTATATTTCCCGATAAGAAACGTTTTAATTTGGACGGACCGGATGGGTACTCGCATTATTGTCATGATCTGAGAAAGGAACCAAAAGTGAAAATGACCAGACAATTAGGGGGTGGATCTGTGATGGGCAGCGATTGGATTTCGCGATAAAAGTGGGATAGTGTTTTGCACAAACAAAATGACATCTGTGATGTATAAAGACTTATTGTGTGACAATCGTCTACGTTTTGGAAACCCATGGGCTGGGCGCAATTTTGTTTTTCAGCGAGATAACGCACCAATTCATAAAGCAAAAACCATTACTGAATGGTTTAAAGAGAAAAAGATTAAAACTTTACAGTGGTCGACATGGTCACCAGACTTAAACATTATTAAAAACGTGTGGGGTGAATTGGCACGTCGCGTTTATGGCGGAGGCTGTCAATATTTCACGATACAGGAACTGAAAACTTCAATAGTGACTGAATGGCAGAATATCCCTCAAAATTATCATCATTATCAGCGTAACTGTACATGCATCCCACTAACGCTATCACTTCACCAGAGTGCTAATGAATACGACCGACGTATTTATACACTATTAAGATATCTCTACGGCATCAGCGCGAAGCCCTCCTTCAAACTCAGTTGTAAATATCGGCCAGACGCTATTAAATAAAGCCGAAGTCAATCGCGGCCGTGAAGAACAAGTTTCGGCGAGTACGGTAAAACGTCGACTTCAACAAGTGGACCTTCATGGACGCATTGCCATTCGAAAACCCTTATTGCGTCGGGGCAACAGAGCAAAACGGCTACAGTGGGCCCGTTCTCGTCTAGATTGGTCGCTAGATGATTGGAAACACGTGCTTTGGAGTGACGAGTCAAAGTTTGAGGTTTTTGGGCAAAATCGACGAGTTTATGTCCGAAGATCTAAAACCGAAAAAATTATCCCGAACTGCATTGTGTCTGCAGTGAAGCAAGGGCGTAGTTCTGCGTTAGTGCGGGGATGTTTCTCCTTTGCTGGGACGGGAGATTTATGCAGAGTGCAGGGTGTAATGAAGAAGGAAAAATATTTTGCAATACTCCAGAATCATGGAGTGCCATCAGGATTGCGTATAATAGGCCGTAACTTTACATTCATGCATGACAACGACCCAAAACACACTGCGTTAGTCTGTAAGAACTATCTAAAGGAGCAAGAAGAACAGCACACTCTGAAAGTAATGACATGGCCCCCACAAAGCCCAGATTTGAACTATAGAGTTGTTGTGGGATGAACTGGACAGGAAGATCCGAAAAATATGCCCAACTGCACAAGAACATTTACGGAATATTCTGCAACATGAATGGATTAATATTCCACAATCCGTTTTACCAAAACTTATCGAAAGAATGTCTAGAATAGTTCGAGCGGTGATTAACAGCAAAGGAGGTTCTTTCGATGAAAAAAAAATATAATGTTCAGTATGTTATATTATGCCAGAATAACTTTTTATTTAGTTATTTTTGTCTTTTTTACCTGTACATACAATAAAATTGCATTTTGTTTTTAGTTTCGTTTGTTTCTGTAACCTTTTCATGTTTTTTACCAACCGACCGAACTTCTCTGAACGGCAGTGTACGTTTATAAAAAATGTTTTTATAAATTCCAGATGAATTTGAATTTAGATATTAGACGTATTTGGCGCTCTATTCAATTATCGTTTATTTTACTGCATTGAGCAATCCCATTCCCAAAGATCATTATATGAAATTAACAGTAACTCGGAATTATTGAACAAAATGCTTGTTTAGTTTTGTATTAGAATAGAAACAAGGATAGTTTTAATCCAATTATGTAATAGTGAACAATGCACCTTGTTAGGAATAACAACTAACTTTACAAAATTATGTGTTAAATTTATATAAATCTATTAATATCAGACTATTGGAAGTGATTAAGAACAAATGAGGATCTACATATTACTGATCACTCATTTGTTTATTATTGTTTTAGATTTGCAACAGAGCGTCTAAATTTTTGTCGCAGAAATTGTTTAAACATTGGAGTAATAATTTATTATTTAGTTCATATATTACTGGAGGAGATATTTTTAAGTTTATTTTACTTTTATGAATAAAAACTTAATTAGATATCTTGCTAATTTCGCAAAGAAATGTTGTAAGCCTTAAAACCCGTAAAACATCTTACCCCTCCTAAGTTTTTGTCGGGGAGTGTATAAACCGTATAATTTTCTAAAGTGGGAACAACAAATTATATTGAATCTTATCGTATTCCTCTGAGAGGATATTGGTTTATTGTTGTAAAAGGAAAAACGTAGATATACAGAATACCTGTAGCTCATTTAAGATTAGTTTGAATGTAGAGAAAATGACCAAGAATGCGTAATTGGCATTTTCTAAATTGAAATAAACACAATTTGTACAATCTTCTTCTAAATATTTAGCAAAAGTAGTCTAAGAAAGTGTTTTTTCTAACATATAATTTAGAAACTTAGTTTGAATCACTCGCTTTAAGTAGAATTACAGATATATACCCGCTTGTATTCCACCTACACACGCAATTTCCTAGAATATTGAGCAGGTACGTCCATTCATTCATTCGCCACCATATGCTTCCTCGTAAATCCCGAGGCAGTCAAATAATTTCCAAATCCTGTATATATTCATATGTAGGTACCTATAAATACATATGTACAGTGCCACAAAGAAGTAATGTCCTTCCCTTTCTGATGGGAATGTATCAATATCGAAGTTACCCTTCGGTAACTCCTTAGACATTTTAGGTGGAAAATTCGGATATTTGAGAACGCTCGAAGCGCTTATAAAAGATTAAATCGCACGTAGCGTTCGGAAGGAGGAGACATTATTTTTTAGCGTAACTGTACATGCATCCCACTAACGCTATCACTTCACCAGAGTGCTAATGAATACGACCGACGTATTTATACACTATTAAGATATCTCTACGGCATCAGCGCGAAGCCCTCCTTCAAACTCAGTTGTAAATATCGGCCAGACGCTATTAAATAAAGGTGGAGAGCCGCGGCCCCGGCCAGAGTTAGCGGCGCGCTTGGAATTTCTGCGATATAAGTAATATTTTCTCTCCGGCTGAAGCGATTTACCACAGTCTATAGTTAATGCTAAACTTATAGCTTATAAATTCGCTCATGTTGAAGCGAGATAGGTATAGGTGAGCGGTTCCCTGGATAAAATGCCGATAATTTGAGAGATGTTGATGTAAATAAAGTACTGACGTATTGGTAGATTGGTACGGATAGCGATTTGGATGTGTAATAATATAATAAATAAAATTTGAGGGCTAGATTATGTTTATATGATGGGAATGATATGTTTATTAAAAGGAGCGTAAGTGTAGGTGCATATTTCAGTCTCTTTTTTTACTTATGAACTATAATTATTGATTTAAACAGTGCCACGGTTATACTATATCGATCCTTAATTAAAAACAACGAATTTGAAGAACGTTGATATAAGTTTAAATGAAGCATGTAAAGGTACAAACACACACCTACATTTACAGCTGTACATAAATATTTATTTGTGGAGACGTACGTGTTACTTAATCGTTAGTGCGAAAATTACATCGCGTATTTTTATATTCCAGTATCTTAACTTCGATTTGGATACGTTATAAATAAATTCTGTGAAGTTAAATTGCACTTACAACATAATTAACTTAAAATTTTCAATAAACATTTGATTAGGCAAAACTGTGAGTGCCAAAATTATTTTTAAATTAGTTTTACATAAGTACAGTAACTCGTTGGTCAAAAATAAAAAAAGCTTTCAGTAAACATAGGTGCAGTTTAAAATAATTGGGACGCAATAACCCAAACCATCAAGAGATCGAAGGAAATGAAAAGGCAGACGAAGAAACAGCGCTCATGCCTTTCATTGGTCCTGACCCCTTTTGTGGTCTCCAAAAGAGCCACATAAAACAAGCAATAAAAACATGGGAGGAAAATCAAAAGGCCTCGTACTGGGAAAGTGTTTCAGGATGTGTTTCAGCAGACGAAGGTGCTCAGACCAGTTTCGCCGAAGACCACAAAAATAATGCTATTGTTCAGCAAAAGGGACCTTTAGTTACTGGTAGGAATTCTGACAGGTCACATAGTCCCAAAATATCACTTATTTAAACTAGGAAGAGTTGAAGATCAAATCTCTCGAGGCATTTCACGTTCACTATTTGGTCTGGGTAAAGATCCTTTTCCTGCAAGCGCGGCATACTCTTGAATTGCAAATTGAAATAGTATTCTTAGAACGAATTACATATTTCACCAAAACGAAAGCCAACTTTTCTCCTTATTTTTATCCAATAAATCTCTGTACGAAGTTCTGGAACTTTCTTCATTATCTTTGATATTATTTTTGTAGAGAAGAGTGTGGCTGTGTAATGGAGAATATCTGTACGAAAATGCTAAACGGTATCAAAAACAATTTACAAAATGACTTCCTTTTTTCCTCCTTTAAGGAGATCTCATCAACAGAAAGTGCATTAGATTCTTTAATATATTAGTGCAGCGCTACAATGATAACGATCAGTTTGATAGATCACCAGCGATAATAATTACACCGGAAACGATGAGACACATCTAAGCCCGCTTTCCGAAAATATATATCCGATAGTCGTTTCCGATATCTAGGCCATAATCTCGGCATCCATATTTTTACTGTTATTGGACATAAATCGTCTTCGGCCAAGAACACATTTGATCACAGGCAATAAGTTAGAAACGACGAAAATCACCGCCTCTTTTCCCCTCCCCCTCGAGCTCATTCTGACGATCAAAATGAAAACCGTCTTGGCTAACCTAAGCCAACACTTACCGCCATAGTCCTAACAGGCTGCAGTCCTAAGTTCTAGGGGGAGGACGTTGAGAGCGAAAGGAGAATTACGGATGCCGATCTCGTAGGTTGGTTGGCAATGCGCCAAACGTGAAACCAATATACATACACGAGCAGAAAGATCGTCCACCGGATACATTGAATAAAAGATATTCTTTTCGGTTTTATCTACAGGGTGGATTAAGGACGAGATAAGCAGGGAATATCACATTTCTCTTTAATTTGAAGTTGAGTGGTTAATGAACCTGTTTCCAGGGTAAAACAAGCAACTTTTTCAGTGTTGGGGACAAAGTTTTCCAATTTGGGCCCAACGGTTGTTCCAGCCTGTTCAAAGGTGCAACAAAGACCTACTTTAGTGTCCAGGCTCAGGATTTCGAAAGGAAGATTTGTATGTTTGTAATTTCTAACACTTTTTCAAAATTTTGAGTCATATTTTTTGGAAACCATGGTGGAGCAGACTGACAAGTTTTCAATTTTAATGTTCGATGATTTGGGCAATTGGAAATAGCTAGTGCGTCTTTTGCAACAATAGCAATACTAAAAATTATAACAAAAAGAGAAGCTAAAATAATAAATGGCCAAATTCAGGCGTAGGTGATTTTCAATTTAACCGTGTCCAAAATAAAAAAGGACTGTTAATAACTTCTTTTTAAAAGAAACATCTTGTACATTATCTTAGTTTTCAATATTTGGCAAAATTCCAGGCAAAAGATGTTAACATGTTATTGGTCCAAAATCGATTTTCCCGTTTCGAAACTTTAATCTAGTTTGACGAGAAAATAAAGGCGTTGGGGTATTACAACGAAAGGATGACATGATTCGTGGATGCATAGGAATAATTGTATTCGCATTTTTACATCTTCGCAGTGAAGTGTATTGCTGCCATTTGTAACGAATACGACTCGCCCTGTACAATAAGCACCATCAACCGATCAATATGTGGATCTCGCCGAAGAGCCAGTCGGATGCGGAATTTTCATTGGCGAATTTTCTATTCATTAGAATACGAATCGTCGTTACGTGGAATAATATATCGCGTAAATATTTTATTTTCAGCTCAATTTAGAGGCGTTGAAAGTTTTACTAAACAACTGCGCGTGGGATCGTATAGAGAAACGGATGCTAGACGCAAGATGCCTACCTTGATATTGAAATAACAGACAGTTTTCGTATGTTTAACCTAATATTCGAGTACGCGAGAGCACCTTCTATTTTCATGTGTACTATCTGGATATACGCTTAATTAATATTATCGTAAATATACGATCATGTAATGAGTAACAGACCTAGAAATTTGTTCATATTCTCAAAACTACCAGCGAAGATATAACAAAGTAGAACAAATAGTTTACATAATTTTGGAAGAATTTGCCATAAGCTTCGTGTTTATGTTATTAATTGCTGTTGTAAAAGAACTATTGTTTTTAGAGAGAAAATTGGTTTACAATAATTGAAACGATTGGAATAAGCAATATTAGTTTATATTTCTTGAGGTGGTAGAGTGCAGCCAAGGTAGTTAAACACTGCTAGAGCCAGTGGCCTTTGTACAAACAATAGTACCACTCCATTCAAGGTAAGCAATTCCTGAAAGCCGGCTATACCAAAAAAACAAAAGCTATACAGGGGAATCGCCTACAAGGCTGTTAAGTCTAGGTCGTAAGCCAAAAGCCATCTTCATTTAATCTCTTCAACATGTTCATTATTAAAGAACGAATGAAGAATTGAATCATCTATAGCCAAGAACGTAGCAATCTAGACATAGTAAAACATATTCATATACACTCCCCGACAAAAACTTAGACGCGGTAAGATGTTTTAAGGGTTTTAGGGTTACAACATTTCTTTGCGAAACCAGCAAGATGTCTAATTAAGTTTTTATTCATAAAAGTAAAATAAACTTAAAAATATCTCCTCCAGTAATATATGAAGTAAATAATAAATTATTACTCCAATGTTTAAACAACTTCTGCGACAAAAATTTAGACGCTCTGTTACAAATGTGAAACAAAAAAAACCAAATGAGTAATCAGTAATGCGTAGATCCTCCATTGTTCTTAATCACTTCCAAGAGTCTGTTATGAATAGATTTATATAAATTTAATACATAATTTTAAGGGATATTCTGCCATTCAGTCACTGTTGAAGTTTTCAGTTCCTGTAGCGTGAAATATTGACGGCCTCCGCCATAAACGCGACGTGCCAATTCACCCCACATGTTTTCAATAATGTTTAAGTCTGGTGACCGTGCCGGCCACTGTAAAGTTTTAATCTTTTTCTCTTTAAACCATTCAGTAATGGTTTTTGATTTATGAATTGGCGCGTTATCTTGCTGAAAAACAAAATTGCGCCCGGCCCATTGGTTTCCAAAACGTAGAAGATAGTTACGCAATAAGTCTTTATACGTCACAGATGTCATTTTGTTTGTGCAAAACACTATCTCACTTTTATCGCGGAATCCAATCGCTGCCCATATCATCACAGATCCACCCCTAATTGTCTGGTAATTTTCACTGTTGGTTCCTTTCTCAGATCATGATAATAATGCGAGTGCCCATCCGGTCCGTTCAAATTAAAACGTTTCTCATCGGAAAATATAACTTTTTCCCATTGTTTCTTCCAGGATACGTGTTCTTCAGCAAATCTCAACCTCGCTTCTTTGTGTGTCGCCGAAAGTGGTGGTTTTCTCAACATTTTCTTCCGTGATATTACCGGTGACGCCTTTAAAATTCTTTGAACATTACGCACGTGCGTTTGTACCCCCGCCTGTCCTGCAATAACTCTCGCCGACGCAGAAGAATTGGATGCACACCGCAATATCATGCGTTTATCCCGCTCACTTACAGCTTTCGGTCGCCGCTGGCCTTTTGGTTTGCCGTAATTTTCCGGATCTTTTAGGAAATTTCTAACGGAATGATCGCTTCTGGTGCCAAGCTAGAACTTTACCCCTTTCTATCAAGGATAAGTGCTTTTTTCTACCCATATTGCAAACACTTTATAAAATATAATTTCTCGTGGTGAAATGTGTACATTTTACTAGCACAACCGCTGCATATAAAGAGAAGTATCAAATTAAAACGTTTTTGCTTATATTAATGTAATAAATGCACAGGGTCTAAATTTTTATCGCATTTAAAATTCCTATTTTGATCCGGGAAAATCTCAATTACCCCTCATAAAGCAATAACGCGGGTATAATAGCGGGTAGTGTATATTACGGCTAAAATAGATATCTGAAACTAACTGGTTAGTATGAAAACTAATTAAATTGTCTGCTATTTTAGCTAAACCAACAAATTCAACTAGAATAGCAAGTTTCTATTGGTTTATTTACGAACTAGATGGTTGGTTTATAAATTATGTGGTTGGTTTATAAACTAGGAGGTTGGTATCCATATCGACTGTAGTTTAATAAAATATACAAGGTTAGTTGTCGTTTAAATTTCCTTAACTCGCTCCTACTAAATGAGGATCGACGCATTCTGGACACTTCTCTCGGATAGCTTAATTAAATTTGTGTAGTGCGGAGTGTGCCGATACCTTTGTGATGTTGTGACGTTAATCCTTACGGAGTTAACATGCTGATTAAAGTCTAATTCAACCGCAGAATACTCGATCTCGGCGGATCCTAGTCGCAGCAATTACAATGGCATAACAAGTTATTTCGGTACCCTCTGAGCAATTTCCATTCAGATTATTCGCTGGCAAATAACATAATTTAACCAATTTAACGATCACGTCGCTATCCCGCGTCAGAATATGAATATGAATACGAAGTACACCAGTTTACATTCTAATGTAAAGGGCGAATTTGATGCATTTAAACACGGAATTTCTGACGATGGTTGTCATTCGGGCGATTGTTTGCTTCGCTGTTGCTTGAAAATGGAGAATTCCCCTCATGCAATGGTACACAACCTTGTTCCGACGGAGTATCGCCACTCCGTTCATCACAATTAATAAACGTAACCGATTCACTGAATGCAAACGGTGACGATGTTCGACCGTAACAGATAATCGTTGATTAAATGGATTATTCTGAATACAGCGCCGAAACCGAAGAGGGTTACCAATCAGTTGATGAGGTGGAAGTAGCGCTGTACGTGCTGATGTTAGATATTCCAATATATTTCCCATAATAATTTCGAGCGTCTATCGTTTACAGTGCTCTACGGCGGACCGTGTGGCTCCCTGTGGGATATATCGGTACTATATATATGTACATATGTGCGAGGTAGCCGTATCAAAATTGATTATCACGTGTTATAATGCGGATTCTGCGAGCGTATTGGCATTATATTGCTTTCATTCATGACAAAAGCTCGCAATTGCGAGCTTTTGTCATTATGTGTTTACAGTTCGCAGAAGCATAGGTTATGTGTATTAAATGCATTGTAATTCGGAATATTTGTAGTGCTTTCGAAAGTAACAACATTAATGTATAGACACCAGTTGCCAACCAAACCTGTGATTTAGTAGACATTCACCTAACAACGAACAGAATATAGTTAGACGAACATGCCATTGTTAACTCGAGTTCTAAATTTGAGCTCGGCTCCTCGGCAGTTCCCGACCTCAAGTAGATCGATTTCTCTTTCAACCAAACTGATTGGTTTTAAATAAGTGGTTTCGGCCAATGTAAAGATGCAGGTGTACACTACACCTTATAATCCTTCAGCTAATTTCGCACTACTTTGCCACTTCGTACAAATGTATTTTTGTTATTTAATATTGTGTTACGCAATAGGTGGGTTTGGCGAAAATCGCGCTAGTCGGGGTATAAATATTAATTTTGTTTAATTGGGGCATTATTTTGATGTCGATGGGTGCGTAAAATCTAACAAATTCATTGGACAATACATTAACTTCTTTTTTCCTCCCAGAATTTATTCGTAGCAAGCTAATATTTGTTTTATTCCGATGTTTTCTTCAAGCTCTTTTCAATGGAGCTAAGGCCTTCTGTTAATCTTGTAATTGTCACATGCTTTTCTGGTGGAATCTGCGTTATAGCTCGTGTAGTAAGCCTTGAAGCTAATTTTACATTTATTTTTTATGGTTCGTCGGTTTTCGGAGGAGTAAATTAAGGAAGATTTTAATTTGCAGTCACCGGCTTACCATCAAACGATCTGTAGATACCTTAAAGCCCGGAAAGAGTTTTCCTTTGCGAACGGGAAGTTCGTAAAGATGTTCTTAGGTATATTAATTCATGCTCGGCGGAATTGATATGCACATACAAAACATTCATATCTTACGCGTACGAAAGTATTTAAATAAGTCCCTCGATCACTATTTTACGTCAATCAATTCGTTCAAAATTCACAGCGAATACCACCAACTAGTGTTAGGTAATCGAGAAACAGCGAAGCGCTTCAGAGGAATATTCCGACGCACATACAAAAGAGGAGAACGTATCAAACTCGCATTAAGTCCATTCGATCCGCAGCGTTAGACGCACGCCTTGACCGAAACAACTACATCAAAGTAGATCCTCCGTTATTACATTTTACGTTCGTTTCCCAGGCGCAAATTAACGGATTATATACGGGCGCCCCTGGCCATTTTAGAATAATATTCTTTCACTTCATTTCCGCAATGGATATGCGTAAGATAATTAAATAGAACTAATTGCTTCCAGCCAATTCCAATTGAGCCATTACCTTAATTAATTTGTAACTATCCTCTTTTTTCCCCTATCAAATATTAAAACGGCAACCTCGAAAACAAGATAGAAACGAATCCTCTTTCCCTGCGACGATTCGGAGATTATCTTATTTATTAAAGCGATCACTAGATGTCGTTGCCGTGGAGTAAGCATCCCGATCACGAAATCATCTCAATCTAGTTAGCTGGGGATCTTTTACGCGCGTCTCTTTTTTAATTAGGTGCGCGGTGTGAAGCACGGACGTGGCCTGAGGCGGGTTATATTTAATTTGCTCTTCTCTCTGTTCTCGAAGCTTTTTTTCCGGTGATGGGAGACCGGTAATCTGCGACGGCGAAACTGACAATAAATATAATTTATTGAGGCGAAAATTGCATATTTATAAAATTTAATTGGCTATAATTAGCATAGATAATGATATTAGAAGAAATAATGTGCTTTGGAGAATACAGGGCAATAATTATAATTTCTTCTTTGCTTGTACACTGCCGTTCAGTGAAGTTCGGTCATACAATAAAAATCTATTATATCACACTGTATACAATTATTAATACATAAAATTAGAAAAATATTAAGCATACACTCTTTTCTAAGGGATTAAAGCCATAAATTATTATGTAAAGTAGAAATATTGCGACAACCACAATAAAGTCCCTTTTATTATCATTCCAAGAATTTCTCGGAAGTATCGATCTTTTGAAACGGGTCGTTTGGGGATTATTAACGAACAATGCATTTAGGAAATATAGCGCAGTATCATTCTTGTTTATTTATCATAGGCGTAAAGATATAAATTTGCTTCATTTTACTGTTAAACGTGTGTTGGTGTGCATCTGTCGTTTTTGCGCGAAAGTTTTAAGAAAATTTACTTCAAAATGGCTACCAGTTCCAAATTTTCCAGTGTAGAAAAACGTTCATGCATTATTACGCTGTATGAAGAAGGATATTCGGGGCGACAAATTGCTGAAAAAATAAATATGAGAAGTTCAACAGTAAATGATATCATAAAGCGATATCGGACAACTGGAACTATAGAAAATCGTGTTCGTCCTGGAGCATCTAGGAAAACAACAAAAGCTGAAGATTTGAGGATTGTATTATTAAGCAAACGCAATAGAAAATTAACAGCGCCACAAATAGCACCCGAAGTCAATCGCGGCCGTGAAGAACAAGTTTCGGCGAGTACGGTAAAACGTCGACTTCAACAAGCGGACCTTCATGGACGCATTGCCATTCGAAAACCCTTATTACGTCGGGGCAACAGAGCAAAACGGCGACAGTGGGCCCGTTCTCGTCTACATTGGTCGCTAGATGATTGGAAACACGTGCTTTGGAGTGACGAGTCAAAGTTTGAGGTTTTTGGGCAAAATCGACGAGTTTATGTCCGAAGATCTAAAACCGAAAAAATTATCCCGGACTGGATTGCGCCAACAGTGAAGCAAGCGCGTAGTTCTGTGTTGGTGTGGGGATGTTTCTCCCTTGCTGAGACGGGAGATTTATGCAGAGTGCAGGGTGTAATGAAGAAGGAAAAATATTTTGCAATACTCCAGAATCATGGAGTGCCATCAGGATTGCGTATAATAGGCCGTAACTTTACATTCATGCATGACAACGACCCAAAACACACTGCGTTAGTCTGTAAGAACTATCTAAAGGAGCAAGAAGAACAGCACACCCTGAAAGGAATGACATGGCCCCCACAAAGCCCAGATTTGAACTATAGAGTTGTTGTGGGATGAACTGGACAGGAAGATCCGAAAAATATGCCCAACTTCACAAGAACATTTACGGAATATTCTGCAACATGAATGGATTAATATTCCACAATCCGTTTTACCAAAACTTATCGAAAGAGTGCCTAGAATAGTTCGAGCGGTGATTAACAGCAAAGGAGGTTCTTTCGATGAAAAAAAAATATAATGTTCAGTATGTTATATTATGCCAGAATAACTTTTTATTTAGTTATTTTTGTCTTTTTTACCTGTACATACAATAAAATTGCATTTTGTTTTTAGTTTCGTTTGTTTCTGTAACCTTTTCATGTTTTTTACCAACCGACCGAACTTCTCTGAACGGCAGTGTACGTTTATAAAAAATGTTTTTATAAATTCCAGATGAATTTGAATTTAGATATTAGACGTATTTGGCGCTTTATTCAATTATCGTTTATTTTACTGCATCGAGCAATCCCATTCCCAAAGATCATTATATGAAATTAACAGTAACAAAATGCTTGTTTAGTTTTGTATTAGAATAGAAACAAGGATAGTTTTAATCCAATTATGTAATAGTGAACAATGCACCTTGTTAGGAATAACAACTAATTTTACACGTGTCGAATCTATCTACGTTTACTTTATGGTACATAAGGCATAAATAAAAAAACAAATAGTTCTAAAAAAAAAAAACATTGAAAAGAGAAACAATTGCCAACACATACAAATGTCTGACAAATTTCCTTCATCCAAGCAACCGAACAATCTCGGCAACTTTAATCGTTCCAGACGTTAATTCTATCTCTTCAAATACTTCGCGTAATAAAATTTAACTCGGCGCGCTTCCTCTAAAAAGAACGCAAAAGGGGAGTTACATATACATTATATGCAAGCGCAACATCACACCGCTGAAACGTAACATAAATTACCATCAAACATCCAGCCGACCGTGCACGGCACATCATCCATGTCTAAATTAGTTCTGAAACGCCAGAACATTTTGTTAAATCCAATTTGGAGCGTGCCGCGGAAGCTTTCCTCTCTCAGCGCGAAAGTACGCTATGTATAGGTATGGAAGATTTAATTAGCGGATTTATGAAATATGTAGGTTTGATGTATGTTCACATTGTTGGACGGAATTCGAAAAGTTTGTGATCAAATCAGCAGCTATTGGTCGTGGTGGTAAGCTCTTATGCGCAAATAGAAATGATATTGTATGTGTCGTATTGCGTAGAGGTTCTTTATTAAATTGTTAAATGGATTTCTTTGGAATAGAACTCGTATTGTGCAAAAAAGAACTGCCACCTTTATCATTATACTCCTTGATGAATAAAATTCCTTGCTTGGAGTGAAGCCAACACAAACTCAATTTTATACACAAAAGTCTCCCCCGGTGGAGAAGACACGCCAGTGCCACTCTGTATTCCGTCAACCGAACTACATTTCTTTGATCATATTTATATTAGTGCAATGTTGGTTAGGTTAGTAATAACCTAAAACATGAGGCGAATGCGCACTAGCCCCAGAGATATTGATAGGAAAGGTGGTGTTAATTGCTTCAACGTCAGCAAGTTGAGAGGGTTTTACCACGATCCACGCCCATTTTTCTTAATTCACCCCAAACTCGATTTCGATCCATGCACACTTGTTAAAAATAAACACGCCTTGGCAAAAATTCACGAATTGGGATTCGAATTGATAGACCACCCACCCTGTTCACCATATTGGCCTACAGCGACGTTTTTGTTTTTTAACCTCAAAATTTCGTTGGTGGATAAAAATTTTCGTCGAATGAGGATACCGAGGATTCGTAAGCAATACAATAAAAACGTACAATATAATTAATATATGCACCGTAAATTAGAAGTGTGCCTCCCGTGCGTCTCGGGAGTAGATGTTTGTTGCTTAATAGGCGCCCGAAATTTTGAAACTTCTCGAGATAACTACGCCGCAGGACGAAAATGCCTTGCGCATATCAATTCGGGCGATATCCGGTTAGATGAAGACGACGAAAACATTCGGAGGATGTAATTAGCGAGTTGTTTGGGAGGATATTTTATATTCGGCGTTGATTTTGCTTAATATTTATGCTGCTGCTTCCTAATATCCATCCAAGAATTCCAGCTCCTTTTGATGGAGGATATTTTAAACTTATATACGAAGCTTTATAAATTAAATAATTAAGTGCGAAAGAACGAGCCAAAACGAGAGTGGAGAATCGTAATCTTTGGAGTGGCTTAAAGTATAACAAACTTCACGCTTTGAATATTTAATGTACAACGTACTCCTTCCTCTTGCTCTCACGTCTTATCGCCAGGCTGCTGGGTAAGCCGTAGGGTATATGCGAGATTCTATTTCTCGACTCCAACCATGCGTGTAGAGTTCAAACTACTTATTTTTATTGTTCGCCGCTGAATACTAAATATTTCAAGGACTGCTTCTTGATAATTCGTTGCCTCCGAGCGTGGTATCTTCTCGTGAATGCATTGCACCTTACCTCGTATTGTCAGCGTTTTAGTTATATAATCATAATCGTAATTACTGGTGTACGAGATGTTTGCGATAATCTCGTTTGTCATTATACGCTTGGACTTCTATTCGATACCGTTTCTATTATTTTATGCGGAAAAAGAGCTTTGCTGTATATGTTACATCTGTGTTGGAATGCGATAACTCGCATGTAATTAATGTTAAATGCTAGGAACAATAAATATAATGGAATGGCATGTATTTTATCTCGTTCATTTATCGTTCTTTGTTTTCTTCATATTTCTTCCGAGAATGCTTCGTAATGCGTGCATACAAAGATGACGTAAAATAATACTTATGGGAGATGGTATATGAATCCTGGGGAATGTTTTCAATAACAGTGAAACATTTGTCCCAAAATATTTTTTTTCTTTGATTGTTTTTGTAAAAACTTTTATAACACCTGACATCAGGTTAAAAAAAAATAAATAAATAGAACGTAACGTGTTGGGCATGCAGTAGCAGTGCTGATTCTGTTAAACACCCAAGATGAAACTGAAGATTTCATCATATTATTTTTATCCACCATTCCAGCAAATTTTGTGAATCAAAACCTGGAGCAGAGTAGACTCCGTGCAGCCCAAAGCTCCATAGCTCACTTTCAATAAACGAACGGAATGAACAAAAAACAAAAATCTGAAGTTATGGCACCTTGTTGTAACAAGTACAATTGAAAAAATCACAATTCTATTCCTAAATACAACAAAAATCGAACAAAAGCCAGCAAAGTATGTAAATAAATATGAACTAAACCTTAAAAGCTAGAAAGGAATTATAATTCCACTCGAGTTCTCAATCTCCCTTGCCTATCGTATCTAGCCAGCTCATAAGTAGCATGTTTCGCGATGAACTTGATCATTTCAGGCACCTCTAATGTACCATTATAATACAGAGGTTTATCAAACATGCCCTTCCTTGATAAATAGAACGTAGGATAGGTCTTGATCAAAATAAATGTCGGGTAATCATTGGCCGCAACGTTCATCTTCGCTATAACAACGTCTTCGCCGATTTCTAAAGCTAAATCTTCGTACGCGGTAGCGAATTCCAAACAAACCATACACCACTGCGTATAGAATTGGATAAAAATGTTCTTTTCGTAGTTCATGATTTCGTAAAAGTTTCTTCCAACCAAAATCTTAACAGCGTCGTCGTTGTCTTCGGGAAGAGGTTCGGATTTTATGTAGGGCTTCAATTCTTCCGCGAGGAATTTGCCGACGAATTCTGCTAACGCTTCGACTGAGAAATTAGATTCCATCATGTAATATACGGCTTCTTCATTGATGGCTAAAACGAATGGATGGTCATAAGCACTCGAATTCAGACCAAGCTTCCACAGATCGTTTTCAAATTCATATTTGCAGCTAACGGCGAAGGTGACGTTGCGGTACTTATTGGCAACAAGTAGAATTCTATTCCTCCAATAGCTGGTGAGTTTTGGACTGTGTTTGTAGTCAATTTCGTAATATGCGACAACCATAGGTAATTTGAAGTCGTTTTTATTACTTTTGGTTCTATGCCCCACTAATCCGTGATAGTTGTCTTGGATGAAATTGATCAATTCTTGGGAATCTCCGTAACCTGTGTAAGAAACGTTCTCTGCTTCGAATTTATTATGAAGATGCTTAGGTTTGAAGAGGATCACGTTATTGGTCAAGCCGAATTTGCCCAGAATAGTAAGCGACGTTACGTGAGCGAATTTCGCCTTATTTTTAAGCACGAAGGATGCTTTCAAGAACGCAGTTTGCAACCCTGTATACCTTTCGAAATATCCCAAGACGACGTAGTCTAAAGAATCCAGTAACTTCTCAATCTCCATGATATTCACCACCTCTTTGGAACTGTATCCAAAATTGCTTCTCAGATATTTCACTAATTGATCGGTTCTCCTGTCACCTTTATATTCCTCAATTGATTCGCCGTCGATGAAAACCTTCAAATGCGGGTAAGATGGAACCGACAATTTATCGCAAGTCACTATACCGCCATTGAGGCAATTCACCTTGAAGAATACGATCTTGGGGTCGTTGTCTTCGAGCTGTTTGAACGCGTTCTCGAATTGAGGCATAAACTTTTCGCAATACGAGCAATCCGGCGAATAGAACAGTCCGATGCTTATATCGTGCTTCTTGACTTCATCGAAATTAGCGTCGGTGTACTGTAGAATTTCTATCTTGTCGGAAATCGCTGGCAAGATTACCGCTAGCCAGATATAAATCTTCAACATGATTGCGCGATTGTCAAGATGTGACAGGTAATTTGGATTATTGTCAGCGATTTAAGTCGGACGAGTTGACTTGGATTTCGATAGGGATTGGAATAATTAATTGGACAAGTGAGAAGGCAAAATACATTATGTGGATTTGTGATGATCAGGTTTAGTAAAAGTAGCTGTCGCGATTAGTTGAAAAACTCCAACAGCGCTATTTTTAAATAGAATATATCGCAAGAAATTTGGGCTCCTTTTGTTGCGTTTGCTGTGAATTGTTCCATTAATACCATGAGGAAGCTAAGCTATCTTAGCATTATATTTTTTGGTTATTGTTTCTAGGCATTTTCTGATGTGTTCTGTTTATATACATCATGGTAAGCCTGTCGGAATATTCACATGTGCGGTTTCCCAAAGCGCTACC
Source organism: Marronus borbonicus (assembly GCA_902655005.2). Taxonomy (NCBI): domain Eukaryota; kingdom Metazoa; phylum Arthropoda; class Insecta; order Coleoptera; family Scarabaeidae; genus Marronus; species Marronus borbonicus. The sequence continues at coordinate 26,574,122 of LR737380.1, read as the reverse complement.
AGCGTCGCCATCTCGTGTTTAGCAGTCGGAGAACTGCTCGAGGGATGGTTTGGGGAACAGTACCCGGTTTATGTCGCTGCTTGCTGAACGGCATTCATGCGTTTGTTTGGTACTAGAGGGCGCCAAGAAATGTCGAGTTTGTCGTTTTGAAAGTTGTGGCGTTAACTGTGAGGCAACAGCGATAGAAGGTAGAGATAAAAAATTACTCTCGAAACCACGCTGATGACGCCGGGTAGGCAGAAACACGTCCGTGTGTTAGTGTAATTTTTTTCTCTCCTTTTCTTGCGTTTGCCGTGAATTATTCCATTAATACCATGAGGAAGCTAAGCTATCTTAGCATTATATTTTTTGGTTAATGGTGATCGGTGTTAACCCACACTTATGTAAATAGGGAGAAAAAATCAAACAGTTTGAAAACTTACGATAATAAATTTTCTTGATACTTCGATATTTAAAAAGTAGGGCAAAATTAAAAAAAAGATCCTGAAGAACAAGTAGAGGACTGGAAACTCTACACATAGAAACCAAGGGTATCGAATCAGATGGTTAGATCACATTAAGGAAGTGAAGAGTTCGGGAACTCATTGGTAATTGGAGGATTAAATGACCTAATATAAAATGGGCTCTTTAACTCGCAAGAAATTCTAGAGAATGTTAACATTTATATTAAAATTAATACAGATCAACAATACTATATCACAAAAGAGGACATATAATTACGTTGACATTAAGCTCAAGCATCTTCAACTGTGCAGATGACGAGAGCGCCATTAGCAGCATATAATGTACAACACAAACGCTCCTGGATGTTCCGTTTACGTAATTATTCTATTATATCCTATCACGGATCAATTACTTTGATGGCCCCAACAAGTACATCCCCAATAACTGAATAATATCGATATATAGGCGGAGCGCTGGATCGCTAATCGATCCTTACGCATATAACCGTTAGAGCAGTAATTACAATGTCAATATCAGGCTACTACGCTGGGTAGGACACCGGCGAATATGCAAGGCAATTATTCATTCTTAACGGCCATAATCTGTGAAGGTGCGTAATCATTGTAAATACGTATGTACATACAAAATTACTTGGAAATTCAGGTACCTCCACTTATCAATCAAGCATATTTCCATTCAACTTTATTGTTTAACATACAAATTTCTTAGGATTCAACGTATATAGTCATCCCGTTACGCAATGGTAGGAATACTTGACAACAACGACGATAAAACATAATGTTCCATACGACATCCAATTCTATCTTGGCTGCCGTAAGCGGTTGGTTCAGTGCGCCAATTATTCTAATGATTTCAATGCAATTCGCACACATTGCACGGTTTCTCGTAATTAGAGCTGATTACCTGACGCTGCGTTGCTTATAGTAGTGCGTTACAGACGAGACGAAAAATATGACATAATAAGAAAGGAAAACATATTTGTGATACGTGCTCTATGTGCATGAACGCTCTGGCCTATTGTGATAGTGATCAATTATATACCGGTTGGGTCATTTCGCCAGTCACGTTTAGGTTATAAAATTGCCATGCAGAGTAAATTATACGCGCTGAACTTATCATCTTTTTTTTCCGTTTTAATGATCCGAATCACCTTGATATTTATTGATTTATTAAAAGTATGCATTTATCGAGTTTATTGAAAATTATTGCTAAGTAAGGTTACTTAATCTGTTGGAGGTATTAGGTGAATTTTATGGCTAGTTGCATCAGATTTTCGCAAAGTTAAAATCATGCACCTTGCAAGTTGTAAAAAAGTGATTTCCTTTTTCCATAAAATGTAGAATGCTGCAAGATGTTTAAAACTATAACCATGACAATTAAGGAATTTGAAGGAGGAAGCAATCACCAGACCGTTCAAAATAATGAAAAGTACCTGAAACCTAATCACAGCTTTATATTAAGCAGTGGCACAGCAACCACAGTTATAAAAATATCGAAAGTATATTCCAAATTTATCTCGAGCGATGTAAACGAAGATTTTAACAAACTAAGAAGTAAAATAGTAATTATAATTATTTCTGCTATTGAAGGACTGACGGTGCCTCCTGTAGGGTAATTTGTTCTCTACCTTAACTGGTACTTAAAGTTCACAAGCTCGGGCTGCTAGAAAAAAAGCTGTCAGAAGTACAATGGGTCTAAATAAATTATTGATAACAAATTGAGGTTCCACTTCAAATTAAAAATCTTGTTAGAAGTATGAAGTTATTGGACATGTCTATAATTATAACTATTTCTGTTATGAAAGGACTGGCGTAAGCTTCTATAAGACAACTTGGCCTCTGCTTTAATTGGTTCACAATTTCAGACTGCTATTTGAACAACTTTATAGAAAAAAAAACTGTTAGAAGCATGGGGGCTAGAGAATACAATGAGAACAAATAGAAGGCCTCCTGTTTTTGTCTTTAAATTGTAAAAAAAAAAAAAAACAATTGAACAATGGAAACCCTTTGCGGAAAGGGAACTATTAGAAGCATAATGGCGCTAAAGAAGTTATTGATCACAGTTTCAGGTTCCTATTATAAATTTCAGAGAAAATTTAGAAAGAAATTTGTTGCTAAATCAATTAATAGAAAGTAAATAGTAAAAAAAGTGAAATACTTACTTTGGAGAGTTTCCGAAATTGAAGCTAATGATCCTTGAACTGTTCTTGAATTAAACTTTAACATTCTTGCGAAGTCCTCTTGCGCTTGTTGCTTTAATATAAGTTCACTTTTTGTGCCACAACACTCTCCACTACATACTTCTCCTGAAACAGATACATACAATATTAAAACCAGGTTTTGTGCAGTTAATGATTTTAGTAGCAATAACGTTACACATTTCTAATAATAACAATATTTTTCAATGTATGGCCACGGATCAACGGGGTATATAAGCTTTAACATATATTATTGTCCAATTTCGATATATTTTACCATTCTGTATAATTGTAATGTTAGCTTTAACAACAAGAAATGTTACAATACAAAAACTATTTGTGAAACAGAATTAAAAGAATGTCCTCCATGTGTTGACTCAACGTTTAAGTTAGCAGGACATTACAGCAAGTGTTCTCCCGTATTATAACCGATGATTACACTAATTGATATTAAATTACCAGCAGATTGCGGAGCGTTGTGATCTGGCTCATTAAGCTCATGCAAAAAGACAAGAAATATCGCTTGATGTGGAATAGTAAAGTGAGGCACACACTGAATACAAGCGAGACGTTTTACAACGATAATGAAATATTGCGATTTACTGTATTATAACATTTTTCCTTATAAAATCAGAGAAATAGTATAAAAATTTTAATGATTTTAACAACTAGCAAAAAGTAGACTTTTTAAAAGTGTATCGGCACATTGAACTAGATGAATTACGAGAAACAAATATATTTCTCTTCCTTGTGCCTATTGTACTATATTTATTTCAACGTATTATGTGATTTAACACGGAGATGTGGAGCCAATTCACATAGTGTGCGCCCAACTTTAATGAAAGCGACGGTCTGTGTGGAACCATAAAACCATTATTCGGGTCATTAAATCAAATCGGCCGCTAAAATGGAACACCGTTTTTTCTGTTGTTAATGAAGAAATGCTATTTATGTATTTAAATTCGGCGCAGTAATTCGTGACTGTGCCCATTAAAACCGGACCTAAAACTTGGAATATAATATGCATTATTCGAACGTGAAGCTTAACCTTTGTTCTTAAAAAAAAAGTAATGTTTTCTATCTGAAAATCCTTAAAACATGCAAATGTGGGTGAGTTTCTCAACTATAAGACGTGATCGTAACTATTTTTTAATCTACTTAGATAAATTAAGTGGAAGGGAATGTATAATAAAGAGTATGTGCTATTGCACCATAGTGCTAATGTATAAAGGTATGCTAGGCGCCCCACGACGTAAGGGCGCTAATCACAGCCCAAAAAGCGACGTTTACTGACTTAAATACGTGCAAAAAGCGAAACTGGTCACCATCACCAGGAGAGCGGCAAACCAGAACTTTCACCGCTACTAGGAGAGCGAAAAGACGCTGCTTATTTCCAGCTAGCGAAACGTACCCAATGAGCTAACTTGATTAGTTTGTGAAATAATGGATGGAGTACGCTATGCTAACATGCATGTTTCACTCTTAAGAGAAAATATCTCATAAATTTCAAAACAAAATCAAAAATAATCCTAACCAACAATCAAGCCGATAAAAAAACAGAAGAGAATGCAAAACAAATAACGTAAAATAACCCTGTCCCCCACCAATTCAAGAACAAATTCGAAGAACGCGGGCCATTATTAGCCGTTAGCTTCGAAAATTCAAATTAAACTTAATAACGTAAATTGACACTTCGATAAAGCGTGATCGTTATTAAAATTTAATGAACAACAAAAAGGAGAAACAAAAAAGAAACAAACGAGAAGCGGTGTCACGTCACGAAACGGGGCATTGGATAATAATTCCGAGAAGAGAACTTTTCACCGATGATACCGACGAATTAGGTAGATATTAGACGTAGAGTACATGGTAGCTATCTAACAAATTCCGATATTGAGAAGGTTGTTTGACCGTATTTGGACGATGTGTGGACGTGATCGCGTTGACCGTGAACTGTAATATCGTTAGCTGTCAATCGTGCCGCATAATATTAGAAGATGAAGGTAAGGTATATCAAATCTAGCTAGGTATCTCGTATGGTCGGAATGTGGGGATTTATTTAAAGTTACCGAACGTGGAATTATGACAGATTTCTAAGAATTTTTTGATAAGTAAATTGTTAATACCCACGTAGAAGAGTCGTAAGCATGGATGAGCTTACAGCCACAAAACTATCTCGTCTTATAGTTTGAAGGTTCATTCTCCAAGCGGTTGGTTATAAATTAATGGTCTTTTATCATCTATAAATTAGATGATAAAAAGCTGATGAACCTTCATGTGAACTGGTATTAGTGTTAGCTCCTTCTAGCTTTTGATTAAAATTAATTTTAATGTATTAAACTTCAAATACCAGCCAACGCAAATAAAAAAAAAAAGGAACATCGATATAGGTGTACTATATTGGCAACCAATAACTCAAAAGGGGTCTTGTATGTCGCTTTATTTATAGCGTAGTGATCTCTCAACTAAACCGATAGTTTGAGTGCGATAATTCAAACTTAAAAAGTCTTTGGCTAGATGTTTGTCGTATATGTCTTCAAGTCCTGGTTTCTCCCTCCGAAATTGTCCTCAAATTCCATGAACTCTGATCTCATGCAATTTAAGTTCCCGTTAATGACAAATTTAATAAAGTTCTCGTCAAAAACATCACCAGCTGAATTTGAACGTGGCCGTACTAGTTTGGTTCACAATGAATGTTCGGGACGGTCAAAAACTGTAACGATTACCAACAATAACGGAAAAGTTCACCAAATTTTACTAGACGACTGTCGAATTAAGGTTAGAAATATAGCAGAGACTACGGGTATCTCGAAAGAACGTGTTTGTCATGTATTGATTTGGACATGGAAAAACTTGCCGCTCATGGAGTGCAGCGCTTATTCGTTCAAGACCTACTCGAATTAACGTTTCTTTAGTCCTGTTGAAGCAGTTTATGCGAATTAGGTCGGAGTTTTACACTATTACACTCCTGAAGCCAAGGCATAGTTGAAATAGTAAACAGCGATAGGTGAATCGGCTCCGAAGAAGGCGAAAATTTTTTCCATAGGCTGAAAAAATAATGGCGTCCGTGTTTTGCATCATTAAAATACATAATTCTAATAATATACAAATTTCAGGCAATTGAAGAGATTCGAAAAAATTGACTATTTGCTGTTTATAAACACCCCACGAAATATTTAACGTATTACCCCTTTTAATTATATTTCGGAATCAGAAAAGTAAGTCCATATCGATTCCTCATCCCTTCCATTAAGCACGCAAAAATTCCAGAGTGATTACGTAAATAGCTTGTAACCCAATGCTCTTCTCCGCATTGCCACGACTCTAATTAACAAACGTGCCGAATTTAATATTTGGTGAGGTCCTAGCTCGAAAAAAAAAGATCCTTCGTCCATTAAACGTCGATGTTCGAAACCCAAGAAGTGACTTAATTAAGAAATGAGGGTAACACGACCGAAATGGTTCGCGCTAGGGCAATAGGATGGGAGCGATTGAGTAACGTAGACATTGTTATGCATCCGGGCATGCCAAACAAAAATCTTAATCTCAAATTTCTTCATTAAAAATGCACTGCCTAACGGGAAACATGTTCGTTACACCGGGGCTTTCAGAATTGCAAATTGGCTGTGTAAAGATTTGGAGTGCTGCACGCAATAACGATCGTGATTTGAGGTGAATTACCGGGAGGTTTTAATAAAGCAAGGCATTACTTTTTTTATGGAATTTATTCAAGGGAAATTGATTGGAATAATCTCTTCTTTTATGCTTTATAATTTAATGTTTTTTTTTGTACTTAAATGGTTGCATATATTGTAAATAATCGAGAAAATTATAGCTTCAAGTTAATTGGATAAAATGTATACATTTGCATTGATGTCAACTACTCATCACCGCTCGATGGAATGTCACCTAAAATGTGCTCCTCTCTGGTGGATAATGTTGAACAAAATGAAGGAACCCCGACGAATTTGGTAGCAAGCATTTGACAACTAAATTCATCAGAATTCTCTCATTTTGCTATACTTTTTGGATGTAAATCTTGTAATGTTTGCATATTTTAGAGGATTGACTGGAGATTTATGATTTGTAGCACTTAAGAATCTTTTTTTTTATTTCTACTTTTACTATAATAATTGCACATCCGGGTTTTCTTGAATTATTTAAGGATTAACGCAGAATTCTTTATTAAAAATCGAATTCCGGTTTTTAAGAAAGTGTCACGAAAATCCTGCGAGAGATTTTATTACGTTGATTTTCGCGCGGCTTTCTTTGTCGGCGCGTTTCCTTAAAACCGTACGCGCAAATTTAGCTCTCATATGCGAGCACTTAAAACCTACTACATCAATTGAAACGCTACAATTCGCCTTGATTGCGTGCAATTATACATCGTTATGTTTACACGGTAAAAAGATCCCGGCCTTATCGTTTGAATCAATCGTGCATCATCGCAACAGCTGCCGCTCCGGGTAGTAATAATTACGTTTTCGAATAGAAAAAAGATCGAATCGCGTACGATGACTTCAAGGTCTGCGCAATCGAAGTAGTAGTAAATGCCTATGCCGATTAGAGGCAATTGGGGCGTATTAGACCTTCGCGAATAATCGAGCGGACAATTGAGTTATTTTTCATTTATCTGAGTTACCCGACAAACACGATCGCAATATTGAATAGTTTTTCTATAAGAAATTAATGGCGGGAACATATGTGTGCTCGCGTTATAATGTCTTTAATGCGTATTTCTTAATCGGAGATTGCGTTCGCTATTTTCTAATGAAGCCGTTCGCGTAGATTGATCGGTGATTAGCCGTAATTATTCAGCGGGCATAACCATATGATAAATTGCGTTTTGAATGACAATTTGATGGAAAATATTCCGCGATAGTATCTATTACGGCAATTTTATTATTCGCATATTTTCATATGGCTTCATCAGTCGCGTATAAACAAGGACAGATCATGTTATTGTAATTTTTCTAATATTAGAACATGTGTATTGTAATGTTATAAACGGGAGGAAAATTAATTTATCGATAATTTTACGATCCGGGTGTGTCCTCTATGTACACATTCCTTCGGCAGTTTAAATTAAAAATTAACACCAAATATTTACGTGTTACAAGAATTAAATTTGAAAGAATGAAAGCTAATCTGAAATTGTTCGTAATTAACGTCGAATTTAAGCACTAGAAACTCAGACTCACGAGACACTTGGACAAATACACGTAGGTACAACGGATATTTGATCTAAACTGAGAGAAGCGTCTCTTGACCCTTTTGTTCGCGTTAGTGCTTGCCTAATCACAGCCAATTACAATACGACTAAGAATAGATTCATTTTAGAAGACAAACTGTTAGGAAGCTTTTCCATTTTTCCCTACAACTTTGACAATACCGACAACTTTTAACCTAAATAATTAATCTACGATGTTACGACTGAGATACGACTGAATTCGTGGAAAATTTTGCCATCAAAATTAACAGTTTGAGATAAGAAGAAGATGGACGGGACACAAGTATCGCTACAGTGAAATTAGTAACTTGTTTCGGTGTCGATCGCTGCGTCCATCGTCTACCGAAAGTAGTTCAATCGTCCAGAATTCGTCGGATAAATCAGATGAGCGAAAATAAAAATTCAAGGTAAAACGAAGGAAAACAATCTTTATTCGCTAAGCTCAAAAATAAAATGGTATATTCTAATAACTTCTAATTTGGTATAAAATTGATAAATATAAATTATACCTCCATCTAAAAGCTGGAAGGCAGAAAGATGTGCGGCCTCGCGGAAGGCACCTTTTTGGGGGGCTTGTTTCATGTATCTCATAAATAAAACTCGGTGGACTGTATTTCTGTTTCTTTTACTTTAAAAAATGCACACACTTATATCGCCTTTACCTTGTCTGTCAAAAAATACAAAAAAAATTTCACACGATTCACGACAAAACCCGAAGACTAGAAGAAAATTAAGCCTAGCTTGGTATTACGACGTACTATCAAACTCGAGTTCGAACACTGAGTTATAACTGAAAAAAAAAAATTGGTCACCTCGAACTAACCACCATCGAACTGCATTCGTTTTATGTGATCGGATTCCAAATAATTTTTTTTTATAATTATGCTGCTCCTGTCTGTGTTGAACTTTGTTGGAGATTTTTTGGGTTTTGACACGTCCATATAAAAAAAATATAATGCTGCGAAGCAGATGTGTGGTGTTCGTTTTAAATACTTCAGCATCTTTAAGCCTTTCTGTGACTCCTCATCTGTCACGAATGCCGCACTTCCTGTATTCTCACCTCCTCTAAACCAGTCAAGGGTTTAGACAAGGGCTGTACGCAACATCCGCATAGGTAAAACACGTAAGTCTATAACCGCCTAATCATATAAATGAATTTAAGGAAAAATATAGCACTTCTGATTAAACGAGAAGTGTTTTGGTGGAGCCGTAATAACGACTCCATATGAAGACCCAGCGTCGGTACTATTTTCGTGGCCTTTATAGATACATTTAACGAGGAATGAACAAGCATTCGCATCTGTTTCGAGCTTGCGTCTTTGCCGATTTGATAGAGAGCTTTACAGTACTTGATCTTCGTTAATCCACCCTCGGCTTTCAGTCATTGAGTTGGGTTCAAATGACAGATATAGGGGTGTCATCAGCACAAAAATGGTGTACTCAGATGCAGCAGCAGCCTACGTTTAAAAAATAGGCATTTACGTAAAAATATTATTACTTGTATTCCGTATCTCGGCAGAAATGAGTAAAGGTAGCATATGAAACTTCTTTGTAAGCTTAGAAATAAGTTCTTAAATTTGTTACTTACCAATTTCTACATTCACCACCAGAAAAGTTTTTCATATCAAGAAAACGCTTGTTTGTACATTGCTATTAAATCATCAATGTTTAACGTCCCAGAAAGAAAGAAAAGCAACTTATTACGGTAATCTGTAGAAAGAGCAAAGAACAAAATTTAATCTTAATACTTGCTTAACCCTCTAATTATCCCTACAGCTTCACCATCAGGACGACGGCAAATGCCAAAACAAATCCAGATGGACATTAAATCCAATTTCGGCCTAAATGATACGTGAATGCTCTCCCTTACCGAAACAAATGGCACACGGACTGGGACCGTAGTTGATGTGTCTACGATAAATTTCCTATAGCGAAATGGAAGGCAAGCGAGGAGATTTATTTTATTAGACTTTGCAATGAAGCCGTCGTATTCCTTCTACTTACTTATGCCATCGATGTCTCTTAGTGTGGATGCTACCGCTTCCGTACCGAATATCCGGAAGCATGCATAAGATCGTCTTCTTCTAGACGTCCCCAGCGCTGGATGCTCTTTGGAGGTTCTCGAATGTTGCCGAATTGTGTATTTAGGATCGAGAGGGTTTGAAGATCTTGCCTGCAATCTCCTAGAAGCGGAGACGCTTTTAAAGGAAGCTGATGTGATTTAAATTGTTGAGATTTCGAATTTAAGCGTCGGCTATTATCACAAGAGAGACGATATTGTTGTTCCTTTGCTTGGTACGTCTCCTAAATTTGAATTGTAAAGCGATGTAATCAGTTGCCAGACATATTATTTAAGTATGAATGAGAACATTGAAACCAAATCTCCGCATCAGTATTGATTAGTGTATCCCTTATTTTCTAACTTCGATGTTGTTAAGCATTCCCACGCGAAATTTTACCTGAGTATTCTAACCGGTGCTGAATTAGATGCGAACTCGCTCGCTCGAAAAACATGCCCAGAACGAAGCAAAGTTAGAAGTAATTTATTCATTGGAAAATATAATGCATAAAAGGAATTGGGAACGAAAAGAAGGAGGAAAACTGGATTTCAAGGAACAGTTAAAAATAAACATAAAAGCCACGCACTTACTGCAAGTTTCTGTAAAAAGCATTGAAAATAAATACAAGAAGTTTCGACCATCTGCCGGCAAATTGTAGGTTATCACAGGTCAAATAGTTCCCAGTACAGCCATTGTGTCATCTTTGGACGTAGGCTCCAAGTCTTTCTTTATAACCTTCATCTGCCAAGAGCAACTGTCGATTCTTCGATGGTTGAGGATTCCGTGTAAGTCTTTGGTTGAACGATCACTCTTGTTATGAACAGGTTGTTACATTGAGGATGCCTCATTCTTCACCATAGAAACTGCCCGTAAGACTGCTAATTCACAAAGTATCGATTCTAATTCAATCGCAACAATTATAGTATATGATTTCCTTTCAAAATCCTCCTTTCAGTTCATATGTGTGAATATTATAGTGTAATTCAGATTCTAGTTAGGTACCAATTTCTCCCTACATCCTTCGTCGTGGTTGAACCGATTCCTCCAATTTCGAACAGAAATGGCACACAATTAGCGTATAATGGTGGGTGGACAAAGTGCATCCGCATCGCATTTAATTTCTTCTATGAAACGCTTAGGCATTTCCTCTAAACCGGTACGTCCTTTTTCCAGATCACACGTTCGGAAAATTCATTTCGCGGAAGCGTATTTCGCCAGTGCAGTGCAGTTAACATCAATAGACCGGCGAGTTGTTCGGGGATGGCATCAGATACGGACGTACGCGTTTTTCGCGGAATGGGAGCGAAATTTTGTCTCATTCCGTGCGATAGACAATGGCTTTCTTTCTGTATGCTATTGAAAGCTCGTAATTTATATGATTATAATTATGGTGTAGGGTACGCATTATGCTGTCTCTACTATTATTATTATTATTCGGTTCGTAAACCATGTGAACTCATGGGTGCACTGTAATGATCTGGCGTAAATGGCGGAAATTTTACAATTACGAAAACATTAAATTATGTTCTTCTTTCTTTGAAAAGAATCTTAAAAGATGTTTGTTTCAGGGCAGGAGGGTTGATGCATACAGATGATTTTTCTAATCAAAGTATAATAAAGAGGAACGATCCAAACTCCAGGAGCGTACTGAACATGTGAAAATAATTAAAAAAACACATGTTCTTATCCGATTTTGATTTGTTTTCAGCGTAATTAAGAAATGTTAACTAGCGTTCTTGTAAATGGTCCAAATTTTCGTTTGTGTTCGAATTAATACATCCCATATAAAATAAAAATATCCTTGCATTGACAGCATTAAAATAAAAAGCTTTTTCGCTCATTATCACATATGACGCAATCTCTTTTAGAGGTTCAAAATCGTTTCAACAATTTTGTTTGAGCGTGAGGAATGGACGAAACAAGGTAGAATTAATGTGACTTAAACCGGGATCGATCTGGGAAGGAAGTATTTTTTCTCTGCAGTCCGCTAACATTCTAACAAGATATGTTATACAGACGTTTCCGGAATGCCACAGAAGATCATTGAGAGCTTTTAGACGGATTATATTTAACATTTTCACGAAGCAAGATAATACAAAGTTCAAGTTTGAAGCAGAAAATGATGAATATTGTTAGAGTTTTCAGAAGAACTGAATTAAAAGATCTACAGAAAATATGAAAAGTAAAGGTGATTTTCTTTTTATATTTTGGTACCAATTACAAAAACCCAAAATCAGGGCAGTACGTGGTCGGTAATGACAAAAATGTAATAAACTACTTCGTCCTTTAAATAAATTCCATATTCTAGCAAAAGATTTTCCATATAATCACCTCAAACGCATCTGAATTTGTATGTTAAATCGTACTTTCTTCTATAAGCATTACAGCACGATAGCATAAATTTTTCTTTACAATCGTATCGCTAGTTTTCATCGCGGGTAGTTGTAGTTAAAGGGCTCGTCTAGACGTGTTTATAGCCTCCATCAATTTTAGTTATAAAAATTTACCAACGTAGTAGCGTCGGCGGTTTTTTGCAAATCAACTGCCAGCGCCATTAAGTTGCTACCCGCCGAGAGACTGTGCGCTTTTACTTTAACAGGAACGCCACCACACGTTAATCAATATGCAGATTGGATTTGAGACTTCGCAACACGCGATAAACTTCCTCCGATCTATAGCAAAGGCGCCATAGATGTACAATGTGCATGAGTATGTTTATCTACCTCAAAATGTCTGGTGGTGTGGGATTCTATAAAGTAAAAAAAGGAAAAAAGCGGGAGGAAACATCGTTTTGTGACTTTAAATCAGATTATAGATTCCAAGTTAAACATTTTCATAGCTATGGAAGTTCACATGCACTCCTCCATATGTAAAAATTGAGAAATAAAATTCCTATTAAATATTTCAAATACGGCTAGAAATAGCGAGATAGTTGCTTCATCAAACTAACCTTAAAATTGAATTGGGAATTCGAAAATATAATGATATATAAGGTGTATTATTTAAAATAAAGTGAATTGATGCAGTTTCCGATCAGACACCCTTATAGCTGACAACATAATTACCGAAACATCCTAAACATACGGCAACATTAGGAAGATAGACTTCGACTCACATTTTTTCATGTATTTACTATAGTTACAACTCTTAGTGAAACGTCCTGTACCTTTTTTATGACATTTGTTAAATTAAGGAAAATGCACTCTTCATCTCATAAATTCTTAAAATATCAACATTCTATCTCTTAAAAAATAAATAGAAATAAATTTTATCAACAGAAATGGAACTTCGAACAGTACTACGATCCTGTTTTCTTTTCACATAGTGCACGTGCCGAAGCGATATCTTATGAAGAAGTCCTCCCTGCAAAGCACGATTCGCGAATTAAAAACGCAGGAAAAGGATCTTGATTGGACCCCGGAGAAAATGAATTATATTTTAAAGGGTCAGAGAAAGAAGACTCTTTAATTTCGTTTTAAATTAGGACGAGACGCGCTCCCATGAGAACGGGGCGAAAAGACATCGTTCTGTGCCCGCCCGAGCCTTGGCGTTGTAATAAAAATATTCGAGCTAATTTTAGCGAACTCGGAGCATAAATTTGCACTTTTGGGCCTGGCTGGCGAAAAGGATAAATTTCCAGATAAGGTCGTTAGTATTTTTAACAATGTAAAAAGCGACCTGAGAATCAGTTATTCCTAACTTTCGTTCATCTAACAAAGGTATCTGGTCCTACAGTCAATTATTTTACTGCCTCTGTTGAGAAATCCATACACCATTCTAAATAACTGCTAACAACTCAATTAATTATTGCGGGCAAGTTACCCTATTTTTTCCCTTTTGCTAAAAGCGTACCAATTACGTCTCCAATTTTTTTCTTTTTTTGTACCAACTTCCTACAGCCAGTTTACTGTTTCTACAACAAACAAACTGTACGATGAATAATTTTCCGACGCGCTAGACCGTTAAAATCGGGGATAATGAGCTTCAGTAGCGCAACAGCTTTCATCAACATTTTCCGGCGCATCTAGTAATCTACTTCGATCAAAATTACAAGAGAGGCCTTCGCATAGGAGAAACGACGAGCGTGTTCGAACAGTATAAGTTCAAGCGTACGGAATATAAGAATAAGGCAAGCTTAATTTTATTTATCGCCCTATTTCGGTCGGCTACCGGTCTTTACGCCAGACAAGCTCGTGATACACATAAACATGGACAGCCTTAAACTGACTAGGGTATAGTTGTGTACTGGGGTTATTATTTACGATCGCGAAAATTGTGACTTCACTTAATGTTCGTATTTAAAATGAAACATAGGGACTATTAAGTTTGCGCGGTGACTGCGTCAGCGGATGGCTTTCGGTGCACGGTCTGCTTCCTTAAAAGCAAATTTATATCGAGCGATTTGCATGTAAATTATCCTCTAATGCTACGTGAGCGTATAGTTGAATACGTCAGTTAATGGATTGTGGAATAAAGTTCGTTAGTTTGGAAGCTGCTGTTTTAGATTAATTTTGGGCGAGGAGATTCGTGATTGAAGGTCGTAGTGAAAACTTTTAGTAGGACTTTTTGGAATAACTAAATTCGAAATTTCACTCAATTTATCCATGAAGAGGAAGCAGGATGCCTTTTAATAAAAAAGAAATATTCTTGCTTTTTGGCAAAAAGGAAGTCAGTGGAATAGATTTGGGTGACAATTAGCACCGTTCGGCCACATTCATTAAGGTACTTTGTCGAATATACATTTAATCACATGATATTTTATAATGACCTGTATCACCTATGTTACTTTCTTGGTGTTTAGAGTCTTTGACAGATCATTTGACGAGGAAGCGAATTTTGAGATGATTTTCAGAAAATATGGATTACATCTCCTGGATAGCCAAAGGTAAATTAAGTAAACGATGTACAAATGAAGTTTGAAGCCTTTCATTTTAATTAGAAGATGATGAATCACCTAAACATATATTCTCTCCATTACTATTGTTACCAAATGTGAATTCACTGACCGATTTAAGCTTTTGTTGCTACAGCCGTTCGAAAAGAACAAAACATTAAAACGCATCAAACGTGAAACATTCGAAACGCAGTACGTTTAGCGATGCTAATATAATCGTAACTAAAACCACCTACACCGCACCAAAATGGCCAAAAACCAGCTTAACTATCGATGATTTTGTTTCTCTATCCGCTTTTAATTATGAACGCGACCACAGCCGTGACCATCCTGGTATAAATTACGATAGATGAATGCGTTTCATGCATAATAAATTCGACGTTTCGCCAGCAACATCGTACGAAATTACGCCATGGAATATTTATAAAAAAAAAAAGGCACCGAACTACAACAATCAAAAAAAGGGAAATAAGAGAAAGGGCACAAACAAAGAAATGAGTCGAAGTCGAAATCCCCATCCCATAATTTTTATTTATTACGCTTAATATGTCACCATCGTGTATTCCCGAGCTTTTAAATTTAATGGTATATGGTATATGAAGAGGGCGCTGTATCAGACACATTTTTTTTCTTCTTTGTCGTTTTAATGCTTCCGCATATGTGTATGTACGGCGTAATTTCCGATTTGCATTGCGGAAATTGCGAAAATTGATGGGTTCCTTAAATAGCGCACGTTACGAAGTATTGAAAGACGTATTGGATCAGCGTTGGCTCTATTTTATATGTAAATTATGCTCTTTCTAAGAAAGAACGTTGTGTATTGAATAAAATTGTAAGAGCAGTACGGTTTGAAATCGAATAAACGGTATGTACTGTGTAAGACTTGTTAAACAAAAAAGCGAGTAGTTTTAAAAAATTCCATTAAAAACAAAAGAAGAAATAAATAAATACTGAAACAATAAAATAAAGAAGTGAATTTGTATTTGTTTATAACGAACTCGGTTAAAGTGGAAACTCTTAAATGTTCCAATTATAAGCGGAAGTATAAATATTGCAGACCAACGAAACTACTTTTTCCCGAACAATACTAATCAAGATATTTAATTCTTTTAAGTAAATTTTGTGACATTTGTATTAATATGCACACGGTTGGTAGGACGTTACGCGATGACGCTCTAACATATAGAAATGTTTAAGAAAATAAATCCAGGCAAGATGATCATTTTTCCAAAGCAACTGGAAGAAGTAATCAGCGATATATCACCGGACTCATTTTCGGTGAACTGGTATAGTCAATTGTTTTTCCGATACGATATTTTAGATCCATGGCAACAATTCAATTGTTTATATTTAGAAACAAAAAAGTTCCTCACAGAAAAGGCTTCAAACTGAACACCGTGTACAAATCGCACGATGAATATTCCTACCTAAAAGCATTTTTTATTATGGGATTAAAGCCATAAATTATTATATAAAGTAGAAATATTGCGACAACCACAATAAAGTCCCTTTTATTATCATTCCAAGAATTTCTCGGAAGTACCGATCTTTTGAAACGGATCGTTTGGGGATTATTAACGAACAATACATTTAGGAAATATACCGCAGTATCATTCTTGTTTATTTATCAGTTAAACGTGTGTTGGTGTGCATCTGTCGTTTTTGCGCGAAAGTTTTAAGAAAATTTACTTCAAAATGGCACGTGGCAAGCCTACCAGTGTAGAAAAACGTTCACGCATTATTACGCTGTTTGAAGAAGGATATTCGGGGCGACAAATTGCTGAAAAAATAAATATGAGACGTTCAACGGTAAATGACATCATAAAGCGATATCGGACAACTGGAACTATAGAAAATCGTGTTCGTCCTGGAGCATCTAGGAAAACAACAAAAGCTGAAGATTTGAGAATTGTATTATTAAGCAAACGCAATAGAAAGTTAACAGCGCCACAAATAGCAGCCGAAGTCAATCGCGGCTGTGAAGAACAAGTTTCGGCGAGTACGGTAAAACGTCGACTTCAACAAGCGGGCCTTCATGAACGCATTGCCATTCGAAAACCCTTATTACGTCGGGGCAACAGAGCAAAACGGCTACAGTGGGCCCGTTCTCATCAAAATTGGTCGTTAGATGATTGGAAACACGTGCTTTGGAGTGACGAGTCAAAGTTTGAGGTTTTTGGGCAAAATCGACGAGTTTATGTCCGAAGATCTAAAACCGAAAAAATGATCCCGGACTGCATTGTGCCAACAGCGAAGCAAGGGCGTAGTTCTGCGTTAGTGTGGGGATGTTCCTCCTTTGCTGGGACGGAAGATTTATGCAGAGTGCAGGGTGTAATGAGGAAGGAAAATTATTTCGCAATACTCTAGAATCATGCAGTGCCATCAGGATTGCGTATAATAGGCCGTAACTTTACATTCATGCATGACAACGACCCAAAACACACTGCGTTAGTGTGTAAGAAGATTTGAACCCTATAGAGTTGTTGTGGGATGAACTGGACAGGAGGAGCCGAAAAATATGCCCAACTTCACAAGAACATTTACGGAATATTCTGCAACATAAATGGATTAATACTCCACAATCCGTTTTAACAAAACTTATCGAAAGAATGCCTAGAATAGTTCGAGCGGTGATTAACAGCAAAGGAGGTTTTTTCAATGAAAAAAAGAAATAATGTTCAGTATGTTATATTAGGCCAGAATAACTTTTTATTTATTTATTTTTGTCTTTTTTACCTGTACATACAATAAAATTGCATTCTGTTTTTAGTTTCGTTTGTTTCTGTAACCTTTTCATGTTTTTTACCAACCGACCGAACTTCTCTGAACGGCAGTGTACATCATGAAAGTAACAAAAATACGGATAAACACTTCCTCTTCACTATTTTATGCATTCAAAAGATAAATAGCACTATAGCGGTATTAAAGAAATTTTTTACAGCAATAATTAATTTAATTTCTGTTACGAAATTTGCATACTGCGCATATTAACTAATGATATTTACAAAACGCTTCTTTCCCGAGAATCCGCATTAAGAAACATTAAAGCAGGACGAAAACCAGAGAGTTTTATTATTAGCATTTGTATTAGTCATAGTTCACACTATAAGACAGTCACGAATACTTTGGCAAAGTAAAACAGCCTTGGCCTCTCACAAAGCCTTTCCTAAAATAAAGCTAGTAAATGGTTAATGTATCTTTCTCAACCCAAATAATGAAACGTACGGTAGGCAGTATATTTTTAAGGCAATATTACCTGTACGTAGTATATTGTAGTATACTCATCAAATGGATTTGCGAACATACCTGTAACAACGTATTTATCTTTAGTACACCAACATTCCTTTCAATTCTCAACTTTGAGAAGGAGCATAATTAGGTTGTTTAATTTTGTTTCTTTCATTGTGGATAAAGCGCACAGTTTGGCAAATGCTTTAGTATCTTTGTAGACGCAAACTAAATTAAAGTATTATATTTAGTAAAGTATTATTCCTCTTTATCTCTTGAGGAGTAAAAATGTCATCACTTCTGGTTTTCAAATAATAACGCCACCGATAAATTCTTTCAGATGACAATTGCTGTTTTTTTTTTTTATTATTTTGATTGATTTCTTTAAAAACTCGCAAGCAGGATGTACAATATCACCATTCGGTAAGTCAGGATCATCTTCATTTGATTCTGCAAGAGCAGGTACAAGTGCATCTCTCAAAGAATCCAGATATTGCTGCCTCGTGAGAGTTTCATCAAATAAGAAAGGACCAAGTGATTCTCTAGTCAACCATCCCTGTCGAGTGTGCTTCGGTAATCCAGTGAGTATTCTTTCTACTTCAGTACCTGCAATTTTGTCAATCAACTGCTCCACCTACGCAAAATGCAGAAGTGCACCATCTTGCTGAAACCAAATATCGCCATTTAGTAAGTCAGGATCATCTTCATTTGGAAAAATTTCGGCAAGAGCAGGTACAAGTGCGTCCATGAAAAAATCCAGATCGCTACCCCGTAAAAGTTTCGCTAAAGAGGAAGAGTTCCTTGCTCATACGACGATGTTGAGTATGTCCTTCACTAATCCAGTAAGAATTCTCCCCGCTCCAGCAAAAATTAAAATTTGTATGCTTCCAATTCAATTAAATAATCCATGCTTAGTAAAAAAAAGTAGTAAAAAAATTGTTTTTATTAAGAGTAACGTGTATTATTATTATAATTTTCCCGCGCGCCGTATATTGCTTAACAAGTCCTATGTGGAGCATGGTTTCTACTCTATATTTATGTGCTTTCAAAGAAGAATTTCACTTCGTCAAAATGCTATTCATAGCCACCTTAATCTTTCAAAAATTGATCTCAAATGTTCCATGCTCAACTTGCATTGTTAATGAAGTAGGTCGAAAAAATCGTCATTCTTGGCGAATCAAAATTAATTCAACGGACGAGTGTCAATGAACTAACCCGAATTGCATGTGCCTCACGCGCACGCAATATCCAAGAAAGAACGAGGAGGAAACTTCATACATTAACTAAGCTTACATAGGAAGAGCGAGACAACACCAAACTAATTGATTACGCAAGCAAGTGGGTCAACAACGTAATGGTTGACTTTTATTTGTGAAGGTGTCGTATCGTGTCAACTGCATAAATTTAGAGGGATTTTTTCATCGTCGAAGCGATGAATGGAATCGTTCATTCAAAAGTTTATTATTCAATTTAGTATATGTGTAATTGCGTGAATTAAGTACCCTACTTAAATCAATCAATTGCCAAGCGATCGAATGTTTACAGAAGGCAAGGGTTTTTTTTATTGGTTTCCTATCGTAATGACCTCTGATAGAATGGCCTGAAAGCCAATAGACAGGAAAAATAGGGCATTACTAAATACAGAAGATTAACATGATGTAGTAGTACGTCTCTTACAGATGATATTTTCTCCTGAAAATATTCGAACTAATAGGTTTTTTGTGGAGAAAATTTAATTGAACGATAAAAAATAATATGGTTAACATTCAGCAACTCGAAATCATAAAATAATACCAGGTATGAAAATCCGCCATTTCGTTGGGTTTCTCGACGTAATAAAATTTTTTAATAATGAAGAAATAATTAGTCTTAATGCAGCAAAGTGAAGTTAAAAGGAAATTAAAAACGATATAATTACGAAGAATAGAAGATGTCGTCTTTTTCTTTATCTATTGCACAACCATCTTTGTTCTGCGTTTAAAGATTTATTTCTCGGCATTTCCCGCAAGAAATATTTTTTATCGTTACTTCTGCGAATAGAAGAAAAGTAATTAAACTTTTCGTATTCTACGCAATCGCGCCTCCTGATTACAATAAATTACGCAATCGTAAAAGAATCTTTTTTCCCTTTTACAATCTTTACTCGCTGGCTTTTTTCCGAACATCTCCTTCATCTCATCTAACTTTCCCATTAACCATCTTCTTCCATCGGCTCATTGTACTCCGTTAATTGCATCGCATTATTCATTCGAGTAAAAATCTCAATTTACCCTTAATTAGGATTACCTACGGCAACAAAACATCGCTAAATATGTACCAACAATAGTTCGCAAAAAAAACAAATTATCTAACTCGTCGTACGCGACGCGTCCTCTTCGAAGAGGTTGAATTACAAGCCGTGTCGAACCTATCCTATTGAGGAAGACGTATCTGTCCATAAATACGCTCCGCGTTCTATCGATAAATAGGGTTTTATGTAGCGGGTTTTGTCAGTCTTTGCCACATTCGATTCTTACGAGACCCTCGGGACTCATTCCGAAGACTCTCCTTCTGTACATAAATGTAGATGAGAGAACTTCTAACGGATAATTAGGAGTTGTATTTTGTCGCGGAATTGCTGTAGTATAACGTCGCTACGAGTCTCAGATATGCAGACTTGCACGAAGATGTTTCACATTTTATTCCACCTTTGTCATCGAACCGCATTCATGAGAGGATCTAGTGGATGCGGTAGGAACGCGACGTAGTTGTATATGCGCGATTTTATTTGGCTATTCGTTGGATTTGCTAGTGCTCGAAGTTGGTACCAATGGAAAAATTGCATTTGCATACTTAGGTTTATTTCTGGTCGTTTGGAATTCGGGAATGTATTAAATTGATACCCTAGGTGTAGTACGCATGAGAATTATTGAAATGCGTAAGGATTTTCTAACTTTATCGATTTACTTCAATCCCCGGATAATTCGAAATAGTCTGGATTCCAGCCATGGTTTTTCGCATTATGATCATTGTAAAATTTTTCAATGTACGAGTCCAAACTGATTATTAGAATCAGTTTGGATTTAGATCTTTGATGTCCACCCGTGACGCCGATCTTCGTACGTTGAATTATGCTTATAATCAGCTTGATAGAGGAAAATTCTTGGCGATTCTTACCTAAAACCTCTGATAGACTTCATCATAATGTACTATTATCCAAAATGGGGCAATGTGGTGTACGGGTTGTAGAGGTAAATGTTTCCAATATAAAATGGGAAATTATCCAGTTCAAGACCGCCACCATTCCAAATGATGAAAATATCATCTACGTATCTGGCATAGAACTTTATATGCTTGCAAAACGGCTTCATTGAATTTTATATACTTTTCAATTAATTCTCATAAAACCTGAAGTCAGGAGCAATTTAATACAGGTAATTCCTTTATTTTTTCC
The DNA here is from genome assembly GCA_902655005.2 of Marronus borbonicus. Taxonomy (NCBI): domain Eukaryota; kingdom Metazoa; phylum Arthropoda; class Insecta; order Coleoptera; family Scarabaeidae; genus Marronus; species Marronus borbonicus. The sequence continues at coordinate 26,552,615 of LR737380.1, read as the reverse complement.
GCGACGAAATTTTCCAGTATCGCTTACCTCGTTTAAATCCCCCGGTAATTGGAGCCATTAAAGGAGGAAACTGTAAGCGTCGAAATTATAAGCTCAGGGGTACTTCGCAAATTTAAACCAAGCAAAGTTCGTGTTTAATCTGCTTTCGCGAAGAAGGAAACAGGAAGCGAAACGGAAAAGGGCCATCCTCACTGCACGATAATCATCATCAAAGGACCTACGCCTACTGCACAAGGACGTACCTGTAGGGAGCCGTTGTGCAGTTGTCTATGTAGGTAACTCTTATACCTTGGGAAAAGGAAATACGTCCTCGTCCTCTTGTTTTAGCGTTTCACAAACGGGCCACCACTCGAAATAAGCATGTTCTCGAGATACGCGAACATAATTGGATATCTTATTCGAGTACTTGTGTATTAAGCTTATCTTAATTACCTTGATCGGGTTCGCGTGGTCATATGAATGCTCTCGAACGATTTAGCGCGAACAGCTATTTTAAATAGGGATATTGCATTATTGCAATGGTGGTAATTGCGAAAAGAAGATTTATCTAAACTCTAGACTTACTTCTGCCAGATAAATGAAAACACTTCTCCACCAATATGCATTCTGGTGTGTCTGTTACAGTTAGCAAATAGAAGCCCAAGATCCCATCTTGATATACTTGATAAGGTGGTGAAATGATCCATAATTTACACACCCTAAAACACTGGCATAAAGTCTCCAGTTCCCATAAAGCATGATACCATAAAACTAACATCTTGTATATTTCTAAATTGAATAGAACTATAGAACCATCAGTAATAAATTAAATTCAGGCAGAAAATTTGCGTAGAATATAACTTAATTCATAATTCGTCCTAAATCTTTATGAATGAAGGACACAAAGCGAATTATAAGTATATAAACATGTTTACCAAAATACACGGTCATCGTACCATGCATTATCTTATCTTATTAGTACTATTTTGCATTTTACACAATTGTCACGTGCCGTACGTACAGTCCTGTAATGTAATAACAACAAACAAAAAAAACAGCGTCGATTCAATCCAATTCATCCTAGGTCTATGTAAATCGATAAGCATGTAATAAAACGGTAGCCAAAACGAATAAATAATGTATCCTCATATAACGACCATCTGAATTGATTTAAATTAGTTAAATCGAAAAGCTTACTAGGTTGCGTCACCGCCAGAATTGATATTCAGAGGATATCGTGCGTATATCGAAATCAGGTAACGATCAATGGACAGGATAATACACATATCTATGTACGTACAGTGTTAGACAAACAAAATCTCCGGTACAAGTTGCAGTCTTTTCTCTACGCCATATAGTTTGTATTGCTGCTTGCGAAAATGTCGTTCGGCTAAGGCGTGCGATCCCGTCAAGCATCTAATATTGCAATTTTAGGGTATGACGCAACTAAGGAAATTTAAAAAAAAATTTCCTTGGTTGCATTAAGATTTGCCATGATTCATGATGTTATGTCGGGTTGTTCAATTATATAAGAAAAGTTTAAAGGAGCATACGCACTTGAAAACAAACTAGCAGGAGACCATGTGGAGAAAACGAACATCAAGGGAAAATCATAGCAGACGAACTAGCTGCAATTGGCTCATCAATTGATAGGAATTGCAGCGAAGACTAGGAAGAAAAGAAGCCTCAAGACTAGATAATTTCTAAATTTTTATATAAATTTTCGGACCTAAACCGACTACGTAGACAGAAATAGGAAGTCCATAAAAACAATAGTTGCTTACTAAGAGGCCACTGACTACTTAGGAAGCGCAGTTTGTGCCTGATAAAGGGAACATCATATATACCGCGGCTATCAGAAATAGGTTCAAAATATCTAAAAGCCAAAGTCCCACCCTGCTTTCATCATTGTCCTCATTTTATTGTTATAGAGATTACAATGCAATCTGTTAATTTCTGATCAACTGCTTCTTTTATCTCATAAAAAAACCTAGTTCTGCATTTATTTAAAACACTAAGCAAACATTTAAGAAATATCTTTATTCTTATGGTTTTTAAAAGAATACACATCGGACAATTCATCAATAATCAATAAAAAATCAGCAATATACTAAAACTTGCATCTACTATTGTACTAAACTATTTTCCATTATCTAAGACTTCCGGTTATACCGGATCAGTGCCTCTTATTGGCTACAGAATATTGAAAAAACTGTACACAATTAATACGAAAAAATAATACAGGAGATCATTTGTTTTCGAAGAACTTAACAACAATTAATTCTAATGTAATATAAGAAAACACTAGCCAACTGGCATGTTTTTGCCTACACGGCGTCATCAGCGTAGCTCCGAGCGTTTGCCCACCTCAGGTTGCTATTTGTCTCTCAGCTTATGTCACTAACCTCTAAAGATCTCCAAGAAATATTGCCACGCCGTCTAGAAACCAATGACGAATTGTGTTTCCACGAATTTTTTTAACATTTCTCGATTGTAATATAAAGTCGGCTCTAGCTAAAGGAACTATAATTAATCTAATGACGCATCTTAACTGCCGAAAAAATATACATTGGACAATTCTAAAAATTCAGCAATATACTAAAACTTACATCTACTATTGTACTAAACTATTTTCCATTATCTAAGACTTCCGGTTATACCGGATCAGTGCCTCTTATTGGCTACAGAGTATTGAAAAAAATGTACACAATTAATACGACAAAATTATACAGGAGATCATTTGCTGTCGAAGAACTTAACAACAATTAATTCTAATGTAATATGAGAAAACACTAGCCAACTGGCATGTTTTTGCCTACACGGCGTCATCAGCGTAGCTCCGAGTGTTTGCCCACCTCAGGCTGCTGTGTGTGTCTCAGCTTATGTCACTAGCCTCTAAAGATCTTCAAGAAATATTGCCACGCCGTCTAGAAACCAACGACGAATGGTGTTTCGACGGATTTTTTTAACATTCTTCGATTGTAAGGTAAACTCGGCTCTAGTTAAAGGAACTATAATTAATCTAATGACGCATCTTAACTGACGAGCGTACGCGAATGGTTTACTGACATTTCAGCTGTTCAACGTAGCACGTATCTACTTAATACTAATCAAGACGTCAATATATTCCATAATATTATAATGAGCAAGCCGAATAAGCGACGATATCAAATGAATATCCCGCAAATTCCTTACCGCTGACATAAGCATCAACGACATCAAAAATTTCAATCGTGGCACAATCTATAGGGCCTGTATATCATCGGTGCTACGTCGCATTGTATCATCCCAAGCGAACAGCAGCAGTCACGATCGATGCCGAATTGTTTACAAATTAAACGAGCTGACTCGTCTCTCTGTATATGCAAATAGATATTGATGGACGCAATAATATATTCGAAACATTTGTCACATAATAATTACGCCTAGGCGAATAACGTCGAGCTAGAGCAGGGAAACGTTTAGCGATTAGGGCTTTCAACGATGATGAGGCTATGACACCGGTAGATTACATATTGCGCAGGTGGAAAAATCCATGGCCTTTCCGGTATAACGTAGCTATGTGAATGGCGATTTAATACCCATCATTGTTTTGCAATCATTTTTCATGCGAGATGAGGTAATGCATATACCGATGTCACCGTCGCAATATCCTTATTTCTATTAGAGGCACAGCCATAAAATTAATCTTGGTACAAGACAGTCACACAGCTTTAAATGAATCGAAATACTTTTACTTTATTAATGAATATTTAACATTTATCACCCAAATGTTCTTGAACTTGATCCATATTTAAAACCTCGATACGGCTACAAATGTTCCAGTTAACCCATCAGCTTCCTTTAAAATTTAATTTAGATTTCTTCCTAAAAACGTACTTTCGACTTTTCAAGTTTGCTTCCCACCGATTCCTTTGTCTTTCGCCAAGTAACCCACTAACATAAAGTTTCCAGATTGGAAAATCCAAGAGGGAATAAAATTTCATCCATCTTCGGTCTGGGTTTATTTTCGAGAGCGTGAAAAACTTGCTTTCCCTTTGTGTGCGTGCGTAAGCATGGCTTTGGCTTCGCTGCGGATGGCGTTTAGAAAATGTCGGCCGGGATATTTTAAGTTGCGGGAAACTCGAATCTCGGTAACCTCGTTCTTGTAAATCGTACCGCCGTTATTTTAAGAGTCTTGAAGGCGCTTCTCGTTAGTTTCTTAGCGGAAATATCGGTGACGGAAGTATATCGAAAAATCGAAGAAAAATAATCGTTATACTAGATGCCGGTTTGAAATGTTGAAATAGACGGTTTCATTTTCAAGGAAATCTCAGCTTGAATATTTTATTCGTGTAATTTTTTGCGGCAAATTAGAAAGTTCCGATGGATTACAAAGAAGGTCGGCTTGCCAATAAGTTCCTTAGATTTTGAAGTGTGCTTTCGGGCTGAAAGAAAACACTCACCGAACTAAATGAAACTTATGGAGGTTGCCTACTTCATATTCAAGTTAATTTCACCAATAACCGCACGAGCATTATTTTTTAAATCAACCTGTGGATAATTTGCCGAATATTGAATTGTAGAACATTTCCTTTCTTCTTTAAACCGCCAAAGATTGCAATGCCCGCATCACTTTTTAATTTTTGACGTTGTACGGTCGCAGCACTTCTTTTAAACTTCTAATAAATTGTGAAAACAATTATACAACCCCCTTACTTCAAATTCAATAGAATACTTTCAGGGCTATGTATTTTACCTTTTTTCTTATTCGTCAACAACGAAAATTCATTAAAATCTCTCAAACTTTCATATATTTCACGAAGCGCAATTCTCATTTCGTACCTATTATCTTAACAAAATCTCGTAGAGAAGTTCTCGACATTCTTTGCGCCAGCAGAACTTGACCCGGCACGCCTAGTACTACCGACTACCAGAAGACTAGATCCAGAGTTTCTATTAAATTCGAAAATCGAAGCGATGTAATCAGCAGCGCATTTTGCGAGAAAAATGCAATAACAGGTAATGGAAGTTCCTCGGCGAAGATTCGACGCACCATCTATGCGAGGTGAAACCAATCAAAGTTTTAGTTTCGATCCTCATTTCTCCCCAGCTCCAGTGACCCGGTGTAGTATACGTTATCGTTACGGCTTCCATCTATTCTGCAGATGACACTGGAATCTACAAGAATCTGATTAATTAAATTTAAAGTTGAAAACGCCCGTACGATCTAGCTATTGAGTATCAATTAGATTGGCGTTACGTTGCTTCTAATTTTAGTAAGATGGAATTGATATTTTTAATTTACCTTTTGCGTCTTGTCAATACTCTTATTTGATCAACAATGTTGTTCAATTTGATCAATAAATGTTACAAACAATTATGTCTCAGTAATATCTCCGTAGTTGAAATTGCAATTAAAAGTAAGGTTTCAAGTCTCAACCTGAAAGTGGTCAAATTAAATTCCGAGATAGACGCTGTTTCAGGGACTCTGCACCATCGTTTGGCGCAATGAAATTTTGGGCAGCCGAATCTACACGTGGTCGTACCACCTTAATTGGCGATGAACGTTCGGAACGGTAAAAAATTGCAACCACTACCAATAACATCGAAAGGGTCTCCTAAACGATTGTAAACGACCCTTAAACTATTCCCCACCATACGAGTTTAATAAATTAATTAACCCGGGACGGTCGTTACGTGGATTCCATGCATCCTCGAAACGGCTATTCCGGAATAATTAATTTATTAAACTTGCGTGGTGCGATGCGTACCGATACTTTTGCGATGTTTGCCATATGGTCCAATGGTAAATAACAATGTAAATCACATCAAAATCAAAACCTGGTTTTTCAGACTTCAATCACATTAACTTCAACATCAGCACGCACGTTCTATTTATTACAACAATATTCCCAAATCGATTTCGTCCTCTCATTCTTGCATGTTCCGGAACAACAGTCATAACTCTTCACAAACTTGTCCGATATATTTCACCGGGCCGAAGCGGTAGCTAGAGAAGATAATAATAAAGAAGAGAAACCAAAGAGAAAAAAAACAGAAAACAAACTTCCAACAGCAGCACCATTCAAGAGACTCAAGCGCGCGCTAAGTTGCGGCTTTGTACCGGATTGATTTAGTAGTACGAAACTTTCTCTGCACAAGCAATACAACGCGTACCTGCACAAACATTTATCTAGGATTACGCTATCGCCCGGTAATTGGACAAGATGAAGTCATTTATCATTGTCCTGCACGCGTGCGTATGCTTACATGCGTGCGAATGTATGCGGTTGGAGTATTCTCGCAGAATTCCGTTCAGCATCTAAGTTGAATTTACTGCGAATTAGGAAATTATCCAGGAAATCGGTTTGTAGGTGAAGTATAATTTCAGCATGTTCCAGCTGTTTAAAGCTGTATGTTCTGTATGTAGGGATGTATCGGGTAAACAATTCTGAATTGCTGATAAGTAGAGCTGTAGGTCTTCAACATGATACAATGATCTGTATACAGGCTGATTCAATTTCAACCATCACTATGGCACCTCGGTTATTGTTGGAAATAGCAAGTGAACTTAGATTTGGCAAAGTTGCTTAGAGTTTGTATTTGTTATGGAGCCGAAAAAATGGATCTGTGAACAATGACGTTCGACAACAACCACATGCTATAATTTTTTTTTAGATCTTCATAAAAACCTGGTCGGGAATAGCTGATTTATCGCGAAATTGTGTCAGAATTGAATATGCAATTGAATATGGAGAATTCTTCATCGGAATAAATTTAAACCAAGCAACCGTTCATGTTAGTCACGGCCTGGTAATAATTTAAGATAACTGACGTGCTGCAACTAGCAAGTGAGACGATTAGAAGATGACAAGGATTTATTAAGCAAAACAATTGGTCAAATGGATCAAAATTTACCAATTCTGAAATTTTTTGCAGAAAAGCCCAGTATTACTGGACAGTACAGAATCCCAGACAAAATGGGGCCAGGAGATTACAGATTAAACGCTTGAATGAGCATTTTGAGAAATAGTCTCAAGGGACCAGTGGTATAGGACGACTAAATTTACCAATTAAAATGGGCTGATCTCAAGGTTGTTGTATTAACTAATCAACCAATTGGTTAAAAAAAGAAATTTCCTACGAAATAACTTTCCTTTTTCTAAGGAACTAGTATAACTGTTGTATGGCCGACGAGATCTGCTGATTCTTGCAAAATAAAATAAACCCAACGAAAAGAAGCTTTTTGTTTTGTTTACCAAAGATCTAAGAAAACCTCGTAAAAGATGAAAAATTCGTATTTTTACCCTGGCATAAAACCCTAAAGCTAAACATATGAATTTCGTCAATTTCTCGAACAAATTCCAAAGCAGATTTGATGTTACCATGCTAGTTTATTCCGTACAATAGTTTATCATGTACATACATTTCCTGGATAACCCGCTCTGACATGATCAACAAAAAATAAACCGGTAACTATAGTTCTCGCGTCGAGAGCAAAAATTTTGTGAAATGTTGTCGGATATATAAACTTTTCAGCATGTTCGGAAAACTCGTCCCCGCAATTTCACATCAATGAAACCCCTAGTGTATATCAACGCGTCAAAAATAAAATAAAAGACGGCAAGAGAAGAGAACAACAAAACCGACAGAATACAACAATAACAACGCACACGAGCGACATCTGTACGTCAACTCGTAAGGCAGTTATTCTTTTGTTCGTCACGCGACCTTTCACGTTATACATATAGCGTGTTTAAAATTTTTAGAACTTTTGTTCATTGCTCGGGGGATAACCGTCAACCAACCGACGAGACGCTTACGAGGCGACGTTCAAAATAGAAGAAAGGCGAAACGAGGAGCTTCGTGCATTCATCGGAACGGTGATGCGGTTCCAAGAAAAATTAGGACGAGTGCCAAGACGGGATAACGTGAACAAGGCGATGGGAATATATCTTAAATATATAACCGAAGAACAGCGGTATTAATTTGGAGTACTGAAATGGAAATGGAAATATGTGAAGGTGTATGGAAGCGTATAAATTTATGAAGATGGAACGTGTACTCTTTGATAGATGAGTGTATTATTTTAAAATAAATAAAGGGGTGGAGACACTCCGAACTGCGAGAAATATGGAACTAGGAACGATATCATTGTCGACTGCATGCATCCCAGGGACTCAATAAGGGAGTGGTTTTCGTAACACTAAGAGATTGTTTAGGAGCTCATTGGTACGGAATTTCTCGATATCTCTCGCGGTTTTAAGATAGTCTGGCATATGGAATCGTCTTCAAGATAATGGAGCCTGGATTTGGGGTTCGCATAACGAGGTTGGTTGCATCCTATTTCTCTGAAAGGTCCTTTTCCATACAATGTCGCAGGTGTCTCTTATTACGCTGTTGCTGGCGACACCGCGCTTTATTCGAATGGTGGAGGCGAAAAGATCGTGATTAGAGGCTTACACGCGTTCGATACTTTGTCGTTATTCTCGACCAACTGCGCTTCTGGTGGCGTAAAACAGAAACTGTGAAAATAAAGGTCCTCGGAGGGAGAAATCAGCTGCTCCCTCTTATTTGTAAGAACAACCATTAAGTATGGAAACTAAACTGTTATTCTGTGCAGTGCCCCGAGGTCTGTTCTTACCTACAGTGCACACCAGCAAAATTCCATCTGCAGCGACCGAAATCATTATAAAACCAAGCGTTGAAAATGATGGTGAGAAACGCCAGAATCGGAGAGGTTGTTGGCGGCCTTTGCTTGATCGAATACACTATAGAAACATAGATTCTACGACAAGAGCTGTCAAGCCGCAGGTTCGTCCGCTATCGAAAGCTAGAGTTATTAGAATTGATGACACTGTAGAGTTGAGGTCAAATGAAGAATATCTTCAATAAAGTTAGAAGAGACCACTACCATTATGAGCATTGTACAAAAAAACCGTCAGTGAGAAGAGGCTGCTAAACAAGTGATAAGAGAGCAAAAGGACATTATCTAGCTGTAGTGGGAGGTGCAGATGTCCACACAAGCGTGTTACCACATTGTGACAGTTATCAAACGGCGATAGGGATTTTACATGCATCTTGTTGCTTTCGTATCATTAAGATACCGGCAGTGTAGTATCCTCAGGTCGACTTTTCTGTGGTTTTCTTCACACCACGTTGTAAAATGCAAAAGCTTGGCTTCTTATTGTCTGGTTGCTCCAATAAGCTTAAATCTGTTTCAGATATTCTTAAAATATTTCTTCAACAACTTTAGAGGTAACGCTTAGGACCATTATTCTGCTGAAATTGGCAAACAATTGAGATAATATTCTGCACGTGGCAATTAATTGTCTTATTTTGTTGCCAAGAGAAACATACCCATAGCAGCATATTGCCGTCTTTAGATTAGAATCTCGATGATATTTCTCTTATTGCTAGTATAAGTCTGCCACCTGAACCAAATAAATGAATTTGGATTCATGCTTCTAAGTACAATTCTTCATTTTCTTCGCACACCATTCAATATAATTTTTCATAAACTCATTCCGCTGCATGCTCTGTTTATGTCATAGCTACGTACTTACAAGAAAACAGCTAACTTTAACTGTGTGAATTTAATAACTTAAATTTCCCAAAAAAAGAAATAAAAATATCATTGCAGTGCCAAATATAATACAATTCCATTCCTCAGATGTGATTCGTTTCGAATAAAACAAAGTGCTTATTGTATTTTTAGAAAGATTTTACGAAAGCCTGCGTTTTCATAACAGCATTCAAATCCGACAGTAAAATCATAACGTATTTAGAATCTTGACGTAGGTTGTGTCCGTCCTCTGCATCTACAGCAGCGGGAGAGGAATAAAATTCGTTTCGACAATTCTCATATGCGTAGCAACAAACTAACACGGCTTGAGGTCCCTCGTTGCCAAGATTCCTCAGAGGCCAATGATCATTGATGAATCATAATTTATAGCGCACGTAGCTTTTAAAAAAAATAGAAATCATGACGGTTGTTTTAAGATTTAAACTGACGAAAATGAAATAAATTCTTGAGAAATCTTTCGTGTTGGTCATCGGTAGTAGGCGTTTATTATGGATTTTATATATTTATTTATCGGTGGAGCAGCTCCCTTATTGATATTCAGCCGCCCTCGTTCGTTTTCCTCCTTTATTTAAAAGCCTTAAATTCCGTATCTTCCCGGCCAGACACCGGCGACTGCCATTAGAACAATATTAGGAGAAATACGACCCAACCGAACGGGAAAGTTACGACTTTCCTGCGCTTGCCGTTTTATAAATAGCGTTGGCGAAATATCCTCTAGACTGGAAGACGTCGGGCGCTGGTGCTGTTGTTGCTACGAGGCCAACAGCTCTAGCGTGGAGAAAAAGATTGTATATAAAACGACTACACCCAGGTGCTCGTTTAACGCGTGTGTGAAATGAATTTGAGCATAAGACAAATAGGTTTGCGGAGTCAAGGGGTAAATTTCTCAACTATTAAAGATTTCTATTCCATTCCAAGGGTAATATTTTGGAAACCATATTTATTATAGCAATAATAAAAAAAGAAGAAGTGAAGTTTTTTATGGCTTTCGGGATCAAGATCCTATTGTCAGCAGTAACATTTTTGCATATGGACTGGAATATATTAATTTATGGGGAGTATCACGGCGATGCGTGCGTCACCTCTCAATAAGACAAGAACTTAATGCTTATATATTGGTGTTTACTTATGACCATAAAGGTTTAAATATTTTATAGGTAACAATAGGTGTTAACGTGATGACAATCAACGTTACCAACGCTCTTCACTTGTTCCATACAAAATTTCTTAGCTGCAAATATCGCCACAGATGTTATAGATAAAGGACATCAGTTCCAAAATGCTTTAAGATATACGATTGTGAGGAGCTTAAGACCAGCCTTGCTTTAACAATAACACTCGATTTTGAAGAGCTGTGTGTGAGCCGCAATTCATTGAACCAAGATCTGAATATGGTGAAGATTACGTGTTGTGTTAAGTCCTGGTCCTTTTCCCGAAGGCAAATGCGAAAATCGAAGAAGAATAGCAACAATAGAATTATGTGTTGTGTATAATGTTCCGCTAGATGATTGAATTTTAAATATGAATATTTTTTTCGTGAAGTGCTTATTTTTCGGGATATTTGAAAGTTTCAATTAAAAAAAAGAATCACCCGGTATACTTAAATTCATTTCATAATTTGAGGTTTTGTTCCGGGGCCAATCGACCACTGAGTATACAGATAACATCACCATCAAAACCGCAGACCACAACCGGTGTTGTGTGGGAGATTCAGCACATTAGAGTCTCGCTTGCCCAACCCGATCACTCTGCCACGTTCTGATACGATCTAGTCTACCAGTCTAGGTGGAATGTATGGCGCCGAATTTATCGATTCCCCCCAAACACGAACGAACAAGAACGACGACGGAATGTGATCGCCATGAAATTGCTCTCCAGACAGTGTGGAGGATTGCCTGTTGTTAATGTTGTTGTTGTTGACGTCGGCATGCTTCTTTCTCTTTCTCAATTATTATCTCCGTCTGTCCTGACCGGCATCTCTATCTCTATCCTCTATATAAATCGTAATCTAGGCGACGCGATTCATATTTCGTTTTTGCTCCGGTGTGTCAGGGACAATATTTTTTTAGCAGTTGAGAGCGTTGCAGCGACGTCGCTGGGAGACGGTTTCCAATTTTAATTTTTATGGCTTTTGGGGAAGGAGCGGACGTGCAGACAGACGATACACCGTCGTAACTGCAGCCGTATTTTATTAAAGCTTACCTATTATCTGTTTACTACCCGAATCGCCGATTCTATGGGACATAAAATGAAATTGAGTCTAGGCAAATACTGCTTCTGTACAGAAAGATGTGTTCCGGTTATCTACTCAAATAAAACTTCGCGAACGTTGCAATGCCTCTGTTGAAGTATCAAACTTTGAAGAAATAAAATAAGAAAACTTCGAAGTTTTGCATGTATCCGCGTTTTAAAGTACCGTACGTTAAATAAAATTACTTTACAGTGTAACTTGCGAACATATCAAAGTGATGCACTAAATTCTATGTTTTGAAACAATATCACGCAAGATTAACATAAATACAAATGATAAAATTTTTCGAAATGTATCAGCGACTGCTACGCTTTTTACAAACTCCCATGCGTGTGCTGTTGTGTATATCGCGTCCTTTGTAGTAAAAGACCTCCTGAATTCCAAAGGGTGTTTGTTACCTGTGATCAGGTCTAACATTATATTTTTTCGATAAAACATTTTCATTGTTGTTATATGGTCGATATACACTACCGTCCATATTAGTTCGGACACGCAAATAAATTTTTAAAAAACGAGAAAATATTCACTCATTTTTCCAAAACTTAAAATTTTTATCGCATTTTATTAATAGCGATTGAAATTAAAGGATAAAAGTAAAAAAAGTAATTCTAGCGAAAAATAAACAAAAACTTCTTAAACATTCCGTTCATCAAAGAAACTCCCTTTTGCGCGAAGAACAGCTTTCAGAATCCGAGGCATCCGCTCAACTAGTTTTTCAAAGACTCTATTTGGCATATTAGTCTATTCCTCTTGTAAAATGTTCCACAGGTGGCCTGCGGAGGTAGGGCATACTTTTCGGATCCTCCTGTCCAGTTCATCCCATAACAGCTCGATGGGGTTTAGATCGGGGCTTTGCAGCGGCCATGTCATTATTTCTAAAGTGCCATTATCTTTTTCTTCATTAAAGAAATTTTTACATATCACTGCTGAGTGTTTGGGGTCGTTGTCCTGCATGAATACAAAATTTTCACCGATTAGACGTTGCCCCGATGGTATTGCATTTTCTTGCAGTATTTCTAAATAACCTTCTTTTCGCAAAATACCTTCGATTCACTTCAAGTCTCCTGTACCGGCGTAGGAAAAACAACCCCAAACAAGCACAGAATTTCTTCCTTGCTTAACAGTTGGCACTACACAATCCTGCAACATTCTTTCGCCTTTCGCTCTTCTTACAAAAACGCGCCTTGATTGTCCGAACACCTCAAACTTTAACTCATCAGGCCATAGCACCCTTTTCCAATCATCCACTGTCCAATTTCTATGTGTTTCTGCCCACAGTAGCTGCTTTTGCCTGTTTCCCCGTCGAAGTATGGGTTTTTTTGTTGCAATGCGGCCGTGAAGATTTGCAGCTTTTAATCTTCTTTTCACTGTAGTAACAGAAATTTTTCTTGCACGGTCGCGATTCATTTCGGCGGCGATTTCTGGTGCTGTCAGTCTCCTATTTCGCTTGCTCAGCAATTTTATAGATTCATCGTCGGCGTGAGTTGTTATTCTCTTACGATCCGAACGTGCCCGACCTCTTAGACTGCCTGTGCGTTAATGTCTCCGAATGATATCACTAACAGTCGATTTATTAACATGTATTTTTTCGGAAATTTGACGCACTGAATAACCTTCTTGATGAAAAACAACAATTACAGAGCGCTTTTCTAAACTTGTCGGTTTTCCTCTCGGCATTTTAATAACTTTAATCAGGTTCACACAAAAAGATACGCTATTAACACTAACGCACGCACAAGCAGGTTTATTTAGAAACTAAAGCATTTATCAATACACAATAAACTTTCGGGTGGCCTGCTCCCACCCCAAAAACTATTGTAAATTTATTACCTGCAGTATTGCCCCAAAAATAATCCTATTTGTGCCGATGAGGATTATTCTGGAAATTACTATATTGGGCCATAAAATATAATAGGTTTTTAATAATTCTCTAATCGATATTCTTGGAAGTTTGCGTGGACAATTGGTTCCAAACTTCATGAAGGACCTAATATAAATATGTTATTTATATATAAACGCAATTATATTATCTTTTAGTAGAGTTTACAACATTTTACTAGGTGTCCAAACTAATATGGACGGTAGTGTACATCGAAAATTGTACCATCCACCGCTTTCAATTCTTCTGCTGGTGAACGAGTCTAATATTGAAGCAGCATTTTGAGGCTGATCTTTTGATTTTAAAAGCAGTTTAATATGAGGTACAAAAGCTTCGTAAAACCATTTCTTTTGTTATCCACGCGAATTTACAACTGTAATAACGGACATGAAAATTAACCCATTTGATTTTTAACAGCTGACAGCGTTCTTGTTGGCATCGCTTTACAATACAAGCAGGTTTCATCTGCGTTGTATATTTGATCTAGTACCAGTTCTTTTATTGACTTATCAACTTATCTTAAGCCACACGGATGACGCACCTTTTTATCAATTCCCAATCGTTTGGCGAAATCATGTGCTTTTGTTGTACAGATAGGTTCCGAATTTGGGAGACCATCCGCATGTTTCTGTCGAAATAGTTTTATCATCGCCAAATCTAAATCCTCTACAGGTGGACGTGTTTACTGTTTTCCTTTTTTTGAAAGAAAGCCTAATATCGGAGTTTTGTCCAAATTCTTCTAATTTCTCACGACTTGCCATATGCCATATTCTGCAGCAATTTTTTATGCGGATTTCAAACTTTTGTTCGAGAGTTAAATCTTTTCGGACTACCTTCGTACCATGTTGATGGAAGTTTCTCTTCTCAAGATATCGTCTTCAACATTATGCAAATCCTATTTTAATCTTCTTTCCCACTTTAATTATATTTCTTTTATGATGCAGACTAAAATATTTCACGTAAAGCAAGGAGATCAGTTGCACTAAAATTACAAACAAAACCAGACGTCAAAAAATTATTGCTCTTAAAGCAAGAATTTCCATTCTGGATGGACATATACACACATATACAGCACACCCATACGACCATGGCATACAATGAACATCGGATCTGAATTACAGCAGCATTTTCCACATCTTACCGTTTCGTAAATTTGCATTAATATTTATAAACGTCCCCAATGTTATATGCATAGTACTGTCCTGCATTTCGTGTGTATATGTGTGCCAGCATAGTAGTTCTACCATCTGGCCTCAGTAGGAAGTAATTAGAATAAATTTACATCTCTACACACACACACCGTAAGAGGGCTTCCAATGGCGCTGGCTTGTATATCTGTTGACCTAGTTCCATGCGCTAGCCAGACAAATTGTAGACAAATCTGTGACGATAAATTATCACGCACAGTATGACAAATTACGTAGACGATCGATAAAGAAAAAAATTGTATCGTATTTTAGTAAATACTCGCAAAGCACATAAAAATATTATTTGTGGAAGATACGGAACATGTTTATTTTTTGATGCTAAAAGCGTGGATCATACGGCTTTTCAACAGTTTCACTAGTGTATGCACAAAGATCTCATATCACTCCAGCACCTCCCGGAAATGCGGTCCAAATCGACACTATAACTCTTCGTAGGTGGATTTTGAAATTATTTCAATAGTTTTCGTCTCGTATCAAAACTAATTTTTTAATCTTTGATGAAAGTCTATGTGTTATTTTCAACAGCAAGCCCTAGTGTACGTCAAACAGCGACCATAATGTTAACAAATCTAGGAGATTGGTGTAAAATGGTGGAATTTACGTACGATCTCTCTTCTAGAGTGTTACTAGCTTTCAAATCAATAGCGTATGAAGCTATTGCTTCGCGATGGGAACGACTGTCCTAGCTAGAAACACAGAGAGCTCCGTGGATCAAAATCCACACCAGCACCGTCAATGAAAGACATGTTCTATCTGCCATCTTTTGACTTATTTGCTGAGGAAGTGTAGTTCGTTATCGTTACCTAAGAGTATTAAAGATGAAATCGCAGGATTTAGTGAAAGTACTTGCAAAAAGTAGCCGATGCTGAAGATCGTTAGCGAAGAAAATAATATGTTTCCTCGTGGATGTATCAAAAGCAAGGAAGGAACTGGATCACGACCTACCTGGTGTATGCGCATATCACAAGCACGAATATCAAGTCGCAATAAAGCAAAAACCTTTTTTTAATACTGGGACTAAATTATTAAACCGTCTGTACATTTGATATGCATACATAGGACATATCTCACCCGCTAGAGGTCGGGATGGTAATTACATTCAACGATCCCAATATAGCACCGCTTGGCTGTTTGTACGTTTCGGGACGCAAATACACAACGACTCCACAAGGACTCAGTAGCTGTAAAATGATGAATTGTTCGCGATGAGATGCGGTTGCATACACAGAGCGAATTTGTTAAGCACGAGATATCCGAGAATCCAATTTCCATTTCGAATGTAAATTCGGCGTAAATAAACCGTTATGGGAGCTTAGGCGGAGGAACTTAAGTTCCAAGAGAGACTTATTAAAATTCTCAACATCGTAGAGCTTCTTTTGCAAATTTTATTCTATGTTGAGTTTTAATCAATTTTGTCTTTACTTAAAAGAATTTTACTTAAATAAACATTTCACACTGGTACCAAATTTATAATCGAATCAGAGGCTGCTCTAAATAAGAATACGGTAATTTAGAAATACTGTGGATATTTGACTTTATTCGATAAATTATGTGTTAATAATAATTTCCTCGAGACTTTGGACATCTTGTATATACGAATGTTACTGGGAAAGTTAAACCTATAAAATCCATTTCGAATAATTAGAATGTCCTAAGAAAAAGGCTTTTAGGAGAATGTTTTATTAACCTTCATGGTGGTACACAATAAAGGTTCCGCATTTTGCAATGAGTATTGCCCAACATATACATATACGATATAATAGATTAGTGTCAATTGAATGTGTTAATTCTTCGTGAAACGTAGATTAGAATCTGTTCAAATGTAAATGGTGTCTAACGAAACTGAGTCCCCCTTCCTGGTTGGAATAATAGGGTAACGTACATATGTGAAATTTGATGGAAATGTTTTATTTCGTAACTAGATCAAGGATATCTATTGAAACGTTTCTACATACCTACTTACATAATATGCGGATACAGGGCGTGAATTTGTATATATCTACGAACTTATCAGTGTGAAACTATGGGTGTGAGAGAAACGTACAACATATAATTTTCCACATCTTGATTGAAATTAAATAGAATTTTGTACAATTAATCCACTCTGAGGTATCGAAACACCTTTTTTACACATTAATCAAAATATTTGTTTTTGAACATAATAGAACATTGATAATCTAACAACATTGCTCTAACTTCTTATCGAATGCGACACAAACAATAACAAAAACTTGAACCTGGATTAGATATTACCGCGAATAGGATTTTCGTAATAATCGTGCACAAACAAGAGATATTAAACATCCTTTCCCACGTAAATCGGGAAAACACACCTTTGTAAAATACACACCGTTATCCTCACGTAGTTTATTTGTTAGGTGTTTCCTTGTAATCCGTCGCAAAATGTCGTTAGGATTGGTAATACAGATTTTCTTACCGGTATGTATGTCCAGTATGTATTTGTCTATACAAATAATTATGTATGTCACGAGGAACAACATCGATCGATATATGAAAAGGAAAAATTAAGAAAATTCGGTTATATTTTAAAGCCTACATGTATTATTGACTAAAATATTTCC
The DNA here is from genome assembly GCA_902655005.2 of Marronus borbonicus. Classification (NCBI taxonomy): domain Eukaryota; kingdom Metazoa; phylum Arthropoda; class Insecta; order Coleoptera; family Scarabaeidae; genus Marronus; species Marronus borbonicus. The sequence goes on along the minus strand of LR737380.1, from coordinate 26,535,148 downwards.
AATTATCTAAGACTTCCGGTTATACCGGATTTTACGATTTCACTTGTCAACCAAGCAAAAGCAAATATTTCAATTTCATAAAAATTGGAAAAAAATGCATCTATGGACAAGAAATGTCTGTTTCATCCAATCACAGTTGAAATTCTAAATTACAAAGCTAAATATCCATATAAAATGTTACCTAGCAAAGTAATTCCGAACAAAATGTAAAGATGCAACATAAACTAATTTATTTCACACGTGTCAAAAGTTTGTGATAAATGGCCAAAGATTCAGGCTTTTGGATATTTTACTAGACCTGCACGTTCTAACGCATACAAGCAAATCCCTTCAAAGTATTGTACTGCTTTTGGTCATACGTTATATGCAGAACCATGTATATGACAATAAATCTATTCAATTATGCTATTTCTGTTTACTATAGCTATTCCTACATTAGATTGAGTATAGATGTTTGTTTATTGGCGCAGTTCTGTAATTTGGAGTGTTAATTGAGAGTCCGTTGAGGAAAATTAAACACTCTATACAATTTGGAAATTACAAATTAAATAAGTTAAATAGTGAATTATTTTTGCGCCTGTGAGCAGCGTAAGCAAAATGCAGCACAATGCAGTTCGGGGTCACCTTTCGGTTTTAGATCTTCGGACATAAACTAATCGATTTTGCCCAAAAATCTCAAACTTTGACTCGTCACTCCAAAGCACGTATTTCCAATCGTCTAACGACCAATCTAGATGAGAATGGGCCCACTGTAGCCGTTTTGCTCTGTTGCCCCGACGTAATAAGGGTTTTCGAATGGCAATGCGTCCATGAAGGTCCGCTTGTTGAAGTCGACGTTTTACCGTACTCGCCGAAACTTGTTCTTCACGGCCGCGATTGACTTCGGCTGCTATTTGTGGCGCTGTTAATTTTCTATTGCGTTTGCTTAATAATACGATTCTCAAATCTTCAGCTTTTGTTGTTTTCCTAAATGCTCCAGCACGAACACGATTTTCTATAGTTACAGTTCTCCTGTTGAACTTCTCATATTTATTTTTTCAGCAATTTGTCGTCCCGAATATCCTTCTTCAAACAGCGTAATAATGCGTGAACGTTTTTCTACACTGGTAGGCTTGCCACGTGCCATTTTGAAGTAAATTTTCTTAAAACTTTCGCGCAAAACCGACAGATGCACACCAACACACGTTTAACAGTAAAATGAAGCAAATTTATATCTTTACGCCTGTGATAAATACACAAGAATGATGCTGCGGTATATTTCCTAAATGTATTGTTCGTTAATAATCCCCAAACGACCCGTTTCAAAAGATCGGTACTTCCGAGAAAAGTCTTGGAATGATAATAAAAGGGACTTTATTGTGGTTGTCGCAATATTTCTACTTTACATAATAATTTATGGCTTTAATCCCTTAGAAAAGAGTGTATGCTTAATATTTTTCTAAGTTTATGTATTAATAATTGTATACAGTGTGATATAATAGATTTTTATTGTATGACCGAACTTCACTGAACGGCAGTGTACGTTAATCATTTGTTATTAAGAAAAGTACCAAGTTCAAACATTTACCGAAAAAAAAACCCTTCAAACCGTTTCAATCTCGCAGCGCAACTTCGCCTGTCCCAAGGCTAGAAATCGCTGAAATCGTGATACTGCCAGGGGCAAGTAAAACCCAACAAATATAATAATTATAACTGCCAATTACGCTATAATTAAACCAGTATTTATAGTCTGATTTATTACATAAAAGAAAAGAAAGTGGGACTTGCTCTAGATTTGCGTCGTGTTATTTTTGTTTTTAAATAGCAATCCGCTAATAATTTGTTTTTTTTTACATCATCCGATATGCTTACAATGTATATTTGCGATTAATACAGTTATTCTTGGAATCGCTTTAAGTACACATGCATATCGACAAACCTACAATTAATAATTCGCGTTGAATGTAGTAATCTGTTATTCGAAAAAGGATTGTAACTGTTTTGAAACTGTACATTTTATTAGTTCTTTTTTGTGTTGTTTTCAGACATCTGGTTGTCAGCCCATGGACCAAGGGGTAATTCAAGATTTTAATTTTTTTTACCATAATTTGGATACTTAGTTCGGAGACTATTCAAAACTGCTATTCATTCCAAAGTTCCAGTTCTGAATTTTTTGATTAAATGATAAGAATTATTTTGTCTATTTATGTTTCACGCTGCTCATAAGCGGACAGTTCTCACAAGCAGACAAAAAAAGCTAAAACCGTGAGTGTCCGCTTCTGAGGGATTATTCCGTTAAATACTAATGTGACCGCTTGACAATTTTACAACAAAGAGAAGACAAAAGGACATATATTTGGCGGTAAACTGCATTTCGCTTAATCTCACGAAGTGTCGGGATCGAAAAAGAAGAAACTAAAATGTTGCATTGTGTTCTGGATTCGCGAATTTACAAACGAAAACGTTTCTCCGCTCATAAGTAATAGGTTTTCTTTTTTGAATCTTTTATTCGCGAGCGTTTTTGCAATCTAATGTAATGCTATTACTATTGCGGAATACGGCTCGAAACGAGCTCCATACGAAGCGAGCCGCGCAAACGGCCCGAATAAACGAAGCTGAAGACATTAGCGGGAACAAATTGTTTGGTCTGGTGTTGAAAGCATTTTAATGAGTTACGCCTTTTCCCACACTTTTCCTCCGTCGTCGTCGTCGCCGTCGGATGTAAGAGCGGCACATTTCACATCGTCGTTTGGAGTCAAAGGAAATGTCTCGCTCATAGAAGATGCGAAAGGAGAAAAAAAGAATAGCATCGCTAGCGGGAAGCAACAGGAGAATTTCCATTGGTGACTATGTGTGTGAGTATGATGCGCGACTTTTATCAAACGGAAAATGTTGCCGCCGCTTCTATAGCGGCAAATCGCAATTGCGAAGATATTTTCGTTTATGCGAAAAACTAGAGCGTTTCTCAAAAAAAAAAAATCCTTTTTGCGAGGACTATTGCTGCTGATGGTATTTTCGCATGATTATGTAATGTACAAACGTACACTTAATGAAAACGGTACGTAAATGCATCAAGAGATGCTATATTTCATTTATTTAATAGTTCAGAGAGTTTTCTTCATCGCATTCTCTCGCATACAAATCTTTTGTATACCAGCTTTTGTACAACACTAAAATCTCTTCGGCTACGCCTATTTTCCATGATCTCGAAAGGCTGAGATGAATAATTAATTCAGAATACATTCGGTGCAGTCCCCTATAGAAATTCCTGCATGTCTAAAAGCGCAAAATCGGAAATCTCCAACGATCTCGTAGTCGGAATAGTTCAGAACAAATAGGGAAATGACTTCAACGTCGAGCGAAACTTGGAAAAAGAAGAATGAAGAAGAGAACTTTCAACAAAGTTACGGCTCTCTTCAAATTCAAATATCCCCGACGTCGCGCAAAACTTCTGCAGGCGTCTGTAAATAACGAAATTGAAATATCTTAATCCGGTATATAATGTAGTGCTGGCGAAAATGGAATTAGCGGTAATATTATTCATAGAGTTCTCGTTTCCTACTATAACGTCAGATAAATAGTTAGGTATATATATATAAGAAGAAGTCTGGGCTTGCAGGGATTACAGTTGGACGCGAGCTTTACGAAAATATTCATGGGGAAATATTAAAACTCTGTAAACAGTAGCAAATATAGCATTTTATGCAGATTTCAAGTTCAAATATTTATCTTGCTCAGCACTAGAGCTAACTTCTTCATTTCGAGTGGAATTGCATGCGTTCGTTTAATTAATAACGAAGTTATCATTTACTGACACCAAGTAGGGAATCCTTGCTCTACGAACTCTTTTACATTGTATGTAGTTTGCTTAAGAAGTGAAGTGAGAATATCAATGCAAGATTACACCTGGAGCCATTTAGGAACATATATATATATTAATTATACCAATGCGCTATGGTATAAAATCCATGTTTCCTTGCCAAAATTATTAAATACCCTTTAAAGGCGATTAGACTTTGATGGTGGAATCACTCCAAATTTTTTACTTTGAACTTATTAATTTTCCGGTGAGTTTTCTGCCACGTTGATGGTAAATTTGTAAAAAAATACAGGACGTTTAAGTACTACTAATATTTTATGATCTTGGTCGTTTTCTTTAAGGCATTGAAAGAGGACTTCATTTTTAATGCGATGAGTACTTAAAACGAGACATAATTCTGTAAAACGCAGGTTAAACACGTAAATCAAGTTTAAGACAACAAATTAATAACGTGTCAGAGTAGCATATTAAGTGTACCGCGTTCTACAGTGAGCTGGGTAAGCGCCAAAGTACACGTAAATTCTAATAGCTGAGAGCGTCTTCTTTTATGTAAACAATATAGATTTATAAAACTTAACAATAACAAATTTGAATTTTGGCCGAAAGTATGGTTGTTTATACCCTAGAGCAGTGAGAAACTAATGAGATGTATTCAGTTAGAATTAATCATGTTGTTTTAAAATCCGCTGAGTAGATCCATCTCTGGCAAACCTCCACAAGTCCGTTCAGTGAAATTTTGTTTAGATTCTGGTGTAGGGATAGCACTGTTGAACAGAGAAAATTTGATTCTGTAGACGGTAGTAATAGGTTCCTCCTCTTCCAGACACAGTTGGCACTCTCTTAGACAAACCCCCAAACACCTACATAAATGCAGGTGTTTGCAGTTAGAATTCTAACTAACTAAACCTGCATCCAAAGGTCTTTCTAATCATTTTTTTCTTTTTTAATAGCACAACCTAAAATCGCGAAAAATCTCATCAAAATCAGAAAGGAGCATCCGCTAACCTTTCCACGATAACATAATTGCATCCGAACTAAATATACTTTCGGCGAAAATTCTATTGAACGCGGTTTTCGCGAAATTTACGCCTCGCTGGCAATTGTACGAGGCAATTAAGAAATTTTCCACGTTAATTGGTTTAAATCGGCCTATCAACCGTTAAGTACCCGGCAATCTTTCATCTTTTCGAAGAACAGACATTTATGACGCGACTTCCTCGGTCTCGAAATAGACGACTGCGTGTAAATAAGCTTGAAGGTGTGTGATGTACGGGCGGAGTTGGTGTAAAGTTTTTGCTGCAGACTTCGCACAGCGAACTTTCTAGGTGTAAGGTAATTAAGACCGAGCGCAACAACAATGAAACAGAAAACATTAAGTTTTATGGCCGGCGAAAAGCGTCAAAGGCAAAAGGGGATTGTGGAACCGTACATTGTGCATTGTATGCTATTCACGTTTTAAGTGGTATATGTATGTCCTATGGTAACGGTGAAAAAATTCTAGAGAAAGCACAGTTTCTAAAGTATCAAGGTTTATGATCTAATGCCGATTTGAAGAGATTTAATGTCACACATACAGAGTGATTTATAATTTATTCTGAACACCAATAGCAATTATGAAATAAAAGAAAATTTCGTTAAGGCTTTTACTAATGCTTGTTAGGCTCGAAGGCGGTTAACGAGTGGTAAACATACAGTATTCATTTTTTACTTCAGATACCCGTATAAGAAAAAAAATCAAGAAGTGTAAAACCTGGGCATCTGGGCAGCCGCCTTATTGGATCTCGTATACCGATCTACCACCCAGGAAATCAAAACATGATAGAAAATCAAAGTAAAAGAGGAGGAAATGGAGGTGGCAAAATTCGGGAAGCGAAGACCCAAATCCGAGCTATTAAAATAGAAAGAGAAAAATCTGATGATTGAGAAATGGGAGACCTACCTGGGAATCATTACAAACAGCCAGATGAAAATGGACCAACACACGACAAAGAGAAGAGCAATAGCCAGAAGCAGAAACAGACGCTAGGATAGTACTAGTAAGAAAATCATTTCTTGATAAGGCAGAAGGATATACGAGAACATCTCCAGTTGGAAGACCAGAGGCAGAGGTTGGAGAGAACCGGAAGGTAAAAGGAAGAAAGGGCGACTTAGAAGGAGCCACCTCAGATGATTTAAAGAAGAAACAAATAACAAACTGGAGTTTTAAAGCGAGGAAAACAAATTACACAGCTACACAGTTATGGCCCTAAAAAGCCTGTTTTTAAAATGGCAAATTTTTTGCGTCGTCCACTTTTTAGGCAAAAATAAAGCATCTGTTTAGGTAAACACTTTAGACCTAAACCTTTTTTTCATGTTTATTTCAACAAGAAGACTAGGACCACGTACAACCAATCGAAACCTTTCACAACACCCTAAATCTCTCCTTCTTTAGAGGAGAAGAATAACATACACTTTATTCAAGCATCTAATATCCTTCCGTTATCTCAACTTATATCCCGCTTTAATTAAATTGTTAACAAATATTCTCCCATTCATTTACTTTCCTACCGAATTATATTTCACAGGCAGACGGGCTACCTTCGAGTAAGAAATTGCGAATTCTTCGTCCGATTTTATTAATTCCTCCGGAATTAGTCTCTTGCTTGCTCGCCGGGCTTAATTTCAATTTATCTTACTTGAGCCCATAAACAAAGTTAATCTAAGTACTTGAGAGTTTTATATTCATTAGTCTGAAGAAGAGTTATACATTTTAAAGGTCATCGGTAAGAATATATAGGACGAAAACGGAGAGACTTGCGCGAAAGAGACGGGAGATAGGATGGAAATTCAGGTAGAATAGCGAAATCACGATCAGGGCAAAGGGGCCGGCTAGTTTTTATTAACGACAGGTAACCCAAACGTATAACAACTTTACCTGTAAAATTACACATTTTAGGACAGGTTAAAAATGATCATTGTCAAAATAGTATACCATTTTATGGTTGCTAAAAGTTCCCGAAGGAAGTGGGTGTGTTTATGTTTGTCACCATGTTTTATGGCTACCATTGTAGCTTTACTACCTCGGAGTAGGACGGATCTACAAGGTATTTTATAACGGGCGAAGTCAGGATTAAGATACTGCAGCGCCACACGGCATGTGTTGTATGCGAAAAACAAATATAAGCAGAATAAAAGCATCTCCTTTGTGTGTGCTATCCATTGAGGTAAAAGTTATTTCAATGAAGGCAGTCACTACTAATCTACATGATTGTTGGTATAGAAAAAGAAATATAGGTCGAAGATAATTTTTGAAAGGATTGGCCAAATTCGAATGAAGAAAGCACAAAGATGGATTGGCACATTTTCGAAAATTTATTGGTTAAATTCGTGGTATCTTTCGCTTCAGGTTAAGGCAATGGCTGATCCTGATGTTCAACAAACTGATTACTTTGTACACCCTGAACACTTACTTTGGTCAATGGCAGCGGGCCAAGAGAAACATGTACGGGAATCCTTTGTCAAAGTACGAATGAAGCTATAAAATCAAATCAACAAGAACATATTCAGCCACCAGCAAAATATTACTGTTTTGTGAGACAGAGACTATAAAACAAAAGCCTTTCAATTCAGTTCAAACTGCTTTATCTATTCTAGCTGGGGTACGGCCAGATCTGGTGAATAGGGAAAGTGTTCTATCAATTTGAACCCCAATTGCTGAATTTTTGCTCCTGAGTGAACAAGCAGGATACCTCTCTCATGGCCAAATCGTGGGCAAATATATAACAAACGCGTTATTTCGAGATACCCGTAGCCTCTGTTATCCCTCTAACCTTAATTCGACGGTCGTCTAGCACCATTTGGTGAACTTTTCCGATGTTAACACCTGCACCAACAAGGAGACAACCGCATAACCTACAGCGACGGTAAGGTATTAGCCAGGAGCAGCTACTACTACCCGAGGATAATACGCGAATCGATAGAAATAATGAAGAACACCAACAACTTCAATCGCGAAGACGGATACAAGATCAGCAATGCCGAGTTGGCAATGCTGCAATTAGCTTAAGACCAGATTTTCAAAAAAAGCGTTTCTTCAATACGTAATACCTTTAACAAATTGTTGTGATCAACAACCCTCTTGTGGAAATAAGCTCAAAAGTTGTGTAAACACGAAATTGCCATAAACTAGTAAATTATTGTTAAATCAGCAAATATTTATAAGCTTTCGCATTACAGGGATTGTTCAGGCATTTGTTATTCAAGGCAGAATTATTTTTAATGGAAATTTACCATACAATTCCAAAACGATTGCCATCAAAAAAAGAATAAATGTAGGATTTGTTAAATCTAGCAGTATTTTAGTTTTAAAATTTTACATTTTCCATTTTCCATTTAATACATGGACGCATTGATGAGATATGTTTTCCGCATTTTAATTGTTCTGTTGGAGATAGGAATACAACGAATAAAACGTTAAATAACAACTAAAAATCGTTCATATGTTTTTTCCATTACTTTAAATGCAACTAGTGCATTCAACGCACGCCGTTACTATTACTACTATACATTAAGGACAACCACACAACTACTCCTTGGAAACAAAGCGATCGTATACTAATTCCATACATGCGCACACACGCACACTTACAATAGAGACACGTCTCCTAGTTGGCAATGGATAACAAAGGCGTATCGTCTGAATTGTTTCGAACACAGACGATCCGATGTATTATTATTGTTCGAGCGAGGCGAAGCCATCATCAGAGACGGCCGTGAAATGCGCGCGAAATTTTAGTTCGATTAAGCGTCTAAGGAGGGCGCTGGTATATTTTCTGTTCGTACATCTCGATTGCTGGCGACCGAATGTTGATAGAACGGGAATAATGTTTATTTTAGATTGCTCTAAAGTTTAATCTTAACAGAATTACGTAATAAGGCCAAATAATGTAAACAAGCATCTTTATTTTTTTTATGCAAATAAAATGCACTGATAATTTCGATCCGTCTTGGGTTTCGATAAGGGAATCTCGACAGGTAAATATATTTGAGGTTGATTTAGGATTTATTGTAAATATGTAGCATAATCGATAGATATGTGTTTCCTTCTTTAGTAAAAAAAAATACGATTTTCTAGTTAGAAGTGATTACTCAATGATCTTCTTGAAGCGTCAACAGACACCTTTAATGCTATCTTTGCGTTCTTTACGCATGCCCAGGATAGGTTTGAATTCCGCAAAGTTACTAAATTTTCTTTTATTATGAACCCAATAAGAAAATGGGCTTGTAACAGGTAATAGATTTTCTAATGGAAATAAGCTATTTTATTTATTTGGCACTGTAGAGAAAAATTCTCTCCCTTTCGATCTTCTATCTAACAGTGCAGTTGATATGTTGATATGCCGTTTCGGTTCTTTGCGGTCATCAATAAGCTTCTTATTTTTTCTCGGCGCCATATTAGATTTTGATGTCATCAGGAGGAGTTCTTTTTTTATAATTTCAACCATGTTGACAAAAGATTTCGATATTATGCTTCAATTGACGAAGAATAAGATTAAATAAGGTAGCTACGAAATTTAAACTGCTAAATATCTCAACCCATTAGTAGAAAAATGCCACATACTAATGGAGAAACCGTAAAGCCACCCATCCTATCGTTCTTCTAGATCTTGATAGAAGCTTGAAACACCGTCTATATAATAATGTATTTAGCAAAGTTTATGTAAATCTTGCGTTTTCTTGATAAATAAATCGATCAGCATCTACACGCGAAGATAAGAAAAGAAAATGAGGATTCTTTTTTTTCAAATCTCGAACATCATTTGTCACAGGTCCATTTCCTCGTCGGTCTCACAATGAATACAAAATTTAGCAACTTTGTCAAATTTAAACTTTCTGTATCTCTAAAAATGTTCAGGCAGTATTGTCGAGAACCCCAACCTTAATATGCAAATACGATCTAGCGCTCAGTCTGACTTGCTTCGAAGTGTACACCTACATTTGGCATTCCGTTATGTCTAGCGACTTCAATCCTGAGTGATTCTGCGTCGCACGATTCGATCGACCTTCCTCTTCGGCCAACATTGAGGAGAACAGCGAGCACAATATTAACCGGATAATTTCCTCCTTAATTAGTTCAGATCATTGCCCCATCGTATCCATAATTATTACGTATAAGTACCATCACATGTTTAATTTTAATCGATGATTGTGGTAACTACTATGTGGATGTGCTAATTCTGCATTCAAACTTAAACGTATGAAAGTCGTCTAAGAACAAACTTGAGCTTAAAAAAGCTTCACAATTTCGACAGAGACAGTGTTTTTATTTCTTTTCGTTTCTAGCTGTGATGGCTACATCATCGGAGTAGGTCACTACTGGATGAACTTTATTCATTACATGGCTTTCTCTATCCAGATGACAATCTCCAATTATTTTTTCTTTCTTCTGTCCTAAGTCCTGTCGGCTTATATTGCTTATCATATTCTTCAACCAAGGGGCGCTGAGCCTCTCACCAAATCGAATGCTCTCTTAATGTCAAGAATATATCACTATTATTGGTATTTTATAGTCATAATAAGTCATCATCTGAAATGTAGGCCTCCCTTGTTATCAGTGTCTTACAATAGGCTTCGTCCAGTAAAGATATTCTTATGTTATTATCATATCTAATATATTTTCTAAATGGGGACATAAAGAGGTTGAAGATCAAGATAGCAACACGTTTATTTATCTATTTTGTTCTTTTCTACAAATTTATTACATTGTATTAGTATAATCTCCTTCCATTTCAAAACATTCTCACCATCTTTTTGTTCGTACATATAATTTTAATTGGATGCCATTCGCGATACAAATTTTTAGCAAGATACTGAATTAACAAGTTTTTTTGTTATAAATGGGAACATCTTGCTACCAATAAATTACGATAATTAAGCGTAATACACTCAGACAGTAAAATATGCGCACTGCAAAACGAATCCAAATCAAAGCGATCTCGATAATTATGTAAATCTAGATTGTAAATTAAAACACACCGTCAGGGCTACAGTTGTAGGTAGTAACGGCGATAAAAAGACCTTCAAACTAAATAATCCGGATCAATGATTTACGTAAACAAGGCAAATCTTCACAAACCGATCTAATAACTTAGCTTTATTAGATATGCAATAAATAACGAGCAATTCCCCGCAACCTGGAGTTCTTCTAGTTATAGCGCCCGCTGTTAAAATGGGTGCCATTTTCGACCTTGATGCTTGTTTACGACATTGCGCTACAGGTTTAACAACGTACGTTGGATACAACATAGACGGAATAAAATATTGTGTTCATAGGCGGTTTGGATATTGAAATTGTCAAAATAATATTAATACCGGAGGTGGGAGCTCTTGAGTTTTATTCGAATATCGGTTGTGTAATAAGAAAACGTAATTGAAAGATTTTTTGAATTACTTTTTATTTCCTTTATAACTACATTTGTTTTTCGGACCTATTTATGCGAAGTTTATAGCTCCGTAGTTCATAAACGAGTGGACGTATCTCAGTAAAATTTCATATTTCTCCAAGTCTATAACAATCGGACACCTGTACCAAATTTCAAGAAAATCTGAAATAGTGAAATTTACAGCTTGTGTTGATGATATGGGATGACCCTATAATTGACTTAGATCACATGCATTAAACGGAAACTTATTATTTACATCATTACTATTATATTGACAATGACTTATTTATTATCAAAAACTTGAAATGTAGCCAATGATCTTAAACGAATTACTTCATTATTATCTGTAATTAAAATATCATAAATCATCAACCATAAAAAACAACGTCTATCTACCACCTCCTTAAGGACTCCATTACAGTAATGATAAAGTCCAACAAAATTAACCAACTTTATATTACACATTTGGGACAGCTTTCAACACAAAAACAGAGAGCTTGTTAAAAAGGACGACATGATTTATGGCATATCGGAGATCTTCCTAAAAAGTTGCTAACACAATCCCGCGATCTACCTTAATCAATATAATTCCCGAAATTGGTCATTAGGAGTTGGGACGCAGATGTGATTTCCCAGCGGAAGGTCGTCTTCTAGTCCTCCCTCCCGTATAACGCGCCGATAAAGGACCTCTAATACCTCAATTTTATCCGACTAATAACTTAATTTGTGACCGTTTTTTTTGTCCGCTCTACGGCAAAGACGTGTGCGATCGCGCTTGGCGGAGGATACGGGCAAGCACGAGATGCTTCACGAGCTCCGAAAATGACGCAACAAACAACAACAAAGAAGCACCTACCGCTTACACGTAAGTCGTTCTCTTTTCATTCCATCTGGTTTCGTCTTATACAGACTGTCCCAAAAACACATTTACAGGCTGGGAAGAAGTATTGTTTTGCATTTATTTATATACTTAGTAGGTCCTTAGGAGGTCCCCAACAAATAATCGGACAATTCGATGTTGTTTTCACAAAATTGACCTTCTAGTATTCATGTACATTAAAGACAATAAAAAAAATTGTCGAAATAATTTTTATTTCGTTAAAGTCGAACTTAAATTGATAAAATATGGAAGAGAAATCGCTATAGTCACATATACTCTTTATTTTAATTTAAGAAGCGGCTAATATTAAATAGAAAATCACATTATTTAACAGTTTTTTAAATATAGTTGGAACAAAGAAGCAAATATGTGGTTGCTAAAGTCTACAAGATCTTAACGATAAACGCACACTATACGGGACAACCTGTACAAGAAGGTATTTCGTCCTATTCTTTTTCGTCTTTTGTTGCATGCGTGTTCTGCGTTCCTCTTCGAGAAAGGTCATTGCTGCGGGTCCCATCGCCGTCGAGCCGACAAAAAGGACCCTAAAACAGCTCCGGTTTTATAACCGGTTGGTTACTTATAAACCTATAGCAACTACCAACATTTCGGTATAGGATAGAGGTGCAGAGGCAATAACCTCATCTCCGATGCATTTTGCCGGCCGAACGTGCAAGTCTGTGTATGGCATATTTGTGTGTGTATTTGCAACGTTGGGTAATTTGGGTAGCGTAGGCGAGGAAGTTTGTAACTTGCTGCCAATGTGATGCAAATAAAAAACGTTGTAAAATGAAAATTACGAGGAATTTCCGAAACTATGTTCGCATAAAATACTACAACGCAATTTTAGCTGTTGCCAATGACATTGAATGAATTTCTATAAAATTTCACAATTTTATTAATTTATTATTAATTATATTAATTTACGTGCAATTTTAAACTATTATCCGTTCGTTGTTACATACACTACCGTCCATATTAGTTCGGACACGCAAATAAATTAAAAAAAAACGAGCAAATATTCAAACTCATTTTACCAAAACTTAAAATTTTTATTACATTTTATTAATAGCGATTAAAATTAAAGTATAAAAGTAAAAAAAGTAATTCTAACGAAAAATAAACAAAAACTTCTTAAACATTCCGTTCATCAAAGAAACTCCCTTTTGTGCGAAGAACAGCTTTCATAATCCGAGGCATCCGCTCCATTAGTTTTTCAAGGACTCTATTTGGCATACTAGTCCATTCCTCTTGTAAAATGTTCCACAAGTGGCCTACGGAGGTAGGGCATACTTTTCGGGTCCTCCTGTCCAATTCATCCCATAACAGCTCGATGGGGTTTAGATCGGGGTTTTGTGGCGGCCATATCATTATTTGTAAATTGCCATTATCTTGTTCTTCATTTAAGAAATTTTTACATATCACTGCTGAGTGTTTGGGATCGTTGTCCTGCATGAATACAACATTTTCGCCGATTAGACGTTGCCCCGATGGTATTGCATTTTCTTGCAGTATTTCTAAATAACCTTCTTTTCGCAAAATACCTTCGATTCGCTTCAAGTCTCCTGTACCGGCGCAGGAAAAACAACCCCAAACAAGCACAGAATTTCTTCCTTGCTTGACAGTTGGCACTACACAATCCTGCAACATTCTTTCGCCTTTCGCTCTTCTTACAAAAACGCGCCTTGATTGTCCGAACACCTCAAACTTTAACTCATCAGGCCATAGCACCCTTTTCCAATCATCCACTGTCCAATTTCTATGTGTTTCTGCCCACTGTGGCCGTTTTTGCCTGCTTCTCCGTCGAAGTAGGAGTTTTTTGTTGCAATGCGGCAGTGAAGAGTTGCAGCTTTTAATCTTCTTTTCACTGTAATAACAGAAATTTTTCTTGCACGGTCGCGATTCATTTCGGAGGCGATTTCTGGTGCTGTCAGTCTCCTATTTCGCTTGCTCGGCAATTTTATACGTTCATCGTCGGCGTGAGTTGTTATTCTCTTACGATCTGAACGTGCCCGACCTCTTAAACTGCCCGTGCGTTAATGTCTCCGAATGATATCACTAACAGTCGATTTTATTAACAAGTATTTTTTCGGAAATTTGACGCACTGAATAACATTCTTGATGAAAAGCAACAATTACAGAGCGCTTTTCTAAACTTGTCGGTTTTCCTCTCGGCATTTTAATAACTTTATCACACAAAAAGGTACGCTATTAACACTAACGCACGCGCAAGCAGGTTTATTTAGAAACTAAAGCATTTATCAATACACAATAAATTTTCGGGTGGCCTGCTCCCACCCCAAAAAGTATTATAAATTTATTACTTGCAGTATTGTCTCAAAAATAATCCTATTTGTGTCGATGAGGATTATCCTGAAAATTACTATATTGGGCCATAAAATATAATAGGTTTTTAGTCATTCTCTAATCGATATTCTTGGAAGTTTGCCTGTACAATTGGTTATAAACTTCATGAAATGTTATTTATATGTGAACGCAATTATATTATGTTTTAGTAGAGTTTACAACATTTTACTAAGTGTCCGAACTAATATGGACATACAAATACATTTTATACGACGCTCTTAACGGAAAATCTAAAAATATAAAAGTTGTAGGACCTTTTTTGTGTGTGTAATTTTAAGAAAACATCCACGCGTTGGGTGCACAGGTTTGTTAAAGCAGTTTATACGAGGTGAATTGGGTGAAACTTGAACTCATGAAGCCGAGGCATGGTCAAAACCGTGTTCGAGTTGTTGAAACGTTTCCATTTCACAAAAACAGTAACAGAGGGGAAATATCTAACTACTGCCCTATTTTAATACTGCCCATAATATCTAAAATAACATAAAAGCTTGCTTTTAATACACTACTAATACATTCTTGATTCTGGAGATAAAACCACTGCTTTATTTATGGACTTTACAACCGGTTTTTGGTTTGGTTGATCACTCATTACGACTCAATAAAATGTATAAATACCGCTTTCGAGGTGTAACATGTGACTGGTTCTCGTTGTAATCATTGTAATATGCAAAAGATCGTGGAGATTTTACCTTCTCGATCATTCCCCGCTCATGTTGAAAGAGGTGTCTGCTCTGGGTTCCCTTTTATATCTAATGTATGTTAATGATTGGCTAATCATGATCGTATATATGCTGACTAAATTATATGACCGATAAACTTAGTCTAAACCTACAAAAAACAAATTGTGTTAATTTCGCTCCAAAGACGAAGTCCTGTAATGTTAATAAATCTAGCATTAGACAGGATCGAACCTTTAACATGTTCAACCTAGCAAAAAGCAAACGCTTCTCGTTTCAAATTAACGTATTTATAAGCGGATTTCATTACAGTCATCGGATTAATTTACCGAATCTTGTTTTCTTATTCTTCTCTCCTTTTCATTTGCTGCTTTTTTTTGTTCTCTCGATGTGTAATGTTCACCGTCGTATCATAGAAATTAGATCCGGTATATATTAATAGTCGTTCGCCTTAACCTTGAAAATATCACACTGCCAACTGACCCATGGAAACCCAATAGGGTGTTGCTCTCGGCCGCAACAGCTTAACGCTCGAGAATATTAGAATCTAGTAGTAGATGTCGACGTTCGCTATACGTATGCATATTCGCTTAATAACCTATGGAATTGCTAATAGATCTCCAGATTCTAAATTCAACATTTTCTGTGAAAGATAGTTCGATAATTATATAGATTAGTAACCGTAATTATAGGCTATAAAATGGAAATGATATTGTACCTACTAGGTCTTCCTCTGGGTTCTTAACCTAGAAAAAGAAAAGGGAATGCGAGGAGGATTGCAAATCATTATTGCGCGACTTGTAATAGAAACGAAAATGGAAATTTTTGTGGCGAAACGTTAAAACCTTGCTTAATTTTGTCTCAAAGCCTACCTAAGCGTTTACAAATTTATTCGACACACTGCACGTTTTCAGCTGCTGTTCCCCTTTGCAAAATTTAGTACCCGAAAGCGTCTATCCAATCAATCACATCAAACTCTTTGGAATCTAAACAAAATAAAACTGTTATAGCACGTATGTTAATATACGCGGGACGCAGAGAAACGAGTTTTGTAAACAAAATGTGCAAGGTAATTAGACTGTTCGCTTTTAAACAAATTTCCGCGAAGTCTGTTTAGTCTGATCGGCGCACTTAGATTGTAAAGATTGCGTAAATCTTTGGCAGATTTTCAGGAAAAAAAGCATTTCGCAGCGGTAGTTTCGCAATGGTCGTAACGCCAATTAAGTCTTAGATCTTGGAAAAATTGGGTTCCTTTTGAAAAGAAACAGTCAACGAACATTATTATTTAATTGCTAATAATATCTTAAGAACAATGGAAGACAAATATTTTTTAAAAATATCGGCCGTTAGGGTTTTTTGCATGCAATCGAATCAACCCATCGGGAACAGATCTTTTTCAAGTGATTTCTTTATCTTCTGATTTAGGCTTAGGGATTCGTCAATATAGGACGCAGAGGAGAATCCATTCCACAGATTCATAACTAATGCAAGCACAACCTAAAAAATAATGCTTTTAACACAAATTTCAAGAGCGATGTTCAGAAAGTATCTTTTCTGGGTGACCACAAAAGAGAACTTCTTGAGATCATAATGCGATCATCAACACAATTTTTGATTAGATTTTGAAGCTTGAAAACGTAAAAAAGCAGGGTAAAAAAAAATTTGCTTCTATTGTAAAAAGATATTTCCAGTTGAAAGCAATAAACAAAGCTAAAATAATTGCAATGAACCTAACTTATTCAATCAGGCATTAGCAACAATGTTTCGGCGTGTAAAAAGAGCACCAGGTGCTCTTCTCTCCTTAAAACCATACCATGCGATACCCCGCAAAAAGAAAACGATTCCATGTGTATATTTTTAGCATCAGCGAGTGTTAAAAAAATGCCGTATCGAAATTGACAGGTGTTCTCGATGTTGCACTCATTCTAAACCCGTCCCTGGCTGCCAGCAAATAGAGTACAAGTTCGGAACGCGAAACAACAGCTGTCTCGACGGAATAGGCAGCTCTGGAGTGGATCCAGACTTGCTTACTTTGTTAGAGAAGTTTTTGCATTATTCCGCATGCACGCCGTGCAGATACACATCCGACGATAGCTCCTTCTTCGGCCATATATTAGTTTGAAGCGTCCCGACAGCTCTTTGGATAATATATCGATACTTACAGCGTAGAAAATACGAGGGACATGCTTTAGAAGCCACAGAAGGTAACAAGAAACGTATGGGAGAATGCATTTTATGCGGGTATAATGCTAGTGTTTCGGGAAAGATGTAAACACCAATAACTCTTCGATGGTACAAGGGTAATAGCTTTTAAAGACCTTAAGACCGGGTTTGAGGTGCTTTTATTCGATAAATCCGTTGATTTTCTATTTTAAGTTTGGGAAAATTATATTTAAGGGGATAGGTAACTAAAATCTGCTAATAATAATAAGATTTTTGAATTTATAGAAGTTATCGTAGGTCATTTGCTATTTTTCGATTGGGGTGGGCCTATTGCATAAATTGCAATGATATTATCTTAATAAAAGCTCTATTATACCGCTTAATGTTAATATTACTTGGTTACTATGACAATAATAAACAAAACATGCTAACAATGACGATCTTAGGCTGTTGTAAAGCGAAGTCACCAACAGTTGTTACACCGAAAAACTTACATTTCTAATAAAAGGTTTGCTTATACGCAGAGTGAGTTTATCTCACTGCTTCAAATACACCGAATACTTGAATAAGTAGAGAACACACGAGCGCACCCGTATAATATTCCTTATGGCCGGCCAATGCTTCCTTGTAAATGTATTCATATGCAATAATAAATCTCCAACGGTATTAATTGCATATTTTCTTCGATTAATCTTATATAATTTTGAAGGCGTAGTGATTTCATAATATTGAACATTTTATAAGGCACCTACAACATAATTAAAATCCAATTTTTCCAAGCAACTCCCCAACGCTAAACGAATTTAAATAATATATCACTCCAAACACGCCGCTGAAATCCTACTGACTGCGCCATTCACGCTTTACGGTTATTTACTAATGAGATACCGCAAAAAAAGCGACAGCTCCTAATAACCCGAAGTAGCAAACAAGAAATTTATATACGAAAGGCATAATTATGCTTAATGGAAAGCCACACTCCGTCGTTAATCTTTTCGCGTCCGCTTCATCTCAACTTATCAGCGCCCTCTGGTGCGCAGCGGGCCCCGTACAACATTAAAAGGGCGGCATAAATCCTCCCCGTCAACGTTACAAATTAAATTTACCTCGCCGCGCTGAAACAATCTTAAAACAACGATAAATAATGGGCGTGTATTGGGACAAGGACAATGGGGAAGGTGCAGGATGTCGAAGGAAAACATTGAAAGGATTTTTATTATATTAATTTGTTTTGGGTGACGTTAAAATCGTTGGAATAGGATAGCGCGTTAAGGACGAACCAGAAAGATAAAAGGAGTTGAATTTATAAGAATTGGCTATTCCTTGAAAATTCAACAAATTTACTACCATATCAATCCCTTGATTCTGAAATCAAAGAAAATGATGATAATATTACTGGGAAAGTTCAACGTGACCGTGCTACTCTATTCAATCTATTTAGAAACACGTCTCCTTTACCCTGCCAGAAAGACCCTTCAAGACAAAGAGCAGTAGCATCTCAGAAAGAGCACTATCCAACTGGTGGTGGTGAAATCTCAGCATGCTTATTCTACTTTGATCCTGTTTCAGTTCGAAAGCCAAATTAGTTTGAAGAATAGTCATGGTCTTCAAGTTGGCATAAAAAATTTTAAATTTGCAAAAAACATAGGAGACCTAAAGGTTACTATCAGGTTTTAGCATGTAAATCTCAAACAGAAAGTGGACGTAAGAATCTCTAAATCCAAAGAAATTTTTAACATTACCTTGATATCAAATTTTGTTAGAGCTGAGTTTCTTCTTGTTGCTAAATTATCTATATTTATGTGTCTTTAAATTTAAATTATTATCGTGTAACGAGAAGAAGCTCCCAAAAGATTTTTGGTCATTTTGCTCGACATGCATTAAAATTAAGTTGATTTTATTATCGCTACCTAGGATCCAACGACCCTCCAGCAGGAAAGTCATTTTGGTGTAATCCTTCTAATTAATTTGGTGCAAAATTCCAATCAGAAAAAAAAAAACCCCTTTACTTTAGCAGTACTTCAAAATGAACTTGTAACGTAATCTTCATTTATTTTTAGGAACTAAATAATTACGAAATCGATTAGCAAATCTACAAATTTCCCAACGTACTTCCACGTAACAAAAGCTCATTACCTAATTGTATACGTTAAATACAACGACATCAGGCAAGCCGTTTAATTAAACAAGAACAAAGTTTATTTTATTCCCAACCATAAAAGCAATATACAACGTTCTCTTGATCTTAATACGCGCTGAAAAAGATAATTCCGTACTCCCACCTTTCAGACTATGGAGCTCTTCCAAAATAAATTCTCACATTACGTCTGCACCGATTGAAACCAAGGGCATTATTGAAAAGTAGCTGGATCGGGACGATATGAGCTGGTAAATCCCATAACTATATTCGCCAGTCTCTATTCGAAGATTGTCGTTGGTGTAGTGGCGTTGTATGAAATTAGGTAAGTATACAAGGTGGGGTACGTTTTTGACGATGTCGGTATAATAGTAGAAAACGAGAGCTATTTGCGGTTTAAGAGGATTTCATGAAACGCTTTATTAGAGAGGGTAGCTTTGCGGTAAAGGGGACCACATTACTACAGCTGCAGATATAATAGGTGTGGATCAATTTAACTAGGGTTACGCGAAGAATAGGTTGTTTTATAAATATTAGGGTGTCGATTTTACACGATTAACATCAGAAGGGAGTGTAATGGACACGCTATAAAAGAGGGGAGTTATGGAAAATTAGAAATATTATAACAATTAAAAGAACTAACGTCAGAACCTCAGACGGTAATCTAGGAAAGTAATTCATCAATTGTAGCTATAAATGTAATACATAAAAGCAGTATTAGTAGCTTGCGATTAATTTAATTGCGGCCAAGTTAGCTGCCTTTGTAGATTGCCAAAAAATTAGGATGATTCATACGTTGAGGTTTGTGCAGCTGTTAAAGTGTTAAAGGATGTAACTAACTTGATTGTTTCTCAGCAGAAGAAGATTGTTTCATTAAATTATGTGATAAAAAATGAAAGATACCTAAATATACGAAAAAGCTAAATGAAAATAAATTTTAACGTAATTTTCGACTTATTTGTACGATATAATCTTTTCTGTATCCACCGTATAAGCGATGTTCTTATGTTTTCTGTATAGTGATTAATAACGTTTACGTCTAATGGTCGCGATAGATATACACTGCCGTTCAGTGAAGTTCGGTCATACAATAAAAATCTATTATATCACACTGTATACAATTATTAATACATAAAATTAGAAAAATATTAAGCATACACTCTTTTCTAAGGGATTAAAGCCATAAATTATTATGTAAAGTAGAAATATTGCGACAACCACAATAAAGTCCCTTTTATTATCATTCCAAGAATTTCTCGGAAGTACCGATCTTTTGAAACGGATCGTTTGGGGATTATTAACGAACAATACATTTAGGAAATATACCGCAGTATCACTCTTGTTTATTTATCACAGGCGTAAAGATACAAATTTGCTTCATTTTACTGTTAAACGTGTGTTGGTGTGCATATGTCGTTTTTGCGCGAAAGTTTTAAGAAAATTTACTTCAAAATGGCACGCGGTAAGCCTGTAGAAAAACGTTCACGCATTATTACGCTGTTTGAAGAAGGATATTCGGGGTGACAAATTGCTGAAAAAATATATATGAGAAGTTCTACTTTAAATGACACCATAAAGCGATATCGGACAACTGGAACTATAGAAAATCGTGCTCGTCCTGGAGCATCTAGGAAAACAACAAAAGCTGAAGATTTGAGAATTGTATTATTAAGCAAACGCAATAGAAAATTAACAGCGCCACAAATAGCAGCCGAAGTCAATCGCGGCCGTGAAGAACAAGTTTCGGCGAGTACTGTAAAACGTCGACTTCAACAAGCGGACCTTCATGGACGCATTGCCATTCGAAAATCCTTATTACGTCGGGGCAACAGAGCAAAACGGCTACAGTGGGCCCGTTCTCATCTAGATTGGTCGTTAGATGATTGGAAACACGTGCTTTGGAGTGACAAGTCAAAGTTTGATGTTTTTGGGCAAAATCGACGAGTTTATGTCCGAAGATCTAAAACCGAAAAGTGATCCCGAACTGCATTGTGCCTACAGTGAAGCAAGGGCGTAGTTCTGTGTTAGTGTGGGGATGTTTCTCCTTTGCTGGGACGGGAGATTTATGCAGAGTGCACGGTGTAATGAGGAAGGAAAATTATTTTGCAATACTCCAGAATCATGCAGTGCCATCAGGACTGCGTATAATAGGCCGTAACTTTACATTCATGCATGACAACGACCCAAAACACACTGCGTTAGTGTGTAAGAACTATCTAAAGGAGCAAGAAGAACAGCACACCCTGAAAGTAATGACATGGCCCCCGCAAAGTCCAGATTTGAACCCATAGAGTTGTTGTGGGATAACAGGACAGGAGGATCCGAAAAATATGCCCAACTGCACAAGAACATTTTTCGAAATATTCTGCAACATAAATGGATTAATATTCCACAATCCGTTTTAACAAAACTTATCGAAAGAATGCCTAGAATAGTTCGAGCGGTGATTAACAGCAAAGGAGGTTTTTTCGATGAAGAAAAAATATAATGTTCACTATGTGATATTAGGCCAGAATAACTTTTTATTTGTTTATTTTTGTCTCTTTTACCTGTACATACAACAAAATTGCATTTTGTTTTTAGTTTCGTTTGTTTCTGTAACCTTTTCATGTTTTTTTACTAACCGACCGAACTTCTCTGAACGGCAGTGTACATAGGATTTCTTTTTGCTCGAACATCCACTACCATGTGGATCATCACTTGTTATCTGAAACTCTGAAAATACCAAATGCGTCATTAAGCACTGCGTATTGTAGTATATATTTTCCAGTGTTTGCAGCAGGAAAGGATATATTTAAACCTCCAAAAGAGAAATAAAATATTTTCCGCTAATCAATTGGCCAAGAGCGAATTCATGTTAATTTGCGACTAGCTCCAGCAAATAATTATTAACATACGTCCCAATCATATTTCAAACAAATATTTGCACCAGAAAAATAGAAAGTTAAAAATAAACTCAGCATTATATTCATACATACGTTAGGTTATCGAGTTCTGGAAACGGCAACAGCAATTAGTAAAATTAATTAACACGTCGTACAAATTCTACGGTACTCAATAATTACGCTAAAAACCTCATGAAATCATTTTTCGAAGCGTATTAAATTCGCGCAGGCAAAATATATATTACTGTTGGCATTTCTCTTGTGAATTAAATTAAATTCGTTTTAATATAATTCTTTCATTAATTTTTTTTCAATCCTATTATGGCCCTACAGTAACAAGGCAAAAGCGATTAAATTTTTTTAGGCGCTCTCATATGATATTCCAGCAATAAGCAGAAACTGCTCGCATCGTTATTTTAGATTACTTTCTTATTTTACTTTGTTCTCATCAACTTCTGGCCACACGATGAAATCGTTCAATTTAATCTTCCAGGTTGCAGAATATAGTGAAACTGGTACAACCTTAATATAATTTATATAAATGTAACTTACGTGAAGTTTTTCGAAGTAATAAGGAGGAATATCTCAATAGCTCACCTGAAAAGAGGAAAATATATAATTAGTATACAAACAAACTGACATTTATGAAAAGGTTAGAGCCAACAAGCTCACTACTTTAATCATTTATGCTTCGTAATATTTTGACACAACTTGGAGCGTGTTTACTTTGAAGTATACAACGCTGCGACTTCTAACCGGTACACAACTTCTTCACATTTGGACAACAAGTAAAGACATGTCCTTTAACTAATTCTCGAATTTCCTCCAATTAAGCGAACATACTGTTAACCTTCCCAACGTTCAAAACATTATTCTTTATTTTAATGTATTACGTTTCGCAAGCAGGTATTTGGATGAACATTTTTTGCAGGGGCTTACTTACTGCGTAACCTTTTCTAGAATATCAACAATCACTTCTAATTATTCTTGTTGGTATTAAAATGTAATTGTGCTTAGGTAAGATCAAGGCATCCTCCACCCTAACACAGAAACAAGCATTCTTTTGTCAAATTCAGTTCTATTCCTCAACATAGCCTCCCCCTAAGTCATACTTTTCCCCAGCGATGCTCGTCCGTCCAAGTGGTATTTGGCATCTCAGAATACAAAATAGGCGTTTACGAATGTCATGGTTTCCGCATTCGATGAAATTCTCTGACGCCCCCCAACGAAATTTTGAGCCGATTTGTCTCATTTAAACAGCTTTGGAAACGTTCGTTCGGATGCGTTTTTGGTCCTGAACTAGCAGGCACGGCAAGCTTTTTCGTGCCCAATTGCAAGAATTTATCGAGGGCTTGATTTTTTATTTTTTCCATTTTTACAAAAACACTAACATCGTCTGACACGGATGTCCGTTAAATAACCACTAAGCGTACAGCATGACCGAAATTTTCAAACGTATCTTTCAATACATGCGCCATTATATTCGTTCTTTAAATCGTGGCATATTAACCGAATGAAAGCTCAAATCAAGGTAATAAAATCTCTTACGCAATACTCACAAATGTTTGACAAGATGGGCTTCATTAAGAGCTCCAAATGTTTTAAAAAATATAAACGATCTCAATAAAATCTCAGATCTTCGTGAGGCAATAATTTTTATAGAATAGCTGTTACTTGTAGAAGATATATTAGCGACATTCCATAAACATTATTTATGACCTGGACAAATTGCTAGAATTAATGTGACATGTGCGAGGAAATATTTTTTTCCTCTGGCATAAGCGATCACGTACTATAATGTTTACACGTATAATTATGAGGTATTGGTACTAGATCGTGTGTAAAATTATACATTATACACAGTAACCGCAAGTTTAAGTCGATAAAAATTAGCCGTAGGTATGATTGATATATTTATTTATGTACGGGATGTAATATGCATGTGAGGTATTAGGAAATACCACGTTTATTATGGTTCATTATCATAGGATTCGATTTAATGATACACTAGAGTAGAAAAATATTCACGATATCACGCAATGATGTTGGTATTAATTGATGTAACCTAGACAACTAACCGTTCAGAGCATAAAACCAAGCTATTACTATTGGAGAGGGTAACAAAGTATTATGCAACCATATTTTGAAAATTATTCTTTGCTTTTACGGTTAATCCTTATCGGGAAGGGAGGAACTTAAATTGTAGCAATAAACACTTTTGTACATTATGAGATGATTTTATATTGATTAGTCGCATCAACATACTTTCGAAATTTGAATTTTCAGAGTCCAATCAATAATTACAACAAGGGATGAGAAATCGTGTCCCAAGAAGCCAAAAATTATTGTGCTTACGGTGCCCTTCTTATTTTGAAGAATGAATTACGTCTTCGCTTCATTTACACTCAAAACATCGCAGATCTATCTCTCCCTTTGTGAGTAATCTCTTTGCTCAACACAAATGCAACCTTAACAGTTACACCATCAAGAAACACCAGATAGCAAAAACGTGGTATTTCAAGGAAAATGCTGGTGGCAAGCTTACTATCAGTAACAATAGCAAAATCTCATAGAACACACATGATACACATTTTTAAACAATCTTGCTATAGATGGCGTTACTGGAGCCTACAAACTCAATTCCTAAATGAGTCTTTCTCTACGCAGATTGGGTTTCAGCCACACACACCCTAGAAACCAAGCTCCATTGCACAATCTCCGAGAACTTCTGCTGAACAGGTTCAATAGAAGCCTCGCTGATAACTTTACACCGAAATAATAATATCCAACCTCCTAACTACTCCCTGCCCACAGAATACCAAACGATATCCACACTACTGAACTATAAATATCTTAATTATGGCAACATACCAGCTTTAAAAAGAAAAAAAACGTAAAAAGGTGACCATTAGAGCATGACCAATACACACGAACGCAAGCATTTCATCCAATTAAGATGGCGTTGCCGGTTTACGCGTAGACAATTTCAACCAAGACCAATTTATCAATCAATTTATCACCTCTAAGTGCCGTTTGAAGATGGTAAATAATAATTACGTATTTATAAATAACGTTAATTACGTTCACATCACGACAGAAGCCGGGTACTTCGGTTGCGTGCAAGAGAACAAAGTTGTAGAATCGGAGGAAAATTAAAGGCGCAATATTTATGGCGTGTGACGATATAACGAAATGTGTAAGTGGAGAGATAGTAGGAAATGGAATTCTTGTCTTTGCGTATTAAGAATGCTGTACAATTTGCTGATGTAGTATTCGCGATGGGATTTTTGCAATGCTTCGTAAAGTATTAGTTATACGCTCTAGGCCGGTTGCGTTGGTGTCGGAGTCCAAATAGTGTCTGATTACAAAATGCTTATGACAATGGCGATTACAATCGTAAGTGAAATTTTACCATGGATTTTTTAAATGTAACACGTTGAATTGCCGAACGGCTTTCTTCGTTAATTATGTAAAACATTACTCAAATCTTACTTTTTCAACTTGTTCTCCTGACACGCGGTATCAAAATTGATAATATTGCGTTCTTTTTTATCTATTACCTCTTCTAACATACAGTGTTTCAGGGTTTTAGGAGTCTCAAAAGATCTAATATTCTTTTAATTTCTGTTAGCCATGATTCTATGATTCAAACGGAAATATTTCTTTCTACCAAACATATCTTCACCTTGTACACATTAAAACAATATTTTAGATTCTGGCACTAAAGGTGCTATGAAAGAATCTCGGATTAATGCCCCGCCCGGTACACGTTACATATATGAAATAACGTCCGCGACGTTTAAGTATATCACAAGGAAATGCTGGGTGCAATTTCTTGGATATAATTTCAAGGATATCTATATACATTCCTGGAAATACAGATTACGAGCGTTTGATTGCGTTGCAATATGTTCTAGAGGAAAATCTCGAATCCATTAAAATGAAATAAAGATAAATGCTGAAGAAGAAACCAGGAAGTATGTAGACACGTGTATATGTGATGTACATGGCACATCGACAACAAAATTGCCGTTTTTAATACAGCGTGAAACAGCAACTTTTATGACTGGTTTCCTGCTTTCATCTTGTGGGTATAGATGCTAAAATTAAATCACCTTAAAGGCGTTCTTAGTTTCACGCGCGGTTCCGTCTGTCTGCGGTAAAATTGAAGGTGATAAAACTGATAAAAATATCGTATACCATAGAGTATAAAATAGGAAGTTATAACATATTTTCTTGTTCTATATGTTAAAGGCATCATACTTTCATACATCGTATATATATTTTTAATCAATCTTGTCAAGTTGGTTCTACATTCTTCGCACCTATGCAACTTATTTTTGAAGATAACAGAGGTGATGTCGGATGCTTACGAAATGCTGTTATTCTTTTAACGTCCTCAATACCTTAAATAGCGGGTAAAGAAGTTAAACAAATCATATTTTGGAAACAGAATCGGCGATTTTGAAGATTGTCTCCTGCAACAAATATATTTTCTATTTTAGTTAATCCTTTCGACCTTGTAATTAGTTAAATGTGTGAGGACCGTTTAATTCGTTATAATTGTCTAAGTTAATTAAATAGATCTTTTTTCATCCTTCTTTTGGATTTTCAATCCATATCAATTCATTCTGTCAATTCTGCTTGACCTAGTTGGTTTTGTTCTATAAAGAACCGTTTTCTTGCTTAATGGGCATAGTGATTTCTGGGGTTGTGCGCATGAAAAAGTTCTTCTCAAGTGAAAAATACTTCAAAGCAGATGGCATTTGCTTCCCTCCTTTTCTAGGCTGAATTCATGACTACATCATAAAACACATTAGAATAAATAATTTTTGCTCTATCACTAACCATTAGTGAGTTATATGCACAGTTCCAGTGGAGAATTTCCAAATTCGAAAAATTAATTTTGCCCGCTTAGAATGATTATTAGCAGAGAAATACAATTGCGTAATTATGCGCTCTACATGTTCCCAAAGTTTCATAATTTTTTGAAGTTTCGGGTTCGGAGTCATCAAAATATTTATCTTTACAAACTCTTTGATAGATTTTATTTTCAACCATAAAAAAATTCGTTGAGCTTAGGTCAAGAAGTAATAAAAATAGAAAATCAAATCTGCCATAACCAGATAATCAAAGTTCATTTTTTTTTTTGAAAAATTCGATTTTCTTGCAAAATAAGCCATGTATAATTGAATATTTACGTTCGCAAATTTTGATTTTTTATTACTACTTACTTCTTGAAATACTCTTGCCCTAAAGTTAAAACGTCGTACCCTGTATATACATGTACAACAGTTATCTATATCTTTATTGATTTGCTTGAATTATGCACAAAGGGTACCATTTACCAATTTACGAATAAACAATTAAAATGATGAAACATCCTTTCCAAAAAGAACGGATATCAAGTTTCGTAAGCTTTCACCAAAAACCACAAAAAATCTGCAATATATGCATAAGTTATCAACAATGCAGCAGTAATTTGTAAAAAAATATTTTTCCGCGTAATCACGTGTGACTAACTACTACCCACACATGCATTATGTATCACGTTGTAAACTCCGTACAATCTCTGCAAGTTGATAACGTGTTTATCGAAGATTTTTTCCATACGTACAGAATCAATATACGCATAGAACACCAGCTAATTTCCAGACGCGTTCGTCGGCTTGTTTGTAGATAAAGATACCTCCCGTTAGCCTAAACAATCTCGCTACGCCGTAGTGTAGTGTTAAAATGCCTTTACCGAGAGCTTTGTTTAACTTCAAACTCAATTCGTAGCCTGTTCTCGGGAGGAGTCCGTCCTTTCCGACAGCAAACTTCATCTCGCTCGGAAACAAATGTCTAACGCCTGACAGATGATGAATCACACGCGCAAGGTTCTTATAAAATAAAAATAAAAGTTCACATTATCTTAGAACCAAGCGAAAGGGCAGCGTTTATTATAAAGGGAAAGAGAGAGGAAACGTTTTGTTGTAAATAAGTGCTGCGCTTCTCGGAACGTGGGCAATTTGTATATAAACAAGGTTTTCAAATAGATACGCATGTACGTATTAAAATAAGTAGAAGACGATGACTAAAGAATGAAGATAAGCCCACATTTTCCGATGATAAAAATCCCACTAAAGATACACTTTTGAAAATTTTAGAGAATGTCGGTAATAACAAACCAAGAAGTTCTATAAGCAGCAGAGGTAACCTTATATGCCATGGCTTCAAGTTTACTAGATTGGAACTCTTAATTTTATTCAACCGGCAACACCATCTTACATAATTCATATTTTACACCCACATATCTAGTCATCCGCTAATTTTAATTGGTAACAGCAACAATAGGAGTTTCAAGCTTAATCAACTTTCTTAATCCCCAACGATTCTAAACAAAAGATTATCTATTATCTCTCCTCCTACCATCGTATTGTTATAAGCTGACACCTACGCAGACTTTCTTGAATTTCTTATGCATCACACTTCCCATGGATGGATAGCGTCAACTCTCCTCCGTAAGCGATAAAGCCAATATCGATCCGGCGATGATGAAATACTTTCACGTAAATTAATTCGCTCGGAAAACCGCACTCACAACACCGGAGAACGAATCGGTTACGACCATCTCACATCATTGACCAGGGTAGTACGGGGATGCCATAATTCACATAAACTGTTATTGGAGCATGATGCCACGGAAAACCGAGGTTGTGCGTTGCAAATTCCGTCGTTATTGCGTCCCAACCGTACATAATATGGGTAATGCATCTGCAAACACGCGGTGGAGGTTTTTAACACGTTTTAGAAATGACTTTATGAAGTTTGCATGACGTGTGTAAAGAAACGTTAATCAAAATTATTGAGTTGGGGTAATGAATCCTTTGGAGGTGATCCACGCGACGGAGGACCCATTACTGTTGCGACACCATGAAACATCAAATTGGTTAAGGAATTCGTATTAAGTGATGAACGGCTAACGGCTAAGGAGATAGGGGAACAAACAGGAATTTCAAAAATTTTTGTTTTGAAGAATCTGGACCTCAAAATTGCTTAGCGCGTTTCAGAAGGAACAGTGGATCGAATGCAACCGAAAATTTCTTGAACTCTACGACAATTAACCAAATATGACAAATGTGACAAAGAGCACAAATTTTTGAGATAACGAAGTCATCTTGTTAACCGACTTTAAAGAACACAATATATTATGCCGACTTGCTATGCCAAATATGACAATCCATCATTGAGAGACGCCGAAGAAAACTGAGACAAGCTGTCTGGCTCTTACACGACAATGCTCCTCTCCCAAGTAACTTCAAAATGTAGAATATATAGACTGCACCATTGTTATTTTATATTGGGTCACAAGCCACCAAGAGATTAAGGAAATTGAGAAAGCTACCTAACTGACCAAACAAACAACAAACAATATGGCCTTCATTACTACGGTTAACAAGAAAATCACCTAAAACAGAAGAAACACCAGAGCAAAGCAATGCAAAAGCATTTAAACCAGCTTCGCCGAAGACAGCAGAATCAATACTATCTTCCAGCAAAAAGGATGTCAGAATACCGACAGGTTATTCACTTGTACAATGAGAAAATCACATATAGAAACTTGTAAAAGAATTTGGTAAAGAAATGTTTCTTTTCTTTCTTAATAAGAAGTAAGACAATAAGACGTGTTACGTGTTTCTTCATGAGTTTCTTACTTTTTTTTTTACATTTTTGACAATCTTATTAAGATACATGCATGGTCCATCCGTTTTAATCAGCTTCACTGCCTACATTTATTTCAATTTAACTTTTTTTACCGTCTCCCTGCTTTAAATATTATTATTATAATTTATTCAACCCATATTCTTTCTGTTTTTTTGATTCTGTATGAAATTTAATGTCGGTGTCCTATTTTTGTTAAGCTTTGTGAGTTGTTTTGTAAACTCCTCTTCTAAGGCTTTTAAAAGAAATAAGCAATAGTGTATTCAACATTTCATCGAGAATAATATAAGCTAGTCATTGGGAGAGATAAATAACAACACTGAAAATCGGTATAATTTGTGCATGAAGAGATAATAATATGCTTAAGTCTCATTTGTCTTGATTGTTTTACAGGCGGCAACACAAAAGAAACCACGTAATAACAGTAATTACGTATAATGAATTCGAATGAATAGAATTTACTTAGGCATTGCTTTGGGCTTGAAAATCATTATAATAAATTCCCTGAAGATTTTCTACGATGTACCTAGTGCTCAGAAAAAAAAAAAGAGCGCCATTCGCTGCACATGCAGTTTAGAGATAGAAATACTTTGTTTTAGTTAACCTTATTGCTCTGATTTCTATGCTGTGGTAACATTCTGTATGTTACATTATTATTTCTCATAGTCGTCCTCTCACATTGGCAATGTATATTTTGATATTTTAACCTTTAGTATTCCTAAATTTAACCTCTCTAACTATAACAACGCTGACGTCTTATATAAAGGCTATAAATTATAGAATGTTTTTGTTGTAATCAACGGTAGACTGCTGGGTTTGTGAAGTTTATTTACATTGTAATATATTTAAGTCTGATCTAAGCTGCTTAGGTTAATCTGCGATCAAAATCTACATATTTTCTATTTATTATTTTTGCGATAATTTATAAATGTGTCATTGAAATAATATCGTTGCAAAGCCATGACTTTATCTATTCTTAGTATTGTTGTCTCTGTACACATTCCTAAATCTTTTTTTTTTATTGTAACAGTAACATTTTTCAACAGATTTGCAATTTTTTGTTTTCGGGCGGGTTGAATTAAAAAAATTATTAAAAAAACAAATAAAATTTAACTAAAATACGAGAATTGAAGATGTATCAAATTAAATCTTCAAATGTTCCTATACGGCCTAACAGTGTCCTAGACGTTCCTAAAAATTGCGAATAGTATTTTAAAGCCATTAGGTGCTACCTCACATCTAATTTTCATTGCCAAATTTTCCAAGTTTTGGCGTTTCTCTTTGTATACTGAAATTATAGATCACGGTTTGGCGTATCTGGTTAATAACCATTAGCAGGCATTCAAAAAAGTACCTGGTGCAATGTGGTTTCGCAGTAAGTTTAAGACTTGAGACCTGTAATTCATTGCCCAACAATGCTAGCCTACACATTAAGCTTGTGGTGATGCTGACGATTATTCAGTGTATAAAAAATATATATTTTAAGATTAAATAAGGTTGCCACAAAATTTCAAACAGACACCCAGCCATTAAATTCACCATGGAGAAAGAAGAAAATGGAAAACTGCTTTTCCTGGATGTAATGGTGAAGAGAACGGAAAAGGGAATACTACAACATGTAGTATTTAGAAAGAAGACGAGATCATCCGATGCAGAAGGCGACGGTAATTAAAACCTTACTATCCCGAGCGTAAACCATTATTGATGAGCTACATCTAGCCAGTGAGAAGATACATCTACAGAGAAAGCACAGAAGAAGAATGGCTACACTGACATTGACATAAGAAGAGCCACTAAGAAGAAGATGCCTTTAAAGACTACAGAACCATAGAGAGGAATGGTGTTTACCGTACGTAGCGGGACTCACCGAAAAGGTAGGACGAATCCTGGGAAAACATGACATACTAGTACGTTTCGGGACTGCAAAGTCAATCTAGCAGCATCTAACAACCGCTAAGGACAGGACAGACAAAAATCGCACAGAAGGTATCTACATGTCAATGCGGGCAGTGCTACGTTGGACAAACAGGAAGAGCTATCGCGGTAGAACACGAAAAGGACGCAAGATTTAAAAGAATCGAGCAATCAGCGGTGGCAGAACGAGACTGGACATAAAATGTAAAATAGCCACCACCAAGCACTACGGAAAAAGACTCATCAGAAGAATCAGTTCGGTTATCCCGAAGAAGCCGTCAGCATGAACGGCGAAATATCAAGCGAAAGTTTTGACAAACGGCGAAACCCGGAAGAAGTTAATAGCAGTAACATTTACGTAAATCTTGTATTTTTTAGATAAATAATGATCCGTCAATATCTACATTCCAGTGCGGAGAACTTTACATGAATTATTATAAAATTATGAATATAATTTTAACACATAAGCCACATAAAATACAAAGTTTGTACAAACTAACATTTCGTTGCGGTACAATAATTGATAATTAACAGAAGATTTAGAATTTATTATCTTCTGTATAAGAAAACATTCGCTTTGGATAAGATTTATTATGTATAGCTTATATATTTAAGAGTTAATTTCCAACTGACTATATACTGAACTTTATACTCCAGCAATTAAGAAACATAAGAATGATTATTTAAATTTCTATATCTATCTAATAGTAGTTAATTGTAGACGAAATTTTATACATTCCTTTCTTTCTTTCTTACTACATTTACGATAGCTTTTAAATTAATTTGGTTGTCATATTATCTTAAAGAATTTCTTAATCCGTCAGTGATAAATTACTCTGTATACAATTGCATTATTTCTGGTAATATATGTGTACTAACTTCTGCTCCTTTTAAACTAATTTAGATATCGACTCTCACTTCTTATCGACGCGGTATTTTTTTTATCGATATCGGCATTGTTCTGAAGCGTCCGAAATGTACGGTTTATTTCAATTAACCCGACTACAAGTGTCACGAAAAAAATTTATTAGCGAAAACGATTTTGTTTTTCTTGTTTCGCCATATAATAAAATTTATGAAGGTTGACCTTCTAGTCCTTTTTTTTATCACGTACAACTCTAATTTATCGTCGTGTTTACTTGTCTTCTAGTTCTGCACGAAGAATTGAATAGGAACCGTAAACCAAGTCCGTTCTCTTTTAGGATAATAACCTCTCTTGTATTTGGAACAATAATTTTAAATGTTTTAATTGGACGCTAAATCGTAACGAACGTGCGTATATATAAATTATTTGCACTCGATTTTGGCCTTGGAATTACCAGCGAAAATATTTTAGTATCTGCCTTCTACGGGCTGATTTATAACAGGTATAGAAGACTTTAACCTCTTGTTCAGGAAGTCATTTAAACCAAAAACCTCACCAAAACTTTGTATGGCGAATATCATTACATTGCGAACAGTTACATTCATCGCACTCAAGCATTACAACTGGAAGAATGCAGTCAGCGTATAGAGCTTTGTATTTGGTTGCTAAGAAGAAATGTTATGAACAATTTAGTACAGATCTTATTAATACCACTCGCAATGACCAGTTATGGAACCTTCAAGATGCACATGCACTTAACGAAGAACTGCTTGAATTAGAAGTTTTACCACATTCTAAATGAAACACTTTGTAAGAAGATCGAACATATTTCTTCATCGTCAACAAATGTGGTTTCAACACGAGAGTGCTCCATATAGCTCATTACGGCAGGCACGTTGAGTGCAGATTTTTCTGACCGATGGATTGGTTGGAGAAGTTCTATTGCTTGGCCCCCAAGATTTCCCGACCTAAATCCCTTGGATTTTTTTCTGGTGCAGCAATAGGGCATTTTTACGGCTCTGGTTCAAAGGTGTTCAAACTCAATTTTGGCATTTTGAACAATTATAAGCAATATTTTCTTACATAGCCATTAGTTATTTATTTTTAAACTTATATTTAAGTGCTCGTCTCTGATTTATTAAAATTTAAATATGTTTTAATTCTATAAATAAAAAAAAATAGGACCCTATGTTTTTTTTTGTTTTAAATGACTTCCCGAACAAGATGTCGAAGTTTTTTATATCATCCTGTATATTATTGTACAGTCCGAGAAACATAGAAAAAAATTATCTTGAAGGGGCGCTTCTCATGTGATCATTAAACTTTATTAAGTCGCGTCATACAACTGATTCACAACCTTAAATAAACATTATTCTTTTTGCAATATCAACATAGTACAAGGTGAATCTACAATACAAACATTGTAAAGCGAAATTTACCTACGATAAAGACACTACGCAGCAGCAGGAATATAAAGCTAAGTTACGGCCAGAACGAGGTATAGCTGTGAATAAACGGAATACGTTTTTAGACGTACATCTATTTACAGTTCGTGCACAAGTCCCCCGGATTGTGCAACTGGTTTAGGCCACGGCCTAGCCCAGTTAGATCAGGAGTGCGATATTTGTGTGTAATACGAAATTATTCTCGTTGACATTAACCTTTTATTATAGTTAATATTTCTTTCTGAAATTTAATTTACAGTAACCCACCTACTGAAAGGCTGGTAAATAAAGGTTACCTTAGAATAAAGTTTAACTCTGCGTGTTTGTTTCCATTCGCTGAAGATGTAAGCAAACATTGCGGAAAATAGGAAACCTTTTCCCAACAACTGGAGAAGCGAGATTAGACTCGAACAAAGTTTAACAAAATAAACATATGAATCACGCCAACACGTCACTTCAAACTTTTTCTTCGTTCTTCACCTAAATACGTAATTTCTTTTTCCACCTTCAAGTACATAAAACAAAAACAAAGGAACGCCATAAGAATAAAGAGGAGTTGAAATCATTTAAGCCTCGTACATCGCCAGTTTATGTGTTGATTTTTATTTGGTCGGATGGGAACTCCTAAAACTGAATTTATTACGTAGTAAAGTTGCTGAAATAACAAACACGTAGCCTATGTGCACTATCGTCCTTAGACTTAACGGGTAACATAGGCTCATCGTGAAAAAAATACCTTGTGGATGCTTTTTTTAGTATTTGTTTAACGACGATTCCAAGAGGAAACGTCGAGATGACGTGTTAGGCTGCAAACTTCACATAAATTGAAGTAATGAAATTTTGGATGGTAGCTCACAAGGAAAGGTTCCAGGTTGTCAAATTCGGATTTTAATGAAGCCTAGCGGAGCAAGCCTAAATTCACTATAATGTAACAATCAACACTGATTCAAAGAACGACTTTATCATTTATCATCAACGAGTTTCATGCAATATCCTGTATATTATAATTGTATTTGTTGATATAATGATTATTACAGTGATAAACATGATTTTAAGTTGATAAACGTAATTCATTGTTGTAATAAATTTATTACTTAATATAATACTAACTTCGTTGTTTTAACGCAACGTCAACATGATTTATTGAACTCATTTTTTCTACGTATTGTTAGTATTTCTGCTTCACTCTTATTGTTAGTGTTTACAATTTTAGAACAAACTCGATCAAATTTTATCAACTTTAGCCGCTTAAAGGCATATTTCATTCTCTTTCGACGATTTACAATTAGATTCTATCGATGTTGGGGCATAAACGAGGTGCATGCGTTCTATCTTTCGACAGGTGTCTCCCCTAATTCATTTGACCGCAATCAAACGTACCAATTAACGGTAGTGTGTTTGATGTTGGGCTTTGCATTAACTGAGTTATTGCGCATCGCGGATTATATTGCTAGCGTAATTAGCACGCTATCCATGGTTCGACCGCTAATGCATACTAACGTAGTTTGAACGCACACCGGAAAACTTGTTACCGTTCGCTATAATTCCGCAATTCGGTGCTCGATAGCGATAGATTACTTGTTAGTGTTGTTGTTGCAGTTATGTTGTGTGCATTCGCATAAATTTGGAACGAATTTTTGATTGAATAATCCGATGCCTAATTACATTTAATGAAATTATTTGAATATTTGATTTCATTGAATTTTAATCAAGAATATTTAGATGTTATAGTGAAACGTGACCTCGTAAAGAAAACTATCTCATCAAGGTGAACATTGACATTCATTCTTATGATGAATATTACAAAATAAAAATATTATCAACGGAACCTCCCACCTTGCCCTTGCATTTTGTTAAATAATCATTACATCGTTCAAATTCCATCTTTGTGTGAGGCATTCATAATTTAACGATTGCGATTTCTTACTTCAATATTTCAAAGCCAGATACCTTCATTTACGATTACGCTTCGCAATCTACATCTATTTGCATTTAAATTACAAGGTACGCGCTATAATTTGCGCCATTATTTCTCGCATTAACTCATTCACTTTGACCGAAGCGATAATGAAAGGTGTTAACGTGTTTGAAGAAGCGTACACATAGTTCAAGCGTGTTTCGAATCTCACGAGGAACACTGAGCATTGTGGGGGAAGTTCGAGAAATCACGTTCGTACACACGGGTCCTTTTTTTTTAATAATAGGAAAGGGAAACCATTATTATCTTTAGCCATACACAGCCAGACACGCATCTGCCTACGTGTGTCACTAAAGACACTTATAGCGGTTCGTTATTTCGCGCTTGGAGCTTTAGACGAAGTCGTAGGTATATTTCGATACGGACGCCGCTGATCTTACACGAGATATTGTAATTAATAGTTCAATTAGAGGTATCTTTGCGGTGACGTCGTAAAACTTGACGATTTAATTTGACAGTGGAAATCAATGTAAAAGCTTACGAACAACGATGCGTCTTGTAGCTTTCGTCTTGCGTGATTTTTGTTTTTATAAGATGTAAAACTAACATACGTCGAATGAAGAACAATGATTAAATAGATAGTTTGTAAGAATCTTTTAGCTAGGAGCTTACAAGAAGGTATATTTTTATCATTGGGCGCAATGCAGTTGATTTTCGCCACTTGCTCAATTACCATGATCAACTGCTTCCCGCTCGGTTAGTTTCGCCTCTGTCGTGGTTTACACGTTGAATTACCGTTCTAACTGTTGCCTACAACCTTTCCTTCTCCTGAAGAAGCCTCATATGATTGAGGGCGTAACGTCGAGTTTTCGTTTAAACGTGACACGGTCCGAACCCGGAATACGCTCGTTTTAACTGACTATGGCAGCGGAAGCCTACATTATTATTTGAAAGAATGTATCTTCCAGTATGTTCTCTAAATGAATTTAATGTTTAATAATGTAGAATCTTAATTTAAGAAATTGCATTGATTTCTCATTACAGTCTGATGAGCGACTAGCTCGAAGCCGTTCACTATCCGATATTAAACAAAGTTTATGAGAAAAGGACTTTTTTAGTACCTTCCCAAGGAAATTTTCCTCTTCAATTATTCCTTTAACTTAAAGTGCGATCGCTATCGTTGAATTAAAAAGCTGAGAGTTTGAAATAAAACTCGAAAGTTTTTTAAACAAAAGTTTATTTTCTTCCATTTAAAGAAGCATTTCGCCATTGAGCAACCCAACTTTTGGATAGATAGTTCTTTTTGTTACGATTTAATAATTTATTCTAAAGAAATGGTTCTTTTTAATTGCCAATGATTTGCTTCAACAAGTAAATTTGTAACATTTAGAATTCATAAATTTTTAAATTAGTCTCTCAGTTTCTACAAGTTTCCAAAAGCGGTTACAGACTGGATGACATACAAGGAAATTTCACATCCAATGGCGTACAAAAACTTGTCTCACACAACTTTAAGAGATTTTTATGTTTTATAAAGTCGATGAGTTAGTTCTTTTGAAGATTAATTTAGACTATTTCAACAACGATCCATTTAATATTTTACCATTTTAAATAAATTTTATTAACAAATTAATCACATCTTGTACCAGAACTCCGAACACACACCAAGCAGCTAACAAACTCTAAAACGTAGAATTTCAATAAAAAGGATCCTTACCAATCCAGTATGACATCTGCAGTAGAGATGCAGAGATTTGTTGCATTCCCGAGATGTTTTTCCGCTCTAAAGACGTTCCATGTCGCGCTTTTTGCATGAGAGATCAAAGACATGTTGATTCGACGTAAAAGTGGGTTCAAACGAAATTTTCTAACGCAACGTATCAATCGGGGAACTTGTAAAGTTTCAGAATGTATAAGTTCTGTATGTTGTTGCAGTATAGTGTATACAGGGTGCGTTTGAAAACCTCGGACAAACTATTACAGGTGGTAAAGGGCTTTTTCTTAATATTCCCTTTATTGAAAATGGCTTATGTCGGAGCTAATTTGTGTTAAAAGTTTCATTTAAGCATCTTGTGAAAGGATTGGGCAAAATGAGGGGAACACCCGATTTATGGCTTAATTATGAACTGTACTTCCATAAAATGTTTTGTACATATTTTTGATTATCTAATGACGCTTACAGATTTTCCGTTTATGTCGTATTTTTTAAGATATTACGTCATAGGCTAATATTTTAAATGCTTCCTCCTATATTTATATTTTTTTCAGGCATATCTAGCAATAGTCTGAAATAATAACATGGATAGAATATTTTTATTAAATGACTAATCTTTTTCCCATTTCTCCGTTATGCTATACCATATATGCTACATAATACACTTATTCTAGGAAAAATAAATTTAAATGACAGAAAGAAGACAATATTTAATACCAAAAATAAAAAAAGTCCCCATAGATAACATAAATATTTCGCCGAAGATCATACCCCTTAATTTACTTTGTTTGTTGTTTTATTGTTTCATACTCCTTAATTTATGTTGACGTGGAAGATTTCATATGGTTTCATATGGTCGCTTGAAATTGTTTTTATACGGGTATATTTATATTTCAGCGAACTGTTGAGTGTAATGTCTAAATTGAGTACCTTAAAAAATTTGAGACCAAAGTCGACAATATTTTCTTGACAATTTATTTATTTTCTCGACACAAGAGGCTGTTTACCTTCAACCTCGTTTACCGCAAATGCTTCTTAAATGATTTATACTCCGATTAATTTATTACTTTTAACTTACCAATGCATTATGCGGAGGACAACGCAAGAAGTAGGACGGATATATTTATCTGATATACACTGCCGTTCAGAGAAGTTCGGTCGGTTGGTAAAAAACATAAAAAGATCACAGAAACAAACGAAACTAAAAACAAAATGCAATTTTATTGTATGTACAGGTAAAAAAGACAAAAATAAATAAATAAAAAGTTATTCTGGCCTAATATAACATACTGAACATTATTTTTTTTTTTCATCGAAAAAACCTCCTTTGCTGTTAATCACCGCTCGAACTATTCTAGGCATTCTTTCGATAAGTTTTGTTAAAATGGATTGTGGAATATTAATCCATTCATATTGCAGAATATTCCGTAAATGTTCTTGTGAAGTTGGGCATATTTTTCGGATCCTCCTGTCCGGTTCATCCCACAACAACTCTATAGGGTTCAAATCTGGGCTTTGTGGGGGCCATGTCATTACTTTCAGGGTGTGCTGTTCTTCTTGCTCCTTTAGATAGTTCTTACACACTAACGCAGTGTGTTTTGGGTCGTTGTCATGCATGAATGTAAAGTTACGGACTATTATACGCAATCCTGATGGCACTGCATGATTCTAGAGTATTGCAAAATAATTTTCCTTCCTCATTACACCCTGCACTCTGCATAAATCTCCCGTCCCAGCAAAGGAGAAACGTCCCCACACTAACACAGAACTACGCCCTTGCTTCACTGTAGGCACAATGCAGTTCGGGATCACTTTTCGGTTTTAGATCTTCGGACATAAACTCGTCGATTTTGCCCAAAAACCTCAAACTTTGACTCGTCACTCCAAAGCACGTGTTTCCAATCATCTAACGACCAATTTTGATGAGAACGGGCCCACTGTAGCCGTTTTGCTCTGTTGCCCCGACGTAATAAGGGTTTTCGAATGGCAATGCGTCCATGAAGGTCCGCTTGTTGAAGTCAACGGTTTACCGTACTCGCCGAAACTTGCTCTTCACGGCCGCGATTGACTCCGGCTGCTATTTGTGGCGCTGTTAATTTTCTATTGGGTTTGCTTAATAATACAATTCTCAAATCTTCAGCTTTTGTTGTTTTCCTAGATGCTCCAGGACGAACACGATTTTCTATAGTTCCAGTTTCCGACATCGCTTTATGATGTCATTTACTGTTGAACTTCTCATATTTATTTGTCGCCCCGAATATCCTTCTTCAAACAGCGTAATAATGCGTGAACGTTTTTCTACACTGGTAGGCTTGCCACATGCCATTTTGAAGTAAATTTTCTTAAAACTTTCGCGCAAAAACGACAGATGCACACCAACACACGTTCAACAGTAAAATGAAGCAAATTTATATCTTTACGCCTGTGATAAATAAACAAGAATGATACTGCGGTATATTTCCTAAATGTATTGTTCGTTAATAATTCCCAAACGACCCGTTTCAAAAGATCGGTACTTCCGTGAAATTCTTGGAATGATAATAAAAGGAACTTTATTGTGGTTGTCGCAATATTTCTACTTTACATAAAAATTTATGGCTTTAATCCCTTAGAAAAGAGTGTATGCTTAATACTTTTCTAATTTTATGTATTAATAATTGTATACAGTGTGATATAATAGATTTTCATTGTATGACCGAACTTCACTGAACGGCAGTGTAGAAAAAACCAGCAAATGTTAAATGACGATTTACACTACCCAAAAGGGTTTAGCGATAAAATCATACAAATATTATTTTGGATCTATCTACGTATTGATTCCTTTCAGAATCTATAGGAACATTGCAATTTATCTTTTATTTACTTCTCTTCCCTTATCTTATCGAAAATTACATGTACATGTTAGCGAATGGCACTTCGCACATACATAAGTATATATAGGGTACGTATTGTGTAATAAAGGTGTTCCGTCATTGAGTTAGAAAAAAAAAATATTAATCACTGTTCTCCGATACGTGAAAAAATAAATAAATAAAATAAACAAACAAATAATAATTGGAAAGTAAATATTAATGCTACGAAATTGATTAATAATTGTTCAAATAAAAATATTGTAAGTATATTTAGTTATTTAGATTAAATCCAAAAAATAAACACTGTTTACGGAAACAATCACAATAGAATTTTAGGCAACTGAATTTACATGTGCGCAATCACTATCAATAACATCGGAAAGTTTCAACAAATGGTGCTAGACGACTGTTGAATTAAGGTTAAAGAGATGACATAGGCTGTGGGCACCTCGAAAGAACGTGTTTGTCATCCATTCGCTGAAGATTTGGTCACGAAAATATTAACCAGAAACTCGTTTCCCTGTTGAAGCAGTTTAAGCGAAATAAGTCTCTAAATTTTGGTAGCGATTTATAACTGTAGATGTAGAAACTCGGGTATGCCAGCACACTCCTGAAGTCAGGGCGCAGGCGAAACAGTAGGCTGCGAAGAGGGATCGGCGACGAAAAAGGCGAAGACTTTCCATCGACCGGGAAAGAAATGACGATTTTCTTGAATAGTCATTAGAAAACCATATCAGAACTTAACAAGCTGAAAGTTTTGTTCCACCATCTAACACTTTTATGGTCGCTTTGGCAAAAATTCACTAATATTACCCTCGTATATCATTATTTATATTTTGTGCGGTGTGTTTAATATAAGACAAAATACTTTCTTAAAGATTCTGTAAAAGGATATTTACAATCTTCGTAATGGGTAATTTTATGCTGTAATAACTAAAAACACAAGCAACTAGTTTCAACACTTCTTCAGCGTTAATAATTCCAGGAAACTTCTAATAAAAATGAAAATGTTGGAGAATTTTTACACAGAAACGCTCTTCATGTCGCTGTAATTTTAGCAAATCCAGGATGACTTGCAAAATAGGTACTCTTCGTAAAAAAAAAACTCACTAGGAAGGAAATGGAAACTTTCCAAGTTGTTGGAATTTTTTACAAGCGAATAATAGCTGAAAAGAAGGAGGAATCTTTTGTGTGGATACCGTGATATAATGCCACACTCGACGAATTTAAGATCCTTCCTCAATAAAGTGCTACTTTATACATGCACAATTGCAGGAGCTTATTTATTTGCTTAAGCGCTATTTTAACACCAAATATTTACTACCCCGCGCAATACAAGTGCGAATGTGTCAACACTTGCTGAAAAACAGTGAAAAAAAATATAAGGCAATTTCTGCACAACCAGCACATTGTTCTATTTATACTTGTCGTAAGTATTTTTAGGCGGTGACAGGTTGGGTCGGTTATTGAGTTTTTTTTCCTGCACGTTTCGCTGGGAGTCGTTAACCTCTACTTGCCCAGGAAAAAAAACAATAAATACATTTGCATACCGGCTCTCTTGAACAATCACCTTATATATGTTACGTATGTGGATACACGTATGGTATTGAGTTGATATTTAAGGCAAAACTTGTTTAATCAACTGGTCAGAAAGGAAAGCAGAATTTTAGACGTGCGACGTCGCGATCGTATATTGTAGACCCAACAATGTCTTGAAGCTGAGATGTTTATGATTTTTTTTCTTGTTGTTTACCAACTACAGAGTATTACTTACGTTTTTTCGCGTATTAAAGAAGTGATTCTAATTTTGGCGAGGCTAGAATTAGCATCCTTAGAAAATCATAAAAAAAAACCTTGGTCCTAAAGCTGTGTGTTTCAAATGTTATAAACAGTGTTTAAAACAGATTGGTAATTCAATAATTCACTTTGTTAGCGTACAGTCAATATTAAAATTTGATCAACAGAAATTATCACCTTTGTACAATTCTCTATTAGCATTATGAGTATGAAAATACATATCTCCTCACCGTTGATTATTGAACCTTTATTGGTCTTGTTGGACACTAGAGAGATGGCGCTGAGAATAATATTACTAGCGCCTCACGATCGAGCAAATACCTAGCAATAACTCATGGGACGCGGTATCGAAATTCTTGGAGAAATCTAACCTCACAAGTGCCCCCATGAAAACCAGGAAGAATATCGTCTACGATAGAAGTCAAAACTGTAGCACAAGTATGACCAAAGCAGAAATCCAGTGGCAAAAAGGAGTCTACGTCATTAAATTATGCAAGTTATAACTAGAAAGCCTCAATTTTACATTTTCGTAAAAGCACTACGTCACCAAGAAAAATCATATTATGATAAGACGTATGATAGGTTCATACTAAGGCGGTGGCTCTATTCGTGTTGGTACTCTAGCTTCAATAATCTATCAAAAGAC
This sequence comes from Marronus borbonicus, assembly GCA_902655005.2. Classification (NCBI taxonomy): domain Eukaryota; kingdom Metazoa; phylum Arthropoda; class Insecta; order Coleoptera; family Scarabaeidae; genus Marronus; species Marronus borbonicus. The sequence goes on along the minus strand of LR737380.1, from coordinate 26,491,964 downwards.
ATCATCTATAATTATTTAGACACTAGTTTCGAGTATTTTCAAAAACAGTTCACTAACCAACTTTAAACCTAAAAACCTTGGTAATTCCCCCACTTCGGCTGCGTGTGTAATCTGATACCTCGTATAAAAAAAACACCGTTTTCATTTCGGCCGAAAGCACATTTAGAGCAACAAAATGCTCCCTTGAAAATCAAGATCGCTCTATTAGATTTTACAGCCAGAAAGATTTGAAATATGTTAATTATGTATGTAGGTACCCCTGCACTGAGATATATTCTTTTATTTGCACTCAAAATTTCATTATAAGCGCTAAGTCGAAGTTCCAAATTCGAAATTAGTTTGTGGATTTGGAAATGGAAATGGAAATTCCTTGCTTGATGTTCGTATAGGCTCATCGTGTATTCGATTGTGGTCGAGGCAGACAGTATACGCGCAAGTCGAATCAAGTAACGTTCACGGGAAACTTCCGTCAAAGCATCCACAGAAAACTATGTAAATTTCGCGTAATACTATGTAGGAGTCTCCTCCTTCGCCACACCGGCAAAAGAGAACTATGCAAATGTGTCCTTATGCAAATGGTCGGGGAAATGGGTTTGCGTTGTAACTCTCTAATATGACATGCGAAAGACATTTAATGTTTAATAAAATTACCGAGAGGCGAAATCGGTTCGACCATCAAACAGTTGAGGAGATATACGGATAGGCAGAGACGCAACGAGAAGTTTGGGATATACGGATTCATTGGATTTCCATGTGGGTGAGATGCTACCTTGCTGATATGACTGTCGCAACAGACAAAATCACGATATAAACGCATAGCTTTTACGTAGGTCGAAGTTGATTTTAATCTCTTGAAAGGTGTTCCTACCAGTCCTGCCTAAAACGAGGTGATCTTTAACAAGTCTGTAAAGAGGTCTTTTCCAAATAAAAAAATCTAATCAAGTGCGGACTATGGCTTTCATGAATATTTTGAATCCAAAATATGTACCTACAACAAGTTTTACGTAAGTTGAGGTAAAGCAGGGTTAAATGTTGTAATTTCAATAGTCGCATGGTATCTACTTCTAACCTCGATCACCTCGAAATCATTCGTAGACAGCGATTTTTATCATCTCGAGAAGCTGTTGAAACCTTGAAAAAACATGCTTTGGAGATTCGGAATGGAAAAAATGTTTCGAGAATTGATCCGAATCATTGCTTTTGAAAATTAATGATGTTCACGCTTGTCTAACATGTCACCAAACGTCTACGCAGAAACAAACGTAAGCAACTTCTTAAACTTTCATAACCAGGAAGAAACCTTCTAGAATGCGGAAAACGCATTCCTTTTGGACAAAATATCATGTAGAGCGTCGACGTTCTATCATATCCTTCCTTTTAGCTCCGACCAAGTTCACAGACTTCCCCAGAGGTATCATTTAGTTTTTGTCCATTTGAACGAACGGAACTCCGCCATAAGGGGCCTTATTCGGTACGTATACATGTTCTGTTGTAGTTTCACTCGTAAGGCAGAACTCCTCGATAAAGCGATGCACACCGTACCCAATGCACCGCGCATCATACTCGAGTTACGTTCGCGTATCGGTATTTGTGGTCGGTTGTTTATCTGTAAATACGTGCTATTAAATTGGCGATAACAAATGTGGCCAAGCTTTGTCTCCATTCACACGGAGCAACGTTACAATAGCGATAGTTAATGAATACAAATGGGTGGATGGTGTGAACGCGCTAAAAAGGAGAATGGTGGTATTATCTGACGGGATATTAAAAATTTCAATTGAATTGCTAAATGATAAGCTCTATGCTGTCAGCGAAAATAAATTAGATATTTGGAAAAGTCAAGGAATTGCAAAAATTTTAGTTTTTTCCAAAACTTCGCCATAAAGTAATGATAAATAATGATGAGTGATTAAAAGGCCTTCAAGGAATTGCTAATATTTTGCAATAAAACTTTTAATTTAATATTAATGTTAATTTTTGGAATTACTGGGAATATTTGAATAACCAGCTTGAAATTAATCAATTTCATCAAAGCATATCCATAAAAATTATATTGTTTGCTATAAAATTAGCAGAAATTATTGTATTTAGTAGAATTTGTTATCTGTCTTTTAATTTTTTATTTGGCAAAACAAGTCCAGCACACAAATTATTACTTTTAATTGCTAGAGTTGATAATAGGCGATGTGTTGTGCGCTGATAAAAATTAGTTTAAATTATTCTTAAATTGTAGAAGTAATCGTAAAATGTTACAACAGCGTTTTTTATATGAAATTTAAACGAGGACGCTTGACATTTTACTTGTGTATCCTCCGTCTTTCTGAAATAATTACTAAAAATAATACAGATGCTATAATACAAGTATATTTGGTAGTGTATGCTGATTCATTATTCAAGTAAAGGTTTCCATTGACTTTAAAAGTAATAATGCAGCGTTGTCATAATTCTTCCGGTATTTTACTTCATAAATACGAGGGAGGTCGGCAAGAAAAAGCGCTACTAGAATTGAAATAACTCTATGTGCCATCAGCCTTGTTAAGTTTTGAAGCAAATACGCCAGTTAGTTTGTGAATGATGCCATTTAAAGCGAACAATTTTTGTGATTTAATGGAATGTGAATGGAAAAAATCGAATATGTGATTAAATATTTGTTTCTGAGAAAGAATAATAAAAATCGTTTACTGCACATCCATTTACCATCTTTCTATTGATAAATACACCAAATATAGAATTCAGAAATTCAAAACCCGTATTTAAACACATTTCCCACTAGTTAATGAACGCTAATTGGCATAATATGTACGATAGAAGGGAAGTAAACACTTTATGCTTGATGCATAAGATTTTGTTGACGAAGACGCTACCCTATACGAAGAGAGTAGTGACATTCCCAACATCACTACGCGATTTCGTGAATTAACTTCTTCTATGCCCCCACAGGACCAGCTTATTCAAAAGAATGCTGCTTTCTCGAAATATTGAAATTGAAATAAAGGGCCTACCAGTTTCTACTTTGGAAAAAGGCTTGAGGGGCGCTTGGCTGGAAATTAATGTTGATTTTATGTTTATTATTATTATGTGCTTCTTTTTTCACGAACTATGGCGTACATACTGAGTGCACTATCTTTATTTTTGTATAAATTGCTCATTTATTTAATTTAGTCTTTATTCTCATGATTTTGAATTTTCAATAATCCATACTTACTCTCTATGTGACAATCATTAAGATAGGAAAGTTAAAGAAAATGTCAAATTTATTTTTTTCTTCTCACAAATTTTTTTATTTCAAATTAGGTGACCGGTTAGACACGAAACCGCTCACCTGATTTGGAATAAAAGAATTTGTAAGAAAACGTTTGGATCTCTTTTAATTTTAATGTTTTGTGGGGCCTCCTCGCGCTTGTAACACAACTAAAAATTTTGCGGATTTTTGTTTCCATTCTTGTCGCATCACTTCTACAAATTCATCATCCAGCGTTATGGGAAGACGAAGACGAGATCGCAACGGTCACAACAAGTTTGTCCCAAAGATGCTCGCAATTGCAGCCTGGAGAATTAATTAGGGGACCATATCATCTCACAAATACCAAATTTCGTACAAATTGCACAACGATCGGCAAAAACACGCAAATTTCCCATACCCTCTCCACTCATGGATTGATTTTTCAAAACTTTTCTCCGTGCCTTATCGAAAAAAAATCTTTTTTAATAATTTTTAGCGACATTTTATTAATCGGCCACTTCAATTGAACAGCTGTTTATTTACAGTTCATTTATAATGTCATGCATTAACAAACTTGATAAACGATAAACTTTTATACTAATGCAACCTTAAATAACTCAAGGTTGAACAATACAGTATAAATGTATGTGCATATCGCTTTCCCACATACTAATTCACATCTAATTCGAGTTCAGTGCGACTTGAGTCATGTATCTTTGGGTGCACATGTATTTTCAATCATAAGCATTGCATTTGTTACAGAATGTTCTCTCATATTACAATTAAATATCCGCAAAACAGATCTACAAAGCGTTGCTCATCAGCCTTCCACTACAAGTTGCAAGCCATCGATATTAACGACCTGACCATTCGAGAATTGCGTAAACAATGAACAAGTACGAGTCTACGACTAACGTTGCTTTATTGTTTCGTTCTTTTTCCCTCGAGTTTTTCCACGGAAAGGACGTGAACGATTGGAATAGACAAGAATTACGCTTTAATCGGCAAGCGTTCACGTAGAATTCGAAATTAGCTCGTTCTACCAGCAGCAGTTCGGAATATGAACCTGTTGAAGAAGCAGCGACCGAAGCTACATATATCCCAGATTATAGGCGCGCGTAAGCCATGGCGGATTGAGGTAGGGTATTGGATTACGTGAGGAAATTTTTCGGGGCATTAGACGCATCTAATAGCGTGTGAATAATTGAATTCATATCTCAATATCTAAGTTGCTCGTTGCGCGTACGCCGCAGTTATACGGAAATATTTTATTTAGGTTAGCCGAATAGGTATACAATTCGCAGAATTCGCATTATGTACGGTATGAATTTCTACCTGATGGCTAATGTCATAAATATATTTCCCCTAGGTTCTCGTCGTAAAGATTTAAGCATCAGATTTATGACGCCCGCAGCCACAGACAAAAGATCCCCGTTTAAAATCTTTCGGAAACCAAACAGTTATAATTTATATGACCCATCACTGTTATAATTGAGGTGTGGGTTGCTTTTAGCAGCATAAATTCAATTTATTAATAAAGAAATGACCGTTGAGGACGAGAAGCTACTTAATGATATAATCTTATCTACAAAGCCATTTCGGAGAGATGGGAAATATTTTGTAGGAAGGATACCAATAAAGCCTTTATATGATTTCTGTTGGGAAATCTTCGATTTGGAAACGACGAAAAAAATATCAAGAACAAACATCACCAAAGAGCAGAAGGCACTTCCTAGACACGAGCCAATGAAGGACAGACTTTTATTTTGTGCTAATGTATGTAGTAATTGTAAAATTGAGCCAATACTCGTGCATTCAAGCAAAATAATGTGCTGAAGCTGCTTATAATGTGGAGAACAAATGCTAAAGCCTGGCTTACAAGAATCATTTCTATTGAGTGGATGATTGAGATCTTTGCATTAGCTGTCAGGAATCTTCTCGTCATGGATCATCCTCCAGATTTCGAAAATATCTGGGCATCGAATGCAACTTCACAAAAGTCAAATTTCTGCAACTTAACACAACTCCTTTGTTTCAGCGCTTGGACCAGCAGGTTATATCTAATTTCAGGCAATTACATATCGAGGCACTTTTTCAAAGTGCTTTCAAGTCACAAACGACACTAATTTGACTCTAAGCCTGCTGTCACACCTACGATTTTTTGCCGTGGTCATGCAGCAATCGTGTCGTGGAGGAAAGTGTGATCCTATTCACCCAGCACGGTTTTTTTGTCGCGATCGTGTCGTAAAAAAAGTTCACTTCTATTTAGAACGGCCGTTTCTAACGACGCCGCATATTAAAATTTGCTTGGCTAGTTTATTAGGATGGATGAAAGAAAATTATGAATATTTCTAGTAATGATGTAGACAATTACGAAAAGCAAGACAATACCAGATTCGTCCACTTCTTGAAAAAAGACATTTAGTGGGCGAATCTGCAACACTGTTTCACGGCCTACGAGAAGACGTTGCAAAAATATGTTTTATCCGAGGATCACGACGAAGAACTCGCCACCGAAGAGTTGCAGAGCTGTAGAGTGAACGCTATTCAGGAAGAGCATTCATCAGGGAAAGAGAAACATAGGAGGGAAGTCTCTATTGGCATGATAAAAGAAATTTGCAGCAAGTGGAGTGAAGTGCAGGCATTTAGAGCATCATCCTAATAAAACAGTTAACATTCTAAATGACAATGTAATGTCTTACTTCTGTAAAATTCCTGAGAAAAGCAGTTTCTAAACAGCCAATAAACTGGAAGATAGACAAGGAGAAAAAGCGTCAAAATCAGAACTGCCCAATGCTATTCTGGAAACAGTGTTATTATAGAAATCCTTCCAAGTAGTGCTACCTGCAGTTCACCTCCTTCTTTTAACAATCAAATCATTTATACCGCCATTTATCCATTGCAAGGATAAATACGTACATAAGTCTGTTTACGTGTAATTCTATATTTCTTACTAATTGTTTTCATTTAATTCTATATATACTTCTTTTTAACAAAACCCATAAAAACAAGGTAGAAATAACTTGGTTTTAAGGTTGGTACGGATTATTTCTATTTCCATTGAAAAATTGCTTCGTTTCGCGAACGTTTCGATTTGCAAACAAAGTATCGGAACGAATTAAGTTCGTGACCCAACGTATCACATGGTCCAAAAATCTGTCTATATCGAGAAAATAAGAAAGTTATAAATAATGGACAGAAAGAACCGAAACGTGATACAAATGTTTTAAGTACACGGTTAGATGAAATATCAAAGGTGGCCTTGAGAATGTATTTTTAGTTTTTTCGCTGTAAGGCAAATAAAAGTGCTTGAAGTAAAAGAAGAAAATTCGTATTTTTCGTTTTTCTTTAAACCTCAAACGTCATTTGTCACAGATCCATTTTCTCTTAGAGTCCGTAACAAACTCAAAAATTAGCAAACGGAGGGGGTCAAAAATGAATCACCAGTATATAAATAAACAAAAATACGAGAAAGTATTACATAATTATCACCATGGATAACTTGTTTGCTGTTTATATATCATAAGTACCACCGTGTCAGATCAGTTTATCACCTGATTTTATAGTAATCTCTACAACCAAGCTATTCCTGAACTCTTTCCGATTGCAATCTATGAAGTCGTGAATATTTTACGCTGTAGAAAGATGTTGATAAAATCAAATATTGACAACGTATCTTGATGCAATTAAGTGAGCATTTACATAGACTTGATAACGAAAGAAATGTTGCAAGGTCTGTGATGTTCTAAAAACATAAGATAAAAATGAGGAAGGAAAAGTCTTATTAAAATTTTGGATTGACGATATAATGGACGAAAATCAATTGCTTTAGCCATAACGCTCTTGCATATTATGGGTCCTTAAGTACATTTTTCCCTGCGACTATAATTTTAAACACTTATGCGGAGGAATCTTATTGGAACTTAAGAAAATTCAGCTACAGCCCGTACCGGTAAAACGTATTCTAAGTCTGTAAGTTTCCCATTTTGGATGGAATATTCGACCTATGCTACCTCGCAAGCAATACGCTCTACATCATATAAACCCGAATCCCGCACATCTCCAATACTCAAACCGACAAGCTAATTTACGGTCTCTCGCAAAGAGTCAGTCGAGTTGATTAAACGGGCGCGTCAGACACTCAAGCTAACGGCGAACCGAAAGAAAAACACCGAATGCGAAAGTAGTTTCGTCTCTTACACCTCCGCCCGTCCGCGTCTTCATTACTTATTCGCCTTTCGTAGAACCTTAGCGAAATTTACAGGAAGTTTCTTCGCCTCTTTTACAACAACAACGTGTGTAGTGTTATACGAAGCTTATAGACGAAGGTACGTTGTGTGAATTTTACGCGCTAACGCCGAAGGCAGGTAATATTGTTGCTCCTAGAAATATCGTAAAATCTTCTACATATTCTGCATAATAAAAATATTAATCAATAGCGGGAAGAATGTGTCTCAGAAATAGTGTTAGTGAATGATGTTCAAACGAAACCTGATGTTCTACATGGGTTATTTTTTTTTAATTTACATAATTTACAATGAAATTACTACTAATTATCATCACGTGAGTGCGTTTTCTTTTTAGCGAGATATCCTCATCTTCTGCTTTTTGTTCAGCGGCATCTTTAGTTTCGTTCCTTATTTTTTTGCAAAAAATAGGTTGTTGAGAGATCTTTTTAAATTTCGTTCTGTGAAGCCAAACATTTGTGAAGTTCTCTTTTAAATTTTGCACTTCTTTCAATAGAATGATTTAGATAATATAACTTTAATTGTTCGGCAAAGTCTAGACTTTTATTTGATTTCTAGAGTAAAACTTGATTGTTTTCGTCAATTGGTTTAGTTTATCCCGCATGCCATTTCCAACAAAAGTGCTACTTCTTCTTGCATCTTCTTCCACCTATAATTCTTGAATATCTTCGATATTCATATCATCAAAATCTTCTCCTCGTAGAGACTTAACAAGTCTACTATTCCATCCATTCTGTTTTCTGCTAGATCAATTAAATTATCTCTTATTTGCAGTCCAATGCCGGTAAAGTACTCTTATTAAGATTTTGGGCTTAACCATGTGATAACCTGTGGCGTTACTTCACATAAGTGTTTTTTGCTACCTTAAAACCTGGAGCAATTTTTTAATTTTTTGAAATAAACGTTCTTTTAGGCATTTTTTTTTTCGTCGGCATTAAAAATCTGATGTGGCGTGTATCCGCCCTGCTCAAAGGAAAATAAACCAATCTCGGCAATGATGTCGATGACCATCTTGTAGAGTCTAGATGATATAAAAAATTCTTCGAGATATTGCCGAGAACTCTATAAGAATTGATCGAATGAAATTTTAATCCTCGCTCAAGAGCTTAAAGAGTTGTTTAAGACATCGGTCGTTACAGAAATAGCGGAATTTCGTAAGAATTTCAAATTATTTTGAATATCTCGAAAACTAAGGTGGATGGGTATAGGGAATATTGAAGAAAACTGACATGAATACACAAAAGGCAATAATGTACAGGACATTCCATTTAAAAGACTAGACTTACGTCGATTAAAGCGGAACGTGAATATCCTGTATACTCGAACATAATTTTATACTGTGCAGAACTTATTCTAAATTGCGCAGGAAAAAATTATCTTCCGCCTGCTCTGTATACTCCAAATCATATCGAAAGATAAATTATTGTTTACTATTAATATTACCACCAGACGCTTATGAAATTCTTTCTTCTATAACACTATACAAAAGCTGTGATGTTAGCTTCAATTCGCATCGATCAATTTGTAAATTTTTCACAAAAGAATATCCTAAACAATTCCAAAAACTCAAACCGTTTCGGTCAGCAAATCCTTATTTATATTCTATTGCTTGAAGACTAAACAACTATAATAAACACTGAACTGGCGATAATCTCGAATTCCAGGCGTAGGTTTTATTATGGAATTCATAACATACGCACATGTTCGCAGTTCTACGTACTTAAAACGCAAGATAATATAGCGTGAAACATAGTATTAGATAAAAATATATTTCGCTACCGCGAATATATACCTAAGTATGGAGACATACAGTCTTTTGTAAAAATGTTTGTATTCCATAGAATTGTAAGAATAAATTTTAGCTTCGGATAAAGGGACAATTTCATCGTTAACAGTGCACTAAACAAGCAATAAGGTAAAAGACGAGAAAGAAAGAGTTCCATCTAAGGTGTTTTTAGCAGTGCATCAAATGAAGTTTAAAAAGTAACATAACAAATCATCGACTGTTTCTTCTACAGTGCATTAGAGATCAGGAGGCTCCTGCTCATATAGAATCCCCGCTGATCTTTTCTCTATAAACCCATGTTGATCGAGGCAAATATAATCTCTAAAAGTTGGGAAAGATACCTGAGTAGAAAGTTATCTAAAAGAGATACCGGTGTGTTGTTATCTGCTGCTGGAACAATATCTGCCTTACCTGACAAGCTTAGAATTGAAAGAATAATTACCTATTAATAGTGCCAGAAGTCTCTGTTTACAAAGCTTTGTCCAACTCTTTAAATTTAATTCGTAATTCTTTTATTTGAAGAAAACTTCAAGAAATGCTGCTTTATGAAATTATCAGAACCGGGCGTATGGATGAATCTCTAAAATGCTTATGCCCTTATGTGCTTTATTTTAGCAGATGTTTGGTCTTGAAAATACTTGATAATTTTTATCTTCTACATGACAACTTTGGCTTTACGTATTTATTTGTTTAAAGCCTTAAAATCATTGGAAAAAGTAATTCACCTACCTACATCTGCCGCTCAACGATTTAGAGCTTTGAATACCTACATTACAGAATTGATTTTGATCGTATCTTGAAAATGGTAATCTTGACAGGATCATCGACATAAAAAAAAATGGATATTTATAAAATTATACAAAGCAATGAAGGTCACAGCAAGAAGAAAAAAAAACGATAATGTTGAGTTTTCTCTTGGGCAAAATAGCTTATTCGGAAAAATGATCGCAATCACAGCTCAAGAAATATGAGACTTGGGTTCATGAAAACTTCAAAATTCCGTGTATGGTGCGATCGACTAAAGCCAGTCGACCGTAAAATACGTTCGCGAATCAAGCGAACGTACGAACCAAAGAAAAACTTCGAGAAGGTATAGACTGTGAAGAACTTGTTTTAGTAGATTTCAAAACGAAATTAAGCTTTTGTGGCGAAAGAGATGTTGCATAAGTTGTGCAAGAGACTTATTCCGAGAGACTTTATTATTGTTACAATAATAAATCTACTTTAGGTCATAACCACTCGAAAATAATTTTGTCCGGCTAGAATCGACTAATACCCCACCGTGCGAAGATCGTTTTGTTTTTCTGGTTCTTAAATAGCAAGTAAACCTTCATTTTCGGTTAGAGAGAAAATATGAATGAAATAACAACAACATTTCGAAGCAGCAATATCCAAAAAGCATCACACCCCAACGCAATAGAAATAATGTCACATTTTAATACAAGATTAACCAATAAAATATTCCAAATTGACCACCAAGGTTATTGTCGGCATTCCGTAATTTCAATTGAATATTTAATTGGATTTTTACGATCCCCCGAAAAGCTATTTCAGCGTGGAATTCAACATAAAATCTCCACGTCTCCTAGCATTGTATTTTGTAACAATAATATTGCCTAATTTACATGTACATTCCTATAAATATAAATACATTAGAATTAACAAACAAAACAAAAAAAAACGAAGAACCAACGTCATTTTCGGTATGCCATTGGCCATTAGTGAGCTGGGGTATTCTTATTTGATAGAATTTCATTGTCGGCATCCATAAAATACATAGTAATAAAAAAAGTCGTTGAATAGAATGAAATATATCGACGGAAGGCAGGTTTCGCAACAGCGACAATAGTTTAATGTAAGCATTACAATCCATCGGAATGTAGGCTTCTTAAATGAGAAAGGAAAACGACAGAAAAAAATAGGTATTAACATATCGAACAGTTTTATTATTATGCAAAGTTCAAGTACATTTGACCTCGATGTTAACGACACGATATAACAGACTGATAACGCACATAGAATGATGCTTGCTTCATTTCACATAATTACAATAATTTATTAGCATTATCTGGCATACGATTATTACGAAGGTTTAATATAGTTGAAATAATCTTGCGCACGATTTGTGTATTTCTATTGTGTGGACGAGAAATCCAATTGACGTTTGTTATAAATACGTAGTTTTAAAGAAGAACATAGTAGCCTCTTTGTTGACCTGCTGATTCTATAATGGTATAGCTTTTCAAAGCTATATATTTCCGGAATGATGTGTACGACGAAGAATTTCTACTTGTGTAAGGAATATGAATAATTACACTAAGAACATGGTAATTATTTTATTCTAAGAAACACTAAGGAATGGATTCCTTAAATTTGAAGGGATTAATTTTTTTAAATAAATTTCTTATGATTTCTTCTCTTTTTTATTTGCAGTGCTGTCCAAGAATTTCGTATGTTGGAAAGTGGCAATTCATCTTCTCGATCCCAATCTTCCGAAACTTCACATAACCCAGTTTTTGCAAAGCAATGCTTAATAATAGATTCGCTTACTTTATGGATCCATACTTTTGCCAACTCAGAAATGCATCCTCACAGGTTGATTGTGCGATTAATAATTTTCACCAACGCCTCCTTACAACGATGAAATTTTACATTTTTATTATTATTATTTCCTTTTCCATGTTGGCGTTATGTTTGGGGGAAAATAGGCCTTTCAACCTGTTTGAAATTGCAGAAGGATGTGCAGGACAGTCAATAATTGAAGCTATATTTGTCTATGATGAATACTCATCTCTTTTTATCTAATTTTAGTAGCCAAAATGTCGCTGGTCATCAATGCTTTTTTTAAACATCTTGGATTTTTTTGGATCTTTGGACTTTCCGATAGCAGACGCTTCAATTTTTCGATTCGTATCACATTCGTTCCAATCATTGCTGCAATTCACAATACTATTGAATGTCTATTAAATCAACTTGGTTAACCTCTACAGGTTTTATACTGAACTAAGAAAATTCCCAGCTTTTGATATTTCTATTAGTGTTGATATAAACGAGTTGTTTGATTTCTGGGGCGACGTCATTTAATTTAAGTTAATTTATGCTTGAAAAAGCACAGAATATTTTGTTTTTTTTTATATTTATCGATGCTCATTACGGGTTAATCTAAGCAGTTAATTAATTGCTTTAACGAAATAACCTATAAAATAACAAAAACAAAAGGCAATTTCTCGCTTAATTTTATACTAAAACTTACAGCTTTGTATATATAAATAACGTAGTGGAAAATTACACCCAGCATATTCCTAATCTTTCTGATTAGTTTTGGCTTTCTCAACTTGCTATCTATTAATCGTTGAAATTAACCAAGCGACATGCAACATCTCTTAAACCGAACATTAAATAATTGCTACATCGTAAAACGCGATAGATCTAACTTGAAAATCATCCTTGAGGACCTTTGGGAACATCTCGATTTTAAGGGCTTTATATGGCACGTTACGTAATTTTACGGAACATAAATTAATGCCAATTGTAAAGAATAAAAATTTACTGCCACACAAATAGTTATAAAGGCTGTAACTGTCGTAAAGAAGAGCTTAATGCCGAGAGAAGCTGAGAAGCTAAAATACCATGCGTAGGAGGGATAATTGCGTTTTAAATGATATTAATCGTTTTATTCCGGTTTTATTGAAGGATATATGTA
>LR737380.1:26308685-26478605 GCA_902655005.2 Marronus borbonicus | reverse complement strand
GTATTTGTATTGAAGTTTCTGTTTTAAATGATGTTTTATCGTCGTACATATGTTTATATTCCTGACAATGGTATTAAAATTTGTTATTTTGCTGTACCATAAATGTTTTCAATTTTATAAAATACTGGTTCTGTAAAAATCTAATATCCAGCCGTCATAAAATTCCTGCCGAAATGGACATTGTTTACGAGCTCTACATCGTCATTCGCCGCAATGCAATCTTGGGCGACTAGCTTTAAACGTGTTGTACCAGCTTGGTTAACGATGAACCTTCGGGACGCCCAAAAACTACAACCACTACCCGGAAAAATTCATTAAACGGCGCCCGTCGAGTTAAACTTAGAGACCTAATGGAGGTTGTAGGCATTTCGAAAGAAAGTGTTTGTTGAACACTTAGGCGTGAAAAAGCAGTCCAACACTTCCGAAGTCCATATGATTGTAAGTTTCCGATTATCTACCACGACACAATCCAAACCCGGAACATTTAGTTTTAACTGACTCTGGCCATGGAAGCCTACGTTATTGGTCTATTAAACTTGTAATGCCAGTTATTCGCGTTGACCGATTAATTACGGAAGAATTAAAAGAATTGGGAAAATCAAAAAAGTAACTTGTAGAAAGATTATCGACTTTTTAAAAAATCTATATTAGAATCTCCACAAAAGGATACAGTCTGAAAGGAAAGGACATGAAGAGAGTAAATCTTCTAGATTGTTCAGAAACGTTTTGTACTCCATTTGCGGAGCCCCATAAAAGTTTGTGTGTATGAATTTTCAACTTAATCCAAATGAAATTGCTCATAATATAAATTGCAACTCTACCACAACCCCTCGAATCATATTCGTAAACGCCAATTTTATAGAACAAAATATCAACTACTATTCGAACGGATACCGCTGTGAAACGTGTGCGGACTTACAAGCAGACTATGTTGAGAAATACTACTGAATTTGGCAAAAAAATACATATTTCTGCGTTACATTAGAAACTTTTCAGACTATTCCCATTTTATTTAGAAGAATTAGAATTAGAAGAACCAGAACAAAGTGCAAATAAAATGTAAATTTCAAACAATTTTTGTAGGAATTTCATTCTATTTTTAGAGCCGAATCTAGGAATTGTAATCTATCTCGACTTGTTTAGACAAGCCCACTTCAAAGAAAAGAATACGTCCGTTGCATTGGATTTCCGTAAGGTTATATTTACCACGTCTCTTCTATTCGTAATCCTCTAAAGAAAAACGGAACATGTCATCTTTTTTCTGAAAATTGTTTTGACATTACCCAGAAAGCTGACGCGCATCCACGCTGGAACACAGTCACGTACCCCAAGGTCAGAACGAATTATCTACACGCGTTTCCATTTCGGCCGGAATTCTAGGCGGCATGGCTCTGCATAGCCCGTATATGTATATAGGCGACAGGTACCCGCATAATCTACACCCATCAGGTAAAGATAATGTCCGACCCTTTTAATTCTTATAGGCTGACGAATTTCAAAGGTATGTATACGTGCCACCTTCGTAATTTCGTTCTTTTAAGACCATTTAATCTAATTCTAAGCATTTAATTAGAAAAAAAAAAAGTTTTATTTTCCATTTTACGATTTGGAGGCAATTTTGAATTTTAACGATTAGTGTCCATTTGGCGTAGAAGACCATTTCAATAACAAATTAGTTGGAATATTTTTGTTGCAGCTAATAGTCTCATATTCTTCCCTAGTTTGCTTCTAGCTAAACCTTAGTATCATGTTAGGTCTTATCGGTTGGTCCTTAAACGTATGTTAATTCAATTTATATAAATGATTCGATATCAAATCCAAGCTTTATTCCCAACCAAATTCGAATATTTTCCTTCCAGACCCCGTTACTTATTCCGCAAGTAAGCTATCTACACCCCAATATAGCTCTCTACATCTCTTACGTCGCGACATCTCCGTATTCCCTAATGACCTTCGCCCCGATGCAACGAAGCTCTAAACATAAAGTTTTGATATAAATTTCGTTTAACCGGGGCGCATTATCTGTTTTCGCGAAGACCAATTGTGCCTCCGTTTCTGGGCGTCCCAGTTGGCAAAGCTCTCGTCGGCTGGCCTCTTTCTCGAAGCACTCCATTAGGCGAAGTTACGATCGAGCCGAGTTATCTTTCGCTTCTCTTATGCGAGGGTACTTTACCCATATATACGCTTAACCTCAATTACAGATTCGGATATTTTTAGATATCATGAGAGCGTTAAGATTGAGTATGGCGAAATGGTTCGTTTAATCGTTATAAAATAGTTGAAGGGTAGTTGATAATTTGGCAACGTATCGTTGTAAAGTGTTGATGATGCATGGTCACAATACTAAGATATTGCTGTGCAACCCATTGATATTGTTATCTTCATTCTGTTGCCGTTCCGGAATATATAGCTTTTGTCTAGATTATCACTCCACCTTGAAAACACCACGCGTACAGATTTCTTGCTTTAGGTTCATTGAAGTGCTATATACACTGACCTGCATTATTTCGTGAAACGAGGGATAAGTTTAGTTAAAGGTGGCGTGTCATCGGCAAATAATAGCGTGTGCAATTGCAGTCGTTCATCTTAGAAAAAAAATAATAAACGAAAATGTTGGGTGAAAGGCTAGATCCACAAAGGTCTGTCGAATACCTTGATTCCTGAACTAGGACTAAAAGACCACAAGCCAACAATTTATAAATTTTACTCATACCAACCTACAGATACTAGCTTTGAAGATACCTACAGATACATGATGAAGTCCTCCCTGATCAACCTGTAGGATCACCATTTTCTTATTATAAGCCAAGTACTATCAATATTCAATTGTTATTATTTATTTTTGTTGTTTACATTTTATTTACAGTTAATATAGTTTTGCTTTGAAACAGCTCAGCTTTTCTTTAATCGAGAACAACAAGTCTTAAGGACGGTTTGCTCTTTGACAACAAAAATACTGCACCAAATTTTTATTTATATCGGAACAAAAATATTTTACACTGCGATGGAATCTGAAACGGCGCTTTTCTATTGCAACTGAAACTAACACTAACTACTTTTGCAAATGACGCCAGGCGATGTTAAAGCAGTGTTAGATCTGACATTATTATTATTACTTAGATGCTGATGGATTTCGAGTATGGGAAAATTTTATAAGGTCGTTGTCAGATAAAATTGCTACTTATGATCTACACAAACCCAACAATATTATTCAATTACAATCTTGAACTCAAAGCCAAACGATTGTAGCGCGCAGAAAATAATCAGTAATAGCCGTTGGTCCGCCTATTAACTATCTGCTCCTTTAGATTGGGCTTAATCTAAATTTAATCTCTTCTAAAACAAAGTAATCTACAATTGTCGTTGGCACTAACTCCAATTGAATTTCCGCGAAATTATTACAAATGATTTATTTTTTCAAGATATTACCTTCTTCCAGACACAGTCTTCTTAAAGGAATCTCTGCAATAAACGTCAGCGGTATTTCATCCTATCTATGTCGAAGGATCTCCAATACGTTCCTTCTTCTCGGCGCTAAGATTTTAAATACAGGGAATTTTTCAGATGATAGACGGGCTATTTGACGACGAACAAACACCAAAAAATATCCAAAAGAGTCATGCATATACGTCGAATAGTGATACGATGGCTCATTTAAAGTCATAAATAAATTTCTGAAAACGTATCTATTACCGAAGGAATGCGAATGGACGGTAACAAATCATTCAAATATTTACGCATCGTATGACGTTTGCCATTCAGCCTCCCAGCAGATAACAGCTTTTTATTTATGTTTTCTGGTTTGATGTATTAGCGTTGTTCGAACTATTTTTAACCACGAGTTCCGTATGTGAATCCTTTTTTACTCTGTTTCACTAATAATTTTCATTTATAGCTAGAACTTCGATGGTTTTTCGACATATTTCGGACTTGTAGGACTCCATAGTGGATACGCCATACAGAATTAATTTATCTTTGACCTAGATAATTTTTTGAGTAATGCAATAAATAGTTCGAAAAAGTTTTTATCTTATCTGGACTGGGATAAAGTTTACGTTTATATAAACAGCAATTAAATTGTTAGTATACCAATTAGTAAACATGTTCCTGCAAATAAAATGTTTTATGAATGAAATTTTAAATGTTAAACATGATTTCTAACAGGTGATGGCAATTTCGTCGCCGTTGATAGTAACATATAGTATAATTCATATCTATGTGCTTTATTAAAAAATGAGAGTTGAGTTTAGCTTGCGCTGATTATTATTGATTTAATGAATTTTGAATTTGCAAACCAAAACAACTGTCGTAAATTATATCCTCGTGTTTGGCTTCGATATATTGTATTAAAGGCACTATATAGACCATAAATTTATTTATGATTGACTGACTCATCAACGCAGAAATCAGAAACTCGAAATTTGCCCAGTAGGCTCCTTGCGTGTGTAGACTTGCAATAATTTTGGGAAATTTGGCTCTCGAGGGAAGCCCAATTTGGGAGTCTCGTAATTTTTAAATTTAGAAAGGTGAAATTTGGTACCAAGGCTTCTGGATAAAAACAAAGATGTACTATCGAATTTCAGAGCCTGTCTACCCCCAATTTACCCTCTTAAGGATTGGTTCCATTGGTTCAAATCAAACCGACTTTACCCCGTAATTTTCCAAAAACACTAAAATTGTATTTTTTTTTATTTCTAACCAAAAGCCTATTATAACCCTTTAGAGTTTAGAGTATTAATTTCCAAAAAAACGGCTGAAACACGAAAGTAATTACGTTTGACATGAATTTTAAATTAAAAGTTCATCCTGAGCTCCATGAGGAATTTCGATGAAAACAGCATATGTACGGCTGTATCAGGCTGTATCTTTGCTAGTGAATTGTCTTCCAAAAATCAGCATTAAAATTGTCCGCCTTTTCTATTTTTACATATTGAAAATATTGCAGCTTTTAAACACAACACTATCTAGATGGCGGAAGCAAAGTTTCTTGTCTTTTAAAATATGATCTTAATAATTAACGCAATCTGCCTGACGATGAAATAATATTTGTTTTGTATCATAACAATTGGGAAAAAATTAGGAATTCTTAAACCCATTTGGATAAACTTACTTTTGGAGTTAGGCTAATATAATACTACAAGGCAGACGCGATTATTTTACTTCACTTCTTTTTTTCAACATTTTTGACGAACTCTCATTTGATATTCCAGTAAAATATTAAAGGCAGAAACTGCCCTCAACGTTTATTTCAGTCACTTCTCTATTTAATCAACTTCTGCCAGACAATGAATTCATTTAAAAATTACTGCCATCATCGCCCCCGGTTTTAAGAATAGTTTCATAATAAAAATTTATTTAGATATCAGGCTTGCCCCACTGCTTTTTTCCATTAAGAGAATATTTTATTTTCGAAGTACTTTTTCAAATTTTATTCTAATCCAAACATTTCATTCAGAAAGAATTCAAACACGTTCATTAACATTTAGCAATTACTTACGTCGGCCAATATTACAAAAATAGTTGCCTATTGGTACACTAAAACTATTCCACCAATCTATTTTAAACGGCGTATAATTTGTAAAACATATAATGAACGTAACTAATATCGGGTTCTACTCCATTACCTCGTTTAATTGAATTTTACGCGTAATCAAAGTATCCAAGCCTTCTTCCCTCGAACGCCTAGTGGAAATGAAAGTTACGTTTGCACAGTTTACAACATGTGCAATTAGATGAATGTTGAACTGCATTAAAGAGTACGAAATGAATAATTATACCGCTCTCTTGATAATTAAATCGGATTCAAGTCCGAAGATGCAAACGTAAAGATGAAAGAAAATTGGCCACCCGAACTAGTGGAAATTATATAAATAGATAATGGCACGTGCCCATTAATTTTTAGTCATGCCCCTCTGCGGATTGATAAATTAAATTCCCTTTCTTTGGAATATTTTGAGATAGAGAGGTTTTCTTTTATATTTTGCACGTTGAACCTTGATTTAAGTACATCAACAGTAGAAACACGAAGAAAATAAACAAATATTATTTGATGTTGACTAAGAAATGTACTTGTTGAAATATTCAATAATTCAATAAAGAAATTCTAAGTTTACGACCTCCTTTAAATTGAACACCTCCAAATTTCACTGCGGCAAACGATGGTGCAAAGTTATTCTAAACAGCACCTCCATCTCCATCTACCATCTCGGCTTGAATTTACGTCTTTCAAATATGAGAATTTACCGACGGTCCGATATTCAATTGTTTTCATTTGTATAGAAATGAGCGCTAAACTACAATTGTCCAAATTGCACAAACGTTCAAATTTTCAAAAGGGTCTTTCAAAACATGCGAATATTGCTTCATGTTGTGGCTTGAAACTTTCCAGACCACCCCCGTATGTTCAACAAATAAGCTTAAATCGTTGAATGGTATTGCGCGAACAAGCATTTAAGACTTTCGCCGGAGGTAGTTCCCAAGCACTTCCCAAGCACTCGTGATAAACCAAAGATATAAAGGAACCGTTTCACTTCAAACAAAACAAATCTTATGCGTCAGCGTATAATATTTATATCTACAAAATACGCAGCAAATGAAACAATACGAAAATTATTGATATAATCTGTGGTAACGGTAAACTATAACACAATTGAGGTGACAGGTAACTAGCAGAACTAACATCTGTACTATTAATCTTCCGTGCATTCGTTACCTTCGCTATCCATTTCCTATGCTCATACAGATTCTCATAAACTACTTTAAACCTACCACTACTATCAAATGTCGAGTGAGAAACAATGCCAATCACTACACCTCTAAATATCAGAGGAGATCCGGAATTACCGATCATAGATTCCATGTCGGGTCTGGAGATACAAATCGGGTGTTTCTGCACGGTAATGCATTCCTCGTCGTTGTCGGGATCAACCAATATATCCAATTGTTGCAATTGCGTGACGTTCGAAAGTTTCGACGGATAGAAGCCAACGGCGGTCACTTTTTTGTTACTATACTTAATCTTCTGCGCCGGGATTTGGATACTTTTGCACAGCTGCGTCTCCGTAAGCGGTTCCTTCAACTCGATCATCCCCAGATCGTTGCCCGTATGTATATTATTGCATAAGGAGAAATGACAGAAGTCCTCGTGACGGATCACCTCGATGGCTTCCGATTTTTGCACTGCTTTATCTGCTTTTTGCGTTTTCAAGTCGGTTATCCCGGTGATTACCTTTACCTTGGCCGGAGATACGTTCCAAACACAATAGGCTGTGCTCAGAATCCATTTCGGTGTTACAATAACGCCAGAGCACGACGTGAAACTCCTATCGCGTCGTGCCACGCTAATTACGGCTAGGAAAGGAAAATCTTTGGGAGCTGCATTTCTTATTTGCTCCGCGTTGCTATCATAGATTAGCGCATTTAAAAAATAAACGTATAAAAGTAAAACTGAGTAACAGTTTTGAACCAAAAGTGAACTGTAAAGTAACGTAATCATTTACTTTTGACAACTTAATGATAGTAAATGTCAAGAGAAGTAGGTTCCATTTCCAGCGACATCTACGAAATTTCAGATCGTCCCACATGCACAACTGTCCAAGTGTCTACAAGAGACTTCCTAATTTAGGCAAAATTTATTAATAAATTTTCGAAGTAAACAATCTAATATTATATCAGTAGAAGCACCCACATCTAGTACATCCTGAAAGATATCTATAAGTGTATCAACTGCACCAAAAAAAGGTAATCAATAGTAGACAAAGAAGCAGTACGCCCTCAATATTTCTACCCGCCTCCTCGTCCTTTCTCCATCAATATTTGTCCACATTTCCTTTCCGAAATATTTCAAATATTTATTGAAACCCCAGGATGTTTCGCCCGAAACGTCTCGCAAACACTTTTAGCGCTGACTTTACGTTCAATATCGAACTTTTATGTATTCGGAAGGAGTTTTATAGCCCTCCGCATCGACGAACCACCGACGAGCGAACTAACTTTAAAGTCGTGTCGCGTTTCAAATACAATTCTCTACAGAACGTTCACTAAATTTGTCGAGAATAATGGGAATCAAACACAATTACGGGTAGATGTTTTACGCGTTCTGATAATAATTGGGCTATGGCGTCGTGAGAAAAGTAGTCAGATTAGCTTTTCTTGAAGATTCTTCTAAACGTAATGAAGGATCGCATTCAGTAACGAAAAGAAAATAGTATGCTTTAGTCTCACAGTGTAAATTCTGTACTTACGACAGCGTCATCTATCTAGCTGGTTAAGGCGACTATTTTTGAGCGAAAATGCGAACTTTTTCGATGTTATCGGTAGTGGTTGGAGTTTTTGGCCGTCTTCAGCATTTATCATCAACCTAGTTATACCACGTTTAAATTCAGCTGTTCAAAATTTTGCTGTTGGAAATTCGACTTTAATTTGCGCAGATGTATCGAGTGGTTCATTCGTACTAGCAGCCAGTATATTCCCATGTCAGGACCACTTATAAAAGCCAATGCCAAAGAGGTAGCTGCAGAATTAATATATGAAAAGTTTAGAACATCTGATGGATGGCCGCGAATATGGAGGGAGAGGCATAACGTTAGCTTCAACTGCAACTCGGGTGAATCAGCGAACGTTAATCAAGAAGACATGGAACGGTTTTCTGAAAACTTACGCGGACTGTGGATACAACAACATTTACAATGCAGATGAAAGTGGTCTGTAAAACGAAGGATATGTTGGGTGTAAATTGTCAAAAGAAAACTTGTCCACATTGCTTTGTGCCAAAATGGCTGGACGAAAAGGAAAGCTTTTAGCCATCGGGAAAGACACTCGATCAGGGGCGTTGGAAAATGTACCACTTGCTAGTTTGGACCTCAATTAAAATAACGTGAATGACAAGAGTTACAATGACCGACTTGCTTTTGGACCGGGACAGACGGATGGGTTTTCAGAAGCAAAGGATTTTGCTGTATCGCATCCAAGAGTGCTAAACTTATGAAATATTAACATCATTTTTCTGTCCGCAAACACATCTGTGTGGCAGCTCACAGACCAAAGGATAATTCAAGGTTTTAAATTTTTTTTACCGGATAGATGGTATCTCCTACGCCTCAGAACTTTCAAAATCACTTTTAGAAGTTATTTATTTTATTAAAATAGCCTGGAACATGGTTACTCCAAAGACCATTTAAAACTGCTATATTAAAGCAGGTTTTAAAAAATCTCAAATTCAAGAGAAGGCAATCTTTTTAAAAAATTGAAAATTCTTCTTCGGGTTTCTCTTTTAATAATGAGGTATTAAACGAGATAACGTACAACGTATGAGTATTATCCCTTACGTATTATGGTTATTGTCACGTTTTTGTGAGGTGTTAATCCTAGAGCTGCTAGAATAGATTACGGCGAACATTAACAATATGTAATACCCCGAGAATCCTCTTTAATTAAGTAGCGCAACTACCGGGACAAGGCCCCATGTCGTTATAATATCACGAGAAGTGACCTGGTAGTAATATTAATCAGGTGGCAATTTCAGCCTGCATAATTTGTAGCCGGAACGGGCTATTCCGAACGCATTTTGGCCCCGAAATTAACGCTAACGTAGCGCCTAAATGCCTACGTAAATAATTTGAATTACTAATAGGGACGACCCTGAAGTTCAACGACGCGACGTCCAGACATTTAAATATCAGCTTTCTTCTTCATTCCCTTGCACGCATTAGTATGAGTTAATCTTCGTTTTGATGTTTGCCTATAAATTGGGATGCGGAATAATTAATACAATAATAATAAGTTGGTCATGCAAATTTCCTACTGACCAACTAGTAGAAAGCTGAACGGCGATAACCTACACGAAACCTGTTTCGTATCATTTTATATTAAATATTGACGAAGCAATGTGCGTATATAATTTACAGCTTGGAAAATATTATTCTTGTATGCCTTGTTGGCGTTGTAAAGATACAGGTGTTAAAAGTTAATTATACTGTCAAGCCGCTTCGGTTTTTATTTCTAATCATGTCATCAATGTCAATAGGAAATAAGGATACAATCTGGTTCAAAAGTTGTTGAATTGTTTTCCCACGTCCATTTAAACATGAAAATTGCACTGATGTTAATGTATAATATCAAGCTGCACAGCTGCCCGGGGGTCTATGTGAAGAGAAGAAAGTTCAGCGATGCTTCTTGCAATGACAGAGCTGGACTGTTCAATCGCTGTTTCCACTTTCTACATGGTTCCTCAATAATTCAATCGTAAACCGCTAATTCCCTTTCTTAAGGATATTAAACATTAATATCGTCCCTGCGAGGATTCCCGCACTACTTCCACAATCGATTGCGGCGATGTGTTCGATTTCAATTAAATATAATTCAGGTGGAAACCCTTTCTCGCTCTAGATGGGGTTAAGTTACTTGTGTCGAACCCCTAACATACGTGTACGTAACTGTACCCTCTCCGGTGCTTCCGCATAACGTACCTAATTTGCGATAATGCTCTTGAGATCGATAACCCACAATATTTATTATGAAGAGGGCGCGCAAGAACGTTCTTACATTAATAAAGAATGCCGTATGGAGAAATGTATGCGTACAATGGTGCTGCTGTAGGTATACAAACGCTTTCCGGAAGGGAAGAACTTTTGTCTGATGGGGGAACGTTTTATAGGTTATGGTGGCAGCGGTATTGAGTATGAACTTTATTTTAAGACACTTATAGATATAAATGTCGGCTCTTTTTTGACCCTCCGCTTCTGTACCTCGAGTCTAAAGGGAGAAGGAGCTTATTTACGGCTTCTTGCTGTAGTAAGGGGGATTTCCTTCATGATCTGAGTAAATTGAGTCTTTTCAGCGGGGATTTTATGTATGGTATGGTGGTGGCGCTTTTACGCCATTAATGGAAAACAATTTATATGCAGATTTCACTGGAAAATGAGCCGGGGTATAATAGGGATTTAGTGTTATTAAGGAGGAAATTTTATTGATGATCATTTTTACTTAAAAATGAATTTCGAACGAGAAAACTTAACAACAATTTAATGGTTGTTTTTAATTAAAAAAAAAAATGAGAGAATAATGTACCTATACAAATTTATCAGGTGCTGAAGCAAAAAATTGAAGATCAGTTTGTTCGAAAAAAAGACCTGTGAAAGGTTCGACACCTATTTAAAAAATTAAGCAGAGCAATATGAATTGGAGAAGCGAATTTGGCAAAAAGACTAACAACGACGATTCGATCCGAATTCATAATTTCGAATAGTGGATCCAGGTCCTAATTATCGGATAATAGATCCGGATTCGAGGTATCAGATAACGGATTCATATCTAAGGCTTCGGATAGTGGATCCGAAGTTTCGGCCAACGGATCCGGATAATACCAGGATGCTGGAGAATAAAATATCCGGACGCAAAATTATCCAGACCCTGAACACAGCTCTACTCTTTAGTACAGTAGAGTACTGTGTTTTATACACTTCTATCAAGCAGAAATATAATGCAGAAGTGATGTGCCGGTCATTAAAGAAAAAGAATGATAACTTTTGTGTGTATTTAAAAACATTATGGATGAAAGCTATTGTTACAAATTTATCTCTGAACGAAAGTATACAAAGTGGCGTAACAAAGAATTCGAAATAGATGTCGAAAGCAATTATGAAAAACTCCGTCAACAGGAAACTCCCTGTCGGGGACGACCGAAAAAAAGTTTTAGCGAAAGTGGCACCAAAACGACAACCCGAAACAATTGTAAAAAGAACATTATAGTTTGTTTCGTAATAAAACAACAACAATATATAAATGCGGTTAGGTTATCATTTCTGAGTATTTCCATACGAAAAAAGTTATACGATATCTATTTATAGACATAGAATAACTGCTAATCCATTATTATTATTAACCATGATTAGCACTGGGATTGTTAAAGTAAGTAAACAAATTTGCTTTTTTACTACAAGTTCCCTGAATGAAAAGTGTATTGGTGTAGGTATAAATATTTGTACTTGCGCATGTTTATTTATGTACAATACATGAATGAGTCTGCGATAATTAGGTATAGAGGCGAACCGTTTATGTACAGTGACGACGGATTTATCAAAATCTTCCATTCATTGAATGCAATCTATAATTACACGAGCGCATTGTTGTGTATTGACATATTAACAATAAGTAACGGATCACTAATTGTTGCTAGCACTTTTTTTCTTAACAAATTAAATAGCTATTTTCGGAAGCATTTTTATGAAGTTTTTAAGCTAACGCAATAACTATCAATTGACACGTCAATGGCGCCATTTTCATTTGTAATTTCGTAATTGCAAGTTAGTTTTTCGCTCGTTTACATAAGCGGGTTTTCCTTGCATTAAATGCTTGTTGAAATTATATGTACTACCACCGGTTTCCTAGCTCTATAAGGTGAGTCAGGAGGAACGGACCAAACTCCAGGAGTGTATTGTACACGTGAAAATAATCTTTAAAAAAACACATAAATCCTTCTTATCCGATTTTCATTTGTTTTCTAGTTTCAGCGTGTTGCTAATTGTAAACCAAATGAATACAATGACCGCTTACTTTAGAAATGCTTATTTTTAAATATTTAATGAGCGCCGTTCTATTACAAGAAAAAAATGGTAAATATGGACGATATTACAGTTAATGACCATTGCCACACAACACACAAAAATAAGATTTATTACTGAAAATGGGGCCGCCCCAGAAAATAGATTAAAATAAACATTAAGTTTATTAAACAGCTAAACTTTACAGCAAAAGAATATACGATTTAAACGACTCACAGCAAAAGGTTTAAAATAAATATGAATAACAACATTAAAAAAAGATTATGGGTGCGGTCCGTTGGCGGGAAATGAACAACGTATTCTCGCTCTCCTGGCGGCGGTGAAGACTCTCAACTCCATTTTATGCGCTTATTAACTTACTCAAACCGATATTTAAACTGAGGTTAACGCGTTAGCTTTGAGGGGCACCTAGCCTACCTTTGTACAACGCAATACAACCTAATTTTCGATATTTTTCGTCCGTGATTCTTCTAACCACGACGGAAAATCAATAAAACACAAGTACGGGGAGAGTTATGGTGATCAAACAGGAACAAACAGCTACATCTGTAGGATAACTCTTCGATAATACCAACGACGCAAGCATACCACCAGACTGTCACAAGGAATACGAGACAAGAGCAACAGATGATAAAATTGACGGTATGATTAGCGAATCATAAAGAAACATTATTCTACAATTTCTAACAAAGTATAATAAACAAGTAAACTAGAAAATATTCGTAGAAAACTTCATTTCAAAGAGCTAAGATCAGTAATTTTAAAATTACCCTTTTGGTAATAATTGTTTTGCAGCCGTAGTCACGTAGAAATTTACAAAATGTCGTCACGGAAACCATTTTGCAAATACTATACACGCATACGATGGCCTTGAGTGATGATTGATGATATCATAATTATAAGAAACATTACAAAATATTCTCAGTATCGACTATATAACTACAATCATAAAGAATGTGGAAGAATTTAATTTTTTTCGTTCATGAACAACTAGGATCATGCAACATTATATAAAGATACAACGTGGCTTTTATACAGCATAAACTACTACGAAATTTATTGGTCTCGTATATCCATACCTGTGTAAAGTTATAAATATATCAAAACAAACCTGACAGAGCTCGGGTTATATCATTCTAGATTAGATAAAAACGAATATATGTATATAAACATACGATATCGTTAGTGGATTACGATGTATCGTTAAACACGTTAAATACATAGACACCCAAATACAATAAAATCAAAGATTTCGCTGAAAAAATCAATTTAAAAACAATAGCCTTCGTATTGAAGAATACAACTGTATCGTTATTTACATATTTCCAGACTTCAAAAAAAAACAGAATTCAACGTTTTCTTTCGCGTCACAGTTACTCGATCCGACTTATTCATATTTCTACATTGTATAACTGGCAATCCATATGTTGAACACGTTAAACATTTAAAGGACTAATGCAAATTGCCAGATGTAAACATGTTACATGCGAAAAAATTCCGTTTATAAATAAAGCATGTATTTAGTACGTTACTAAATACTTGGATGTGAGGTTTTTTTCCATGCACTTTGACATTGAAATTCCAGGCTTTTGTAGCCTGTTGGATCGTCTGTGTTAGCAAATGTTTGGTAGACGCCTCATGGAGTTTAGGAATGTGAAATATTTATTTAATTTTGTTTGTATCCAGTTTGGATAAAATGCGTTGTAACTGTCGTGATAAATTGTAAATATAATCGTGCCTTAGACAAAATAAGTCGAATATATTATATATTGCAAAATCTATGTCCAAATTAAACATTATTTATATGATGATCAGCATGGATTTCTTCGTGAAAGGTGCTTACTCGGAGTCCTTTTTATCTCTAACAGGAGTTTCTCCAGGACTTCCCTTGTTCTTATTATTTTTTAAATATTCGAATTATGCAGATAATTGGAATGTTTAGAGGACTATAACGCCTTCCGATTGTGCGACTTATATAAAATGTTTGGCTGGTGTCAACTTAACAAACTTTCTCTGGATTTTGATAAATTCATAAGTTGATAAGAAAAAAATCGTTTACCCCTTTACGAGCGAACACGTGAATAAAATTGTTAAAAAAATCAAAGATGTTCTGGACTAACTTTTAGTTAACAACGTAAACTGCAAGAAGAAAACATCAGCAAATATGAAATAAAAATCGTGAAAGAACCTTTTTAAACTATAGGAACAAACACAAGCAACTAACAGCGATACTTTTCACATATCTCGCTAACTTTCTTTGATCATATCGAATGTATGAACATCGACAGTCGATCGAAGCAGAAAATGTCGAGCCACACAATTATACTTTAAGTTAGAGAACTATACCCCCTAGTTGTTATTTACCTTTCCAAGATCTTGCTGTCCGCTAGATACCACGAAAAACCCCGTCGGTGTGAAAAGTACCACCTTTCCATTTCCCCGTAAATTTAACATAAGCAAACAATATAAAAACAAGATCTAAAAGAAACAGAAACAAAGAAAACGAACCAGATTCCAGCAATAGTGAAAGCAAAATAGATTATAAATTGGTAAAAATCCATGTCAGAAAAATTCGACGAAATACAGAGGGAAAACAAGGAAATAAAGAAGCTTCTGAAAGAAAACGAAAGAAAAAATAAAAACCTCAGAGAAAAAATAAATGATTTAGAAGCGACAATGCACGAAATGGAAAAGAGAAAGTAAAAAATAAAAACACAACTAAAACAGAGAAGTAAAGAAAATAAAGCACCGGTTCTGACAAAATTACTTTAAAAATAAAAAACAAAATAAAAGCAAACTTTTACTTATAGTAACGAAATTGATCGACAATACGCTAAAAAATGGACAATATCCAACTAAGTTGAATGGAACATTGACATATATAAAAAAAAGGAATAAATTGCTGCCCGAAAATTATAGACCAACGTGTCTGCCATCAACTTGGAATCTTGGAAAAAAGCAAGTAAGCGAATATTTGAAAAAGAACAACATAACACATAAACGGCAATATGCCTCTCAAAGGAATTCTGGAACAACGCCAGCTGCAAACAACCTACTAAATAGTACGAAGGCCAAGGTCAAAGACAATAATACTATATCAAAACCGAGGCTATTAGAAAAACTAGGTAATCTACGCATAGAAAACCACTTGATACGAACTTACTTATCAGACAGAAACCAGACAATAACCGCTAACAACATCAAAAGCTGCGACAACTAACTGCGAAATACGGAATCTCTCAATGTTATACATAATGACACAAATGACGTATTTGCCACAAAAAAATATGCGGAAATTTACGCATGCTCGAGCTGAAACAAAAACAACACCTACAACAACAAAATCAAATCATTCAGGAAATAACACTTAGGATTAACGATATCAAACAATCTGAAATGTGATGCACGCGTAAGAGATTTAATAAAGAACACAGTAACCATGGCTGACATGAAATATTATATCAGAATGTATGAAAAAGTCAATACACCATTTTGTGTTTACATCCCACGTGAATTACATGAACGACGAAAAAAAAACGTGGATAAACTGCAAAGGCAACAAAATAAAATACTGAAAATATTATACGGCCTGGACAAAAGAACACCACCAGAAGTATTACGAAATAACGCCGGAATTAAACATACGACAACTTGCTATACTAAAAAATTTAATGCTTATACATAAAATCACTAAAAACTACCAAGCCAAGAAATATTACTCTAAAAGACATTCACATGGAACTGAAAAGAAAAACTGAAAACTGAAACGATCTATAATAAATATAGGAAAATTCCAAATACAGAAGCAATCGCACGATGTAATAACAGAAGAACAGAACTAAAAAGAAATGAAACAGTTGAAACAGTCACAATTTAAAATAGAAATAAAAAAAAATTATATTAACAAAGCACCAATAAAAAAGAAGGCTAAAATACCAACCACCACACCGCTAGTCCGAGACGAGACTGTAAGTTCGACTCCCGCGAGAGCGAGAACCTTACATATGTATTTCGGTATTATTGGCTGTAAATAAATAGAAAAAGAACACCTTGTTTCTTTAATTATGAATAGGATAGCCTTTCTCTTAATTGCAAGAATTCTGCAAAAGATTCAGACAGATTCAGATCAAGAAGACACGTGTAATTAGATATGTAGAATTTGATATTTTACCAAACCTACTGCCACCCTTCTCAAATATTCCATTACTTTTACCTTGGTGTGTCCGATTATTAATTCCTCATTCATCCAATAGCAATAGCATTTGGTTATAAACACTAAGGAAATACAGCAACATGTTGACACAATTAAAAGATTGAAGGTTTTTTGTTTCTGGCTGTATCAATGTGACTTTTGAAATTTATTATATATATTATAATCTAGAAAAAAAAGTAAAGGCGAAATTTAAGTCTAGAGCCTAGGACTCCTTAAAAACAACGTCAAAGAAGCCAGTATGATAAGTATTAAGTTGCCGTTTGGAATAATAAATTATTGTGCGTCTGTTGAAAAAAGGCGCAGTCACTTAACTCACTCTAAGAAGGAGTGGTATCAGGGCCGGACTACGGCTGTAGAATGATGAAGCAAAATCGCTAACAATGCAAAAAATGCAACCGCTAGAATATTATCGTTAGAAAAACAACTTTACTAAGTAATCGCAGCAAGGTTATTAGAAGCAATTTTAATTGCATCTACGAAATTGAAGTACTCGTATAGATAAGAACTTCCCATATTTAATAGATAATAAAGCACTTACATACAAGATACTCACTTCCTAATGCAAATAAATGGATTGGAAGTAATTAGTTTTCGTTTTACTAAATTACAGCGTTATTTCTGAAAACTGAACATAAAAACTTATCGTATATCTACATAATTTCACAATATGAGCTCGGAAACGATGGACTTAAACTCATTTCGTAGTTGACTTTACTTGTTCAAGTAGACAACAAAGAAACCAATAAATAGAAAGGAATGTAGACTAGTTTTACAAAAAAATCAATTTATTAGTGACCGATGCAAAAATCTGGTGGAGAATCCCCTCTATGATGTGGACTTCCCGCCTGTACGTGAATCGTCTGCTTTATACTTCATGGGAATTCGAAAACCTCTAAAATAACCTATGACATCGGTTTATTAAGATATCTTATTCGGAATTATGTTAGGTGTCCACAAAATAAATTTGACCAAATTTGACACTGCCACACCCTGTATGTACCTTCTTCCTTTTAAATGTAACGCCTCTCATAAATTGCCAACAATTATTATAAAATATTTATTTCTTAAATTATAAGTTTTCTAAATTATTAAACATCCAGCGAATATCTCCTCGATGACTCACTTCCCTCCCGTAAAATTCCTACGACCCGTCCCTGCGCTCATCGAATACAGACCAGAGAAACCGAAAGAGGAGGACACGCCGACCGAAAAAAGCGGTATATCCAACTCTATACGCACACAGGCGAAGGATGAAACAGAAGGCAACGCGGCAAACAGCAACAACGCGTCCCGAGACACTACGAAATCGACCGGCTCAACCAGACGTTGTAGAACCAGCCCGCGTAAAAGTGACTATTCACCTTCCAACCGTTCCCCTCTGTCTCCTTTTCTCCTTAAAACAGGTCAGAAGACCATTTTTCACAGGTATTCTCAGAAAGTTATAAAAGGAATAAAGTAATTTATATTCAGGAAACGCCGTTTCTCCTTCTATCCTCCCCTCTGTTCTGTTCTAACGTTCTATCGTCGTGCTTCTTGTATGCTGGCGCATATTTGTGGATGTGTGTCGTTACATCACAGTACTCGGCCACTATACCATATTATACAGGACGTTCCATTTAAATTGATACAGGCGAAACAAAGTTTGGTTAACTAAAAATGGTTAATTCACAAAATAATCGTTTTCGGTTGGAAAAAAACCCACAGTTGACAATAGAGACAAATCATCAAACCGTCCAGCGTATCAACGTTCATGTATCTGGTGTAGCCTAGATGAAATCGTTAAAACAACAGCTCTAGGTTCATATTGCATGGAACAAGTTATTGAAATTTGTGGTGCTATGTGGAAGCCAAAAGTGTAATTTCTTACTGTTGGAATTTTGCCCTTAGGAGTTGGGAGTCCCCAAGGCTCCGTTCTTGCCCCAATCTTGTTTTCTCTGTATCTAAATGATGTTATTATCTTTTTAATTGACTTTTTTATAATTATGCATGCGATATTTCTACTATGGCTGCTGGTAATTCGCAAGAAGAAGCTTCTTGAAAAGTTATTATAGCTTGTCCCTCAGTTTTCAGCAATTAAAAAGAATTTTAGAACCGATTTTAAGTCTTCATGATGGACATCTATTGTGATTCGCTAGGCGTCAAGTCAAATTATTTATAAAATTCGTTCCTTGTGCGATATTGTTGACGCAGATGTACTGCGTAAAATATATTTCAGCAGTTTTCAATGTAGACTAACCTATGGAATGAATTTTTGGGGTAATTCACCCCAAATGCTTTTCAAATTTTTCTGATGCGAAAACGAGCCCTTCGATGCCCTTCGATACTTCCGGTAGTCGGTCTATACATACTTGAAACTTGTATTTATGTACATAGCAGTTCTCAACAACTCGTTCTTGTCATAGTTATCCGGTAAGAAATGCTTATATTTTGTTTAAAAAAAATTAATCTGAGCTTCCATGATAGCAATCCCTATTTTTTTTTTAAGTTTTAAACCAAAATTGAAAATAATATTGCATCAATTTAATTTCTACAGCATTCGCCAAATTTGGAGTAAGGAAAATTGCGGAGAACCTTACTCTAAGAGTTGCAAGCCCATGGTTCCAACCGGATCTACCCAACTTTTGGATAAATGCCGGGTAAACATCCAGAAATTTACCCAAAATTTTATTTACCAGGTATACCAGGTTAACACCTGAACCGCAAAAAGGATGTGTTGCACAGAATGTTGAAAACTTTGGGCAAATAAATAAGCTTCTATTTGTCGTATTTCTACTTAAATACCTATTAAGAAAATGATTTTTAAAGAATCGAGAAGCCATTTTAAATTAAGTTTATCTAAGTTGGCATCTATTAAAATAAAAAATAAATAATTTACATTCTTGCTTATCTATTTGTGAACATGGAAAATTTGGCATAAATGCCAAAATAAAACGGCATAGTTTTTCCAATCTGGTGACGTAAATTGTCAAGAGTGTGTGTTCAAAGTCAAGATGAAACAAGCTTAGAGAACGTCAAACATAAAAAAAAATTATTAGCTTCGTATTGCCAAACACAGATAATTGAGGCTAATGAACGTGCATGTTTTGAATATTGCGTTTTGTTATACATTCAATATAATATAAGTATAATCCAAAATGCTTGTGAAATATCTAAATATCGTACTTTAAGTAAAGACCGGATTATCTAAACTTATCGAAATGGTTAAACTAAATACGCCATCACCTTTTCTGATAATCTCGTTTCATGAAGGTAATCGCAACGACTCGTAATATCTGATACTTTAGCATAAAAACTCATTTAAAATTTATCTCTTCTCTCTAATATGAATGTAAAAACTCCCTGAGACTTTATTCTTTCAAAATTTATAATTCGCGAGAGGTGTTAGTCATAAAGTATGCATGCATCTGTTTACACAGTATAAAAGTAATTTCCGGATACCATTATCATTACATCATTTTATTATCGACAGACCAGTGGCCCGTAGGGACATTTTTTTAATTTAATCTACGCTTATGAAAGCGAAAAATGAGAGAGATTAAAGTATAAACTAATTTCTTTCAGCAAACATTTTCATTTGCCACAACTATGCGGAGAGCAAGTAAGAGGTGGCTAGAATTGAAACAACTCCTCAATTTGTTGTAAGACTAACTTTTGACAAGTCCCTATCAAGTTTGCAAACAGATACGTCGGTTAGTTTGAGAATGACAGCCAAAGTGCAAGACATTTGATGAAGAATGTCCAGATCGTCCAAATAAGGTCACCAGATCAAAAACAAATAATAATAAAGAGATTGAAGGTGCGTAGGATTGCTGAGGCTATGGACCCAGATGCATAACATTTGAAGAGCTCATTTGATTGTAAGCAAGTTTTCCGCAAGGTGGGTCCCGCGATTGCTCGCAAATGAATGTATCAACTTCAAAGATATAATTGGCGATGTAAAAACGTAATCCGAATGAATTTTAACGTTGATTCGTAACTGTTGATAAAACTTGGATTCATTACAGCACACTGAAAACTCCAACCTGCGCCAAAGAAGGCCAAAGTGGCTTTCTCGGCCAACAAGATCATGGCCACAGTGTTTTTGGGATGTGCGCAGTATAATCCACGTTGATTTACATTGAAAAATGCAAAACGATCAATGACGAGTATTATGCCAACATACTGGATGGTTTCGACAATGTTCTGAGAGGAAAACGTCCACATTTGGCGATGAAAGGAATTCTGTTTCATGAAGTCGCCATGGCAAATTCCATGAATTAGGCTACGAATTGCTTTCACGCTCGCCATATTCAGCCAGATTTCTGAATATGAAAAAATTGCAGTTAGTGGTCCTTGAACTCCAAAAGAGTGGCGACCAGCTAGCGCTCGAAACCCTGGTCTTTCGTTTAAATGCACTTCATATTGTAAATCTATTAAAATACCTTCAGGCTATAGTGATCTTCAAATAAAGTTTACAACGAACTTCTCGTTCTTCGAGATCTACTTAAAGCAGCTTTTAGTTCGTTTGCGGTTACGAAGTATTTATTGCCATTAAAAGTATTAATAGCAACGTTAAATTCCGAACTAGCGTAATTACCACGCTTGCCTCAAGCGGAACGTTTGCAAATAAGTCTCCTGTTTTAGTTAAATCAACGAAAAAGTTTCATATAAAAGTTGCCCATTTCTCCCAACAAAAACCTCACAATTATAGCTATAA
Source organism: Marronus borbonicus (assembly GCA_902655005.2). NCBI lineage: Eukaryota > Metazoa > Arthropoda > Insecta > Coleoptera > Scarabaeidae > Marronus > Marronus borbonicus. The sequence goes on along the minus strand of LR737380.1, from coordinate 26,457,136 downwards.
TTAATTGGTGTTTAAATGATAGCAATGGTGTTTAAATACGTTCGTTTAAGTTTTGCTTTAAATTAGTACGTGTACGTAGTGTTGACGCATGTGACATGTGGAATTAATTATAATAATCGATATAGTTAACAAAGAGCGCCACGGAAACTGCACGTTAAGTGAAGTTAGTGCGTACTGCACTATGGATGATTAAAAATCGTAAATTAGCGCGTTAATTTGTTTGCTTATTTGTAAATATAAGTCGGAGGTTGTAAATGAAGGTTAACACTTACATCATCCTCAATACTATCAACGTTATATTTATGGTTTTGTAGTAGTACGAAATTTTGCGCCAAATTGTACATCTCTCACCAAAATAATTTAACAAATTGCAAAAAAAACAGATAAAAAACGCATTCATCATTGTCTCTACCTATTTTCAAAACTTGAAGTTTAAGAGGAGTAACTAGAATGCAAGGAAATCTTCATCCGCTTTTCTCAATTTTTCCAATAAATTCAAAATATATTCTGTTCGGTTACAACGAACAGAATGGTTTCATTTGATCTTTCAGCTGTTCACGCCCATCTATGTGTTACCATTTGCAAATCCGTTAATTAATTCATATTCAAACTAACGATTGCATCCAATTGAATATAGCTTTAATTTGTTTAAAAATTGTGATACTGCAAAATCGGATCTTTTGTTTTAAAGGATGTACGTTGTTCCTATAAGGAAAAGTAAATCGGCTATTTTTTGCTAACTACAGTTCTGCCCTTATGGCAAAGAAAGTATCAAGAAGAATCAGTCACCATTAAAACTCAAGAATTTCTAGGAGGGAAGAATTTTGTTGTAAGTGAACAAGTAGTAGATGAAAATGAAAGTGATAATATCGATAGTTCTAATAGTGACTTACTTTTTGGAAGAAAACCATCCCACTAAGCCTACTGTAAAAGTAATGGTGATGAGGCCAAATTGATCAATTTGGAAAATGTAAACTAAATCATGTTCCTCTGTGAGCAACGTTTTCAGTTTCCTCAAAGGCAACAGTGCCACAAATTTTTCTGAATATTTTTGAGCCTATTGATGTATTTAACGGAAGATGTGATAGTCGAGATAATAAAAAAGAAAACAAATAATTATACACATACTGTAATAAGTTGATCAACTTGAAATAATTAAGTGGATGTCGAAAAAGAAAAAGAATTTTGACATTTCCTTTCGATAATTTTCAATATGCCATTAGAAAATTGGTTCCAGTGCTGGACCACGAACAATAACAGTAGAATTCACAAGATATAGTTTTTACCAGGTATTATGGATGCTGTACTTAAAAGAAATCCAACGCGGAAAACCATCCTTGAAAATTCGAATTCAAAGAGCTTGTAATTGCTTTGGAATAGATAGAATCCAAGAACGTCGAAGAATATTACATGTTCGCAGATCGATATTACGCCACCTTGTCTTTAGTTCATGAATTACTAAAATTAAAATGTCAATAAAAACTATCAGAAAAGGATTAGCTTAAATAAAATAAAGCACGGGAAGCATGGGTTGTAACTTTGTTGGATTCTTGGGACGCAGCAGAAATCAGAGTACGTAAACAGAAAAATTCGTGCTGGTGGAACGTCGTTTGTCAAAGCAAATGTCGCAACAGATTATGGGAGGAATTGACCACGCCGACCACTCCGCAATCTATGGAGAAATTTGAAAATTTGCAGCACTTCATGTGCAATATATCAACAACAGAGACTGTATAGATGAAAGCAAAATAAATTTCGCAGTTGGAATTCAAAAAAGAAATCGGTAGAATAATTGAGGGGTGTCTTTAGAATATTAGCGGCGCAACACGAGCAGCCGAAACATAAGATAGAATTTTTCATGCTTTTCGTACTGATCAGAAAAAAGATTGTATTATTTGCTCAGATAAAAAAAAAATACCGAGAGAAAGGCGGGAAATCATTTTTTTGCAATCCTTTGTTAAAATACTCTCGACATGAAGATCGCTAAGGGTTAGTTCAAGTTCTTGTGTTTCGACATTCCCAACTCTAACAATCTTTCTTCAGTGATGCAATGATGCAGTTTAGCACTTATCCTTAACTTCTTGATATTTTCTTAATATCAATAAAATATTTACTGAATCGAAGGCCTTGGTAAAATCAAATAGTCAAAGAATTAACTGATTGAATCATTAATGAAGTGAACACATGTTCAGAAAAATCATCCAGATGTTTCTGCGTTTAAATTTGACCGCATTCTTCTTCATCTTCACAGGTGTTCGGTCGCTTTGGACAAAGAAACATCTCAACCACCAGATATGAAAGCGGATTCAGGTCAAAAGGAAATTGCAATACGGGAGGTAAAGCAAAAGAGGCACAATACAAAAGTAGATTCTGAAGTGATTTTTGAAAGATCCATAAATTAGAAGACCTAAAAAATTAAACCAGCAATCTTCCAAATGTGGAAAATAGAAATATTTTTGTTACGCAGCGCTTAAAAACTTAATGGGTAGGTCTAGAATCGTTAGGATGTTTGTCTAAGAGCATTCTAATGACATCACAACACCGTCTTTATTTTTAGCTCTTGTATAACTTAAAATACAAACATGCCTCACGTTTCTGAAAAATATAAAATCATTAAGCTAATTCGTCACGGTTCTGACTTCATATATTCAAAACTCTCCGAGTCCATAGTCCGCTTATAAAAGAAAAAAACCGGAGTACTTTTCGAAATCTCGTATGCGAGAAAAGGTTTATTTTTAGCCTTTTCCAATTTGTGTCTGCTGTACGTGTTGCACGAGCGCGGTTACTTCACCACAGTGAAAACGAGAATAATATTCGTATATCTCAATTGTGCCCTCTAAATAATCATCCTCCGTGACTTTTTCCATTTTAAACAATAACATCCTTTCTTTCTTACGGTCGTCCCCGTACGTTTGCACCCATAGCAGACTTTCATACCTTTAACTCCGTCTGCTGGTGGCAACTGGCTGAAGATCGGCATCTGCTGGATACTTTTACAGTGATTCTCGGCGGTAGTAGCACCAGCAACATTCCTTCGATGTCTGCTGCTTGTTATAGCAATACTGTCGGTATTCCTAGAGGACACCAAGCACAAACACAAAGTAGCAAACGCGAGAATCATCATTTCGCACCGTTTTAGCAAAACCATCTTGATACTCGTTACAGAATTCCAAGATGAACAATTTCTTTTTCAAAAAAGGTCACGATCACGTGCGCACTGTTTAGCACCCTGAAATGAAGGTGTGTGCGTACTGGCGGTGGGAAGGGGTCGGTTTGATTCGTTGTGTTCGTTTATGAATACCGCCTTTCCTCTGTACACCGGGCAAAATAAGCCGACGCTGTGAAAGCTTAAACAACCGAGTCGGTGTCTCGCCGACGCTCATACGACCATCGCTTTGAACAGACTGATGGAGAAATATACTAGTTAGGTCGCGTATCGGTGGGGCATGCGCTCGGTAATCGGCCGCTGATTCTATTTCGTGTTCGCCTGGCACCGCCGCAACCCTTGGTACTCGTGTATAGTGCCGTTTTGGCAAATGTGTAAATAAGCACCGGTAGGGATGCGTATTTCAAAAGAATTCTTTTGGGAAGGTGTATTCAAGTTTGGCCAATAAATATAATAATAATAGTAATAATACAATCCAATTTCTTTCTCTCTATATTTTTCTTGGTAGTCCGAGACCACAACTTCGCGATCTAAGCAAGTAATGTATTTGTTTGGTCTTCATCAAAAGCGGCGTCTTTTAGTAATTCCGGATGATTCGGTACATTTGTCCTTCTACAGTTTTCGTATATGGCAAACGATTTAATGTGAACATTAACAGATACAATCATATGTATGTGGTGTGTGTAGCTAAACCTAAGGAAACGAATAACCTTCAGGCTGCAAGAGATACCTACAAATATGGGCTCTCTTCTTTACACGCTTAGATAACGTTTATAGAGTTGATGTTGCATATCTCATTTAACCTGTCTTTTATGAAATGAACTGCTCTAACTGCTGACCAGAAGGAAAGAGAAACGTCAAAGAAGAAACATGTCCAAGAACGATTTGGGAATGAAATTGAGATTATAATAGACTTCAATACACAACTTCAACAAGGAACAGGAAATATTAATAATGGAAACAATGTCAGAAGGTTTTTCTCAAAATCCATCTTGCGCTGCAGATATCGCACGTGTTGATGAAGAATTAGGTTTGCTATTACAGTACAATCACTAGCTTTTAATAGATCTATAAATGCCCAAAAATTTCAGAAGTTTGCCTACAAAACTGGAGAATTGTATGTCGAGAAGTAGGCGCAAGGAGCACGACATTAACGATATTAACAAATTGATTTCTTCAAACGATTGTAGATCATATATATCTAATTTCATAGATCTGTGAGTGTACATTCAAAAATTATTGAATTTTGGCCAGGAAAATATCGTGTTTTCCGCCGTTCTCAAAGTTAAGACGAAAATTCTCTTTTTCAATTTTAAAGAGCCGTAGCTTCCAAACCAAAAGAGCTAGAAGGTTCTGCTTCATCGCAATCGATTCGGTTAATTTTCTATTAATAACCGTCACACACCCCGATCAGAAATGCATATCAAAGAGTGAAATAGACTCAAAAGCATATTCCTGGAGCAGAGGAAGTAAATTGCGGTATTCCTCAGGGGTCGGTTTTGACTCTAACACTCCTTTTAATTTATGTTGACAACCTTCATCTAACACGAGACGAATTTCACTGATGTATTTTGGTATAGTTAAGAAGCTGGTGGCAGTAGTCTTTATTTTTCTTATTTGCAGTCTTCCCTGAGATTTGGCCCAAATCTCCGATATTCTCTGACTTACCCTGACCCACAACCAATTTCCCTGATTTTCGCAGACTTTCCAGATCTGTGGCAACCTTGTACCAAGAGTGTATTATTTACCTGAAATGCACAAGCCGCCCGGAAAGAGTATGGGGGTCATTGTTTCGGATCGGCAGTTTAACCTACTTACTTTCCAGGTGGTTATCTAACATGGTGAAGCAGTTGTACGTGCACAGATTTCCGACTTGATTATTAAACATTTTTATGCGGTCATTGCAAAAAAAAAAACAAACATTGAGCATACTAACACAGAAATTTTGCAATATGGTCGCTTTTGTGTTATATTGATAAGCATCCTAATTCGACCAATTATCGGAAGGACATCGAAAGTTTATTATATTATTATATTGTCTTGAATCACGTATTATGTTTCTCTTTGAGAAGACCTTGTATATCAGACATACCATTCCTTCAATAGCCTAGAACCGCATTTACACCGTGACATTTTTCTTTTTGGTTCATTGTAAATTAAGCTTTTCTTTTTTTTTCAAATAGATATATTTACTTAATATTTATAGATCTTAATGTTAGTCGTTCCAGTATTTTCTCTTGTTACAATAAATATTTATGAATTTTCATATATGTAAGTTAATTTTTGTACGTTTCATTTCATTCATGTCTTGACTGTAACTGTTTTTTTTTTAATAGTGTTACCCTGATGATGAGTGAGAAAGCACTCGAAAAATGTTGATGTTTTTAAAGCAATATTTAGGCTTTTACAAATTTTTACTTTTCCAATATCTCAGTGAGACATATTTTTTAATAATATTTCTGAAAAATGAACTAAAAGAAAATAACCAAAATGGTTAACTTTAACAGAATCTATGAAGATGTAGCCTATAATACTATTAGGAAACATAAAAACAGATTAAGCAAATATAAGCACACTTGAACGTATTGACAACGGTAATAAGAAATATGTTAAATTACCGTTTATAATGCTACAATGCTCATTTTCCGAAATAATCTGAATCTTTTAAAAGATTTAGTTTTACCACTTTTTCGATTTGAAAGTTTAATCGTAATTGTCGGACACGCTGTGCGTTATCTTCGAAAAATGTATTCGGATTCTCATAGTACACGCTCAACAGCTGCAAAATTTAAATATTCTAAATTCACAGCTATAAAAGTTCACATGCACTCGTCCATCTCTCAAAAATTTTCAAAAAGACCAAATATTTTAAATACGGTTAGAATATGTTTTAATCCGTAATCAGCAACTAAATAAATAAATAAATAAATAAATAAATAAGTAAACAAATAAATCTATCCAAAGAACATATGCATATTTGTACCGAACATAAAATTCAATGGAAGTTATGTATATACAACAGGTAGAAACTGCAAACACCCACTATCACTAAATTCCAAAGCACAAATACCTCGTCCCTTTTTCAGGTCATTAAAGACGCACCGACGTTTCATTAATTGTAGGTATTCTTTGTATTAAATACTCGAAAGAGTATAGCGCTTAATGCAAGGAGTTTGTTCCTTTATAAAAATATTTAAGTATTACCTTATGTTTACAACAGGTACAATTCAATATGAATACCAAATTCTGCTCACTCACAAAAAGTCACTAAAATGGCAATATTTTTAATACACCAAATCTTGATTTTGTTAGAAAGACACGTATTCGCGTTCTTCGGCCTCCTATGAAGTTCAGTGAAACGTTTAGAAGCTGAGCGATGCATGGTAAATATTCAAGATGTCCAATTGAACATCGTGCAGTAATAAAATTCCTCATCTTGAAAGGTAAGGCACGGTCCAAACTCAAAGGGCGAACGAACAGGGTTTATAAAGACTCGGCACCATCGTATGCCACAGTTAAGCGTTCATCAATATTGAGTCACTGAGGCAGAGAATCTGTTGAATATGATCCGCACGAAAGAGGGCGCTGCTGCAGTGACACAATATTGAGTGATTAAGCAAAAGACTAAGGAAATAGGGGAATAAATAAAGATTTCCACAAATATTCTTTTATCACGAATCAGTTAAATATGTTGTTGCTGGAATTGCGTTATTTGCCGATATTTACCAGAGTGATGACTAGTAGTGCACAAGATTAGTTTATGGCGCATCTACTACTATACCTATGCGCCTTTTACTTTACAGAAATAATTAAATTTTGTCAAATATTAGATATGAAATGATGCTGTCATGCTCTTTATTTATGATTTTGTGCTTTGTCTTCTTTTATGATATTTCTACCCAAACGGGTAGAAATTTTTTTCGTCATTTCCTTAATTTTCCTATATCTCTCCAACTAACAGCTTCATTTATAGATTTCGATACGCTGGATCCATTAAAAGTTACCTCGATTTTCCATCTCTTACGGTAAGCGAGTTATAAGAATGTTGGGAAATTTTGATCCCCATCTTCAGCCTTTTTCGCGGTGTAATTCGAAAAATAAACGGGAGAGGTAAATGAGGGTGGTGGAAATCGATTCTCCGAGTCTGATTTTACTCAGAAACATGTAACTGAAGTCTTTGTATTGCGGTGAAAAGTTCTCAAGGAGATTTAGGGTAAAACAAGAGAAATTAAATTTTGGTTTTACGTTGGAATTTATTAAAAATTCAAAAATTATCAATTTCGCGTAGAGATCGTCTGAGGGTATCTAGGGATGATTATTTGTTTACTTAAATAACTAATAACAATATCTAATTTTTATGTCGCAAATAGTATTTTCAAAATTGTTTGCTCCATTATTTACGACAATAACTCATTTTAACTGATCCAATTTTGCGTGGTGAGGAATTTTTGTATGCAGACACATTGAGAAGATAGAATACAAACTTGTTGGTAGAAAATTTCCTGAGAGCTTTAATCTGTGAATCTTATTTTTGACTTTTGAGAATTGTTATATTTCGAAAGAGTAACCGTAAATAAATCGCTATCTTAATCTTCCACTAGTCTTACCTTACAACTTAATATGAACGTGTACACAATTCTTCTTCATAATACTTGAATTTCTAAACTTAGCTGCCGATTATCGTGCTTATATCCCTTAATGACGGATCTTGCACATGAAAGCAACTGGCAGCCAACGACTAATATGCAGCATGCGTACAAATGATATCGTTGGTTACCTATTGATTTGGTGTGCACGATTCTTAGGAGTATTCTATTTTAATTCAATCAGGAGCATTAAATGAGCTTCTAAGTCTTTATACATGAAATGAAAACAATGAACGTGGCCTTATTAACCATAAGCTGTGTAATAATGTGTCCAAAAGAAGGAATTCGTTCGCTAAGAGGTGGTAAGTAAAATATACATACGTACTACACTGAAAACTTTACATTTTGATCATCGTATATATGTAAAAATAAAACAACCGCATCTATTTAAGAAGCTGTACGCGATAAAAATTTAATTCTTACTAAACAACATCAATTATTGCCGTGTGGAATATCATTTCCATATACTTTGTTCGCTATTTTTACGTTTGGTGCTTTATAGGCGTAAAGAGTTAAACAGCGAAGTTTATGCTTTCAAACATAAAATCTAAAAAGGCAATAACAATAAATTTCCAGCGCCAGTGAAGGAAGGAAATACGAACAAGTAGTTATTAAAAATGCAACTATATTTTCCTATAAGGATTAACCTGGAAGGAATAACAAACGATCTGAAGCGCTGTAATAACGTCGTAAATTTGTGTTAGTATAACGTGTACGTTCCGTTCCAGCTGACTAGATATGCGTACAGTACCTGGTTGTTGAATAAGCTTCAATATTTACGCATTTCCTTGGCGTATTTTTCAGCCGATTGTTTATTGGTGATATTATAATTACGTAGACGAAAATAATTACCAATTGTGCAAGGTTATAAACCGGCTATTAAAAAAAAACAAAACAAAATAGTGACCCAGATTATCAAAACGCGGAACTCTCTATCGGCGGTTTTGATGTTTCTATATCGAACTTTATTACGTTGAAGTAAAAATTCCATGTTGGTAGTAAAAAATGTACCTATATAATACCGGGTATCCCATTTTAATCTTAATATTTGGAAAAATATAAATCCTACGGAAATATTCGCGGTACCACTGTTTGTTCGTCTCATCGGGGGCCACAAAATGGCGTTTTTAGCTTTAACGTTATATTTTCTAATGGAATCCCCTATTTGCTATTATATATTACAATTCTACGCTAAGAAGTAACTTTTGTCTAAAACATTCTTTTATTAGTTTTCTAGATGAAGCTGCAGTTGGTAAAAAAAAGGTTACCTCTCTTAGGACACATCAGAAAATGCATAGAAACAATAAAAAGAATTACAAAAAAAAAAAAAATTGCATGGTATTCTTGTGTTGCATTTGCCGTGAATAATTCCATCAATACCATAAGGAAGCTATTTTAGAATTTTTTTGATTTTTTTTTATTAAGGTTACCTCTATTTATTTTTTTGCATTTTATTACATTTTCGTGATATGCTGTTCTTGTTATCTTTATTGACTAATCGCAAAATTGCCTTATTAAATTTAATAAAGTGTATTTATTTATTTATTAAAACAAATAAAGATAATTTTTCACCAATTACAGCGCCCTTTACGAAATTAATAAAAGAACGTTTCAAACAAATGCGATAAAAAATAGGGTTTGCAATTTAATGCAAACTGGGGGATTCCACCTAATAAAGAATAGCGGTTTCCATTTAATAAAAAAGTAAGGTCTTCCGTCTTCACCAATTACAGCACAATCTAGTTGAAACTAAAATCGTCGTTTTGTGGCCCCCAGTGAGACGAACAAACAATGGTATTACGAATTTTTTCGTAGGATCCATATTTCTCGAGATATTAAGATTAACACGTAACACCCTGTATATGTTTGCAATTTTAGTGTAAAAGTATTTGATAGTTTACGCGTAATATGGATTAAATGAAAAAATATAAACAATTAAAGAAAAAATTGAAAGATACTGTAATAACACTCACTTCTTTAAGAGTGACAGCAAGTTTATTCGACACTTAGTCCATCCGCACTTGCATACTGGACACGACTTGAGCAAGCGCGTTTACTAGAGCAGTACCTAGTGAATCTATAAAAATTCCTGCAACAATTTATTTAGAAGAAGCTTCAGAGAAAGATAGAAATCGTAAGAAGAGAATATGGTGCTGGGATTAGTCCTCACGAAGGGGAATTTAGCAACAAGAAATTATTTTGGAACCGTTTCTTATATCTTCCGAGTTTGTAAATCTACATCCATCATAATTCGCGTTTTTTGTCAAGTAAACTTGTAATATTTCAGTACTGATGGTTGTTTTATTCCTTCCCCACCTTTCTAACCACGTCCTTTTCGTGACCTTATCTCATGTTTTCATTGCCGTAATTAGCATCACTTTTCTTTCACAAGCAATCTATTCCTAACAAACCGGAAAGTTTCTTCTCCTGTCCACTTCATTATTCAAAACCTGCGGAAAAAAGGGAGCCAAAAACGGAAATTTGCTGAACTTTTCAGAGGTACCAACATGTGTTTCACGGAAAAAATTAAAATAAGCAATTATAATGCATTTCACAAAAATTTACACTGTTGTTAAAGTAAAAAACAAGCGCAATAGAGTTGGTATTACAACCAACATGGATGAATCGGAAAAACTAAAGATCTTGTTAATTGGAAATAGCCAGAGACCATGTCATTTTCGTGGAGTTAAATGGTTACCTCTTGACTACGAGTCAAATAAATAAACCTGGATGACTGCTGAAATTTTCGAAAGTTCTCATTTTCTGTACCTGGAAGTCTTCATAACTCGAAATTTTCAAGTGGCAATAGCCGCGGCTCATCTCTGGCCTGACGATGAGTAAATGGCTCGAAACCAGTCGTAAGTTTACACCAGTTTGTGGGATCTGCACCTCGGTAAATTCAAACCACTCATACAGAGCTACCATGAATTCGTTAATTTACATCTATCAAACAATAAATCCGCAATAAAGATTTCGTATCAGTAAGATTAGATATTAATACAAACAAAATATAATTGGTAAATAATTAATAGGAAATAATAAAATTTAGCAATCTTTGTTATGGCGAAATGTCTATATAACAGTTCAACTTATTCATAGGGATATGCAATTTTTTACTCTAAGCTGCGAGATTTTAGATTCTCAAATATAAACATTTGGAGTTGTTTAAGACATTGGAATAGATAATATCCATCGAGTTTTTCTTCAACGCATAAATTAAGGTTAACCTATTAAACATTACATAACACCAAAATATTTTTCAATACGAGAAATCACAAATAAAGCTTCTTAGCTTAGCTAGGAGACGCAATGTGCATGTCTATAAAAATATGACATCGCTTATTGTAAAATGATATATTAGACTAGAATGGAAAATCATTTAGATAACTCTTCGATATTTACTATTTGCATTAAACATGTATATGTTACTCATCCAAATTATAAAGCAAATATACATAACATGTATGTATGTACATACGCATCGTATACATTTCATAATATATGTAAATACAGCTAAATAACAAATTTCTAGCAAACATGTATTATGAACCCTTTATGCACTAAGTTTTGCTCATAATTTCTATATTCGACAATGTCGGTTAAAATTGGCCTTCATTTTTCTGTAACAAACACGTGCTGAGAAATTTCTAACAATACAACAATCGCGTAGGATAAGATATGGATGTTTTGCGAACTAAGTATATAATATATATATTATATTTGTGATCGATGAATGTTTGCTTACCCAATATGTACTACGTAGTACATAATGAACTAAGGAAAATATGGCGCCAAAAGTCCATCTTAAAGATACAAGCATTTGAACATAATTTGAAGAGCAAGTGGCTGCATATGTATGTAGATCATGTGAAATTAGGACCATAAGTTTCTACTGCTTGCAAATTCAATATGCGCCATCGAATTGAAAATGAAGACCATCATTTCGGTGTATTAATACAAGCAAACAATATGCAATGTTGAAGTGGAAGAAACACATAAAATAGAAGTTGTATATTATTAAAGTTACGTTTAATTTTATTCATTGTTTGAGTGCAACAATCAGTTAATCAATTTCTATTAGTTGTTATTATTTATAATTATTTTAGAAGGGCTAGCAATATTTTAATTGGCAGAGATCAATGGATGTTACCTTTTAGTTTAGCCCGATACCAAGAAGAATTTAAAACAAAAACATTAATAAAATATGTTACGTAAGTTTATTTATTTATTTTTTAACCATGTTTATTACATGTTGCCGTCAATTATAACATCTGCATATTTTTCTCCAAGTAATAAGATCTTTGTCTTGAATATATACATATAACTGTTTACGCCATAACGAAAGCCTGCTATAATTTTAATCTTATGTTTATTGTTCCATAAGCCGAGCTTCAAATTAGTAAGTATTAGTAAGTGCGAACGACCATAAAACTAATTTAATCTAATGTAATCCTTTATTTCAGAGGCAAATTAAGAGCTGCCTACTTTTTAGTCTCAATTGAAATTCCCGCTGACGCTCTATATTGCTAAAAAGATTAGGTCACCGCGACACCAGATGGCGCAGTGTAGCGGCTTCACTATTTTACTAGGGACATTGCGACTATTAAGTTAGGTTGTTTTAGTGATGGGCGAGAATGGAGAAGTGACTAAATTTTTACAATGTCCAGATACACTCGTGTTTTTTCGTCTCATGCATGGTTTGCGTTACTTAGCGGTGTCCTCGAGAGTCGATAAAACACGAGTCCACATTGATAATTCAATCATTTCCCTTATCCAGTCTTTGACTGAAATAATAGATACAGAAATAGAATAAAGATGTTATTGATTCAGAATAAATTAAACAATAATTTACCTAATATGTTTTTAAAATGTTGGTGAGCCTGAATAAAGAATCACAAAAATACCCTGAAATGCTAATATTGCGCAATAATAGATGGAGCTACTATTGACATATATGAACCAACAACTTTCCTTCCGAATTCAGAATTTAGGTCATCACAAATCTATTTTACTTTCTTTAAAAAACAATTAGCAAAAATCTGAATAGAAAACGTATAAACATAAAGTAATATCGTAGGAAATGGGAATAATTAGATGAAAATATAAATTTTGTATCTACACCGTCATCTATTGTGTAATAGGTTTAATCCTCTGTATATCAATTAAAATGCAGTTTCCTGTAAGGTTAATGATTCATTATTATGTCTCATGTAGAGTAACGTCCAATTTAAAATGAATACGAAACAAGGTGTGTTTAAAATATTTAAAGGAACACAATAAATAGTAAAATGACAATTAGTAATAAAATGAGTTAACGAGCAAAACTATATATTTAATGTTAATGCAACAAGATGAATGCGGTGTACAAGATATGGTAAAATCAAGCCTCTTCTTAAACTTTAATTCCTCATTCGAGTGATTTTAGCATGGTCTCAGATTTTTTCTATCCAAATATGGGTGGAGTAGAAGAACACATTTACAATTTATCACAATGTTTAATAAGTAATGGCCATAAAGTTGTAATAATGACCCACAGTTACGGAAATAGAATAGGTGTACGGTACATGACGAATGGCTTGAAGGTTTATTATTTACCGATTAGGGTATTCTATAACCAGTGTGTGCTACCGACAATGATATGTAATATACCTCTAATTCGATACATATTTATCAGGGAGAGCATCGATATCGTTCATGGCCATTCGGCTTTTTCCGCACTAGCTCACGAAGCTATATTAATAGGTAGTTTACTTGGATTAAAGGTAGGTGCTTTTGATTTTTTTTTAGCGCAATGTAACGGCACAGTTTTGTTACAGACTGTTTTTACTGATCATAGTTTATTTGGGTTTGCTGATGCTAGCGCAATTATTACAAATAAATTTTTAGAAATTACGCTCTCAGATTGCAACCACTGCATTTGCGTGTCTCATACTGGTAAGGAGAATACAGTTTTGAGAGGGAGAGTCGATTTTAACAAAGTTTCCGTAATTCCAAATGCCGTTGATACATATACTTTTACTCCGGATGTTAGTAAAAGGCCAGAATCTAACAGTTAGTATTAGATATATAAAAAAAAGTGTATTTTTTTCTATGTTTTCTAAATATTTCTTGGGGGTCAGGTCAAACTTTGCGTATAATTAATTTGTTTCAAAGAAAACTTCAGTGCAAGGTAATATCTTTACTATTTTTAGATGTTATTATTGCTTTTTTACGTTCCTTTGCTTATAATCTTGACATTTCGGACAGAAAAACGTTCTGGGGTTTTTTATGTGTAAGAGCAAAAAGAAAGCTGGTCTACAAACGTTTGAGATCCTAAAGATTCCAGACAGGAATGCTATGAAGAAACAGTGAAGCGAGGACAAATTGTTCCAAAATTCAAGTGATAAATCATGGTCGATGAAGCGTATGTTTTAGCTGACTTTTCACAGCCTCCTGGTTAAGGATTTTACACTGGATTTCCTCTAAAATGAAAAGACAGTGGAAATGTCCCCGAAAGTTCTTTGTTTGGCAAGCGATTTGCTATTAACTATTAACTGAAATGTTTACGTCAAAGAATACTTAGAGAAAAGATTACTGCTAAGAAAGAAATGGAGGTAACCACAGATATTAACGACATTCGGAGAAAGTGTTCTGCAGCAACTGGAAAGGAATCCATAAGTACTATTCAAGGGTTAATAAAGGGAGCGCCAGACAATATAAAAAACTTTATAAAGATATGGTTTTGATCTTAATAAAACAGGGATTATGTGTTAGATATTGTGATGGACAATCTTTTTCAAACGTTGTTGATGATAATGGTTTTCTGCGAGACATTCTTTCAAATAACCGTTACTTTTATTCACTCAAACATATACTGAACCACTCAACTGTATAAGATGAACATCTAATAAGAAATTAGATAGCGTAAGCGGATAATCATTAAAACTGGATAAAACAATAGATTAAGATCTCATTAAGGAACAAATTGATATAATGTAATAAATAAAAAATACTTGTGCCCTGTGAACAGGACATTACTTGAGCTGACCCGAAGAAACTAATGCTTGTTTTATGATCTGAGCTTTAAAAAAAGCTAATTTGAAACTTGTGTTGTACTATGTAACATTTATATTAATAAGTATTAATAGTTCGTCACCATAACTAGTCGTATTTATTTCAGTTACCATAGTTATAGTATCTCGTTTAGTATATAGAAAAGGTGTAGATCTCATGGCTTATGTCATAACCCAAATGTGTTCAAAATATTCCGATATTAACTTCCTAATTGGCGGAGACGGTCCAAAAAGATGGTGCGTACACTATTCCCCAAAATCTCCATTTACGACATATCATTTATACAATTTTCTAGGTTATTAGAGGAGATTCGAGAGCGACAAAGTTTACAACATAGAGTTACACTCCTAGGTAGTCTAGAACACTCGCAAGTCAGGGATGTATTAAACCAAGGGCATATTTTCCTTAATACGTCCCTGACGGAAGCCTATTGCATGGCGA
Source organism: Marronus borbonicus (assembly GCA_902655005.2). Lineage (NCBI taxonomy): Eukaryota > Metazoa > Arthropoda > Insecta > Coleoptera > Scarabaeidae > Marronus > Marronus borbonicus. Next base: position 26,441,830 of record LR737380.1, on the reverse strand, counting down.
TAGTGGAAGCTGCATCCTGTGGGTACGATTTCACCATCAGAGATCTATGAAAATTCTTCCTTATCCTTACATTTAGACTTTTAGTTGTATCGACTGAAGTTGGTGGGATTCCCGAGGTTTTACCCCCGGGTTTAATCTACTTGACGGAATCTACTGTAGAATCTTTGGTCAAAGGTATGATTAATAATTTTGGCGACCGTATAAAAGGTAATTCTAGTAGTATTTTTTATAGGTTTAACCAAAGCGATATACGATTTTAAGAGAGGTAATTTTGTATGTCCTTACGAATGTCACCAAAGAGTTCAGGAATACTACAATTGGTCTAATGTGACTGTTAGGACGCAAAAGGTGTACAATAAGATATTTAATCAGGAACAACATACTCTAGCTCAAAAATTCTCAAGGTTTGTTTTGTTTTTGTTAAGCATTTTTTTTTTTGTTTTCCATACAACTACAGCCTATAAATATGTTAATATGTAGCTGTTTCAGTAATAAATTCAACGCATTCACCCCCCATTTTAGGGGTTCCTTCACCTAGGCTAGCTACAAAAAAAAAATCTAGATCTTACATAATTGCTCTCATAGTGCCGACGAATTTCTAACTAGATCGGATTGTTAGTGCATTCAGGAATGTACTTAAGCCAGAATCTCAATAATTTATTGAAACAAAAGCTATAATAGAGCAAAAAACGACCAATTTATATTGTTCAAAAATATCTGAGTAAAATAAAAGCGATATGACAAATATACCCTCTCGAGATGCCTACAGTCTCCGTTACCTTTCTTGCCTTAATTCGACGATCGTTTAGCTCCAATTGGTGAACCTTTCCGAAATATCGGCAGTGGTTGCAGTTTTTAATTGCCCGAAAGTTCGTCGTCAACGTGGTAGGACCACGTTTATATTTAACTGACAAAAATTTCATTACTGCAAATGGTGGAGCAGAGTCCCCGTAAATAACCTTCATATCGGTTTTAATTTATACAAGCGCATCGCTTTCCAACTGCAAGAATTTAATGACGTCCCGATATTCGATTTTTTTCAAATTTTATAGAAACATCATCAGCCAACACCACGTCCAAAATGGCTGAAATTTTCAAAAGTATTTTCCAACGTATGCGTAATTATGTTACCATCATATTTTTGAACGAAAACGCCACCTTCATGTTGAGGCTTGAAACTTTTCAGAGTACTCTCGTATTTATTTATTTTGCAATAACAATTCTCAAATTATATTTTATATTACTGGAGGTGGTTCCCAACGATTGCATGTGTTTATTTAAATAAAGCCTTTGTTCCTTTTCTAGGTACCTATGTACTGGCGTGTGGCCATTTTTATTGTTGATATCACTCTGCCACATCATCCTACGGATTCTAGATCTGCTAGTTCCACGGAAATATATTGATATCGCCAGAGCTTATAGGTGTACTAATAGGAAGAATAAACAAGATTAATTTTTTTAAATATCTAGTTTTATTTTCTCATTTCAATAGTATTCACGCTTTCAACAAAAATTTGTTTAAACAGTTACGCAAGTGTAACCCTATATAACATCACAACTAACTATTTTATCGTGGACCATCATTCGTTTTTCAAAAAAAGAAAAAAAAACAAAAATGTCATACGCGAAAGTATAACATTATTAATACAATTATTGTATATATTTTTCTTTAACGTTTGAAAAATTTTACAGTTATAAAGTCTATTATTTTAAGTGTATAATAAGAAAAAATATATCAATTACGATAGTTAAGACATCAAGATTGATACAACGAAAAATAAATAAATAATCTCATCTTTCCAACTAAATTTATTAAATTTCGATGTCTAACTTTCGTCTCACTAACGGTACCGTTTCTCTAATACAATCCTTACTTAATAACAAAATTACTACACGCTCGTTACTAGATTCGTCAGTATTATTTCTCATATCCTGCCTATTTATTTTATTTATTTATCAATATCAAATGAATATAGACTCTTGGGAAAACGAAAAAAAAAATAAATTAAAAATATTATGTTTATCTAGTTTACATCGTTTCATATAACTTCTTCAATACATATTATTGCAAATATAAAATTCATTGTACTATTTTCGCTTAACTTGTCAATAATTAATAATAGTTAGATGAAATGAAGCCTTTCTATTATGTACAAAAATCGGTGTACCTGCGGAATTCTTTCAAAATAAACGGAAAAAAAACGCTTCCGTTGAAAGGATTCCCCAAACGAATACACGACATGATCTAATTCATTTTTTAGACATAGAAGCTTTAAAAAAAGGGGCCACCTCTACCAGATGCCGCACAATGTACAACTATATTTTATAAAAAGTTACTTTATATAATAATAATATTAGGCCAGAGCTTATCTCATACGTTCAATTTATTTAGTATTTATTTTTGATTATATTCAACGTTTTCCTCAGGTTTCTTTCGATTTACTTAGGAATGTATAAGGAATGTTTACATTTTATTTTGGTTGCTCGAAATTATATACATATACAATAAGAAAATTGTATGTAACGTTTATGTATTGTGGCGATTTGGTCCACTCGAAATATTTTCAACCTGAGGGATTTTTTTTTTGTTTGTTCGTTTCATTTTATTATTATCATTATCGTTACAGTAATAATAACGATGCTTTTGATTCATTTAAGTAAGTCTACCAGTGAAGTAACTGTATAAAATAGTACGAAGACCGCAATTAGTGAGGTAAGGTTTGTATGCTAGGTTTCTTCTTGCGAAGTGGGTGGCGGGGGTAGCGTTGTTTCTTGACTATTGTAGTTTAACGAGAAACGTTTGTGGATATTCGCGTCCCTATTGTCATTGTGCTGAAAAGGAAAAGAAAAAAATACATAAGAATAAATAGAACAATAAATTACATACTTCACACAAAAAAAAATCAAACTAGCTTATTCTCAAGAAATTCGACCTACGTATTAATTTCGCAATTAAAAATTAAAAAAAAAGAATTAAAAAACAAACAAGAGGGAAGACATGAAACTTGTGTTTTTCTTTTATTGTTTACAGTACATGTATTTGATTTAAATTGATTTAGTTATTATAACGGAAACGAATGTAAAAGAGCAATAAATAAAATTCCAAAAATAATAAAGATATTTTTTAAAGATAAAATCCCTAAGATGACCACCGTTTTTTTCTATGCATTGTTGCAATCTGCTCCTAAAACTAGCACAACGCCTCTGACTAAGTTCTCGCTTATCGAATTTATCTTTTTCCGAATTCTCCCTTTGAGTTTAAGGAGTATTTGGGGACGGATCAAGTACACTTTAGACTGAAAAAAAATTGTTCATGTAACTGTTATTGGAGGTAATACATAATATTATTATTTCTTTATAGCCATTGTTTCTTTTTATTCGGTTATAAAGTTGTGAGTTGTCTCTATTTTTGCTTTCTATATCTTTCATTACTTGGTTTAACCATCGCGTTTCTTTTAAAAGCTGTTGATCCATTTCTCCTCGATTCTCGAAAAGTATAAACTTTTCGTAATCTTCTGAGCATATTCTTCTAAGTCTAAGTCTCTTTTTCTGTAGCCTTTTCACATTCACCATTCATCATGCCATCCGCTTCTTCTGCTCCCAATTTTTGGTCTTTATCTGATTGTTAAATACTAAATACACTAAAAAAAATTACGCTCATATTTACCTTAATATCATCAACAACCCCAGCAGTATGGTACCTCTTATTCTCATACCGGTGTCCTCGTTTAACCATCGCTTGACGCAATTGTCCTCTACTAAAATTTTCACATTGTTCCGTCGGCGAAACACCTGCAAAATACGAAAAGGGTCTTTTTACTATTGTAACTTAGGCGATGGTGTACTTTTACGTCTAATTTATGGCGCTACAAAAGAGTCCTGTAACATCTAGCGCCTCGCAATCAATATGAGGTACACACTCTCACTTTCAAGAAGCGTTTCGTACAGTAAAATCGCAAGAAGAAGTGCTAAGAGGCAGTCTAAATCGCTAATCACTAAAGTGAACTATAATTAAGGGGAGTGATAATAACGAAATCATAAGAGTAATAAGTAAAAATGGCGTTAATAATAATAATAATGAAAGTAATAATAATAGTTTTGTTCAGGTAATCAATGAATTAATAATAGCGTATTATATAAGAATAAAAAAAAATGGGAAAAAAACAAAAAAAAAGTAGTTTCGTGCTCACCTAAACGTAATACGCCGTGCAGTAGATGGAGCACAAAACTTTACAAAGCTCTGATGCTTGTACTGTCAGAGCAAAAAAGACTCACAAGAGAGAAACATGACTATTACCAGTTTTCTTCTTCTAGATACGTACGTTTAAATGAATCGGGAGAAAAAAGAAAAACAGTGTCAGATTATTCATTTTATACAGAGTAAGATGAAGCATAAAAACTAGAGAAAACTATATGTACAGTGTATGTCCACGAAATGGTGGATTTTAATTCAAAAATTGCTTATTTGAGAGATGTGCAATTTACTACCGTTCGTAAGTTTAACCTTGTATTTCAAATGCGAAATAAATCAGTATATCGGCTGCAAACTCGAATACAATCGGTGTACGACAGTTTACAAACATTTTTGCGTTACAAGAGAAAATTTTGAAGAACTTGTTTCCGAAACCGAAAGATGCTCCGAAATACAAAACGCGAGTTACAACAGATTCGGCAGAAATTTCGCACATGTTAGAGGGCTCCCATTCCAAACACTAACTTCTCTTCTTCTCTCCACCTTGACTCTTTAATATGTTATAACATGAATTTTTGTTATAGTATCCCCTACGTCTCCATGCACCATTCACACTGCGCGTTACCAATAAATTAAATTAAAATAATAAAGAACACAGATGAAACTAGACTTCGAAGTGGGACGGGTGTCAGTTTTAGTTACACGTAATTTTGGTCGAAACACGTTTTTAATAGGTCAAGCACAATAAGAGCTACGTTTCAAAATTGCTCGATCGAATCAGACAATTAAAGAACATACCCGAAGACTTCCGCACAATTTAATTATTTCACAACTAACAACTTCTTATTTTAGACAATAATAACGACTTTAAAAATACACATTCTTAGGTATGTAGGTCCCTTCCGATACTCCCGGGGGCTTCCAATTTTTCGCATTTTATACAATTCGATTAGTCTTATGAGCGGTAGTATATAATACATCAATAATATTGATTACTGAAGGTAAAAACACGACATTCACGCAAAATCTGGTACAACACTCAGATTTGCAATCAAAACTACACTTAACAACATATTTAATTTTTTTTATTTAGCCGAGGCCTTCATTGGACATTGAATTCAGAGAGAAACATGTAAAAATGAATTTTATAATAATATTCTATGGTTGTACTGTACAGGTAATATCTGGAAAATTGCAGATGAAAATACATGTAATACATAGGTTTGTAAATCATTCACACGCAATACTTAAAGTCAAAAGAATGGAATAACGAAGATAAAATAAAAACAAGTAGAATTCGAAGACACCTGAATTTTTATTTTTAACTGTTTTGTTTGTTTCGTTTTAAAGAAATCAGAAACACACGTCTTTCCTGGTTTCATTGCTCTTCTTTCCGGGCTTGTCAGGTGAATCCAAAATGTTGGGTGTCGTACTTTATTTGTGGATATTTTTTGATTTGGATAATTAAAAATTACTAGATTAAGCTAGTTTTCCCGCTTGATTTGTTAATTTAGTTGTACTGCTGATGATGAAGTATCGTGGGAAAGGTTTTATTGAAGCGCGTCCGTCTAGTAAATTGCTTCTAAATTGCTTAATTAAAAAAAATGTTTTTATTCAGCAAAACCGGGTTTAATGAAATTCTAGTAATGATATACGGTACAAAATATTGACTTCAAATGCAATTAATTCCCGCAGATGTTGTGACCCGGACTCAAAGCTAATTTCTATACTATATTGGGCCGTGACAAGTTTGAACAACTTCAATTTTAACCAAACCCCAAAGTAGAGTCTGGAATAAAGAGAGCGATGAAACAAGGAAAATTGTATATATTGTATTTAAAAAAAACCTGCGATAGCCCGAAACAAGTCAAGCCTGGAACTTACAAAAGATCTAAAACAGAATTTTACATTTCTGGGTAATCTGTTTTAGCACCTATTGCTACAATTATTCACCAAAACAGATTGAATAAGATACTATGCTAATATATTCTGGTAAATTAAGCCGACCAAAACACGTCCTGTTACATGCATAGTTGACCATGAAATATATTCCGCAATGTAATGGTTGCCATACAACGTATAATTGCTTTGGCATTCGATAAGTCCATATTACACTTTCCAGGTATGGATCATATCAAAAATCAATATATTAACCGTAAAAGCTCTACAATAATAATTTATTATACGCACCAAACTGATCGCGTCTTCGTGGAATTCGCGGAAAATTGCAACTAATGCAATTTAAAAGACGGTTCGACGACGATGAAAATAGATCACGAAGGTTAAGCTACGGGCGCTAAACAGCAAGAAATTTGCTCTGCTTCATTGGGAAATGTCTCTTCGCAGATATTGCGACTGGCAAGCCTAGCAACATCGATATTGCACTTTTTTTTGTTGGCGGAACAGCTAATGTAACTACAAGCGACGACTATCAAGACGACGAAGATGGAATTTCAGGCAAATAAACTCGGATTTCATGAATATCGCAGGACAAATATCCTTACCTATAAGTCTGCGTAGAAGACGTGAAAATCTACGACGTATATCGACGTGGATATTGAATATTTACATAATTCTAGAGAAGGAAGGTTGTTTTTCTTTTGTTTTATTTTATTTGATATTCTATTTATATTAAATTTATTATTGTTGAAATAGCGACAACCCACGTAGTTTGTTCATTGTGAGCGTTTAAAAAAGCATTTGGGATATTAAGGAATCAATAGTTCCTTTTTAATTTGTTATGAACTAACCAATACTTGTAAAATGATCAATAAAAACAATATACGTTTGATCGATGGATCATGGTTTTACTATGACTTGTGAATATGAAAAATTTGCTAATGCGGCTTCAACCAAACTAGACAACGTCGAAACGGTTTGGTGGAAATGGCGCGACATATCTGACACATTACCGTTATCGTTTCTAATTTCATTAATCTTCATTAAAAAATGGTTGATAACGTGATAACTTCCTCACTTACCATCCACCGCCTTGAAAAGCTGCCGGATGATGCTACCACTACCTTCATCCCATGAATAAAAAATTGCATGTCAATCAATGGTTCCGTGAGCTTTGATTTACATAATTTTTTTAATTACTAACAAACACTTTTCATTAAAAAAGGTGATTTAAAGCTAAATTATTTCGAGATAACGAAAGTATAACTAACCTGCAATTACGGGTACGTCAAAATCTAAACTAGCGGGAACCTGACCGGAGGTGCTCGCCGTCGTCGAATTGACATGCCTCGTCTTCAGCAGCGGCGGATTCTTGTTCTGCGATATCGCCAGGCCTCTCCTCAAATTCCCGCGGGTAGGCGAGGGCGGTGGGTAAGATATACCACGATGGGTGGGACTCAGCAGGTGTCCGCCGTTCTTGGTATTCGGTACTGATAGCGTGTTTTGATTTAGGTTTAAGCTTAAGGTACCTACGTTAGGCGAACCCAGCGCCAGATTCGGCAAGCTCTGTCCGAGGTTCGTGTACGGTTCAACGGACAGCGTGTTTGGGGTTTTGCTGAAGAGGCGGATTTTGAAGGAGTTCTTTTGCGAGACGGGACTCCTGTCTGGCGGCAAAGGTTGTACGCCTTCGTCGCTGGATATGGAAGCGGTACGGTTTTCGTTTTCGACGGATACCGCTCTCGAATGGTCCTTACCGGAACCAAGGGATGATTGGTCGTTCATTTCGACCGAGCCACTATAATAAAGAAAAGACAGACTAACTTTATTGAAATGTTGCTTAGCTTATATCATATTTGAAATCAAGCTTGATGCAGCATGATTGGTGGTGGAGAACTTTTGTTAAAAGAAGTAGTAGGCGGACATTTTCATACTTCAATTGCACAAAAAAACATCCCCACAAATAACCTTTTAATATAATCCGTGGTGACTCTGTGTGAGTGTAATTTAAATAGAAGGAGTAGAAATCAAAGAATATCCTTTCTAACAAAATTCTATTTTTTAAAATAGTTTAGCAAACATGTTAAATAGCTTTCCTGTCAAAAAAATAATACCAGTAAATTTACTTACCTATGACTGTGAGCTAGACTAGAAACTCTGCTGGCCCTCGACGAGGAAGCTAACGGAGAACGAGGTGCCAATTGCAAACTATGAAACTCCGATTCTAACGAATCACCCACTAATCCATAATCGGTGTCCAGGCTCTCTTCCAGATATGTTGGTTGTTTGGCCTGAGCGTACAATGATTGCGCCTTGCCGATGCTTTCTTTCCAACTCTGCGAAAATGAATGAGAGGAAATTACGAAGTTGCAACCTAAATTAAGATATAGCAAAATAATATAACTAACCTTAAGCTTTTTTGCATCGTTGTTTTGCAGGATGAAAGCTGCCACCGGCATATTGAACTCGTTTTTGTAGATCAAGGCCAGCGTGGGGGTCTCTTTGTTGAGATCAGTGACGTCTAATCGATCAACCAGATACGGCTGCCTTATCACACGCATCGTTGCAACACCCTTCTTCGTCGAAGGCTTGCAGACCAGCAGAATATCCGTCAACAAGAAGCAGTGGACTTCCATCTGTGGGCGCATAGAAAAGTATTCATACCAAATACCAATTTACAGACAGTTGTTTTAATAGCTAAGTTTGTTAAATATTATAAATGTTAAATATTTACTAAATTGGATGGAACGAAGAGAGCTTAAAGCGAGAATAAAAAAAAACGATTATTGACTTGATTTGGTGTTTTTTACGATACGCCGTAGGGTGCGGTAAGTTTAGGTTCCCCCTAGTTCAAATCTACTTAGTGGCGCTATAACTAGAAATTAAACTTGATGCAGAAATGTATGTTCTTGTTAATCATAATTGTATAACTAAAAGATAAGAGGCTGCTTCTCCCATAGTTTTCTACGTAACCAACCTCCTATCGTCTAAAAGACACCGCAATACATAGCGATTGATAATGTGAAAGGTTAAACAAAAGCGGGCACTTTTGGGAAGGATGAGATTAAATACCCGGGGGAAGTAGGATGGATACTTGTGTATCCTGTGCTACCGGAAGCTTTTTATCTTTCTAACGGAATTAGGTCGGTCTTAGAGTAATTCAATGTTTGTTTGTAAAGGAGATCCGACGATTGAAACTTTTCGCAATTTAAAATTAATTACTACCAATTAAATATTTGCATTTGTAGAGGCGAATACCAAACTTATTCTCGGGATTTAGGTACTTCTAGAACCTCAAAACTTCGAAGGATTAATATAGTATGAACGCATATTTAGTATTTAAATAGGAGGAATTGTGAAGCAGGATAATTTGTCTTTGGTTTAATGTCGTTCAATAATACCGTTCAATAATACCGTTTTAATTTAATTCATTCGCATAGCTTTATTAATGAAGTACGACTATGGTATCTCTCCGTTAAGTTTAACGTGCCGTAATAGTGCTTCTTGACAGTTTCTCCAGCATATTACCCCGGAAAAACTGTCAAAGAGTACAATTACGGCACACTAAACTTATCGGAAGAGATACACCTATTATATGTATATTCCTGAGGCATGGTTTTTAAAGCCATTTTTTTTTCTAAAACACCTCCTTAACATTCGACGTCTGTAGAACGAACATTTGACTTCTAACGAATCAGCTTTGCAGATTTCTTTGCAAGAAAGGTAGAAACGTATACGAAACATAGTAATTACTTTTGTTAAGGTAGAAGCACGATACGACTCAAAGATTTTTTTTTTAATGGGGACGTAGTCAGCGTTCCTTTATTTGTTCTATCTACATTCGTACTCCTAAAACTTGTTTTGCATTTTGCCAACGAACGAGGAGTGATGTTTTTATCAACAAATTTATGTCAATAATCGAAAATATAGTGTGTCTTGTGTGTGTTTATTTTTGGAGTTAAAGATATTTTGATAGTTAAAAAGAATTTGAGGTGGGAAACTTCTCCGGTTTTCTTTCTAAAATATGTAACTGGTCAGGGTGGTAACTTTAGTTCAAGAACGACCGGAGCTAATATTATGCTTCTCAGGTACTAGATGTTACTCGTTTAGCAGTCTAAAGAGTTGTTCTGTCTTTTAATGAAACAGCAAAATCCAAACGAGACCATCGATTTGTGGTTTCTTCAGTTTTAGGGGATAAACTTCGGTTGAGGGCGCAAATCCACTGAGTAAAGTAAGAAATGTGTATGTAAGCAGATGGACTTCGTCGACGTTACAGCTATCTGTGGGACATTGCATAGCTCGACTAGCTTTTGCATAAGATCACGAAAACTGGAATCACGTTCTCGGATGAATCCAGATTTTGCCCAAGATCGCCAGATGACCGGGAAAGAATTTGGAGAATTTGCTCAATGCAATGCTGTAGAAAGAATCAGGTAAGGAGGACGTTCCATTCTGGTTTGGGCCATGGCATTCCATTATGGCTGGCATAATCAGCAAAATCCGTGTTGAAATGACATGAGCACCATTTAAAAGAGCACATGGTTCCGGGAGATTCATTTACACTTGAGTATATTTCGAATAAATATTTTGTTAAATGCCTGTTTTCATTTACTTTAGGAGAACATTTTCTAGTTATTTATCGACATAGATTTCTTGATGTTCTTACACCAAAACTTGGCTACGTATACTGGAGAATTTCAGCTTTTTACAGAACCTTGGATTCCCGTTTAAAAATAACATCTGTAATAAAACGTTCCGACGTATTTGATAACGTGGAGGAAAGTCACGTTTCGGTGATATCTCATGTGAACGCTCGAAATTAGAAAAATTTCAGCAATAAAATTCGTAACCGAAATAAATCGTACGTGAAAGATTCAGTTACTATTTCAGTAGTCGTTTATATGAGTAAATATAGAGACGCGAAAAGAATGGGATGAAGGTATTTTCACGGAAATAGAGAAGCGTTGCTTATGTGTACTATATATGTTCTTGTACAGAAAAATCATGAATGTATTAATTAAAAGAGAAGAAGAAAAGAAAAAGAAATTGAAACAGGTGTAGGTAGGCTAAACATCATACATGTACACGTAGAGTAAAATACGTACAATATGTTGTTGGTAAAATCCAGCCTTAGTATTTTACTTTAAATCTCCTTGAGGACTTTTCAGCGCAATACAAAGGCTTCGGTTACATATTTTTGAGTAAAATCTGACTCGGAGAATCGATTCCGGCCATCCTCATTTATTTTTCGAATTACACCCCGAAAAGATCGGGATCAAAGTTTCCCAGCATTCTAAAACTTATAGCTCTTTTAATGGATTCAGCGTATCGAAATCTATAAATGAAGCTCTTAGTTGGAGAGATATAGGAAAATTAAGAAAATGATGAAAAAAATCTCTCTCCTTTGGATGATGGTGGTTCCTTATTCAGTTTGGTCTGCTGCTTACAAGAATTACGACCAGTTTGCGGTATTTTCAATGGTTTTTGAGAAATTTAAGTTTGAACATCATTATTTTGTAACAAATTTATAATAATTCGCCAATTACAGCGGGATCGGCCGGCCATGAGTTATTATTCCGCCTGCGCCCGTAGAGAGTCTTAAGATGTTTACTCTCAGCATTCGCTCAGAAGTCACATTTTAACCTTGAGAAATTTCTCAATATTGAAAAAAATTCAAGCATAAATGTCGAATATTTGATCCCATAGCGACAATATTCAAGCAGCTAACCAAAACCAGAGAGTAAAAGATAACTTTCGGAAAAAATTTACTCAAAATTAACTTACAAAATCAACTCTAATGAAGTAGAAATACAATATGTTAAATCTTATGAAATGAAAAAGAATTAAATCAACATGACCGTGTACTATTGCTGGTTAGACCGCCCAAGAAGCAACGCACCAACTTTCCAAATAACAGCAGCACTATCTCCAACAATTATGTATAAAGATTACAGAGATCCAAGCTAGGCTACTAGTGGTTCGTGTCAGTAGACATGTTATCAACAAAGAAAAAAAAAACGCAAAGTTTTACTGGGGCATACAATCCTCCGTTTTATTGTTATTTAAATTTTGTTTTATTATTTTTATCCTGCTTTTAAAGCTATCTAAGTGCGTATTTAGCGACGATAATCATGTAGCACGTAACATAATGAACTCTTAATCTTTTCAGGGCGAACCGCTTTTGCGTCGTCATAATATTAATCACGTTTCCTCATGCAAACTTTAGTAATTATTACATTAGTGATCGAGTTGGATATCCTTTCGCTTTCCCGTCGCGAGCCTATGGTAAAAAAATTCAGCTGCTTACCTCCTCATTAACGCTGGAAATGTGTACACGGTATACCGTTTAAGGGCGAACAATAAAGTAAAAATAGCATAAAATATTCGAAAATAACACGCGACGTTAAACGTTCTACACGCATATTGATTACGTCCAGTTGTTAACTTCTTTTACCGCTTGTTTCATTTTTATTATCTTTTTCAGTAGCGTTTCCCATTCGGCGAACGCCAACGGGTTTCAGTGGACAGGATTCGGTATTGTAATGTTTAAATGCATATAATAACGTTTTCTATTTGGGTTAACTTTAAACGCCTCGATCCATTGTTCGTCAAAAGTAAAGAGATGTCCTTCTTTCCACATAAATCTCTTTTTTTACAGATTGTCTTTTTAAACTGTTTCATTGGAGGTACATTTTGCCATTTATGCTGACGACAGGGCAATTTATTGGGGCAGTAGAAGCGACAACTTAATTGTTGCAAGGCTCCAATTGCTTTGGAACAGCTTGGGAATTGGGTGGAGAAGTAGGACTCCATATTAATGAATTAGATATGAAGCCATACTAATGATTAGAAAATGAAGACTTCCTCCTGAGAAACTGACCACCGGTTGGTACGAAAAAAAGAGCAGTATTTGGGAGAAGCCTGGAAACAACAAATTGACCAGACAAGACGGAGTAAAGAACACGCTCTTTTCATTGTTATGCAGAAGGAACCAGCTTGACATGAGGCCAAAGCTTTTGTTGTGTGTCTGATCGACAGTGGCTACCAGTCACCTTAAGAGATGGGAAAGCTTACAGAGTCGAGTTATTAGGATGATGGCCGGGTGTTCATGGTTTGTTCGTAACGAGCGACTTGAAGATCCTCACTTTGGAGGAATATTTCGCGTAATGGCAAAAACACGCGGAGAAGAGCTGGTCTTTTGGGGAACTCTCTGATCGTGAGGATCGTAGAGAGATCACAGAATCCTCCTGAAGATGCGGATTGAGGACAGGCTTGCTAGTTATTCCTTTGTTGTAACTGAACGTATATAATAGGTATTTATATTTACTAAGGTTATCTTATCTTTGACAAATCGTTCAATTCCAGATTTAGAATAAAAATTGGTTGGATGCGGTAATATTCGGATCGATTGGAAAGTCGCGAGAAAGCGAAAAAATGTATTTCCCAAGGTAATTTAGAGGTTTCGCCCAAATTCCGTCTGTCAGTGCCCAAGCGCCCGGTACGATTCTTCCACAATCGCGTCGGATTACCGAACGCTCGTTAATATATTCGCGTCCGACCCAAGCGAACGAAATTATGCCAGCTTTCAAACCGCGTCGATCGCGCGCCTCGATCTCGTTCCTCCCATCACTCTCGTGTTATTGACGCCATTTAATTAATACGTTGAGGCGAAGCCTGTGTTTACGCATCCTCGTTTCATTACCGCACCATTGTTCTTTCTCGACTTCTCATCGTTTACTCTTCAGAATCACCGCCGTTTATGGTTTCTAAATGTCGGCTCTGGTTATGATTATTGTGTCAAACTAAACAACGATTGACCAACCACGTACAGAAAATGAAGTTCGACGGACAAGTAAATGAGCGTTGAAGTGCACTAATTGGGGGTACGAAAAAAGAATAAACATTAATTACCGACACCGACTTCGCTGCCTGAAAAGGGAGTCTGGGTCGAACAGATTACGCGTTTGTTTGAAAATATGAAGGCAGCACTGTAATTGTTGAAGCGAATGAATAAATTTCTAGGACCTTTTGTATTTTCTGCTGCTAATCTAATTTGAGCTGCTACGTCTTATAAATCCTAAACTTGTCAGAGCATTGGAAACCTAAGAATTGCCATATGAGCCTGCATAACAATAGCCAGGAACTGGGCAATGAACAGTAGGGCAAATTTCCGCATAATACCTGGGAGATGTACTTGACAAAAAAATGTACCTGGAAGCCACATTTCGACTTGAGCCGGCAAAGCATAAAATGTATAAGAATTGCCTGTGTCTTATTATAACCTATGACTCGTTGGCTTAGTTGCTAGTGACTCCATAGCAACTGAGAAGCCATTCAAATGATAGCTGGAGTTTCCTGGTTCGCAGGAACGTTCAGCCGAGGGCAACACCTTGGAATCCCTAGTCTCGCACGTCTACGAAAATCAGTTGAAAGTACAAGGCCTTCGAATAACCCGTTATTCACGAAAATTATCGAAGAACCTCAGGACCGTCCACCATCTCTACGCCACGTTGTTAGAATAGCGGACGGGATGTCGTTAGAAGACGGTCTATAAGCAAGGCCTGAATTACTAAGATGTTTAAATCAGCAGGCAACCGATTCTTGGTAATAAAAGTACTTAGGAGCTACAAGCCTGGCTCCGGAAAATAATCCGATCACAGAAATTTAATAACATCGGAAATCGGAATTAAAACAACGACCTCTACATTACTAAGTGGCAACGATCTTAAATTTATGAACTTTCAATGCTTCCTTTGTCGCGCCCCCGATTTCAAAGCTCCCCCATCCGAATAATAATTTAAAGATCCGTTATCTGTTTCCTCGAAATTCGACCGACTAAAAGGATACTCGGAGAAAACACGGTCGGAATTTATTAATTCCAAATCCTAAGAAAAGGAGATAAGACTGACGTTCCTTCCGCGAAAGTTTCCTTCGCCCAGATATTGTAATTATACCTGGAGTATAAGTAATATTTTACGCAAGTATTCGAAAGATTGTTTCTTTCTTTGTTCTATACGAAATGTAAAATTAGAAATAACGACTTCGGTTGTTTCGATAAGAAAGCGAAACCAGCCAGTAAGTACCTAATCAAAGGTATTTTTAAGAGGTTGGTAATATTGCTTTTTTCTTTTTAAAGAAATAATTAAAAAATATGAAAAGCATGTGCTGGAAAAATTATCGTTTACATGTTAGGACAGTTTGCTGTTTTATTTTAAAGGAATGTTTTTAAATCTGGTGTTGATTCAGTAAAATTTTAAATTAATTAAAAATGTGGTTGCTCAAAATTAGGTTATTATTACTTTATATTTAATGATGTTGTAAAAATAAAATCCCCCCACATTATTGAAAAGTGGAGAAATTAAATTTCACTTAGCGACATTAAATAATTCATTAGATATCTCCATATTGCTTCTTACAAGATAAAATAAGATCCATCAAGCTTTTTATGTAACTAACACGTCACTCGCTAATAGGTAAACCCTCTGAAATTTATCACTGTCCTCGATATACAATTTATTTTTTGTCTTAATTACATTAAAAGCACTACGTTAAGAAATAAAAGCAATCCATCATCATTACCTCCAATCCCGGATATCACACACCGATAGAAAACGACAAAAAAGTTTGCTTCGAACGTGAAGAACAAACTGGTTCTCCGGGAATCTAATTTTTGGCGGTGCGAAAGTGAAGTATTGTAAAACATTTTGCTTCTTACACCTAACGTCTTTATAACAAGAAGTTAATAATTTTTAATTTTTCCCCGCAAATTAAATTAAAACCTTCAAAGTAAAAACTCTCTTACCTTTGATGTGTTGCTATCTTTCAACTTCAGATCGCCTTCCAGGAGCAGATGTCGCTTACGATCCGGGGGGCAATTCATCATCGGACGATTTAGATCCAAAGCGCTGTAGCTCCTCAGCAGCTTCTCCAGGTCATCATCTTTGGATTCCTGCGGCGAGGAGAAAATACAAGAAAAACCGGTAGGTAATTGCATTTGAGTTTGGCTTTAGTAGAAAGTTTAGCTAGGGAGTTTTGCGCGAACTTACAACTATGTCGTAACTTTCTATTCGCACTATGAGACCTTTCAGCCGTTCCGTGTCTTGTCGCTGTTTCAGGCTCGAGTTTACGTTGTTTACGAAGTCGTCAACCGATTTAATCTGGAAGTAAAAGGGAAAAATTTAATTTACAAGGCGGAAAATATCGCTTACGGTAAACCTGTAGAGGTTGTGTAATGTTTTGATGGCATGCTTTGTAACAGGTTGGTGTGTGCATTATTTGCATTGTCAACGGTTCTGGTTATGACTATAAAATGGCTTCCTTGGTTTGTTTTGCCGAAAAAAGCCAACGGAAAAAAAATAGGTGTAAATATAAACGAGAAGTTTAGGCTTTAAAAAAACTAAAAATGAAAGCTTTGTTAGGAAGAAAAAACACATTTCATAAGCACGAGCATGAGCACGAGTTTTTTCCGTTTACAAGGCTTGCGTGTACAACGATCTTTTCTGAGATATACAAATTCCCGGCGGGGTCGTACGAACCTTGGCTCATGTTATACTATCAGAATTACATAAGTAAGAATTTATAAATTATTTGTGCTTTAATTTCAACGTTTAATATTACCAATACCAAAAAGTTTTACAAGTGATTTTCATAACGAGCGGATCAGAAATAAAGTTTTTGAACGAATATAATATTTTAAATACTATTAATATGAATATATTACGGTACTCACCATGTGTTCCAAACTATCCGTTTCCACTTCTTCATCCGTATTCTTCAGGATGGCTTTTAACAGCAGTCCATATTTCGTAAGCCTCTGCATAGGCTGAACTAATATATCCATTAATCTCAGCCTGTTAGCAAGAAAGGAAAAAGAACATAGAATAACAACGAGGACGATGATTACAACATGCATTAAAAGGCCATTATTTTTTTAAAAATAACGTTCTCTCGTCGAAATTCAGGCAAAATGACGAGCTAACCTCCCCTTATCCATCATTTGCTAAGCATAAGGCGGTAATTTCATGGACGAAAAACGTCTTTCCGTGACTTCGTAACTTCGTAAATTACTGTCTCCTAAGTACTTTTAGAGTCCATAAAGATTATGTTCCCTTGCGCTCAAGCAGGAGGCTTTAACAGGACGATGATCGTCGTCGGACGAAACGCCGGAATGTAAATGTAAAATTAAGTCATTTCCTTGAATATGAGATGTATGTATGCGAAGTATGTTTATGTTTAGTCAACAAGGTGTAGGTAATAGCAAGCAATTTTCACGGGACGGATTTATGTGGTAGACGAAATGCATTTAAGAGTCAATAGGTACCGGCGAAATAACAGTGTTCTAATTACTTTCTGTTTATTAAAATAGTTCCGCCGAAACTGCTTTCAATTATTCTGTAATTAAAACGCATTTGAGCACGGGTAAAAGATTACGTTGACGGGTTTATTCGTAGCAGACCGGTTGAAGGCAGTAATTTGGTTTTGTATCTTTTCCTTAGTGGATCCTTCTATACTTTTTAAATTACCAAGCAATGATTTTAAGGTTTTTCAGAAATGTTATTATTAAACAATTTTAATTATTCAAGCAGAAATTTAGAAGTATTGGATCCTCCAAATACGAGAGCAAAAGCGGCAGACTTTGTTAATCTATCTTTTTGGCATTTCTTTTTACGATAAATAGGATTGGTCAGAATTCTCGTTCACCCCTTTTGTACTCACCGGTTACATTCCTTCTGCGTCTCACACCACGCTAAATACGCAGCAAACGATTCGTTGTGCAAATTATTCTCTCTGCAATAATGCTGACAGCGCGCCTGTTCAGCGCAGTACCGAAAATAGGCCCTAAACGAATCCTTCATATTCAGAAAACCTTCCAGCATCGTCTCGATGCAGGGCGGTTGCCTACATTTCCGCATGTACCGCACCATCGGAAACAGGCTGTTCCTCCAGAAGAGCACGTTCGTGTCTAGGATCTCCGTGATGTTCGAAAACAATTTCTCCGTATCGATTTCCTTCAGGAGGTTTTCGGTTTGTAAATTTTTCAGGCAGGCGAGGAATAGCTGAAACGATATCGAGGGAGTTTGTTGGAAGTAATTGCGGAGTATGCGGTATTTCGAAGAGGGACTTACGTCGGTTACGACTTTGAGGGTCTTTATATAGGCTACCTCGGTTTTTATTAGCTCCCATAGGGCGGTCTGCTGTTGCTGTTGTCTCTCGGGTAATTCTGAAAAGGTATTTGCATTTTTGTAGGTACGCCTTTACTCTCTATACATCCGCTTAAAAAAACAATTTACCCAAGACCATGCTTCCCTATAATGCGATAAACGGTTAGAGCATTTTAAACGCTATCACGTAGAGAATGTGGCCACGAAAGTGAAGTCGTAATTCATTTAATACTTAACGCAATTTTTAAGGTAATTTTTGTCAAAATTTGTGAGTTACCTGCGAAATCAAAGGTGCCAAATTAAATTACCTAACTTGGGGTAATTTCCAAACATGGAATAAGTCATCCTTTTCATTTATTCGAACTAAGTAATATGGTGCTATTCTCTTTGCAACCTTAGCACTTGACGGTACGTACAAAATATTCATTTTTCACATACAGATGACTTCCAAATTCCAAATTTAAGGAAAAAGCTCACTTATTTTAAATTTGGAGGCTGCTCGGAATAAGGTGATGTGATGTGTTTTAAAACCATCTTGAAATATGAACTAATTTATTAAGAACTTGCATGTACCATGAATCAATAAAATTATTGAATTCTTGACGATATTGCATCACATATAATACCTCCTTCAGCATGTGTGTTACTGAAAAATTTATGAAACGAGTTTAATATTTCAATTTGGTGTCGGAATGAAATTTGGCTAATTCAGAGAGAAAGAAGTCGTAAGTGAAAACTATGTGAAGAATCATGTCTTTTGTACCAAATTTGATGGTTATAATTAAAAGTAAGATATTTATTTAAACTATGCGTTGTAAAACTACGATTCACTTAGCCCCTGACTGTTTGGGAAATATCTTGATTATCATAATTTATATTTATATTTAAGGCTTGTAGGATTAACAATCTTTTTCGTATCTCCGTAGCTCTGTTTTAGAACAGTAAACGTTTAAAATTTGGAAAATCTAAAGACTGCCATAGTCCGCAGCATTATTTAATCGCATATTTTCCTACTTTTTTCTCACAAAAAAAACAGATGCATTGATTATTTCACTTAAATCTAAAAAAATGATAAAAATACGATAAGATTAAGATAAGTTTGAGATCAAAAATGTTTAGAAGACTATTAAGAAGGTGAAGATAAGTTTTACGTTCAGAAAGAATAATAAAATACCGTCATCTTGCTATTCCACAGCTTTTTAATTTCGAAACCAATCAAAATCTTTAAACTGCTAAGCACTGTAGTTACTAAACTATGAACAACAGACGATCAGAGTTGTTTTCATCAATAATTGAAGAAATTTAAACAGTCTCCGTCGCAATTTGGATAATCACCTTCAAGGTAAAGTATTGAAAAGCGTTTCAATTTTCAAATGAAAAAAAATTGGTGAAATAATAAGAACTAGTACAAGTACGCTTAACTCCAAAAGCTAGCGTTAAAAGTAAAGAACATTTACTATACCTTTGTAATTAATAATTTCTCTCCAATCGCCTTCCAGCTTGTACAGGGCGTCTAATGATTCCACTTGACCCTGAGGGTAGATCTGCGAACTGGGTACTCCATGAACCGTGTAGTTGTTTAGGAGTTCGGTTAATTGTTCCATTCGTGTATCCTAATACGTAGTCGCGAAAAGAAAATGAAATTTTAACTTTAACTTTATGGAATTTACTTACAAATCCATCGAAAGTGCTTAACTCTATCAAATGCATCGTGAAATTATGTTTATGTACATGGTATTTAGTAAAAATGTTTGTTATTTGTTTTAAACTCTAACGTAAATGGTACGTTTGTGGAATACATAGAGAAAAATATATTTTTCGGTACTTTTTTGTCACATAAAAAGTTACTGTTGTAAAATCGATGTATCTGTGCACACCTACATAACTTCCTAAAAGTTTATATTCAAAATTTATGGAAATATTTATAAAATTCATATGATTTTGCCAAATATTTTTTTTAGGAAAATTAACTTTGCAAATATACTCCGTGTCCACAGTTAATTAAATTTTCTACTTGTCTTCATTGTATTAAAAAATTACAACAATAATTTTAATTCAAGGAGTCTCACGTTTCAAAATACAAGTGAAACCAAAATTCTAGTATTAGTTGCAGTCAAACATTATTAAAGTTATGTATAACCCTTGCGCTTGGGTAGTAACAGAATGTAGCCAGACTGCTGCAACGGGTTTAGACCATGAGTAATTGTTACCCATTCGTCTCTTGGACGATCGATCTACAAGACCAGAGGTGTCTTTTCATTTTAACCCTTTCGAGCCTATTGGGACATATGTAACCCAACAGTTTTTTCTCTATGCAAAACATATTTCACTCCTTTCCATTTAAAATGATATACTACATTTGATTTTTTTTTCAATAAAGTTGCATTTCGACGACTAATGGGTTATATTTTTCCCACTAAAAAAGTCTGACTGGGATATATATGTCCCATACAAAATGGCGGACTTTTTTTTCGAATAACATTTTAAGGTGTTTATTTCACTTACCTTCATCTTGTTGTTGTTTAAAAAAATTACAATCTAATCAGGATTTAATAATAAAAAATCCGGCTCGAAAGGGTTAAAATACTTCATGCAAAAATTCAATACTAGGCCATTGGTTGGTGTCCTAACTCGAGATCCAAATTTAGCCATGATCAAATTGGTTGTGATGATTAACCAAAACGCATGCGAGTTTAAACAAATCTATCAAATAATATGTTTGGGCTTTAAGGTTCCTGAACTGATTTAAGCTTTAAGCCAAATTTCAATTGCGTGTCCACAAGGGAGACAATGTTCATGTTAAATTTAATTAGAGACTCTTATCATAACAACGCAATAAAAAACCTACCCCCAAACAACCTTGATATAGCGACTCCTAAAACAACATTTAAAATTACAACCCGACCATTGCGAAGGTCTATTAAATGTTCACGATTTAATCGTCCGAAGTCTCGGAAATCTATTTTCGGACCGGTGATCTCGATATCCCTTCGATTATTTATCATCGCGCTAAACCTCTCTTCAGCTTGTCCGTGCGTATATATCGTCCTAGGAGAACAATTTGCATATTCAATTTAGTATATCCGTCTTAAGCGAAGGGCCGACAGAGAAGGCAGCAAAGCTCAAGAGCGTACTGTTGTTGAAATTCCTTCCATTTTCACAACAAATAAACGAAACCGGAGGAAAATTTCGCAAGAGAATGAAACGGTAGAGTCTACCGTCTTATCTGGATCGGAAATCTCAAAAATAAAACCGTGTTCTTTATTATTTCCTCTATTATTCAACGGAACCTTACTGTTGGGACTTTTGTGAAAGTTGTAGTTCATATGCTCAACGGTTTTCTGGTCTTTTTATGTTTCTCGCCTTTTTGAAACTTAAATTGTAGTTTCTTTGAACACTACGTAAATCGTAATGCTTTTATTCCTTTGAAATAATGAAGAAAATATTTCCAAATAGTTTGAGAAGATTGGTTTCGAGTATTTAATGAAAACCAAATAATGAACAACAAAACGGGTAGCGAAGGAACGCGCTTTATGTTGGGTTAGTAGGTGTCGAAAATATGAGGTAATAACAGTGTTCGAAATGCCCTCTGGTAAATCAATAGGTATTGGTAAACGATCCAGCATATGAAGGTTATTCCAGCAGACAAATAAGTGGAGACTTAAATCTAACCGCGTCGACAATGAAAAATACAAATAGGTGATTTGGAAGACCGTGATCGTTTAGGTCCATCACGATACAAACTCCCCGTCTACTACAATTAATAAATAAAACAAATTGCAGAGAAACTGCACCAGAAGTAGCGAGTGAATCCAATCACGGACGTCTGCACCCGATTTCAGTTACCACAATCAAACGCCGGAAATTTACTTGGTCTCATGACCATTGTAACCGATTCAAAGGATTGTAGTGCAAAACACTAATACTTGGAGTAAAAGGTTAACAAACGACTAAAAAAGAAACCTCTCAAAATGTATGAGTAAGCCAAAAAATATCTATAATAGTCTCAAATCCAATGTGCATAGTTTCTTTACTCTAGCAACTATAACTGTTGGTCGAACTCAAGCTAAACAACAGATACTTGTACGCATTGTAGATCTGTAAAGCCGAAATAAAAAATTTCAAATGACAATGTGTGTAACGAGAGGATCTTCAAGATTAGAACCTCTCGTTACACACGTACAACTTCCATCTAGTTCATACAAATATATTTTTCTTCAAGTAAAGCTAGCAATAACGTAAAAAAAAAACAAGTAAAAGATGTAGCTCACACGACCCTACGCTCATATCTAGCTGGCTTACCTTATTATTGCTGAAAAAGCCAGACCATCGCTGCTTGCCTTGCTTCTTGATACTATCCGTGTCCTGAGACGATAGACGCGTCGAATCCTGGGGCCAATTCGGCGTCGCCGTGCTCTCCTCGGTACTCGAACTGAAGAAACTCGACGCTTTGGGTTTGTAGCTCTGCGAGAAAAGCGGAATATGAATTGAATGCGCGAATCGTAAAAGGCATATATACTTACGCCTGAAAATTTCTTCGAGTGGTTTAGAGCTGATCTCTTATTGCTATGATCTTTCGCTGGAAAAGAGAGTAAAGGACGATATAGGAATTGTTTGATTTGAAATTTGCTCGTTTATGCGTGTTTCGAAGGATTCAAAAGAAATTGGCGGGAAAAAAATCTTCAGAATCCTCAAGATGGGGATTTTACTTATTATTAAATATAGAGGGTAGATTTAAATTTGGCAAAGCTACAATAAATACTAATTAATGAATACAGGGTGTTTAGTTTGAACTCCGTTTCTAAAGATACAAGAACGGTTAAACTACAAAACAATTGATTTTTTTGCCGGAAATGACTCCAACTTTGGTTTTTCAAAAGAAAATTGAAATGTTTTGTAATTTAACCGTCTTTGAATCTTTAGAAACAAAAGAAGTTGCCAATAGAATGGGCTTCAAATTGAACACCGGTTTTTCCTTGATTTCGTAGGCCTAATTAAATTTAATTAATGAAATTAAATTTCAAGATACCGGCAGAATTCGCATCTACGACTCTTGTTGGCCAGAAGGGGGAGATTCCAATCACGTCACACAGCTTCGGTAGGAACGATTCTTTTTATATCTAGACCTATTTAAATTTGTCTTACAACAACAGATGTGACGGGACACGTCTTGTATATGTACTTCAGACTAATACACTTGTCTGAATTTTAATATTGACGAACACCATTTAAGAAATTAAAAATATTGGAATCATAGCAGCAGTTGCAGAATACATGGAATATGTAGTAGATTTGTAGGTTTTGTATGTGTCCAATTATGTTCTATCTAATACATTGTTTCTTTCAGAAGACTTACTCTCTGCGTTGGAAGAAAGTGACATTGAAAGTGATTTTTGTGGATGTCGTAGTATCAGCAGTAAACTTTCCCAAAGAATTGATTGATGAAGATTCCGGCGAAGAGTAACTTGCCAGATCGACAGTTAAATGCTGAAGCTCGAATATTTAACAATCAAGACTGGGATGACGAAGGCGTAATTCCATTTGCTAAGTTGTTTGCTAAAGATACCGCAATAACTGCAAGACCAAATTCTTCTTGGATCTGAATAAATTATGAATTAGATATATTGCCATTTACGAAGCAATGACCACAAATATGTTTTTACTTTAACAACAATATTATCTTATTTTAGTTACGTGAATACAATCTAATAAAAACAAATTACTTTATTCGATTTTACCAAGTTAACTTTGGCATCAATGTAATAACAAAAAATTTCAATGATAAACCATCACAAAATTGGCTTCTCATATTTTCATCCTATCCCTTCTACCGCACCTACGTTTACAAAAACTTTTTCACGTAATTTCTGTATAGCGAAACTTGTTACTAAACGCAAACGATCATCGCATATTTTCTTGAAAAAAAAACTTGGAAACATAACCGTCCCACGTTCAGTAATGTATAGCGATATTCACCTTCTTCTAATATCTCGCCCGTTCAAGCGAGCGAAACCTCGTATTAACCCAAAGCATTATCTGAATTTCTAAAACTTAACTTTTACCATTCATTACTACAATACAATGACAAAAAGCTGAGTTGCATACGTACGTACATCCACTTGTAATCGGCTACAATGGAGGGTGTAACAAAGCAAAACATTATATTATTCACCTGTTATCCTAATGTGTCGTCCCACGAGATTCGCCGTATCCTGCGAGAAGGTAATAAGCGTATTCGTGTTGCTTTCCCTGTCCTGCAGCCAGGCATCACAGTTGTTGAGGTCGATGGAGCGTAGCTCGGTCTGATTCGCCAGGGCATCGCTGTCGAATTAACATACAATACAGACATACATTCGTGCAATAATTGAAGTGGTTTCCTTCAGTAGATATGCATGCAATAGCGGTGATAATATAAGTTCGTTCTATCGTTTATGTGGTGATTACCTTCACAGACCATTTGGCTAGATTGTTTCTCGTGTTCGTGATAAAAAATACTCAATAGCTACGCTATATGATGTGCCATCGTCATCTAGCATATTGTAAAATAAATATAATGGGGGTTTATATGTTACGTCATTAAGTTTCAAAGCGCAACGACAGCAACATATGGTTCATGGACAACAGTGAAAGTCTTCAATTTTTGGTAATAATATTGGTTTGCGGTTAAAATAAACTTAGTAATAATATTTTGGGAAGCTGTAGTCTTCGTTTAATTTTCCTTCATATATTTGGATATAATAATGTAGTCAAGACAGGAATCTAATCGTCCTTCATCCCTCACGACGCAGAATAAAATAAATCACAATATACAGGATGAACAAGGCGAGGAAATTTCATGCGCTCGAACACCCGGACAAATCTTAAAATCTCCCATATTACGAATTATGACAAACCCACAAATCCTTCTTATTTGGGGAATAGCTCCCCACTGCGTGTATTACATATGTATATACGAGGCAGATGTAACATGTACATATATAGGATAGGGTGGTAAGAAAATGAGGAAACTTATTTTACGCAGCTCTTGTATTACAGTTGATCAACCTGACAGACGTTAAATCATAGCTCGACTAAGGGCGTATTCCGGATATAGGCCTTTACGGCTTCATTTCCGGCAGTGGAAAGATACTCTCCTTTTCCAAGAAGGTTAGTTGTAATTCGTTTTTGCGAACAAAGTTAGGCAAGGATCCGGACGAAGTATATATAATATGGGTATTGATCTTATCGCTCGCTTGGTTGTATTTTAGATTTGAATTTTTGGTTGCTGTTCCTATTTTTTTTGTAACAATATCAGATGGTTTATTGGCTGTTTGGTTCACCGTCAAAGGACCACACAATGGAAACTTAATAATATTAATTTTATACAAATGTCTAGAATATTTTCCACTACATAATTAACAAGAGATTGGTTAACATTGAAATGTTAAATATCAAATTGAAATAAAAATGTTGTTCCTTATTTGCAAACTTGTGAAGAAGTGGAAGGATTTTCATTGCAGTTTCCAAATAAGCACAAACATCAAATTTAAGTGGAATTCCTCTTTCAAGAGCTTCTCGGCAAGAATGTCGGTTTACCGTTTGGCCCCGAGATACAAATTCCTTGTTCTTCGTTGCTAGATCTTCAATATTGCCGGTGGCTATATGTTGCATAACATTTACGCTTGAAAAATTACAAGATCAAGCATACCTGTACCGATGGATGATAAAATTAAGTTTTATCGCATTTACTTAAACTAAAGCACTAAGGGAGGCAATTTCATTACTTCCACCAAACTAACTAATAAAGTTCAAAAACATGAAAAATTAATTTGTTGCCATCCATGTTTAAACCCCTGGTTGCGCAATATTGCTGCGAACTCATGCACAAAGCCTAAACTGCAACTCATTTCGCATTTTTCATACGTACAGTGTGTAAAACTTTACGATCGATGTAACGTCAGCCGAGGATAGTAAAAGCGCAATGGCCGGTGCAGTAATAAAGGTAATGCTTCATTTTTATGTCGTCTGTAGATACGCGGCTTTACAGATGGCGCCCCGTTATGTACAAAGTCTAGTTATTCGATTTTTACGACTAAAAGGGTTTTAAAGGACGCTCGCAAGCACTCGCCGTATGAAGCGTAAAGACGTGATGATTACAAAGCGATGCTCATTCGATGTAATGTTTTTATTGGTTCTTCACCGTCGATGTTTATCTTCGGATATCAATGATGCCATCATAAAAATGAATACAATCGTGAGTTTCATTAAATGGAAGTTGGGTAACGTAGAAAAAAAGCTGCCTAAAGCCTATAAAAGCAATAAATACTATAACAGATCCACCTAGGCTTTGTTTCGTGAACAAATTAAAGCACAGCAATAAAACCAAGTTCTGTCTGATGATAACAGTAGATCTCAAAGATTATTCCAACGCTCTCAAAGAGGCGCATTAATTTTTCAAGGTGTCCAGTATATTTGCATAATTTTGTCGTTAATTCCTCTGAAATTGCATATCGGAATTACAAGCTGCCGACGGGGCGTTGTTCTAACGGGGAAATTTCGTTTTCCTGGTACCTTACCGTTAACCGCTCACCCTTTTTTCCCAGTTTTTAATATGCAAGCCGTCATAGCGTTCCGTAAGTAGAACTTGGCCCGCTCCAGCGCAAATATTTAAGTGCGCCCGGCGAAGACCTTCAATATCTAGAGAAGGCCGGGTTCAGACAACATCCCAAACGGAGGCAGTACGGTATGGTCGATGAGGTCGGCTCGCAATTCGCCGAAGAATTCCGATGCGCCGCTATAAATATCGCCAAAATGGAATGTAATGATAAAAGAAAATGGGAAGAAAAGGAGAAATTTATACATGGAAATCGAGGGTTGTGGGTGTTAGAATGGGCGGAATAAAATTTTATTTATTATCTCTTTCGGGCGGTACAAAAGTGTCTTTGTTCCAGGGAAAGATACTGCGTGAAAGAATTCGTGACGAGGGCTTTGAATATAGGGTCGGCAAAAGTTTATTGAAATTGCAGCAACCCAAACTGATCTCTACAGAGAACTGATCTGATTTTTTGCAGCATAATTTAGGGAATTTAATTCTAATGTTAATTTCGTTTTTGTGACTGTTATTTAAAATAAACAAAAACAAACAATATCCCTGTAAACCTCTCACGAAATGAAATACAAACTTTGATTCGAAACCCAGTAAGAGGTTTAGAAAATTAATTAATCCATCATCGCCATCTCATTTTCCAAGGCGATGCGTTAATTGATAATGAGAGAGAAGCTTCCATTGTAAGCGCAATCGATTATCCACAACGAATACACAAAACTTTAAGCTAGGTTTATACACAAGCATCGTCACACTTTGAAGGAAATTTAGGTCATCAAACGTGTTCATCCTTCCAATTAAAAAATGTAAATAGCCTTGTCTGCGCTTCTGCGTTTATCGCTCGTTAAAAGGAAAAAGAAAAACTAATTTCCGGAAAACGTCATCATTCGCATAGCTTATAGCGCCATTATATAACTTTTTTTTTTAAGGCGATGAAGTATAAACATTTTGGATCAAGTGAACGTATAGAATTTCCAAATGGTCTGGATGGTCGTTGAATAGGCGATCGTCTACGTATACATGCGGATCGAAGGTGGTGATAAAGAACATAAAATATAAAATATTTACTTACAGCAAGGTAACGCCGCGCGTCGCCGGATAAAAGAGTTCGTTCTCCCACGTCGATTCATCACCCACTTCGAAATTAACACTAAAGCATTCGCTACTGGATTTCTGGAAACAAAGTACGATTATTTAAAATTTAACATATCGTGAAATGGCCGTGTAATAATGTTTTATGAATGGCAACGCCGAATTCGAGAGGATTTCTCTGCATTATTTTCTTTTTCATGGTACAAGATGTTGTTTATTACCAGAATACATTTATACAATCTGCTGTATACATGCAAGCATTTAGAGCCCAAAATTTCAAATTTCAGCGAGATTTTATGGATTTAATCTGGTCCCGTTTAAAAAGCGATGTTTACGCAAGTAGGAAGTAATATGCTTTTATATTTTCTATTTATGTCGGATAAATAACAAGCTTTTAAATGTACCTTGATACGTGTGTTACAGTTATTTAGATGCTCAAAAAGGTTAAATATATACACTGCCCGGCAAAATTATGGAATAATTTTTTTTTTAATAAACGCACACTCTTTGTTTTCAAATAATGACGTTACGGGAATTTTTTTAATGGCAACACCACGTTAATGCTCGCCATCCTAATCTAATCTATAATTAAATTAATTGCAATCTCCTTCTTTCTTGTCTCCAATTCCATGTTAGTTTGTATAAGCGATTGCAGTACTATTATGCAGTACACTGTATGACCAAGCGTGAGGGGGCTAATCTTTAATGTTGACTCTGTATGAGTAAATACTATTGAGGTACGTGGAAAAGAGAGGGCCCACCTTTAAGATACAATTTCATTAATCCGACAATAATTTTTATCTGCTTTATAATCTTGCCTGAAGATGAGCTGTGCATAGCTCGAAAGGTGTAATCCAAGAAACTTTACACCTTGCTTTGTTTCTAAATGCCTATTTCCATATTCAAAACCAATTCCTTTTTAAAATTCGCAAATTGCTTAGCAACGGTTTTCTCAATATTAAGAGTTAAACTAGTAATTACAGTTTTTTCGATCTTACTATTATCGAGGTGTCGTCAGTAAATGAAACTGTTTTGCTGTTGGTTATTTGAGGTAGGCCACTAACGCAAATAGAAGAGGATCCAATAAAGAACTCGCGGAAGCTCCACGTTGTATTATTAACCACTCGGAAGGTTCGTCGGATTCTTGGTCCACAACACATTAGTGTCTACCACGAAGATAAGATTTTAGTACCTCTAGTGTTAAGCCTCCTATTTATAGGGCATTTAGTTTTATATAAGGCATCAAAGTAGAAGAAGAAGGAAATGGATTGACAACAATAACCAGAAACATGCGTCTACCTACCGTACAATGCCGGGATTACCGACAGAATGTGAGATAATGTAAAAATGAATGCTACCCCAGAGGTTCGCTTGCAAGAGTTAATCAAGTATTTAAGGCAAATGCAATTACTTGATTCTTCTTCTTAGAAACAACTGTTTGCCTATGTTTATATCCAGTTCATAGTATTAAAAGTATTTCTAGAGAAGATTCTAGGCAAGCAGCCGGACAACTCTATCCAAATAAAGAGCATAACGTCAACCTGAATGTTAGCACCAGCCACTACCACCACGAATGGAACGCGAATCTTTAGAAATTACGTAGAATACGAATAATTTCAACCGCGAGGATGGATGTAAGATCAGCAATGTTGGTAGGTTAACTCTTCGAGAGCATCGACGAAGCAATCAGACCATGATCGAAAAGGATCCAAATCGACAGAACGGAAGCAATGAGGACTCATTGCACTTTATTCAGGAATATGCAAAATATGAACTGTTATGTAATTCCGAAGACTGCCAGCATTATAACAAAATAGAAAAAGCTGATGCATTGGACGAACTAGCTGAACCATGTAGTATTGGAGTTGAGAAGCAAAGAAAAAAAAATGTCAAACTTGTTGGGGCTTTTAAAAAAAGGGAAGGTAGAGCAATAGGAAGAATCGAGTTCCCATTAACGCTACTGTTCTTCGCAAATCCCTTTGAAGTTGACTGAAGATACGGATAGTGTGCGTTGTTCGTCATGAAATTATTTTATTTATTTATAACAAATTTATGTCAAATACAACGCACAACACAATTTTCTTATTGATACGTATCCGCCTTAAGAGGGCTTGAGTCATCATTCCATGTTTATAACATTCGCTAATACCATCTGACCCTGTGCTCTGAATATATTCAGTTAATTTTAAACGCTTGATTAATTAGACTTGCCAATATTCACTTTATAACGCAAGTTTTTACTAATTCTTATTGTAAATAGAATATCTAGAAACAGAATCAAATCAGGATTCAGGAACTAGGACTTGGCAAGAGGCACAGTGAAGAATCTTTTTTTGGTATTCAGTTTCATCTTTACCATTATCACTATTTTTAAATCTAACCGCCTTGCTCGTGCTAGAATATGAACACCTATTTTTATCGCTCAAGCACGCAAGTAAATCAACTCGAAATCCCAGCGTTAATGACGTCTATTATGTAAATACACACAAGTAAGTAGATTTACGCCTCAGCCGACTACTGCTCATGAGAGCGCACTATATTCAAAATGAATAATGTATGGGGAACAAATGTGGTAAACAAATTTATTAAACGTGATAGAAGAGAATCTGGTCGACTACTGGAGGAAAACGTTAAGGTTTAAAGGTGTTAGACGCGCTCTCAATCAATGGTAATGCAATGCTTTAGTTCGTATCCTTTTTAAGCAAGGAAAAAAATGAAACCTCTAGATTCATTACAGGAGGTATTTTAGTTTGCTCCGAGGAGTCGAGCTTTACTATTTGGGTGTAGCCAATTGGAATTCGATGTGTTGACTGGTACACTACTGCTCCTAAGATCAAATCTAAGTTGTGCAAAAAGAATTATAGTTGCTTTTCGCCAAAATGATCGACTTTGGAGTTTTATTGCTTTAAAAATCCGTGAGATTCTTTTCAATAATCTGTCTATTGCATCCCAAGCACTCATTAACGCTTTCTAAAGTACTTCTTTGTCGAACCCTGTTTTTTTTTCTTTTAGTAGAAGAAGTAAAATAAAAAGCCACATTTACACAGTCTTAACTAATTTTAAGAGGGAAATATACTGGAGCGTGCCTTGAAACATACTTCTCAGAATGTCAGCCATAACCTAGTAAAACCTAACGCAAACTAAAGCCGAGATTTGTTGACGGGCACCTACATCATCGTTTATTATGAAATTTTGGCCAGCTGAATTTGAACGTGGGCGTACCAGTTTGGTTAATGATGGACGACGGGGCGACCAAAAATTGCAAATGGTGCTAGAATTAAGATTAGAGAGACAACAGAAGCTGAAGCCATTTCAAAAGAACGTGTTGACTGAAGATTTCAGTACAAAAAAGCTAACCGTGCGTTGGGTGCTGCTCTTCTTCCCTCAGAAACAAAAACTCATTCGAATAAACACTTCCAAAGCTCTGTTGAAGTAGTTTAGGCGAAGTAAGTCGGATGTTTGGCGTCAATGCGTCATGAAGCCAAGGTACAGTCGAAACAGTGGATTGCAAAAGGCCAATAAACTCAAAAAAATGCGAAGATTCGATTGCTCCAATAGAATCGATCGGGAAAGTGACTATAAAAGGGCACACTACACATCATTACTTAACAAGCTATAGGCACAAATTGCGGAAAAATTGCCTCGTTTGAAGAAAAAAGGCTTTGTTCCACCGCTCACTCTTTAATTGGGGCCTAATAGATAGACTACCCTCCATATTCATTAGATCTGGGTCCCAGTAACTTTTTTCTGTTTGCTAAGCTCAATGTTTCGTTCGAAGGACAAAGATTTTCATCCAATCAGAAGGCCACATTGGTAAACGTCTATTTTGCAGAATAAGATACCAATTACTGTTTTAGTGGATTAAAGATTGCTGTGTATAGACTTACAAGGAGGATTGTAAGAAACAAAACTGAACTCCTGTGTCGCCACAATCTTTTCGTATAGTTTTCTTGATGTTGTTTGCTTCATTCGTTTTGTAACTGGAGAACATACAAACACCTGATATTTGCAACCACGGAGCTCAAATTTGGATTCATCGGACAACGGTAGCCATTCTTCCAGTGGCCACGGGTACAATTTATTATTTTAGACAACACTGTAACTTATTTATTTCCAAAAGATTAAAACCAAGTGGCTATTACAAGGCAATAAGTTTTGAATAGAACTGGAAGGCAGCTAGTAGATAAAACAAAATTACAAAGTAAATTTCCACTGTATTGAATGCAATGTATAAGATAATTCCCGCTTTTTATTCAAAAAATCATATCCGATGAAAGCAGTTATAAACATCATATTTCGAACCTCATATTGAAATACCCGATGCGTATACTCATATATAACTTCATACCGGCATAAAATATACAATATTGTGCCTATGTGCACTCTACGATGGCAATTGACTTTTAAACCGCAGTAAAACGGCCCATTTCGATATCTATGCCGTTCGCATCCATTTCGAAGCGTGTATCAGTGTGTTTATTGCGAGCAGAAGCGTAGTTTCCAACTATGGATAGTATTTTATATGCCAACGTACCGTGCAAAAGCTAGAAACAGTGTTTCAATTTACGAATTTGTTCCGACGTTATCAAAATGGTGGTTATTTCTACGGCGATTTCATTTTTCCAATGAATTTAAAATAGACTCGTTTCGTATTTTATTAGGGACAAGCCTTTCTATGTCCCTGTGGTACTCAAAAAGTACGAATTGCCAACCTAATCGGTCTTATGTGGAAACAGAATTGTTATTCTCGATCAATGGAATTGTTATTTTCATATGCTTTGATCAAAGTAAATCGATCCTGACCCGAAGAAGTTATACGTGTTACCAACTTTCACAATAATGTAATACAACGCCAAATTCAAATGTCAATTTCATTTCATCTTTCTCTTCTAGAATACATATACAACGCCCTAGCATTCTTCCTTGTACGTGATCCCTACGTCAGTTTCTTATTCAATTTTCCGCGAGAATCGCATTTTCTCCTAACCTTTTCCTGCCGCAGCGTCACGTCAAGCAGGTAGCGATTTTTGACTGTAAGCCATTTCATGTTTCCGGTGAAGATCTCGGTCTCCTTTCAAGGCGTTAGCCGAATTTTCGATTCTTCTTAACGAAAGCTTCGTTTCGCCATCTTGACTGCGTTTTAAGAAGTTTTGTCCTCTTCTTCGCGACGGAAATCCTTCTAAATTAAATCCTATTTGCTAGCACTAATCTTTGGATTAATTCGTGACGTGCTTCTTCATGATAAGATGACAAAGTGAAACAATCTTTATTTAGCATTTAAAATAAAGTGAAGGATACTGTTCATTCATAGGATACCGCTATGTAAAGTATTTAAGGGTACTTTTTTAAATAGGGTGGGGATTTACATGTTTCAAATGAAATACATAATAGGTGTATGTACTTATATAATTGCATAAACCACCATAACTGTGCTTTCAGTATATAAATCGCAATGTTTAATATGTGTCTCCACGAGATAATTTTCAACGTATCCTCTCCATCCACCTTATCGATCGCTTGAATGAGTGGGGAATACGGTAGCAGAATAGTTGACTACTATTGCAAATATGTAATACAGCTTATGACTATAATATGTATCTTGCATATATGATCCGTGCTACTACCCCTTTACATAAGGGAAGATGGCACGAACCAGATTTTGTGCGATGTATAGACTTCATATTATGAATGGGCAAAAAACCGCGGATGGCAATCATTATGTTTCATTAAGTGCACAAATTAAGTAAAAACTCATGTATTGGAGTAATTATGAAGAAATCCTCTTTTCGAAAAGAACTTACAAGTCCCTCAACCATTGCATTGCAGCTAGAAATGAATAAAAAAAATGTGTTGAAGTGTGTCTGAAGGAACAATCGTGGTTATTTGCTGGTCAAATATCAAATTTATATTTAGTGCATTTAGTGCATTTAGTGACCGAAATCCTGTATTATATATTTTAGATCTTCTTAAAAGTTTTTGCTTGTTCCAAAACCCATGAATAATACTAAACTTATCGTGTATCTTATGCGTTGTTTTCCCCGTTTTGTATTAATATCAAGTTGCATTGATTGTAGTGTTCACGCAGCACGTTTTGCCATCTACTGTGAGGCAATCTGACCCGTGAGCTGTTCTTGTGAGATACCAATCCAGCAACACACTGTGTATTTTTTTCATACAGTTTGGCAACTGTGTACTGGTCGGCCATGCTATATGAGTAGAAATCGAAAGCTTTTATTTAATTACGTTGCGTCAAAGTTTTTTTCACCTTTCGATTCCGACAACCCCTTTGGACGTTAGTAATAACGGTTCCCTCGCACATTACTTTCGAAACGTATTTCATCGTTAAATAATTAAGGTTGGGCCATTTTTCATGCGTGTCAAAACGGCGTTTCTCACATTAGTAGTTTCAATTATAGATCTATAACGTCCGGGCTGGTGTGGCTGTTCCAATTTTACGAACTTTCCTTTCGTATTATCCACTACACCCTCCCACTGTCCCAACGTTAGAAGTTACGTCATTAGTTCAGAAAGTTGCTGCTGTTCTTTCTTTGACTTTATTGACATAATTAATACAAATGAATGCAAACATTTTTCTTTAGGCGTAGTAATATCACGAGTATCATCAACTTGAATATAAAATGACCTTCTCAGGCCTATGGTTAAGTTGATCATTAAAATATGATTGAATAATTTAGTACCATACCTTTGTAATATTTTTTTCATGTAACTTCAATGTCAAAAAAGTTCCTGTTATTCTCTGTTTACGGCGTTAATTAGTGCCACAAGGTTTAATACGTAACTACGTGACAAATTCAAGCAACAGCCTTCGATATTAGCACAACTTTGGGATCTCCCTCGAATAATGTAACATACTTCTAAGCTGCGTTCCAAGTTGGGGATTAGGAGTGATATTGTTTGGGGTATTTATTTATGTGAAAATAATTACATCCTCGGAAAAGCGCGTTGCGTTGGTTATAAGGAAACCAATATCGCTACATTCTGGGGCGAAAATGATGATTTATTTAACATTAATCTTCACATCTGTTACGAAACACATCAATACCGCTTTAATGGTTCGTCGTATCCCGGTTTTGGTCAAAAGTGAGGCTCCTTTAAAAAACTATTTGAGGAGCGAGTAATTTTAAAAATATGCTTGTTACATTGTTCTGGTTTGAAGAGCAATGCCGATTTTAACAGATTCCTTACTGAATGTGAATCTCCCAAAAAATTCTTGGTCTGACAGTACATCGAAATAGTTTCTTCTTGTGTGAAATTCTTCATCAGATGATGAAGTAAAATCGGATGAGCTGGAATCTATTTCAATAAATATTCTCATGAGTTAATATAATTACGAATACTAAGTCAGAATTGATGGTATTTTGTCGTATGTCAAATCTGTGAAAACCAATGCAGTTTACGTCCCTGCTTTTCTTGGTATATATCTACCCGTTCTTTAGGCGTCCCTATTCCAGATTTGTCTTTTTTTCTTCATTCCATTCTTCCCAATCTAAAGGTACCTGTCCACTACAGAGTAAAATTCTCGAAAGTAGCTCTCGATAGCGGAAGATGTTATGTCAGAAATGAACTATTTTATGAGTAAACGTCTGAGACTGGTAACGTTAACCGTCGAGGTAACTTGTATTGGCTTGTGCGTAAATGGAAACGATATTTGTATTAAGCGCAATTTCCAGCAATCACTCTCGAGATTTGAAGTAATTTTGTATAGTAATAGTTCTCACAGAACGCTATTTAATTAAAATGGCACGAAAAAAATATTGGCGCAGAGACGATATAAAAATTAATTAATTTTTATGAGGAGGAACCATGCAAAACCCAAAGGATATAGCGATATGGAAAACAAACAGAAAACAAAAAAA
Organism: Marronus borbonicus; assembly: GCA_902655005.2. Classification (NCBI taxonomy): domain Eukaryota; kingdom Metazoa; phylum Arthropoda; class Insecta; order Coleoptera; family Scarabaeidae; genus Marronus; species Marronus borbonicus. Next base: position 26,406,028 of record LR737380.1, on the reverse strand, counting down.
TATAGAATAATTTTCCGAGTGTTGCTGATCATACTGTAGCTTCTTCAAAGACAGTCTACGTATTTTCATATCCCTTTTCTGCAATTTTTGGTCCAACTATAGTACGAATGGATTTGCGTTTCTCATTTGAATCTTTCTTAGTGCACTGTAACATGTTCCAATTGTACCCAACGATAGCTTGGTTCAACATTTTCTGTTCGGTATTCTTTTGTTTTGGGCATCTATCCTCTCACAACTCGCAGGTGATTAAAACCTGTCAAATCTCCATGAATTGCTGGAAGTGTGCATTCGTAACGGTTACCCTCAAATGGGCATTCAAAAAATGCTATCGAGAGTGACTCTTGGGAATTACACTATACTTGGTTTTCGGGTTGGAATAGAGTCGTTGTCGTAGCTTCAGGACTATTACTGACACTGACTGTGAGGACGAAACAGCAGCACAAGCTACAACTACAACGCGGTTCCAACCCGGAAACCAAGGGTATAGTGTTGCTTTAACGAGTTTGTCGTTATGTCACTGTCCATATTGAAGATAAGATTTGTGCCAACAATAATAATATTACTGACTTCATTTCGATTCAATCTATAAACTCATAGGTTAGTAAAAAAGAATTGTATTCAACCCGACGACATTTTAAATCAATACAATATTTCTCCATACAGTCGTCGACTACCGCAGCTATAGAAAACTGGCTTTTTCCATTTATCTATCGCGATATAGCCTACAGAAGTACAGAACTATAAATATAATCCTAATTCACTTTGCGGCGCGGGTAAAAGCAACATCGACCGGCATACACATACAGACGCATACAACATATCAATTACGCGCACACCTATAACCTATAACTTACGATTCCGACTGTTCGATCGCGCATTTTACGAAGATTAAAAGCGATTTTTATAAATTGACGGCGGACGTTCCGTGATCGTCATGCGAACGTTGATTCATCGTTTCGGTCTGCATCTTGATGTAACACGCGGGCGATGGATGGCCGAGCTCGGTGTGGCCTAACGTCGATCCTGAGGGGACCGGGAAACGGATAGATCGCGAGAATTAGACGATTGATGAATCGCCGAATTAATTTTTTGCGAGAGCACACGTTTTCTCAAGTGTTTTCGAGTGCCGCTGATGGAAAACCCGCGTAGGTAGTGGAGATATTACGCTCTGACGTTGGTTACTAATAGAGGGTTATCTTCTTTACAGGTTGTGCAAATAATTTACGTTGGTTAAAACTAAAAACCGGCGTAAGTTTCTTAGTATTTCTCAAAATATTAAGATAAAGTATTGCTACTACGTATTTTAGAGCAAAATATGTTTATTTTAGGTTCAACTAAATTTTTGTTAGAGCAACTATATATACTACAGATTAAATAAAGGTGTCACAATTAATTAATACTTCTAACCGTTATTCACTTATGAATTATTACCTAAATTGTTCCGAACTTCATGTTATTGTTAATCTAAAGTTGAAGGACGACCTCTGAAACTGTATTTCAAGACGCAGTTGCTTTATCATAACCTTGTCATTTTTTCACGTTCTCGAAAAGAAAAAAGGTTCGGTCATTTTTCTCCGTTTCAACTTCAAAACATATCCTTCACCGTTTTCGAGAATTTAATACCATGCTAGAGCGAAAAACGGCTCGACATAGTAAGCAGAAAAACCGCGTCATTTGCATAGTAATTCGTTCTTTAAACGGGCGAAAATTCGAACACTAAAACTTGATTTTACGATGGCAAAGAAACGCGCACCTTACGTTTTTTCCCTCGGGTTTTTTTTTTCCCCACCGAGGAAAAACCCTCTTCGGCAGCTAAGTTTATATTGGCCCTGGCAGATTCGATTTCTCCTTGGTGATCGGATGAAATTCGCTGCGATCTTCATTTTAAAATGAATCACCGTTCTCTACGATGTTGAGATATCCACATCGAACACCTCCTTTCCGGGGAAGCCATGGAATGGCGTGCGTGACTGCAATACCTTCGTCAATATATCAGTGGGGAAGCAAAGCAACTAATCTATTGGAACGTAATTTTCTAATTCACTTCTCTGGGGTTATCCTTTTCTGTTCTTATTACTTTTTTTATCTATCAACTCTCATCACATAGAATTTCCCCCGAGGTTCATTTTAATTTTGTGTAGTCACAATGAAAATGTTTCTTTTTGTAAAATTATTCCATAAAAGAAAATTTACTTAAGTATCTCAAACCTATAATAATATGCTCTAAGGTCAGGTCTGGGAATTGTAGCAACTAAGTGCATCATTGGCACCAACTCATTTATTAAATAGGAAAGCGCCAATTCTAAATTAAAATTATCTAAAAACTCCCAATAACACGTTATTAAAATAGATTCCATAGATTATTTAATAATACCAACTTCAACAATAATTTCATAGAAACATACTGTTCCCAAACATAAAATTGCTTTGTTTCTCACATACATTTCCCTACAGCTTAACTGGATAGGGTCCAATACGGTTTCACCCCTCTGCTTCGGGAAATTATTCTCTGTTAGGTGTAATAACAGTCGATTACGAACTTTACCTGCCATGGTATCTGGTTATATATGAAGATTGAATTCGAAGGGTGAATGTATTGATCAGTGGCAGAACCCTAGCGGGGTATTGCATCAGTATCAAGATTCTCGCTTGATTAGGGCAGAGAAATGTAATCTATGATCAAAGTGGACAAAATTAATTTTACTTTGGTTAAAATTAATTAACAGATCGGAATTCATCCAAGTGTGTTCTTTGAAAGGATTTAGATCTTTGACGCAGAGTTAGTTGCTACTGGCACGAGTTGTACACTATCCAGAAATTCGTTGCCATTTAATAACGTGGAAAATCATAAAAATTAATCTGTTTAAAATTATCTACTTGAAATAAAACACCTTTTTACATTATTCTTGTTTATTATGTAACATTTAACACATTGTACGCAGAAACAACATGTTGGAAAGCAAATTTTGAGTAAACCGATGCTTCTTTTTTCTTTCTTACTTTAGCGAAGGGAAACTCGAAACTCGAAAATACATTAATTAAGGTTTCGTAACTTATTTGCCTTAATAATTGACGGTGTCGGTTGACTGGCGTTACAATTTAGTATCCAGCGGACCGCTACATCTGGATAATGCAAAACGGACTACAAGATTATCTAATTAAAAATTGTCATTGTGTACGCGGGCCTATATTCGGTCGGGTAACCTCCAAATAAACGTATACGTATAAGGATTTTGGGTACGCGCGGCATGCTACGATTCCGAATTGTAAATGGTAAGTCGTAGGCGTGCCCTCGGCAGACTGACGAAGCGAGAGCCGTGTTTGTACAACTTGATGGAAATTTACATAGGATTTGTTCGAGCGAATGATAAGCTTTTCGAAGCTGTACGAAATTATGATCGCGCATTGTACGGTATTTTGTACGTATCTGTTCCATTTGTTACCTGTTTATGAGGCCGAAGAATTACAAGGAACTGACCAAGCTTGGAATATGTTTATTTGAGGGTTACGTTTCGTGTGTTTACTGCCGTCGGATGTGTACCTTTTGGAATTAATATGGTTACGTAGTGGCTAATGCAATAACGCCAACTTCATCTCCAGATTCAATTTAAAACAATCAGTATATTGTGTAAAATTGCCAATTACAGGAGAAAATAAAATAAAATTCATTAATTATTTACAACGTCGTAGTTCGCCCAAAGATCAAGTAAATATGCGAGAACGTTGTGGGCCGATGTTTCACCAAAAGTGAAAAATGTTCACACTTTCACATCGCTACCAACGTCGAGCCAAACGATCTGTGATCAGGAGCCAATGTTGCGCCAATCGTCTGTGCTACCAGGGTTAACCGTTTTTCTTTGTTTACTGATATTTATTCTTGCTTTGACTATATCGTTACCTATTGTAATCGACGATGTCCATGTTCTTGAAACTAATGGCAAATGAACCGTACATTACATCAACAAAATATACTCTGCAACTCTTAATTGTCAATTTCTAAATGTATTTGTAAACATACGGCTTCGCTTGTTTTACCTACTACTTGTGTAAGTACAATGTATATGCATTAAATACACAATCACTAACTCCGTACAATGCCGACTAATGCTTTCATTTGGTTGTTAGCATGCGATTTGTTAACGCTCCAGGGTAATGATTATCATGATTAGCAGAGCATGAGCAGCAAAATCGAACTTTAATGCTAATACGTTGGTTCGGTATATTGTGTACCTCTGCAAACATAAAAGTCGGTCGTTAATGTTGCTACTACAAGCATATGAAGGCATGTTGTGTACAAACTTTATTTCTTTCTTTTTCATTAAACCTCTGTTTGAGTAAACATCACATAAGTATCGGCACCCTCCGCACCACACAACTTTAATTAATTATATAGTAATATAATAAATAGTCCGGGACGGCCGTTTCGAGGACACGAATGGTCCTCATCATCAACCGGTGACCGAATAATGTGAGAAAAAACTTTTTCCAAAATTAAACATGCATGTACTATCCATACTTCTTAGAACAGATATTCTTTACAAGTGCCCATTTCTACCTCCTGCACGCCTTGAAGCGACGACGTGCGAAAAATAATATGCATGAACTATCCCTTCTTCCGAGAAGAAATATTGTTTTACAAGTGCCTAATTCTACCCTCTACGCGTCTTAAACTACGACATGCGAAAAACACGGCCAGATGGACGGGAAGATCTCTTTTATGACCCAAAATATAAACGAACCAGCCTACTGCAAAAGGTCAAAAAGGACAGAGTACGACAACGGTCCGTTTTCTCTGTTCGTCAGATTTTTATTACTTTTTATGTAAGCCGTCTCGTACGCATCTAATTCTCGCGGCGACGTTACGTTTTTAATCAATTTTAAGTCTTCTAATTTAATACTATGCCCGGTTTCATTTATATGTTGTGCCACACTCGACGCGTCCAATCTGCCGTACCGATAATTTCTTATATGTTCTTTGAATCTAGTTTCTATCGCTCTTTTTGTTTGACCAATATAGGCTTTATTACGAGTGACTACATTCAATTTTATAAATACCTTTCTCCCATGTTCGGTTTATCTTTAAGATTACCGAGAAGATTTTTAAGTGTGTTGAAGCATACGTTCGTATCTTGCCTCTTCAAAACCTTACCCACGCCTTTCGATATGCCGTGAAAGGGGAGTTTCACGAATTTCTTACTATTAGTTTCTACCGGGGTTAAGGTCGTGGAATTTCTTACGTAAAGCCTATGTTGGACTTTCTTAAGCATGCGATCGACTTCTATAGAAGAGTAACCGTTATAAATAGCTACGTTTTTTATGAATTTAAGTTCTCTGTTAAATCTACTTCTACTTGGAGGGAATTTAACCAATCTATTAATTAAGAAGCTAATCGCGACCATTTTGTGTTGTCCACAGTGGTTAGAATCGCTCATAATGTACCTATTAGTGTTGGTTTCCTTTCTAAGATGTCAATTTCCAGTTTATTATTATTTTTAATCACTAAACTATCTAGGAACGGAAGTTGATTGTTCACTTCTTCTTCTACTGTGAATTTAATGGTTTCAAATTTTGAGTTGAGGGTCGCGAGAAAATCCAGGATATTACTTTTCTTAGTATCAAAAACCGCGAAAATATCATCTACGTACCTATGCCAAATTCTAGGAAAATATGCGGCATCCGCCCTCATACATGTCTCAAATTTGCTCATGAACAAGTTGGCTACGAAGAGGGACAGGGGGTTTCCCATTGTTGTACTTTCTAATTGTTCATAGTACTTGCCCTCAACTTGAAAACAATTTTGCTTCATGCAGAGTGACGTTAGTCTCTTATATTCTGCTATTTTGGTATCTTCAATTTTGTTGAGCTTTAAGAGCTCAACTAAATACTCTATGGTTTCAGGGATCAGTACACTAGGGAAGAGTGAACAAATATCGAACGATACTAAAATTTCCCCATCTTCCAGTTTGATATTGTTTACTTTATTTACTAAATCCAATGAATTTTTTACTTCGAGGCTGTCTGCTTTGATGGGCCCTATGTTTGACGTATAGTTATTGATCTGTTATTAGTTGGTAGCTATTATATAAAATCCTGTGAATAAAAACTAGCGGTCCATATTCAAATAACGGCTATTAATTTTTATTTATCTACTTAGTGCATGTTTTTCTTACGGGAAGGGTTATTCGAGTTACCAGTTCTTTCTAACGTGTTCTTCCTGTAAGGGAACGACAGGATGTCTTTAAGAATTTGGATATTTCTAATAAACCATGGGGCGTTTATTATTAAGTCTAAGTGTATTATATCGCGGTATCTCGAGCTTCACAAGTGAGGTGTTTCGTGAGTCAGGATAAGTCTCAAACATGTCGTGTATATGAACATCTTTTTTTGTTTTTAAATTAAGCGACCAGTAAAACTACCAATATGTTCTTGACATGAAGAATTTTCTAATTACGTTGTTAAGCGCTAGTCAAAGACAAGTTCCAAATATCTTCCCGAAGAATCTCAGCGGATTTCCGCACCCACTACTGCAATCCTTTTAGATGGTTTTCACTTTCGCTTGAACCTAAACTCTCCATTGATTGTGAGGCTCCACTGCAACAACCAGTTTATGAGGTTATCCAAAGCCCTTTAGAGGCATCTTGTTACCAATTAGTCGCTTCTACTGGACGTGGAAATTGTCATATAAACTGCGGACATCGGCCATTATACTTGTGGGGTGCTAGAAGTGCTACTAGTGTACAAAATAAATGGATTCGTCGCCAGTAGGGACCCCCGCCAGGATGCGTCGTTTTATGCCAAACAGTATCTAAAACTCTCGTAATACACCGAAACACCGCTCTTACCATCTCTCCTCGCTCAAATGCACCATAAATAGAAAAGACTATATCTAGCTTTGATTGCTTATTTCATCGGAAATTGCAGAATCACTCGGGAATTCATTTTTACTTGATACATAGATATTAAACAAGATTGAAACGTAATGAAATGATCGCATAGCAATGGAATAAACAAATTTGTAATCATCTTATGAATTACCTCGCTGTAGACTAAAAGAACGTGAAAAATCTTAAGTTAATATTGCAATTCTCGCATCGGATAAGAAAATCGAATTCAGTAACCCGAACGTCGAATGCAAATGAATTGCACGTCGAAACTAACTACTACGTACCGACGGCGGCATGCAAAATGTTATCGCGAGTCGCATATTGTCAATTTACTACATTCATTCGCTTCAACGAATCGAGCAGGCAATATAACACATAGTAGGTAGGTACTAGGCCCGTTGGCTGTTGAATAATTTACAGTTCAATTTGATACATTTGAATTTCAACACCATCCTTCTTGAATATTTAAAAGGACTATGGATTTTAGTTCGTTCGAATCTATTTAGTATGGAAATTTTATACGAAAATTAAGATCATTATTTTCGAATGGAAACAACCTGAGACACACGATTGGAAATCATTTTTTGAATGGAAAGTTTAGCATGTTTGTATTGGAGGTATTTTTTTAAAAGCATCTGTTATTTTCGAATTGTAAAGAAATGACATTGGACAAAGCTGATTAATTCAACGAGTCTCGCTTAAGTACGGACTAATAATATCAAGATCAAGACATTGCGGTTATTATTATCGCAACATGAATTTATTGATATAGTTGTCAACAAAGTCAGTAGCATATCCACTAATTGTTTCACCTTTGAGTAACATACGTTGCTCTAAAAATGATAAGGGATGAATACGAGCGATGATCACTGTGTATTTTGGTTGAAACTAGCACCTTTCAGAAGTGGGGAGAAAAATGGTGATTGTTATATCAAAGCATTTATTTACCAAAAATGCAGGACAGATTTTGTCAAGAGAACTGAATCTGAGAAGAATGACAGCAAAGCTCGTACAGCCACTGCTCAAATGCGATAGGAGATGGAAGCTGAGTTTATCGATATGATCCCGAAAGCAAAGCACAGTCGTTACAATTCAAGAGTCCATCCACGTTCACTTACCGCTGTTAACACCTCTTCACTTGTCTGAAAATATTTTCCAGTCACAAATTTCTTTAGATTTGAGAATAGATCAATATCAGGCGGATTGTAACCCCTTTTCCAGCTCGCCTGAGGTTGCGGTTCAACATTGATTTACTGAAAACTACAGTAAATCGACGTTATAATTACTTCCGAAAGATCTCTAAGAAATTTACGTAATCGTAAGAAAGTTTGATTTGCTTAGAAAGTCTCACAATTGCCACCCAAAACCGCATCTCATAATCAGTCTTTAAATAAAGACTATACCCAAACACCAAACACTTTTGATTTTCTAGAATTAAATACGTGCTTAAATTTCGAAATTTCGAACCAAGACAATGCCTTAATTCGAAACTTGTGAAATGAACTGTCGAAGATCTTCAAGAACTTCGGATCTATTTAAAAACTTTTCTCCTACCTGTGATCTACTAAGCACGTGCCTCCTTGAAATGGGAGCGTCCGAAGTAGGGGACGGCGGTTCGATGTTGGGGGCGGGTGGCGCTAGCAGGGGTCGAGTGCAGTCCGGCTCCGATCTGGAGTCCTTCAGGGTCGTATCCGAGGCGGATTGGACACCATAACGCATCTCTAACGTGTCCAGATGGTTGAGACTGCGTGATCGGACCTGAAAAGGAGTAAAAGTTCATACTTGTCCTTTTTTATTTCCCAAGAAGGTTGATTTCTACATTTTTATATGTGAAAAGAAAACATCTATAGGGAAAAATGTGAGTTACAGCCTATGATCACAGAATTAAAAGAAAGTGGTAAAAGTTTAAGAGAATATAAAAGTTAGAAGAGTTTGATTTTGCCTAGATTCCTTGAATTAGCCCTAAATAAAATTTGCATGATTTACGATGAAAGTTTGTCCTCCCTTGGTCTAAGGACAATGAAAAATCGTGAAAATCCCTCGTATTTTCAATTGTTTATTATGTTATCTTTTCATTTCTTTTTATTGTCTTTTATTCTAAAATTTGGAGACTGAAATAGTAATAAGCAATAATAAATAAAATTAAAAAAAAATACGAATAATACGAAAGGGCCATGTTTTCTTTTGCTTATTCTTTAAGTTGGTAACAAAGTAAATGGTTCAACGAAAACCTTCATGTTCTGATATAGAGGCTATTGCATTCAGAAAAGGTTGATGTTTGGATAGCAGCTTCACCGAGAAGAATCATTTGCCCACAGTTCATAAAGCACTGGAAACAATGAACTTCTTACATGAATATTTTGATAACTGTTTAATAGGTTTTACTTCACGTTCCTCTGATCTAACTATTTTAGTTAAAGACTGCATCAGGTGCAATGCAATGTGACACGATAAGACTTCGCATTTAATAGCATGAAGAACATTTTTGTTGGTAAAAGGTTTGGAAAAAATTATTTAATCCAAAATCTTTCCCAAAGTGACTATGTTAACGATCTATCTAATTTTCATTTGGTTATCCAACAAACCTTTTTTCAAAATATTCAAAAATTGTATCCTTAATCAGGAATCTAGAGTGATAAATGGATAAATTTGCCATACAACCATCTGGAATCTAGAAGTTGAGCTCTTGAAGCTATGATTTGGCTAAAGAACCCTTAAAAGAGAACAATTTATCATTTGGCGGTGTTCTCTTGTATTGTCTAAAAGCTAAACAAACTTAATCTTAACATGAGCGTGGTGTAAATTCTCGAGAACGTTTCTAGGAGTTAAATTGTGCTCCAAGAAATCCAAGTACAATGAAAATCCATCACACTCCCATCAATGAATAAATCGAAATTGTATTACGTATTGAATTGTCACAACGCCAAAGGTACGACTTCTGATCTCTTTCCCAATCAGTACCAATGATTACTTTTCGCTCAAAAAAAAACCTTTTATTATATTCTACTTGTAGTTATTTACGAAAGTGGTTCTGCCCCTCAACTTATCGAATCGACAAGTATAGAATAATTTTTCAGGATTAGAATCGCCGCGTCATAAAAAAGCTAACGCTCGTTTGATGTGAGACGATTTTATAGCTGAATCGGTATCGCTTTGAGGAAAGCAATGACTCGTATTATTTTATAACGGACATGATTTGTGGTTCACCGACGATACGTGTAAAAGAAGTATTTATTTCTTTGTCAGCGACGCTCGATATATTACTTATACGTCCAATGCTGTTTCCTGAAAAAAGACGTAAATTTATATGGCGATATATAGCATCCATTGACGACAACTCAAATAAACGTACATGTAATACATTTGAGAGATAAATATTTATTTATACGCTTGTCGTTAGAATATACAGGTGCCTCAACCTTCTAGAATTGCAGAATTGTGTCTGGTTGCAAATAATAGAAGAAGATATTTTAAATGGAATATAGTATATTTTATTATATTTTTAGTTTCTTTATCTAAGAATAAGCCAATATAATGAGCATCTCTTCTATATGTAAATCGTCAAAATAAGCATTTATTGTACAAACATAATCACAATTTAACGCTCAACCTCCCCCTCTCGTGACGATAATCGCAAACAGTGGGCCTGTACGTCTATAGGCCCAGTTATCCCTTGTCTGATGGTCAGATCCTAATACGGAACGGCTGAAATTGGCATGCCAGCACTTTTTTCTCTTTTCCGATTCGGTGTAGTCATGTTGAAATCTTGGCTCCAGTCCAACTGCATTAATTCGGAGTTGCTTTAGGTTAACTGATGCGGGGACCTTTCGCCCGGCAACGCTGATGCCAATATAACAGTCAGTCTGCGGTGCAGATCCGAGTATGTCGGGCAAAACAAACGCAAATACTTCAGACAGCGACGTGTGTCACGAAATGTAATATTAATGGATTATGGATGTAGGAATAGAAATTGAATTTTAAAAATACGTTCGCTGTAACTATCCTGACTAGCACTAAAACTTTTTCCTATCTGATACAGCTTAAGCAAATATTTGATTGAAAATTGATAGAATTATGGTCACATATTTAGGAAGGGCATGTTTTTCTTAAATTTAGCGATGAAAAAGAACACGATCACAAAGTAAAAGTTAATTTGGAAAGCAACCGACATATTGTTCGAATTTTACCGATGTAATGATATCTTACTGCATTAATTATATTTAATTACGTCGCTATGATCAAGAAAATACGGATTTTCAATATTCGCCGATGAAAATCAATATATTCAGGAAATACAGTCCTCGACAAAAACTTACGCGAGACGCGGTAGATGTTTTACGGGTTTTAAGGGTTACAACATTTCTTTGCGAAACTAGCAAGATATCTAATTAAGTTTTTATTCATAAAAGTAAAATAAACTTAAAAATATCTCCTCCAGTAATATATGAACTAAATAATAAATTATTATTCCAGTGTTTAAACAATTTCTGCGACAAAAATTAAACGCTCTGTTGCAAATGTAAAACAAAAATGAGCGATCAGTAATGCGTAGATCCTCCATTGTTCTTAATCACTTCCAATAGTCTGTTATTAGTAGATTTATATAAATTTAACACATAATTTTGAGGGATATTCTGTCATTCAGTCACTATTGAAGTTTTCAGATCCTCTACCGTGAAATATTGACGGCCTCCGCCATAAATGCGACGTGCCAATTCACCCCACATGTTTTTAATAATGTTTAAGTCTGGTGACCGTGCCGGCCACTGTAAAGTTTTAATCTTTTTCTCTTTAAACCATTCAGTAATGGTTTTTGCTTTATGAATTGGCGCGTTATCTTGCTGAAAAGCAAAATTGCGCCCGGTCCATTGGTTTCGAAAACGTAGAAGATTGTCACGCAATAAGTCTTTATACGTCACAGATGTCATTTTGTTTGTGCAAAACACTATCCCACTTTTATCGCGAAATCCAATCGCTGCCCATATCATCACAGATCCACCCCCTAATTGTCCGGTCATTTTCACTTTTGGTTCCTTTCTCAGATCATGATAATAATGCGAGTACCCATCCGGTCCGTCCAAATGAAAACGTTTCTCATCGGAAAATATAACTTTTTCCCGTCGTTTCTTCCAGGATACGTATTCTTCAGCAAGTCTCAACCTCGCTTCTTTGTGTTTCGCCGAAAGTGGCGGTTTTCTCGACAGTTTCTTCCGTGATATTACCGGTGACGCCTTTAAAATCCTTTGAACATTACGCACGTGCGTTTGTACCCCCGCCTGTTCTGCAATAACTCTCGCCGACGCAGAAGAATTGGATGCACACCGCAATATCATGCGTTTATCCCGCTCACTTACAGCTTTCGGTCGCCCCTGGCCTTTTGGTTTGCCGTAATTTTCCGGATCTTTTAGGAAATTTCTAATGGAATGATCGCTTCTTCGTAACCGACGAGCAATTTCCTTCTTACTAACACCATCCTGGTGCCAGGCTACAACTTTACCCCTTTCTATCAAGGATAATTGCTTTTTTCTACCCATATTGCAAACACTTTATAAAATATAATTTCTCGTGGTGAAACGTGTACACTTTACCAGCACAACCGCTGCATACAAAGAGAAGCATCAAATTAAACCATTTTTGCCTATATTAACGTAATAAATGCACAGGTTCTAAATTTTTGTCGCATTTAAAATTCCTATTTTGATCTGGGAAAATCTCAGTTATCCCTCATAAAGCAATAAATACCCAGAAATATCTATAAATGGACTATTTACATAACAAGTATTAATAACCCTCATTTATATGTTATATGATGTCTATAAACTTTGTTTCGTAAATAGAAACGATACCGCGTCTATGTTTTTGTCGGGTAGTGTATGTTAAAATATTAACAAAGAAATATTAATCCATGTTAGGCAAACCAAGAGATCAAGGAATTAAACTATTCATGACGCAAAAATCACTGCCAATATCAGAAATGTCATGCCTATACTGTACAAATTCAATAACAAAAGGCCACGCGTGAAAACTATCCTCCAATTCCCCCTATTTGATATATACGCCCAGAGAAACTTGGCCAACTATCTTACATCCACGAAGGAACGCCTTACGAACTTGCCTTTTGTTCAAAAACTCAACGCGAATGCAATTACTGTTATTTCCTTTGCGTCATTTATTAGGGAATTCGGCAGTTGTATACAAACATACATATAAAAGCATGTAACATGCGAAGCCATGTTTCAGCAACAATGTGAAAGGTTCCGCGTATCCGAGAAGGCTATCAAAATTCCGCTGGTAGTTTTAGTCGTAAATTCTACAAACAAACACCAAAATATTGATATTCCGGTTGCATTGAACGCCGATACTAATAACTCACGCCCTTTGTCTATTTGAAACCTAAATAGAACTGGGATAGCAATTAAATTTAAATTACCATCTGCATGGTAGTAGAGGAAACTATTGATATTGCTTTTACGGGGGATATTAACAAGCAATGCCTGATGAAAATTGGAGGCTAGCCAATATTTGGGGCTAATGACTTCATGAATATGCGGTTCCAAACATATCTCCAAGAAAATTGATTAAAGAGTTGTTTCCAATAAGCGCAAGGAAGAAGAGTTATACTAGATTCTACTACTACTGCGCTGAAAGGTTGATTTCCAAATATATATAAAAAATTTTGTAGTTGAAGTATTCATTGTAGTCAATGACGGCATTGGGTTGAATTAGAAATTGACACAGAATATTTTGGTCCTTTAAGTAAAACATTATCTTAAGCAAACTAGATTAGATTTTACTTTGTTTGATCATCGATAACGGGATTCGGGAACATGCTCTTAATTTTGAGCAACACCATAAAAAGAAAATCATTCGATATGCAAATATCTACAATCTCAAGAGGCCAATAACCTAAAACGCTCCCCAAATTTGTACTCGCTGCCATTAAAAGTTGTTCGGAGCTCATTAACATCCATTAAACTCCACGCTTTCCATAAGATTACATTTTATCAAAGATTACCTTTGCACGTGAACGCAAAACCAAAGTAATTAATTTCATTTCGGGAAACTCCCCATTCTACCCCATACATATTTATAGGAACTAACAAAAATAACGCGGTAGTTATAAGTAGATGTGAAACGCACGTGATCCAGAAAGGTATTATTTTAACGGAGAGATTTTTACGTACATACGTCAATGGGAGGAGGGGGGATACAGAGGCGTCATTAGGCAGGGCAATATATCAAATTGTTTTACAAGCGACGGGAAGCAAGCTGACATCTGCGATATCGAATGACTATGTCCATATTCGCGTACTCACGCAGGCATATCGCAAACAGTCGAGGGTTACAAAAGACCCTCTCGTTGTTTTTGTTTGGCGATCGGCTCCATTAAAGAATGTGATTAATTCTAGTACGCAGTTGTTGGTGCTTGTTGCACAGAATGAAAATCAAATAATAATAATAATCCCTTTTGCGATCATGAGAGGAGGTTCTGAGAACCGTTTTGAAAAACAGTGTACCACCACAAACCCCACCCACAAATACCGGATAGAAATTCTGCAATTATTCAAGCGATATATGTACATCCAATTTCAAAAAAATCAACCCAAACCTAGAATTCCATTCATGCATCGAAAACGCAAATAAACAAGATTTCAATAGCGTTCGGCACTAAACTATTATCCTAGAAAATAATTGGCAGGTCTTTTTCCCATAAAATGCCCTTCCAATACAATAGACACAAAAAGTATAGTTCTTTTTTTTGCCGTGGCGATACGCATTCATATTGTATGGGATTAGCGGTACAGAGTTAATTGCTTGTTGGTACTAGGAATTTTCTATGGCGGGAGTATCCATTCTAGTAAACCGATTTCGTTGTTCAAACAAAAATAGAATCGCGTATTCGTCAGACAGACAATTGTTTTAGCGCCGCCATTGCTACGCAGTTGACGATGGCTATTGCTTTTAAATTTATTTTGCGAGCGCAATCAGTCGGGCGCGGTATTCATCGTAAATCTGGACCAATTCGAGTCGACTTTTTCGAGGAAATTTATTTATCGGAGGGATAAATATGGCTTTAACGTGGCATAAACGGTATATGTAAATCCTGAACGTTTTATTTATGTGTCATTCGGGGGCTAGTTCATTAGAAATTACGGTCCAGTTGACTATAAGCGAGTTTATAGATTTTCTTTTTAAATTGGAACACTTGCTTACATGAAGATTTTCCCGCATGATTACTTGCGGATTTTCTGTTGGTCGTATGTGAGAATTTTGAGTGCTGATTCCACCATTAAGAGAAAAATTAGCCTCACCTGTCCATAAAATACAGGATAACCATTAAGTTTAAATTTTAATCTAAGCCGTTATTCGTAAAGAAAAATCGTACCTGACTATCAAATCTGCTTCCTTCAAATCATACAGTCCTCGCAGCTTGTAAAGATATATTCGCAGGATTTCGCGTAAAATTTTCTGAATATACCACGGACATGGGATTTGCAGTCGTCCTGATATTACATTTACACTGCTGATTTCTAGCGGATTGAAAAAGATTGAACTCGGCGATGAAATGTTATCGGAAGGTGGAGAAATAGGAAACAAGGAAGAAGAAGACATATAAATTGGATTAAAATACGTTAGTAAGATAAGCATAGATTTTGTAAGCGATAGACATCAAAATATTCTTTACATAACGAGTTATTATTTAGACGCTCTTAATTACAAGTGTACTAAAGGCTACTAGAGACTGTAATATATTCCATTAAAATCAGCAAATTGATTTCAGGAAATTGCGCTCTAACTGGCACTCCTCCGCAGCAAACAACCAGATTAAAACGTTGAATTACGACACTACCACCTATTTGGCGTACATACCTGTGCGGATGACCTCCTTTAAGTAATCGCTTAATCTTGGTAATTCAATAAGAAACTCGAGCAGAAACCCGTTTAGTGTCGGAAGGGATTGCGGACTTCGTAAACGTATCCTCGCAATTGTGTTCTGAATTAGCCAACGTTGGAAAGTTCGATTTGGTACAACTTTGACAAGTTCACCGGGGTCATTTTAAGTTATTCAATATAATAAATAAAAATAAAAATCGTTTATTTTAATGTATCATTTATATGCATTTCTTTCTCATGATAGAAAGTTTAATAAACGCCTAAATATATACGCTGCAATTGTTTTTTCCTTTTTCGTTAAACGATGGGAATGTTTTCGTTGTACCCAATTTGTTTGGGGAAGCCTTGTAAAGGTTACATAGTTTCACACAAGTAATTAGTCAACATGAGAAAGCTGCATGTGCCAAACGTTAATTAACGAATACGAGTCCAGGTACATCGCAGCTAATTCACAGGTGCTGCAGAGGTACACACTTTCTTTTCCCAAGTATGTAAAGCATACCAAAAATGATTTAATTGTTTTAACTAATGTTGTTTATTTTAAGATATTGATTTAGGTAATGGCCATAAATATGTGTTCACCGAAACAGTTAGCAGTAATATTCTCTGATTTGTAAACGAACTATCTGTTTATGTAACTGTTTTCAGGTACAATCGAGCTATTACTTCTGGTAATGTTTAATTACTTTTAGTTTGCTAAACAAATCATTTCAATAACGACCCCAATAATGAGCAACGCCGCACTAGATCACTAAATTTAAAAAGGAACAATCCGGGAAAAGAATGCATTCCAGTTGATATTGCATTCTCTCCAAGGAAGACATGGCAATACAGTTCTAGCTGATCTAGTTGACAGAGTTTATACAGCATCAGGGAAAAATTATGAAAGTAGCCAACATCCAAACTGCAAGATCTTTTCAAGTTGCGCAAAGTACAACAAATTTTGAACACATCCCTAGGAAGGTTGTTAATGTTGTCATGCCATTTTAAGTCCCCGTCAACAAGAATACCCAATTCAAGCAATCAATATAAGCGTTGATCTTTTCAAGATTCCTCAAAAATATATATTGAAATATTAATTTGTAATCCGAAATTTAATTGGTTGGAATTCCTTTCTTTTCTATCTACGTATATAATTAAATATATTTACGTGAACCGTACGTTTGTATTATAACAAATTCGTTACGCCTAAAACACAAACCGAATTCCTAAAATCCAAGTGAAGCGTATCATTCTCGCGATGCTGTAACTCTTGCTTTTTCGCATGCTCCTCATAAATATTTACGTGAATGATTTGAATACGGAGAAGAATAATACTAGCCAACTGTTACGTTAAAAGGGTTTTCAAGAAATCATGTGGATTTTGCATAAAGAGGAACTTTCAGGTATTTTCCTACCATTACACTTTCAAGATTAGAAAATGTTTCTAACCATCTAAGTACACCTGCATCTATATTTCTAGAGTTTTCAAATGATCTAACATTTAATTTATGGTCTTTTAACTATTTGGCTTCTTTCATCGTTTCATCTTCAGCTTAAATTTTAGGAGCTTAAATTTTAGAAGCGCAAATATAGTTCGCATGCCGGCTATAAACTACGACATTTGAGTATTTTAATCTAAAACAATATTTTCGAGAAAGATGCTTCTGCCAAATTAAAAGGCAACAATCTTGAGCTAAAAGCTGTTTATTATGTACGCCATAAAGTTGTTATACAGTAAGGTGCAATAAACTGCTCCTGGCTCAAGATTGTTGCCATTTATTTTACTTATTATCATCCGAGCATTTACTTCATCAATCACTATTATTTCCGCTTATTCTGTAGAAAATAGACTTTAATGTTTGCTAGCATATATGAAATTAACTCAAAATTGTGCTGCTGGTTTGTTAACGTAGAAGAGGAAGTAAAAAATAATATTCATTTAATTTTAATTAATTTATATATTTGCAAATGCTTTTGGTGGATGCGCCGGTGAAGTTCGATATACATATGTATAATGACCGTTATAACGCCACCAAATATAAATGGAGATAAGACTTTTTTAAGAGGGAGCTAAAACTGTGAAATCGTTTACTAGGCTAGACATAAAAAACAATCATTGGTTGCTTTCTGAAAAAAATTTAGACGTTTTTAAAATAAGAAGAGAAGCCTTTCAGGTCATAGCATGAGCGCTAATTATTGACATATTCGTTTTATTAAAGTAAAAAGGTTTTTATCGCAGCAATTGAAGCTCAAAAGTCCTTGATTTTCATCCTTCATTCTTTCAAGAATGTACTTCGACTATTAAACGTTATTTTCAATTAATACTTCTTTCCAAAACTATGACCATCTTATATCTTGAAAATTCCCATCAGTAAATGTAATAAATTAGAGATACTCGTCTCTTATTACCTTTCTTCTGTTATTTTCTTCTTGTACGAGTAAAATAGTTACCTATGAGACGTACATTTTCGACTATAGCTACACTAAATAGCCATTCCGACGCAACGTACCTTTAAGCAATGCTTCAATAAACTTCCACAATTTTCCGTGTAGTTTTCAAAACGTGCACCTCTTCAAGTACTTTTCTAGCAATACCTTGTAATTTATTACACCTATAAACGGAAGAAAATGTGCAAGCGAAATTGAAAATGGTTTATGTTGTTCGCATCACGTCGCCGTACAGAAGACCTAGTACCAGCTCTAAAACAGACGCTAGACGGGAAGATTACATGCAGTTCATTATACGTGACGGTATGTACGTTTTGCTGGATGAGTTCTTCGCTCATTAAAGCCAGACAGATGAGGACGTCGCCAAGTCGCACTAGACGTTAAGTGGTAGTAGATTGTAAAGCTGACGAGTGTTAGGATCAATCGACTGATGCTATAAGTTTGATTAAAATTCCTAATAATTTCATCGTAAATACATGGAATGGAAATAATTGAAATTTCGCGTACGTTAAAAACCTAGCTGCTAAATAGCTGCTAGGATATTTATTAATAAAGCCCAGTCCCCTAACACGAAAGGACGTTTTAAATAAAAGAGTTTTACGTTGGAGCATTCATGGTGAATCCATGGATTATTACGCATTATGACACACCTAATTCAATGATAGAAGTGTGGTGGTGGTTCGAAAAGTAAAACTTTGTGAAAAAGACATAGTAACCTACATGCCATTCTATTAGGTCTATTTGACCAACCTGAATCGATAAGCCTATAATGTGAACACAGGAGAGTTCTGGGCCAAAATGCCATAAGATCTAGCGTAGTGATACATTCCCAATTAAAAGATCCGACGATATATGCCATTTCTTTCATGCATCAAGAAGTCTTATAATATGCAACATATTGGCAGAGCTGTTCAAGACATCGTGGAGCTGTTTAAACTGCTCGGGAATCTACTTAAGCATTCAGACGGCTCCAGTGGTGTTACCCACTGGAGTTTCTAAATGTCTTCTTCAAAATTCTAAAGACACCAAGTTGTAAACAATGATACTCAAATATTTTCCATATTTGTCTAATAAGCTTTCATTTATGATTTTGCATATGGCATATATGAAAAACAGCGAGTTCGATACACCCACTCTGAAAACCAAATAATAAATCTCGTATCTCTAGTACACATCTTTGCTTTTAACAAAAAAAAAATCCTATAAATGTTATAAATTCTGTACTGGAAAAGGAAGAAAAACGTATGAGCGTCCACCATTAACTTCCCACCCTCACGTCATAAATAATTTTCAGTACACGAGACGCAACAACTCCCATATTCCCTGCTTTTAATCTCGCTTCCGTAAGAGCTTGTATTTTCCCCGGCGCATTCAAAAAAAGATGACCGAATATAAAATCGGGAAAAACGAAAATATATTTCATTTGGAACACGATCGTCCGTCGTATTCCGTGCATTTTCCTAAATACCATCGTTGCCGTTGCCGTTTAAAGATCCCCCAAACCGAGCACAAAATCCAAAAACGGATTACGCAAGGTGGGATCCGCTAAGTAGGTAAACCATAAAGCGCGATGATAAGCGAAATGAGGCGTTGCTGTTATGCTGTTGTTGGTGTTGGTGAAGCTGCTAGCGAAGGATCAATGGAAATGAGGCGAGTAATGTTCCTATACATGGAACGGATCCGGAATACGGTCGGTTTAAGGCGAAACCTGAAAACTTCATGCATTTATTAATGTAAGGATGCGGGAGTGGGCATTTGCGGTTTGTTTCGCGGTGAGCAGTTTCGTAAATTATGTGGAATTGCGTGTAAAGGTATGGGAAAATATTTACAGGAATTTGGGTAAGATATCCAAGATATCCTTGGGTAAGTTTATTCAGTACTAAAATCTACATATTTTCTTAAATCACGTACTCGAATACGTTCTATTGAGATGTACACAGCCTATGCTAACCATTTAACCTTAATTCGACGGTCGTCTAACACCATTTTAGTGACATTTTCCGATATTATCGGTAGTGGCTAGTTTTTAGCCGATTGTCCCCTTAAAATCTGCTAATCCTTAGCTGAAATACTGCATATTTAAAGTAACTAATGTATGCCTGCAACAGTTACAATCTTCAGTCTAAACTGACAGTCCTCTGCCTGCAGATAAACTGTTACGTGAATGGGTACACTTAGACTGCGCTATTATGTACACTACCGTTCATATATTTGGGGACGATTAAAAAATACAGTTTTTTTTTTAATTCGAATAATAACAAAAAGTTATTTCTAATTTAATTTACTTCTGTACATTGAGTATACTATACAAAACTAAAAATATTCCAAAAAGAAATGTTGTACTAATTATAATTAGGTCTATACGGATTTTTCGTCTATATGTCCACCCTTTGACTTAATTACTGCGGTACGTGGCATTCTTAGAATTAAAGATTTCAAAAATGTTGCTGGGATCTCGGTCCATGCTTGCTGGAGCTTTCTCCATAAATCTTGTGAACTAGTCACTCCTTTTTGGCGAATCCTTCTGTCCAGTTCATCCCATATTAATTCAATAGGCAACAGGTCAGTAGATTGAGGTGGCCAAATCATTCTTTTAAAACGATCTTCTTCTTCCAGAGATGCTAGATAATTTCTGCATATACGAGAAGAATGCTTAGGGTCGTTATCCTCTTGAAACGTAAAGTTTCGACCTCGTAATCGTTCCCCACTTGGTACAGCATTCTCTTGTAATATTTTGAGATAGCCCTCTTTACGAAGTATTCCCTGTATTCTTACTAAATCACCTACAGCTGTTCCCGCAAAACAGCTCCAAACCATTAGGTTACCTCCACCGTGCTTCACTGTAGGTAGAATACACTGTTCACTAACTCTTTCACCAACCTGTCGCCTAACAAACGTCCTCCGTTTGGAACCAAATGTTTCAAATTTGGACTCATCTGTCCACAGCACGTTGCACCACTGTTCGAATGTCCAGTGTCCGTGTTCTTGTGCCCACTGCAATCTTTTTCTTTTATTTTGAACTTTCAAAAGCGATTTTCTGGCAGCTACTCGTCCTTTAAGCCCGCCGCAATTAATCTTCGTTTCACGGTCGAATGCGAAATAGGATTTCTTCGTGAAACATTGACTTGCTGCGTTATTTCCGGAGCCGTTAGGAATCTGTTTCTTTTTGAAACAAGAACCATGAACTGATCCTCAGCAGCTGTTGTCTTCTTTTTGCGTCCAGAACGTTTCTTATCAGCCAAAGAACCCGTTTCCGCCACCCGTTTTAATGTTGTAAATACACCATTTTTCGATATTTTTAATTTTTTCGCAATAACTGTCATTGAGAATCCTTCATTACGTAAAGTAATAATAGCAGAACGCGTTTCGATGGAAATTTCTTTTCGTTTTGCCATTTCAGCACCACCCGTTTATTACAATAGTCAAATTTAAACTAAACTACTATCAAGATCGATTTTATTTTAAATACAAGACGATATCTGCTTTGTTTGTTGTAGTAAGTGTTCTGTGAATCTCACATTATTGCTTTGTGGAAATATTCGACAATATTTTCAAGTTTAGGTTTATAACCCCATAAAAGGGATTAAGAGGAATTTTGCCCGAGGCTGCGGTAGAATATAAATGCGTTATAGATTTGATGGGATAGAAGAGAATACTGTTGTAAATTATGTTCATACATATAGAAATGTATACTCTTTCATATAAAACACAATCAATTGTCAATATTTCAATTTTGCTTATTTTTCGGAGTTTTTCTTAGTCGTCCCCAAATATATGAACGGTAGTGTATATCTTGTTTCTTGTATACGTGTTGTACAGGAGAAGAAAAAATATATCCACTTAAATAAAAAAAAGTACAAAATATGAAAAGAAAACCCAATAAATGAATATAATAGACGCGAATAATAAACTGTGTAATGTAGTAGAGTGCCAACGGGTAAAAGATATTGCGGACTAAATAAAGCTTCTGAGTCTGCACGTATAAATCAAAAACAAAGCAAAAAAAAATGGAGAATGTGGGTTGATTAATATACTTCTCAAAATGGTTTCCATTATATGAATGTATTTATCTTTATTCATATTTCCCTACCACATCTTTCGATCTATTTTTCATTCCCGATTCACTCAAACACGATCTAAAATGGTGTGCGTGACCTTGGAAGAAATATAGAGAGAATATAGAACAACTGTAGGGGCGAATCGTTTTCTCAGTTGGCTAAATAAATAAACTTCGCTTCGTATAATATCAAGTTTAATTGATTAAATTTACAACTCAAAACAAACAATTAACTTGAAATGCCGGTAAAGTATCTCGATTTTAGATGCCGCAGAGCGGTGTAACCTTTCACATTTACTTGCTTGTTTTTCAGAACGAGAGAAGTTTGAAACGAGGCACGATTCTTGGATACATTTTCAGTGTTGTTTTCCCTTCAAATAATATTGAGATGAAAATCAATCACTAAGGCTAATTAGCTTTTATGTTAAATTAAATATGATCAAGTATCAAGGGTGAGAAGAAATCTTGAGCAAATCTGAATCATCCAAAGTAGAATCAATAGTTTAAAAATGTTAGTATCTTTTGTTTACAATTATCTGCGAAAGTTGTATATTTTTGGAATTTTAATTAAAAATACAATTAAAAAATAAAGCCCTGATAAGTATCAAAGGTTAATAGATGTTTCTTTAAAAATGGTGTGGCAGGGTATAGTTGGTTCAAAGAATTTTTATGTCGCCATAAAAATTTACTGTCAACAAGAAGACCAGCTGGCGCTTCTTTTGGTAGACCGCTAAGGTTTAACAGATACAATGACGAAGAATTCTTTAACCTTTTAGAAGTTGAGTACGTTAAGCACAACTTTTCACCTCATAAAATCTTTAACGTCGAGGAGACGGGGGTCCAAGTTGTTCAAATCAAAATTGCGCAAATGGTTGGTCGAAAAGGAAAAAAGCAAATAGCACCGCTAACGTCAGGTGAACCTGGATCTTTCTAGGAGCCAGCACAAACGTGGATCGCCTTTAAGACCAAAATTTTCCTTCTGGAACCTTGTGTTCCTTGTACCAGCGAAACACTGTTGTACAATGTAGACAATTACCCTCCGATACATTTTTTTATTTCTTGGACACGCTTATCTAGCGGTAAACCATCCCCAAAATTATAACGAATCGCAAAGTGAATCTCGTTTCGTTTTCACAACGCTATGTGAGTTGATTATTCAACCTGACTGCATGATCTTCGGAATATGATGCACTCATGCGCTAACATATATGGGCTGGGTGTTACACAAATAACACATCGCAGAACTTTCGTAGTACCCTACGTAAGCTATAAAATACAAGTTAATACAGTAATTCCTCCAGGATATTTTAGATTTAATAAAAAAAAACTCTAAGTTTATTGCTTTACTGCAAAATTTATTACTCATTTTATTAAGTTCCTTGAATCGACAAGTTGTAGCAAGAGCTGATTCACAGTTATCAGATAGAGTTTGCCCTAAATTAATTACAAATAAATCTAATTGAAAAGTTTTCCTAATCCAGACTAAATTACTCGGAAAACAAAAAAGGAACATCGACGTGTTAAATTAAAAATTAATTACAAATAAATTGAAAAGTTTTCCTAATCCAGACTAAATTACTCGGAAAACAAAAAAGGAACATCGATGTGTTAAATTAAAAATTAGCGCTACCACTGTAAAACCGCACTAGCTCACCTTGCGTAAAACCATCCAACGCAATAATCAAAGTTAGACAACTCTGTTAGTTTTTGTTTACTCGAGACGGCAGGGAGTAAGATCTGCCATAATCTTATTACGAATCGCCGCAGCTTACGAGCGAGATTTAAGCGGATGATGTGTCACGCCGTATTTGAATCGATTTCCAGCGAAAAAACCTTCCAATATTGGCGTCGAAGGCGCAAGCAAAAAATCCGGTTGTTCGTCATCATCATCTGAGAGTTTCACAAGCGGAAACGAAGCCTCCTTTTCCAATTTTCGTAGCCTGGAAGATTGCTGATAAATTTGAACGTAATTTCTACCATTTCCTCTTATTCACATGAAAAATTTATTGCCGTAACGCTTTCTAGATGCCGAAGAAGGACATAACAATTTAAAAAAAAATCCATTGAAGTTCTCAGCACTGCTAAATATGTACTGTTCAAAAGAGAATTAAGAAAAAGGAGAAAATAAGTAGAGATGCGGACGTTGCGATAGAACCCTGCATCAATTTAACCTTAAAATGGTATTTCCGAGACGATGAGTAATTGTCCAATAAGATGTCCAGTTCTTCCTTTTGTTAATTCCTTTACGCTACTTCTTTTGGGATATTTAACCCTTAATTGGTCACGTCGACTGATCCAATTCAATTTTTTGAAATAAAAAATAAACCGTTTGGTTTCTTGGTTAAAATATCATATTATTAACTTTAAGGTAGATTTTAAAAGCAAGACATTTGAAACAAATGAAACAATATGAAACAAATAACCTAACATAAACAACTTAACATACTTATTTTACGTATGCAAATAATAGTTTTTTGTGAAGGAAATAACACATATTTAACGAAGACATCCATGACATTCACTGCCCAGTAATACCGTATGAGTGTCATATATATTTGTTATTACACAAGTTACGCAATTTTCTGCTCTTTTATCACCTTTCTCGGACCTTCTTTTTTCTTGATTTTAATATTTGAGGGTTCGCATTTGAAGAAGTGACATCAATTAAATATTTTTTTAGAGGTCTAGGAATAATTGCAACAGTTATTCTAAAGTTTAATTGGTTTATGGTTAATTTAAGAGCCATTTATTTGAGAAATGTTCTTCGTAACATTTTTTCTTTCAGGTTTTATGCAACTAAAAATTTCAATTAACAGAAGCATTTCATGTGTCATAAAACATTCAAATACAGTTATCGAGGTTATTGTTTATTTTGCCCTTCTTGCTCTTGTTCTTCTCGGAGTAGGAAACGCTTTGTTCTGCTTGTTTCTGCTGCAAGGGTTTCTCTTTTCCTATAAAATAACTTTTGGAAACTGTTTCTTCACCTTCCCTCGAACTAGTACAGTCAGGCTTAGTTTGCATGGCGAAGGACTCTCATAATCTTCTCAGTCGCTTTCAAAGTTATTGTCATTGTCAGAATCTCTTCTAAGCATCATTCTTTGTACTATTTCCTGTAATTCGCGTTCTGCCGCTAATAGAACGCAGCATTTGAGAGGAGACCATGATGTAAGGTTGCATACTGTAAATACATAAAATTCAAAATTCGCTGGGAGTAGCTGCACTATATGTCACCAATTAAGGGTTAAAAAGTGTAGTCTACGGGACACCTTCCATAAATGTCGAAGAATTAATAGAGCTTACTGGGATCGTTTATGCCAAAAATGTGTAAAACGTGATGGAAGAATTTTTGGGCACTTTCATTCTGTTTTTAATTTGAAAAAGTTTGCCCTCATATTTGTCTTTTAAGTTTTGAGCACTTAATGTAACATGTTCGGTTTGACTTTGTTTGTTTTTTACTTTTCTTCGCAGTATCCTGAATCTACGAAAGATTTTCTTGCCTTACCCCAAACATTCCAAACGGAATGCTGATCTCAATTCGTGGAATCCTCGCAATTCATTCCCAGAAGACATTGCGTCTGTCGTACGCCGCCCCACCGCAACAACACCGCTGTCCAAAACGGTCATTAGCTGATAATAAGCGGGTCGTTTTGCGGTTAACCCACACATTCCCGGAATGCAGAGCAGATATCAAAACTTCTATTCAACGCTTGAAATACATCGCTGATACGCCTCCGTCTTCACTGGCTTTAACGATAATCGTTTTTGGGGACCGTACAACGCTACCGGACCAGATATCGGATAGTCTAGTTGGGCGTTTCACTAGTATGCCCGCCGCGTTATCCCTTGCGATGCGATCTGCAATTTAATTTGCACGACAAAGGCACCGTCGCTAATATCGTGCGGGCGTCTAATGTCGAGAGGTCCGCTGGTCATTGTTATTTCGACGTTTAGGGTATGCAAGTTCTGCGAAAGGTTATAAAGACGCGTATGCGTTTGGTAATTTGTAACGGCCATTGTGCTATTCAGCGAATACCCAGATTAGATAAGATTGTGGTATTCTTAGACTGACGTGCTACTCTATCAGAGTCGAGTACGTCGACTATACTAGACATGAAAAAAAATCTCTCTAGTTTGCTGCAAAATATGTTTCAAGAGCCGTTATAAGCTCGCTCATTGTACTTTTTAGTTTTAGAAACGAAAAGTAGTCGCAGGAGGATAGGCAATTTTAGCTTTGAAAAAAAGAAGTTTTATGGGATGTATAGATTTTACAAAGCCTATGGCTTAGTAACGAAGTCCATGTGGAAAGATCCGTTTGACCTACGTAGCTCCCTATGCCAATACCGTGTGATTCATAGTACAGAGTGTTTATTTTCTAAAATGTTCCAAAAGAAAATAAAAATCCTCAACTTGGGTGATAAATTAATAAAGTTTGAAGTAAGAAACCACTAAATCTCTATACTTAAATATTCTTACGTACTTGGTTAACGTATAGCTTCTACCCTGCCGTATTTATCAGTTAGGATAAGCGATTTGCTCCAAAGTCGTCTTAGAAAAGATATACTACACACCTGTTCCCCGTTAAAATTTAAGCAAGGCGTAAGTGCAAACTTTTCAACCTGCTAGCGCGAGAGAAAAATTCAGATAGCGCAATTTGTCGTCCGAAAAGGAATTTGTTTCGAACTTTCCGTAATACCCTGAAAGCTCTCTAGAAACGCTAGCTGATGAGTTAAATATAGTGAGGAGGGTACATATTATTGAAAGCAGTCATAGAAATGGATACCTTCGCAGATTATATTATATTCAAATGAAATGAATTGCTTTGATACTTCTCAAAGGAAATCTCAAGTTTATTTGCGAATAAGCTGCACTATATAGTTCCCTTTTTTTTAATTCGCACTACAGACTAATTGGAACCATCGCAATTGAAGAAAACCGCACTGGCTGACCTAATATCATAATCGAACCAAGTTAAAGAAGCTTTGTCAACAAGTTAATGTCTCCCGAGAATTTACAAGATACAATGCAAATGCATAATAAAAACGCATTACGATACAGTAAAGAAATTAAAACTTACTTCCGGTTGATCTCACCCTCCAATAAAAGCTCCTTGTCGCTATTTTTGCTATAGAAAAGGCGTTCCTCAATAGAAGAAAACTTCAAAGAACGTACACGTGAAGATTCCTTCGTTTCCTTCCTTCGCTGAGGATATTAAGAAGAATGATAACGCGTGGGGGTCCTGCGACATTCACGTTCACGGGTAAAAATGCACAGAATTTCATTTTCACGTGACTGACAGCATTGCCGCGTTATATAATTTCGCATCCTAAAAGCTGCGCGATTTTTCATCGTCCAGCTGGTGAACATCGTCCTGTCAACATCGTCCTCTATCGTCTCAGTGTTGCCGGTAGCGCACAAAAAATCACGAGCCAAATTTAATAAATCAAACGAAAAGACGAAAATAAAAAAGAACGAGGATGAGAATTTAAAAACGAAACTTTGAAACGGATACACGTATAGAGGACTATTTATCATGTGTACATGGACATGAATATGCCTATTTATGGGTAGGTGGTATAAATATTGAAAATACGTTAATGTACGCGAATTTTCAAGCTCCTCTGCTTCATTCTGCCCTCGTTGACGTTTTTTCTTTTTTCCGGAAATTGTAATGAATGAATTACCTTCTGGAATATGTCTCGTTTCACATTGCTAAAGGCCGTTCTTGTGCGAGACTGTTTTCTTGAGAAAATTGGTCGCTGAAAATTTGAATTCAATTTTCTGCTTCTGACGTTCTAGATATAATATGTATTTAATTTTTTTGACGATGTATAACGTGAAATAACGTCCTAGAATTAGGGGACGAATTTAGAAAAAACAAAGGCTTGAAATGAGAGTGACATACTCATCCCGCAATATATAATGCTGCCAAGATAGAAGTGTAACATTTTTCTAACTTCTACTTATAACAATACAATCATTGTCAAAATTAATTAAAAGTATAAATAAGTAATTAATACATAAAGAAGGACATAATTGTTTACATTAGAAGCCAGACCCCAAACCACGATCGATCTCCAGCTGGACACGCTGTATACATAAGAAACGCATCTTGCAAATGGAACAATTTTTAAATGTTTCGTGAACAGATGAAGGATTGAAACATATTGTGACGTAAATTTCCACTAAATATTATCCCAGTTTTGATAGCATGAACGAAGGAAGAACATATTACGTTGTTAAAGCTGAACCACCTGTAGGAATCCAACGGAATTCGTTATCCTTGATGGCGATCCTGGACGTGCGAAAAGATAAAACAGGTACTCATGGCTGAAGCCAATGTATTTTAATAAGCGATAAGCTACATCGTCTTGTGAGTTATGAGGTCGAATAAAATCGATAATGCTTCGTTTGCATGTAACTACCTATTACCCGAGTCAATATTTTATTAAGAATCATAAATCAAATTAGTGATACCAAGAAACTAGATTTTATATGGATTAGAATCACGGGAAGTTAACAAGCTTGGTATTTTATTCATTTTCCAATACGCTTGTATACATTCATTCTACAGTTCTGGTCTAGAATGTTCCGTCCTTGTAAATAGAAAAATATTGGGCGAATTCCTGCAAATTTAGTAGTAATATCAGGGAAATTTTTAAGCAACTTTTATGCGAAATATTACGGGCTAAAATTTAGTTTCAAAGAATGCAGGAGCTCTTATATTAACACCGATTTTCTGAATAATGAACATTAAAAAAGTCTCTCACTGCAATGTATATTTTGCTCCCAGAAACCTAAAATTGCTAAGGATGGCTTGGAACTTTCCAAAGCAAAACATGGAATTGAAATTGGAAAAACGGATTTCCAAAGATTGGTCTTGAAATATCGTAACATATGTTGACAAAAAAATGTTTGCCAAACTACATTTATACGAAGAACTTTTACTGAGACATCTCTCAATATCCACATTTGTTTTGGCGTAACGAGCGGGCGCGTGCCAAAGTCTTTTTATATGTGATACGAAATTTAAAAATAATTCGCGTATATTTTCGTCAACAATGATGTCGACGGGGCGGCGAATGACGTCACGCTTTGATTCAGTTCTATTCTCAAAGAAAACCTCGCAAAAATAAATTCTAACGAGTCTATTCGCTGACGTCTGAAATTCAAAAAAAGAAGGGACAGATTTTACAAAAAAAAAAGGGAGGAGAAGGACTATTTTAAAAGATATGTATATCAAGTTAGGGGCAAAAATTATGCGGGCAACACTTCGAATTGCTATAAAAAGAAAGGCGGACAAGAATAGGCAATGCAAGACGAATTTATGTGGCCTCACGACCCGTTGCATATTAAAAGCGGTGTTTTCCTTTCAAAAAGAGGGTAGGAACGGTTTAGTTGAACCGTGAAGCCGGAATGAAATAGAGCGAGTAAGAGTGCCTTTAAAGATAAAGGTAGTGGAAGTAGGTTGTATATTGGGGGAAACAATTGAATTTCCGTATGTTGTAGTAAATAATTAGTTTACTTAATTGATACTAAACGGTGCACGTCACAGTAAATTATTCAAATAAACAAACAAAAAATAATAAATACATGGAAAGTATATCAAGGGCAATACAGAAAAAAGAAGGAAGAAACGAACCGCTAATTAAAAAACTCATCTAAAGAATAAAATCGTTTCTCCAGCAAATGTTTCGCAGAACTCTGGAAGTGCTTATCCGCTTAGTTCTTCTGCAAGTCACAGAAAAGTTCGATACCTATTCTACGTTAATAGTATTGGTTATTTTTTGGTTTTTCTGAGGAACTTTTGTAACCTAGATATCACTAATTTTTGGTTATCCTAATTTTGGAAGGTCAATTACAGACCATATTCTTTTAAATTTGCTAATCAAATTATATTACACCATTATTTTACAGAAGACTCAAACCCATTGTCATACGTAATCTTAGTACACCAACAGTGTAATTTCTTCCACATTCATACCAACCTTATCCTTGTTTGCAGATATATTTGATTCATGTTCAACTCCTTCGAATTTACGTTAATATAAATTCTATTTCGAGAATAAAGAAGTTTTTGTTTTACATAGATACATTAAAATCCCAAGATTCTAGCAACTATAATCCAATTCCCCCAACTACTCCATATTACTATTAATACTACAGGAAAAGCTTGAAACTAGGAAGAAATGAAAGCCAAATTATAAGTAACTAAAACTTCATTCAATAACTGTAAGTACACCTGAAAGTATACAACGGAAATACAACCACATACATCTCAGCATTCCATCAATTTGGACAAGACAACATCAATTTACCTGTATCTTTCCGACCGGCGGCGAAACAACCAGAAATATCCGCATGGTCGCCTTTAGAAAGTCGTCCCGTCTCGCGTTCTTCTCGTCCTTCTTGCTGCGTCTCTTCTGGACGAAGAACGGCTTCGACGCCGCCTTCGATTCCCCGGCCGATAACATCTTATCACTTTTCCGAATACCTCTAAGATTAAAGCTACTGGTAGGCGAAGCTAAGTTATGTACATTTTTAACCGAGACGCTTTTCGATTTATCTTTCGAGGTCAGAGCCTTGAAATAGTCTTGGACTTTGGGGGTGGGATTCTGTTCGACGCTTTTTTGTCGCGTGAGTGGCTTCTGGATTTTCTCGGTGGGCGTTTTGGCGCTGTCGTCTTTGCTCTTCTTGAAAAAGTCGAACCTGACACGAAGCGTTAACGTATTGAGAGGTGCGCGTGTGGTTAAGGGGAGGAATTTGCCCATATTTGGATGAAATTGGTTTTGAATAAGATATTTCACAATAACATGAAGATGGTAAATGTATAGAAAATAATTTCTTCTTCGTTAATTTTGAATTTTTGGAGTTAGCCATAGCTAAGTATTTCTTAGAAAGAAAATCAATGAGCTTCATTTTGCTGCTATTTTGTTATTTATGCAACAGCTCTTAACTACTTAGAAAAATTGAAAATGAAGTTTATGGGGAGTGTCTGTTATAAAAAGAAAAGTTTTAGAATGAACAAGTAGTTGCACTTTATTAGTTTAGAAATTGATTGAATTAACTTCTCATTATGTAAGCATCATTTTTTTTTTCATTTCCTCTTAAATTAACAAAGTTCTTTGTTTATCGTACACCACACAGTACTTTCTTAGAGATTGACCATAGATTAGTACTTCAACGCCACAATACTGTTAATCAAAATTTAGCCATAGTAGTTCTACTAGAAAAACTGTTTTTTGTATCTTTACAAACACACGTAATTATACGAGAGAGTTTGGTTTAAACGATTACTTCAATCTTTTTTAAATCACTTCTTTAATTTCTTAGCCGTAATTACAATCTGGAGTTGAAAGGGTTTTCATGAGGTGGGGTTAGAGCGGTCGTAAATTTTGTGTTTGACGAAGCCAGTTTATTTTCGGGTTACAATAGTTTCCTAGACTAGGCCGTTTCGGGGCTACAATCTGGAGTTGAACAATTTTTATAAGCTGGTTCAAAGTGTTGTGTTCGGTGGGGTTGGTTTATTTTCGAGTTACAGTTACAGTAGTTTCTGCGTTTGGGCCGTTTGCTGATTATGATCTGGGGTTAGAACGGTTTTATGAGGTGAAGTTGAAATGGCTGTATGTGCTGGCTTTGGCGGGGTTGGTTTATGTTCGGGTTACAATAGTTTCCGAGGTTGAGCCGTTTCCGGGCTACAATCTGGAATTGGAACTGTTTATATATAAGGTTTATATATAGGTGGGGTTTGAGCGATTGTAACTCTTAAATTTAATTGCCTTTTATAATTATTTATTCTTCCGTTTTCCACTTCTCAAATATATTTGTTTTATATTAGCTTCAGTTGTAAGTGTAAACAAATGAACAAATGGTTCTGTTTTTCTCCTCTGTTTTTGTTTTCCCAGTAGAACATTTGGTTGCTAAATTGACAACATTTTTCCAGTAAAATATAGTGAAAAATATTAGCAGGTGAAGTATTAATGCTATTTGAACTTTCCCAAAATACATTGTCTTTAAGAAACACTCTTGTCTGAAGTTAAACAGTTCAACGCGCATAATCGATTTAAGTAGCAAATAACCTTTATCATCTAATTTATTCTTATTCTCTCCATCAGTCAATTTCGCTAAAAGAAACTTAACATCTTTCAGTTTGATCTCTTCCTCAATAGTACAATTAGAATCACGTCTTGCATCAATTTCAAAACCAATCTCATCGCAACCATGGACGAATTGTATAATTCGAACCCCACAAACCTGCTTTGCGTCAGAGAATTCTTTCTGGATATAGGCTGTTGTGGCGAGACTGGACCGGAAGTCGCCGGCGCCGGCGTTTCCTGCGAACCGGATGAAGACGCATGACGCTGCACGCGGCGACGTATGGAACCGACCAGTTTACGCCACTCGTGCGGGCGACTGTTCTCCTGTTCCGGCGAAGTTTCGATGTTCAAAGTTTCGCGCGCAATTTTCAAATTCTTTGACGTAAACGATTTCACTACGTCGAACACGACTTTGTATTCGCCTTGAATTTTTACGAAATGCGTGGATTTCAAGACGCCGAGGAGGCTTTCGTTAAATCACGGATGGAATTCATTGATGATGGAGGAGCATTATTTATTATTGCTATATATAACGATTATAACGTTGAAGATACACGAAAACACTGATACTAAATAACTACTTATTCTTCTTTATAGTTCGTTTTATTTCTACAAAGTAAGCGTATCTGCTTTCCGTTTGGAACTTTTTTTTTTTTGAAAATAAATCACGACAAAACTAAATTAAATCCAGTTATCTATGTACAGTCCTTTATTTAGGTACTTAAATATTTGATTGTTATCTAGATGTAATTAGATTATTTGTTGTTTATGAGATCTGAAACGCAAAATAATATTATTGAAACATCTTTTAATGCTTCAAGAATTGATCTTCCAACATCTATTCAATAGAATCCAGAGCTACAATTTAAAATACAATATGATCATAAAAAAAAGAAACGCAATCTAGAGGGTCACGCACTTCGTAGTTTCCGCAGCGCTATTAAAGAGCTATTGTTCTACTTTGAAAACCACATAGTTTATTTTTTCCTGTTTAGTATACATATTTTTTATTTTTGTTTGGTCACATCCTGCTGGCTTTTTTGACAGTTGTAGATTGCGTAACAAGGATTTAGTCCTTATCTACTGTAGCAGCTAAAAGTGGCTTCCTGAAGTTATGACAAGTTTTAAAAAGTTTACACACCCCGTTGGACCAACACCCCACTTAAAAAAAATATTGTTGAAATGAACGTTACCTCTTATAAGTTTGAACCTTGTTCTTGTGCAGACATGAGGGAAGATCTTGCACCACCAGAGCAATAAACTTCGTAGAAGGATAGGTTCAGTATATCCATGTATAATATGAAGTACAATAATTTCCATAACATTTACAGCAGGGTTACTGAGTGCTTTACAGGTTATTTTGTCCGGTGGTATCATTTACTACATAGAAGAAAGTTTTTGGACATTTTTTTTTTGCAGAGAAAAAGTTCTAAATCCACAGTCACTCCCGCGAAGTATATATAAGCCAGAAGGAATAAAATATTGAAACGAAAAGTTTGCCGTAATTATGGTTTTGTTCTGTTCGGTGCCCGTATTTGTTTTTTTAAATTACGACCATGTTAAAATTTCTCGGAATTCGCAATTCGCGGAATACGCAAACATTTCTTGTTTTTAATCAGGCTTAGTAAAAGAAGAGGGAGAAAAAAACAGAAAATTTTAACACGAGAAAAATAACCTAAATGAAATATGTCTTTTTTGTTATCAGCGATACAATTGGACAACCAACGATTTTACATGCTTGAAAATTAATAGCAATAAAGCAATGTATAAACTAACCAACACGCCAAGCTCGAGTGATGGATAACGAAAAACACCTTTCAGAAAAGCTGATTCCGGGTCACTATTATATTGATTCATCGAATGGAACATGCACCTTGACATTTCAAATCACTTGCCATTGGCAATTTAATCCCATCCAAACAAGCATACAAAACAACTCGTATAATAACGGCCTCATCAAAGGCCCATGTTTTGCAATTCGATACAGCGATGTAATTGAAAATGTTACATTAAAGAAGCACCTACATATGTACGTTACAAGGTACATTAAAGTTGGGGGCTTTCTATAGACTTGATTGGATTCTTCGGAATTCATTTGAAAGCTTTTAGCTTTATATTACATTGTGGTATTGTGAAGGCAATTTTAGAAACGTGATAAATATGACTTTTTTGCAGGAGCAGTTTAATAAGAAAGAG
Organism: Marronus borbonicus; assembly: GCA_902655005.2. NCBI lineage: Eukaryota > Metazoa > Arthropoda > Insecta > Coleoptera > Scarabaeidae > Marronus > Marronus borbonicus. Next base: position 26,371,472 of record LR737380.1, on the reverse strand, counting down.
AAAAATAGGTAGTTGTGCTAAAAAAAAATTATTAATTTTTGCAGCTGCGTTCAACTTCAACTATCTTCGACTTGAAGTTGGGGTAATTGTCTTATACTCTGGATTTCCATAAATTAGAACTTGAAATAGGTTATCTACTAGGATTAGCAAGTGAGTTTTCAGCCTGTTGTCGTAGTTAGCCATCATCAATATTTCAGTTCTTTGGCGAAATACGCCACAAACGAATAGAACTTAATTTCTCATGTGCTTTTTGTCGATTTCTTTCAAAAAACACCTTCAACGTTTAACTAAAAGTACTGTCACAAATGTGCTACTCAACCTAAAATTGTTGTCTTGTGAAAATTATTTTTAAAATGGTTTCGATTCTCCGAAAATTTCAATAGATTCAATTTTTAAGCAGTTTCGATATAAATATTTATTTGATTCGACATGCTTTAAACATAGCTTTAAAATTGTGCGGAATGAACTAAGAAAAAACCGTCACAGATTGAACTAAATAAATATTTAGGTTGAAACTGCTCAAAGATTAGCCGTTGTATCATTTTTCATCTATTAAAATTATTTTTATTAAAAATGAGGTTACTAAAAGAAGTTCATGTACGGTAAGAAAATCACCACCGATATTTGTTAATTTTTGTTCGAAGAAAAAATGGCACCACAATAAAAAAGAACACGACGTCATAGTTATGAAGCTGTAAGTGAAGCCCTGATTTAAGAATAGAAATGTAACGACAAACAATAGCATTACGACCCATAAATAGACACCATGTATTCCAAAAGAAGTTGAACATTTTCAGTGTGAAAAAAAGTAAAAAAAAGAGAAAATGAAATCTAAATGTTCTTCAAAACCAGTAATCCAAAAATAGGTCGCCCCGAAAAAATTTTGTAAAACCCTCATAAACACAAAACCTGAAAATTGATTACAGCCAGATTACAGTACACGTATAGGTTGGCATCTACAGTAGCAGAAATGATTACGACAGCCAAAGTTTATTCATAAGGTCTGTATGACCCAAACTTCAAATTGATTTAAAAATCATACAAAGCTCATGGATATTTTGCCACTTCCTTTAACTAAAACATTCTTATTTAGCGACATATTCAAATGCAATTAACTCGACAAATACCAATTTTTATCGACCTATCATCACTTATCGCAGTTTAAAACCATCTTTGGAACTAGTTATACAAAGTATATTTCATTTCCTCAACAAATGCTTGTAACGACTAAAATGATTCTTGCAATCATGACATTTCCTCGATTTCTACAAATTTACCATTATTATATTACTACACCTATCATAATACTGTCTCATCTACTAATTTTAAAATCCTATCAAGAACAGTACGACGTCGAGAATCGCTGTTGGAAGACAAACTTTCTAAAAAGCTATTCGAATTAAATTAAGACGATAAACGTTGACCGTCTTCAGATGTTTCGTAAAAGTTACACCGCGGAAAGTTTGAAAATCACTTTGGCACAAAGTTAGTAATCCACCCAACACCAGACACTTGCTCCGCAGCAGAGGTCTGGTGATATTCCCATCTTCATTTTCGTTAAGTTTTATAAAATAAAAGAGATGACTGACGTTTTTATTCGCGTATAACAACAAGGAAATAACGACTCAATACTTAATTTCTTGTAGAATTATAGAAAGTGGCCCATTAAATGTATATTTTATATGTATGGTGACTCTGTGTGTGTGTGATTTAAATAGAAGGAGTAATAACGATAGAAAAGGTCCTTCCTCACAAATTCTTTTTTAAAATAATTTTTGTGACAAAGGACTTTTTCTTTGACTAAATATTACTTTAAAAAGAAAAGGGTATCTTCAGCTTTGATAGCTGTAGGTATATCTCTGCACCTATTTTTATTGGTTCTCTTATAATTATAGATTTCCTTGAAAAGTTGGTGTAAATTTGCATTACAGACGTGGGAGAGGAAAATCAATTATTATCGAATTATTATATTAAGGAAGCAACAAAAATCAAGATCTTCAACATCTAGAAAAAACGCCTGCAGAATGCCTGCATTTTATACTTAGAGAGAATACGTTACTTTGAGGAATATGGTACTCTCACTTCCTGAAGCGCAGCGCGTATTCAAGCTTGAGAGTGGGTGTGGGATTTCCAGTTGCTCCATCTGTTGTAATACGTTAGAATAGCATTTAAAAGCAGGGAGATGGTCGAAACGATGCTCGTAGACGTTACACGCGCTCTTGACATTGGCACCGGGAATTGCCAAGAAAGATGAGGAGAACTGGAGTTAGCGAAGAAACACGGATGTGTTTCTATCTTAAAAAAAAAACAATTTGGATTCGTTGCGCCTTCAGGGTGTCGTGGACATACTAACAGAGTAACAGATTAAGAATAAATTAAGACAAATACGTGAACACCAGAAAATGATGACTACCGCCCGAGAAAAATTAATGATCAACAATGATAAAACCTGTGTGGTGCGGAGGTTGCCGATACTTATCCTTGAAATTAATGGTTCAGCAAAGTAATTACGGCTGATTTTCAGCCACCGCAACACTTCACTTGGAAACTCCACGTAGATAACGCGGCTAGGAATAATCTGATGGCCCTGCGCTTCAGCGATATCTCCCTCGATCGGAAGACCAGGCTCGTGTTATATAAAACTTGCTTAAGACCTAACCCAACTTATGAAGTCTCAACCTGGCAACAGAAACGTCGCCTCACCGTAAGAAATTGGAGGCATTACAAAAGGGAATGCTGAGGTTAATAATCGCAGCGCGTCTTGGTACCAAGAAAATTCTGCGAACTTTCTACTTGCGTGAATAGAGAAGGTATCCCAGAACTGTCCACTACCTCGCCGTAACCAGTTCAGGGACAAGATTTTCAACTGACGATAAACCTATAAACATCCACACACTGGATCCAATACTCCTCACCCTTTCACTTCATTCCCCGCCCCGCTCAAGGATCCAACGACAACTACATGTAGACGTAGGGAAAAATTGGTTGCGTAAGGTAACAAAGGAGCTTAGAAGCCATTGCTTAGCTCGCCTGCACTTAACTTAAAAGATAAAACAATATGAAAGAGCCAATTTCCTGGACCATCCTGTAATTGAAGTGAATTTAAGAAAAATAACGACGTCAGATTAAATAGACAATCCAATTAACTCAGTTAAACCGAAGTGATTATTTTGTCCTCGTATATTAATTAAAGTACCTAATTTTGTACTGTTTCACTCATTCTAATCATCATAATAGAACGTTATTAAACTTAGTGTTCGTCCATTGTTTTCGCGGAATGGTTAATTAAGTTAATTGTATATCTGCCAACAAATTTACATGCATGTTTTGCAGAGTTTCATCCTATTTTCACAATTTAAAAGTGTCTATTACTTTTAAATGAATCTCGATGAAGATCGATTTTAACAACGTTAAAACTCGTTAAATTTTTAGCAATACAGAGCAAATTTATTAGCGCCAGAACGCTGCAAGGTTTGTTTAATTTTTCGGAAAATTACGACTGCATAATTCCTTTTCTCGTTTCATTCGAAAATACGACTATCGACAAGTAATTGAACGGGGAATTTGCTTGCATCGAGTTGTTAGTTTATCGGATAAAACGCTTCGCAATTCAGTGTGTTTAATTGCAATTTTAATTACTTACAAAAGTCAATTATTTGAGTTGCCACCTGACTGGATAGAATTCCTAATTGATTTGTATATACGTATATGTAGGTGTTATAGTGCAAACCTATGTATAATTTTTAAATTAAAAAAGAATTATTTTTAATCGATTTTAGAAAATCAGTTAGCATTTTTAATCTTGTTAGTTGGTAGTCATAACATTTTTCATATGCAAAAATCTGTACGAGAGGCTTTTGTCAGCATTACAATTATGACTAAACAGAGGATTTTTATCGATAAAATCTCCATTGTAATTAGAGGTCTCATTTATAGCATCTGAGTACACTTTTGTTCGTTAAAACCCCAGACCTAGAAAAATCAAAGGAGGGAAGATATCAATCCGTTTATATAGTTAGTATTTTTTGGGTTTTTTCTTAATTTTTTTTTTTGTATTGTGATTTCCATCTTCTTCGAAATCATGGGAAACTCTACTATTCTATATCAGAACATATCCTCATCTAATGTATTATTATGAATTATTGTGTGGGGGCATGCGAGGAATATCAAGAGGATTTTTGTCTTGCAGGAAAACCTTTTACTCGAAATACGTAAAGTGGAGCGGTGGCGAAGTTGCAGACCTTAACTATTGTCGGTTTTACATCTTTGCGTTCGACAGAATCCCGAACACTTAGCCCTACGCCCTACTGACTAGATGAATTTAAACCACTGGTACAGAAGACAACCTTATTTCAGAAATCGTCGGGCTACAATTTTAGGTTAATGTTTAACAGATCACCTCCAAATGTAAATTCTTACCTGTTAAAAAAAAACTTACGTGAAAGGCGTTTTAGTGAATTTTTGTCTGGCCCGTGGAACAAAAATATGTTTTTGTGAGTAAAACGAATACATGTTTATGAACATATATTCGTCATCACCCCGTTAAGTCCATAAACATGGTGTGACCAAGAAGGAAGGCCTTCCTCTCACTTTAACAAATATGATTTCGTGCGCAAATATTCTCGTGTTGGTGACATTCTTAATTAATTTGAGATTTTCTAATTTAAAAGTATACCTGGTTTTGTTTACGTGTTGTACTATACTTGAAGATTCGATTCCTCCATAACAGCAATGTGCCATGTGCTCTTTGAAGTGGTCAGTACTTTGAAGTAAAGAGAGGACACATGTAAAGCTCTACGCTCTGCCATACTCATCCATCCAGCCCACTGCAGAGTATAAGAAATCCCCTCCCTTCTTCTTAGCCCACACTGGTCAAACTGGTATCAACAGTGTTTTAGCGATATGTTAACAATGCATGTATAGTCATAAGGAAATACTGTTTATTATTGTCATAAAAAAGGAAATTTGTAATGAGAAAAAATTAAATTTAACGAGTGTTACTAGGCTAGACTTCTCTGTGTGTACCAAAAACATCTTTCAATTGTTTTAATCATAATAAAAGATTAATAATTGCAACCAGTTCTCCGCTTCCGTACAATACATGTTTTCTACTTTAGTAATTTCGCAAAAATTCATAGAAACGCGTTTGAGTAGCGCGAATTTTTGAGGAAGAATTATAGAAAGCTTTTGGAATGAAAATCAACTACTTCGACAATCCGAAATGAAAAGTAAACCGTAATATTTTCTGGAAAATTAAATGAAAACATTCAGACCGCGCTGTTCCACGTCATGGTATATGAATAGCAACATTGTCGTTAGTAAAACTAATATACGGGAAGGTTCTTCCATTTCTAGAGGTATTAAAATTGCTACGGTGAAGAAAATTAATTCTCTGTACAGTGTTTACGCTGCAACGAATGGTGTCGTAGATTTGTAATCACTGTCGGAAAATAAACGAGAAAACCATTATAGATAAAGCAATAAGAAGTCTAACGTCCAACTCGAGGGGAATTTAGGAACAGACAAGGGTTGATAATAATAAATAGGAATAAGTTGACACAATTTAGCCTTCTATTTCGATCAAAAAGAACAGATAATCAAAATAGTTCTTGCTGCTATAGTAATAATAGCTTTTTATTGGTGCTGGTATATCTATACGTAATAATATATAATAAAGGAACCAAAAGAAAACATACTATAAATGCAAAGTAAAAAAGCAGAGCAACAAAAAAAAAAGAATAAATAACAGGTAAAGTAACCATAAAAGTTCAGGACCAGCAACTTGATAACAAACCGCTAATTTTTCTCCTAAATACAGTACCAGCATTATACAAAATACAAAACAAAAGGAAACAATAGAGTCTTGAGTCAATGAATATTGGAACTCGTAAGGAAAGTAGCGAATTTTCTTGTCATATACATGAAGAGAAATATATATTTTGGCAAAAAGTCGAGCCGCGTAGTTATTGTATCGACCCATTTAATTATAAAATGATATATGACATTATATGAAAGCAAATGTTTGAGATTAACTTCATAAAACTCTTCATCCCTAGACTGTCAATATGGGGAAATCTATATTCCGTTGGCTCTTTTCTTATTATTTTTAAAGGTGTCAATGATCCAAAGTTCCCCGATATGAAATTTGTATCTCTGCAAACACTCTAAAGTTTTCAAGATTGATGTCATCGCTCAATTCTGTGATAAAATCGAGACAAATTATTTAGTTCCTTCAAGTCTCTTCTTTAGACACCGTACTGCTAAAATATTCCGTATCAAATTAAAGTAGCCTTAGATTTAATATAACGAGCGAGTAAAATGTCAACACATGTAACATGAGATGGGTTTTAATTTAGGCCTCAGACTTTATACATGACCATGCAAGTATAATATATAATAGGGTCAACATTTAAATTACTAAGCTTACTTGGATAAAGCTCTATTACAAAAGCTCGGCGTTGCCCACATAAATTACTGTTGATCAACTCTCTACTCTACTTAATAATTACATTTCCTTTGGTTTAATTTTGTGAACTTATTCAGTTTCGTTATTGATTTTTTTACATACTTCAATATAGGAAAAACATATTTTTAAACTTCACATTTTTCCCCCAATCTTCTTGCTGGGCACGCTAATTAAAAATATTTCTAGATGAACAATTTAGCAACCATGAAATTTTTAATTTTAAATGAAAAATTTTAGAAATTTTGTTTTGGAGCACAATGTCTGAAAGCATTGTAGACAATTATAGAAAATAAAGAATATCTAACAACCAGCGTACAAGAAGATAACTTCCTTTATTAGCAAATGTGAATCATGGAAATATGATAGAAAAAATAGGTATACTTCAACAGGCACTTTTGGCTGATACTAGTGTTCTTACGCCTGAAGAGCTCGGTTAATTTCACCCTTAAGACTCAAAGGTGTGTAAGGACCATCCCATCCCAGTTCTGCCTCCAGATTCTCATTAAAACAAAACTGTTATAACTGCAGCACAAAAAAAGTATCTATTCTACTAGATATCACAAAGGAGAAATTGCTTTGAAAACAGTGAACGGACGACATTCACAATAATGTACTAGGAACAAAGTCTATTGCGTTAATTCTACATTTGGTTCCAGTCTTTCTCGGACAAGTTTGTTCCTTTGATCAGGTATAGAAGTCCGCGCAATAAATCTTTTCCCTTACCATTGGCGTCGGATTAATTAGGCTTAGTAGAACGTCTCTGAGCCAACTCAACGCTGTGTTTTCATCATTTGTTTGTTGTTTATATGCCCAGTTGCATTATTCCAATAGAGTTGGCGTATCCTCTCCTAAGTTAACTAGTCCACTGGTCATTGCTAGCTACCATCTTGTACCCTGGCACCCTCACCAATTAACCTTCTCGCGCGAAAATGCAAATCGTCGCCCAAGTGGCGAATATAATTTGTATCATTGGGTTTCTTTAAATATAACAACGTTATATTATTACCATTATAGAGGGGATCTTAGAGGTTGTTATGCTGCCACTGATATCATCAAAGCAAATTCAATTGAAAATAACTAATAAAGTGGTTAGCAACATCACAAAGAGGATTATTCATTATCTCAATATTATCTTTGCAATATAATTAAACGGCGTTAATTAAGGCACCCCTGGCAGTAGAAATCCGTAACTAAATGCTAAGCTGATTGTAGTGTTCTATCCAGCCCTATCATCATGTTTATAAAGGTTCGAATCAGATGAGCAACGAGAGAAAGGAAGAGCTTTACAAGCTCCCACAACCACTTACGTTACTGTTACCGTGAATAGGTAAACAATACACAGGGAAGAATATCGTGAGGGCTAAGAACTATAGCATTTCCCATAGATTACAAAGTTCGCAAATTTGAACAATAACACTAGTCATATTCTCCGGTCGCGTTCTTTATGGCGCTTGAATGCCGACGAATTGATAAAGTTTTAATGAAACTTAATTTCAATTAACGATCGCCTCGTGTTGACGCGGTTCATTTTATTCTAGCTTGATAGTTGGCGCTATATACAACTTGAAATGTACACTTTGTCGAAGAAACTCTATTTCGATTATTCGTTCGACTGGAATTTCTCATTTGGAGGCCTTTTTTATTGTACGTCTGAGTTGTTTAAATTGACGGATTCACTTCTGCCGGGTTGCACTTCATTTTATCTTTTGCACATTAAGGCTCACTGCAAGATGGGTTGCATTATTTAAATGAAAATCATTTAAAAAATGTAGCGAGATTCATCAATCATGTTGGTATTAAAATCAAAGATTATTGTTAAATTTATGGTAAATCATCATAACGAATTAACTAATGTGTGCATTATTGCACTTATCTTGCTAAAGCGTTGGTATGCCTAAATTCGGTAAAAAAACAAACGCAATTTATGTATTACAATGTATCATGAAATACAAATAAATCCTGTTAACTTTTAGAACATAAGCATTATCTCCCTACAGGACATTTTTATTACAACAGTACATTTTGGAACCCATTAAACGAAGAAAATGGAATAATAACAACGCAAAATTAATCCTCACGTACGTAAAACATCCAGAAACAAATTAAAATTTAATACTACACCGCGTTTGTTATTTTGGCCACAGCATACTATGCACATATACGACTTGTACTAAAAGATTATGTAGGATACAGGCCAAGAATGCGCAATAACGACAGAGGGGGTGTAGTTTAGAGTCTAATGTGGCAGAAATAAGTGAGGCTTAAATGAGTACATCATAAATTTCTTCCCCACTTTGCCGGGTTGTAGTTGAGGTAGAATAAAACGCTTTCTACAGCAGCGGTACGATAAACGTTTATGTTTTATTATATACCGCCTGAGAAGTTCAGTCAAAGGATTGTACTACAGGGAAAAGTTATGGCGATTTTGAATTGTAATAACAATTGAGTTCAATAAAGTTACAAATTGGTGTGTACGGTAAAATATATATTTTGTTCGAAATAAAGACAGTACTAAGGAGGATTTGTACAGGTAACTAATAAAGACTGAACTAACAGTATCTAGTGTGAGTTCCCCAATCAGAATTATTTGAAAATTAATTAGAGAATTTGGGTATCCTTCGGAATATCGAATGGTCTAAATTTCATCCTGCAGCAAGCCAGTGACCCAAAAGATGCTAGCCGAGTTGTAAAAATCATTTGTAGGAAACTCCAGAAGGTGTAACCACCATAGAGCCCTGAACCCAACATAATAGAGCATGTTTTTTACATAAAAGGATAACCCAAGGCCAGATCGTGAGCTCCAGAGAATGTTTTTAAATATTATAAAAAGAATTCCTATGAATTTTATTAACTTCGTTACCAAGACGAAAATTTGTTTTAATACGAGAAGGTGGTACTTGATAGTTATCGACATTTAAAGGCGCCTTGAAATGTATAAATTAGAAGAACATTGCATTATCGTCCTGTGAATTACACCGACGCCGAATAAAACCGTACTTAATCGATCCTATGAATGGAGGAGCACTTGTCGGGCCGTTTAAAACCGACGGAATAAGGTGGGAAATTTCCGATCGTATTAGAAACGTGAGTCCTAGGAAATCTTTAATTAAATTAAGGTAATTAACGATAAGCCTTACGGTTCGGCTTTAGCTAGCGTAGCTTACGTTTACGAACACAGGAGAGACTTATTGTGTACTTCTATCCGTGATGTTCTTTGTTTTAAAAAATTTTCCCTCGCTCTCGTCGATAGTTTAAAGATTTAAAAAAAATAAATGATAGCTTAATTAAGTTAAACCACGCATGGGTAGCGTTAATCTTGTAACGATTCTTATTGATTTGAAAAGAAAATTATTCAAACGGAACAAACAAAATCTGGAGATGAGTGTTTAAAAATGAAAAACTTTTGAGAACGCCTACACACTTGTAAATGTACCAATGGTAACAATTCAGAAAGAAACAGAAATAAATTAGAACTACTTTTGAGTAACCTAGATAAATATGTAAGTGCCCTCAATATTTATGGGAATAGTAATCTCAAACCGCGTGTATCCATACCAAATTTCCTCTGTTGGGTTAAGGTTGCAATATACATAACTTACGTCTAATTTCAAGTAAACATATTTCGAGTTTCCCAGAATTTTCCTCCAGATCCTTCCTGATTTAAGGATCACTGCCCTAGTGTATCCCATGCCATATCGTATCCCATGCCTTCCTTCAAGGCGGCGCCTTTAATAGCTTACTCGGTCGGGTAGTGCAGTAAATAATTGGCACCATTTGTTTTGATTAGAGTCAAACGGAAGCGCTACAGCGGTCCGCTTATAGATCTAAATTAGCAAAACGGTAAACCGATACGAACCCGTTAAGTTTTATTATTAATGGAGTCGCAACCACCTCGGGTTTTCTACTATTGTTGTCGCGCTTGATGGATGTCGGCTTTTAAGGAATAAACGACAGCTTTCACGTTTGGATTGCGGCGCCCGCTAAACGGATATTTTTATCCTCCCACCTGCCGGTATTTATCTTGCTTTTCCGGCGTGAGGTAACTAAGAAGAACGTCCGGAGACGCCTTTGCTCGCGTAATTCGGTTAAATATTTACAAAAGGCGCTACTTGTAATAGGGATGAATGTTAGCAATGTTTCTGTACAAATCTTCAGAATATCTGGAAAGATTTTGGGGTAATCCTAGTAATTTAGTAGCGGAGGTATCTAGTATTTTTGATCATGTACATATTTTTATGAAGATGGCGTTGCATTCGTTAAAATTGTAACTTATTTAGTGTACTTTGATCATTTTCGCATTGCAGCTAGCCTCTGAGAAACTAAATATTAGTGATAATTATATACACAATATTAAGCTGTATGTAATAATACGATTAGTATTCTCATTCAACAATTAATAGATTAAAAAATGCCCGGACACTTACCTACTTTGAAGTCTATTTGACAAGAAAAATACCGCTCGTTGTAATATAATGTTTACGCAAGCAGATATTTCATCTTAAGGGAGATTAATATCATGATATTTTAGAGAGGCATTTATCAAACGCCAGCGCCCCAGGAAGTGTTTACAAACTGTAGTAAGATGAGGCGAAGGAGATATTTTCACTATTTCATAAACCTGCCTTGTTCCAAAGTGCTTTTAATATAACTTCCAGTTCCAGCTTATCTCGTATAAAGTATATGGAAACACTAAGTTAGAAGCAGATTTAAAAAATTACATCATGCAAAAATAAGAAAACAATCTCTGAAAAGACTCACCAACAGATATATGACATATAACAGGTATATAAAGTCCCATACGTTCAAATACATTTCACGAAACATATTTTCTAGCATTTTCGACGGAATTATAATCGATACTGAACTTCGGATGTATAAATTCAGGAAAACCCACCCGTGTATCGCATGTGTAGATTATTTTGAATAAATAATAGCGAATGAAAAAGGATATGACACTTTTAATTATTCAAACGATCCAAATAGGCGCACATGAGCAATGTATTCCACGTGTATATGCAGAATAATAACTACAACAGCGAAAGGGTCACAGACAAGATTGCAGCGCTCTATTTACTGCGTTAATATGTAATATTTAAATATGTGAAATATTGGTGGAGGCGGGGGAGGCTCATAGATATCTTGATGACAATCAATCGGAATGGTAATTAAGATTTAAAGGAGCCCGCCTTGCCTACCTCTGGAACATCCTGTGTGAATATAACTCTAGGCAGATTTAAGGGACTTTCGTATAAATAAGAGAATTGGTTTTGATCGCGTTCAAAATCAAAGAAAACTGAGATTTGGAATAGGAATACAGATACACAATCTGAAGAAACTCCCACTATTTATTTTTTATAAAAATAAACGCTTAAATCACAATTTCCCTTGCATATCATACTCTACATCCAAGTTTCATCCGATTCTAAATTTGACTCCCTTCCTTATCAGATTTAATTTATTCTGAAAAAAAAAAGGATTTCCCCAAATTGCCTTAATATATTTTCCTAAAGTACTTCATTACTAATTCTAATGAAACGATAAATTCCCAAGTAAATAATGTACATGATTAGATGTTTTGTAAACGTAGAACGTACAGACAAGGTAATACATAACCGAGGAGCTCCAATTTTCCAAACGAAAACGTAATAAATCACCAACGGCTAGTAACGCTAACAGTTTTGTTAGTATTACCGGGATTCTATGCAATCAATATTTTCGTATATACAAACAAATTCTAGACAAGCAGAGTACTTTCCCTCATTATTCCAATTCAAAAATTAATTGGAAATTAATTACGGTGTCGTGACAAAAGGGCCCAATCTATGCAAGTAAACAATAAAGGGGTCGGTTGGGAAATAATACATCGACGTCGAAAATAATTGTGAGAAATTAGTTCACCAAACCCGAAGCCTTTAGTCGTTCCAAGAATTAACGGTTTTGTTACAGGTTTCACGCCAATTAATTTCTAAAAGCACAAGCAGTCGTGCACCATAGCGTTCGCGTCGCGACATGCACCGCATCCCGAAGTCTGTTTTCGAATTTAAGACAAGGCGTCTATTTTAGAAGGAGACTGTCTCTAATTGGCCGGCGGCAGTGATAATATTTTTCGTTTTGTGCACTATTATCGTCACTCCTCGCGAGAGCGAAGGTAGGACAAGAAGCGGTTTTAATTAGTTCTCGAAGCAAGTTCTTGAGTCAAGTTGTTTAGTTCAAGTTGAGGCAAGTCAGGTTTAGGCGGGTAAAAATTTAATTTAGAGTTGTTGAGGGTTACACTATTGTTTTATGAGTACGGGGATTGTTTGGCGGTCCGTTTTGCATCAGAGACTAATCGCCAAATTAAAATGCTATGTTATTGGAGGAAAAAATTCTTAAATGCTTTGGGCCATATTTATACAATAGAAAGCAAACAAAAAAAACCCAACATCAAAAGGGGCTACGATTAACAGTGGGGTTCCTCGAGGTAGTATTCTAGAACCTCTCCTTTTCTTACTTTACCTCAACGATGTTTATACTGTTGGTAACGTTTTTGTGAAAAATCTTGTGTGTGAATGGCGGAAAGATAATAACTTGAAAATGAATCATAGTAAAACAAATTTAGTTTTATTCAAAACCGCAGGTCATCGTTAACTCTTAAAACGATGAATACATTGTTAAAGAATCGCCGAGTGCTTGGTGTTTTAATAGGCAATCGTTTTAAATGGAAAAGTTAACAGCCTGCCAACAGAAGTAAACTCCTTGGTTATTTAGAAAGAAATTTTCTATAATGATAGCAAAAACTGTAGTATGGTAAACAACACAAAAATATCGCCACACTCCGCACCACACAAGTTTAATCTTCATCTTCAACCGAAGACCGAACATTCGGTCATTCGCATCGAAACAGCTGTCCCGGATTAATTAAAAAACGTGTGTGGTGCGGAGTGTGCCGATACTTTGGTGTTGTTTACGCAGTTTCCTTTAAAAAGTATATGCGGCGTATAAACCTAAAAACTTGTTAATTATCTTTATTAGACTGTGCCTTTTTTAATATCGATTAACTCTTACCGTCAAGATTTTTATAACGTCCCTCACCTTTACGCTTTATCTAAAAACCTATCTCGAGCATCCGCCAACAACAAAGGCACTAAGCCAAAGACCCACCCACGCATATAACCGTTGAAGTAAGATCTCTTCTTCCGATGGATAAGCCGCAGGAAATCCACGCGCAAGAGCCTTATTTATTGCCTTATTTATTGTTTTAGGTCATCGAGATATAAAAATAAATCTCTCGGCAAACTAACCTGGATAATCGAGTGGAATTCCAAATGTTAGAAGTAGGTACGATAAAAATGAAAACAAGGAAAGGAAAGTTATCAAGGTATGCGGTGATGCTTTCATCATTATTAGGGTATTATTGTGAGGAATTTCCAGTAGGTTGAAATGTGCCGGAGCGCTTTATATAGTTGTATAGTCGGGTCACACGAAGGTCCGAAATTCAATAGGATTGTTTATTTTTTCTTGTCTTATTCAATATCCTAAATAAGCATATTATTTTCCTTCTTACGTTGGCTTGTAATTAAGGTAAAAATAGCTGTAATAGCGGCAACGATTGAAGTCTGTTTAGTGAACGAAGTGAGGGACCGAATATTGATTCTATATTCGCCGCATAATGCTTGACAGTTTACATAATCAATGTAAGTTAAAAAAGATGAATGGTATAGCGTTTATTTGAAGAGTATTTAAAAATAGATAGCTCGCCCTTAATTGAATCGAAGCTTTAATTGTTTACTCGGTTTGTCAGCTAGCTTTTAATAGGAGTTTATTGTCACGCATGGAATAGTGAATTTTGTACTTTGTTGGATTTTGGAATCAAATATATAATCATTATAATTAATACAATGGATCTGTGTTTATCAAATTAAATCATAACGACATTAACCGCCATTTGAAAAAAGATAATGGAATTACTATAATAATATAGATAAATAAATGATCCACTTTACGTGCATGCATTACAGGTATGAGGTTGTGCTCGAAAATTGAGCTAAAATTTCAAGATGATCGTAAATATCTCGAAAACAGTCGATTTCAGGAGTAAAGTGCCCTAATATAAATTAATCGCTTAAGCCGATAAAAAGTGTATAATTATATTTAAAATAAGAAGTAGTTACTTAGTAGAAATGTCTTTCGGGTGATGTCGTGTAGTTAATATTTTACTTGACGTTTCGCTGACCATCCTGTCAGCTTCTTCAGAAGATTTCTAAAGACTCTCTCTAAAGACTTTCTAAAGACAGTCTTTAGAAATCTTCTGAAGAAGCTGACAGGATGGTCAGCGAAACGTCAAGTAAAATATTAACTACACGACATCACCCGAAAGACATTTCTACTATGGATTACGGTCGTGAAAGCCTACACTCAACAAGTGGTAACTTTTTTATTCCGGTTCGACCGGAATTTCAGAGTTCTCATCGTAATAACATCATTAAAACTTCTAACTAAGAAGTTTCGTAAAATTTCCTGTACATAACTTACGTCACAAATGAACTAAAGCAAGAGGAGATTGAGTTGTTTACCAGATAACGCATTTATTCTGCGCATGAGCTTTTAACATTCATATCTTAATCCATTCTATGATACTTTTTTGATTGTGTATTTTGATTTATTTCGTTCAAACTACTCCAAACGGGGTTTCGGAAATATTCATTCGAATCAGTATTTAGCCCTGTGTGGCGCAAGTTCGACTCCCAATGTGCGGTTGGCTTTTTCATGCCCGAATCTTTAGTCAATATTTGACAAACGCATTCTTTCAAGATGTCCACAGCCTCTGCTACTTCTCTAACCTTAATTCGACGGTTGTCTAGCATTACTTGCTACGTTTAAATTCAGCTATCCAAAGTTTCATTATGGCAAATGAGGATTGCGCGTATTGCTTTTCAAATTCAAAAAAATTCGATTTTTTCCGTTTTTATAGAAACATTAACATCAATTGACCCAAAGAACTGTTAGGCAATAACTGAGCGCCCAACTGAAATTTTCCTTACTTTCAACACATGCGTAGCTATATTACCAGAATGCTTTGACGAGTTATTTTTTCACACTGCCATCGTACTCTCCAGAAAAAAAAGGATTTTAAGTGTAAAGAGGCAAAGGGTTCTTAAGAGACACGAGGGTATTATAAGGGTTAAGTAAATAACAATTTTAAGGCGAAGAAGAAGTATTTAATATACTTCTTTGTTCAATAATTCCCAACAAATAAAAATATCTACTTAAAAACATCTCCTAGATTATTTAGCGAAACGCTATAGATTAAATGCTTACGCTTATCTTAATAATAATGTTTGTAATAAAAATAGCATGTAGATTAATATATATCAACAAATATCGCGCATTAATTATTGAATTTATCAAAGACAAGGAGCTCTATTTTACCGCCAGTAAAATATATAATTACTTTAAATTAACTGCTGGCAAAATATTAAAATCGCTTAATAATATCCATACAATTAGCAGGTGAAACAACGTTTACTAGATAACAACATATAATAAACGTCGCACGTAGTTTCCAGGATCTGATTAGGAAGTAAATTAAAACCTCCGAATGGAAAAAAATCACAAGCAAACTAATCAGACCATATAATTTGCTTTGTTGTAGAAACTCGCAAACATTATTATCTCGAAAAAGCTCGTAATTACATTTACTTCAATCTGGGTTTGGAAATTAAAGGCTCTTCGAAATCGGATACTTCTAGCGTGAATATTACTTTTATTATCCGCCCAAGCTTACATCGTTCGAACAAATTAGGTGACAATAGAGAAAATGTAATTAATGTAATAAAAGAGGGAGAAATGTTTTCACGGTTTGGAGTGCCTATAAGTCCTCCGAGAGAAAAATGTCAAGTTGTTCAAGATTTTTTACGTGTCCGGTATACACAGTTAGTCAAAAGTGAAACATAGAACCTTGCGAAATTGGATAAAACAATTTATTATTGTTGGCTAAATTAATTTATTAATCAAACTTGTGTGGTGGGGAGTGTGACGATGCTCTAGTGTGGTTTGCCAAGAAAGATATCGCTGATTGAGTCTAAAACACCCAGTATATGAACTTTTGCAGATTCTCAACAAATTTTGCGGATACCAGAAATAAATTCAACTATTTTATGAATCTCATGACCTCTCAGAGAAGCTTATATACCCGTTTATATCTACGATCTAAGATCGCAATTAAATCCCGTAAGAAGTCATATATACTCTTTAAGTGACTCTTAATACATTTTCTACTGCTTCTTTTATTATCGTAGGATAGAAGAGGATATCAAACTTATGAGCTCATATAGAATGCCTTGGAACATAATATCGTACCCTTTTATCATTATATTTTATATTAGCTCTAGTATGAAGGTAAAAATGGAACGTTTCATCTCTTCTCAACGGATATATTAAGACATCTTTGAAAATAGATATTCTGAAGATATTAAGCTACTTATATTTTTACAGTCTCCTCCATTTTACTTCCTTTGCCGGACGATTTTCCGTAAGCACTGCGATCCGCTATACATAATGATAATAAAGTTTTATGGTCGTTTCCCAAAAAAACAGTAAAAAAAAACTGTTTTATTGTTATATGAGAACGTAAAAAAAAATTATGGTCTTACTAAAAGATTCAATTATTTTAATCACGCCATTAGATTTTGCTTACTTGTTAAACATCAACTGGAGAAATGAATAACTCAAAGAACTACAAAAGAAAAACAACAAAAACATAGACACGGTATCGTTTCTATTTACGAAACAAAGTTTATAGACATTATGTAAAATGTAAATGAGGGTTATTAATACTTGTTATGTAAATAGTCCATTTATAGATATTTCTGGGTATCTATTGCTTTATGAGGCGTAATTGAGATTTTCCCAGATCAAAATTGGAATTTTAAATGCGACAAAAATTTAGACCCGGTGCATTTATTACATTAATACAAGCAAAAATGTTTTAATTTGATACTTCTCTTTATGTGCAGCGGTTGTGCTGGTAAAGTGTACACATTTCAGCACGAGAAATTATATTTTATCAAGTGTTTGCAATATGGGTAGAAAAAAGCAATTATCCTTGATAGAAAGGGGTAAAGTTCTAGCCTGGTACCAGGATGGTGTTAGTAAGAAGAAAACTGCTCGTCGGTTACGAAGAAGCGATCATTGTGTTAGAAATTTCCTAAAAGATCCGGAAAATTACGGCAAACCAAAAGGCCAGGGGCGACCGAAAGCTGTAAGTGAGGGATAAACGCATGATATTGCGGTGTGCATCCAATTCTTCTGCGTCGGCGAGAGTTATTGCAGAACAGGCGGGGGTACAAACGCATGTGCGTAATGTTCAAAGGATTTTAAAGGCGTCCGGTAATATCACGGAAGAAAATGTTGAGAAAACCGCCACTTTCGACGAAACACAAAGAAGCGAGGTTGAGATTTGCTGAAGAACACGTATCCTGGAAGAAACAATGGGAAAAAGTTATATTTTCCGAAGAGAAACGTTTTAATTTGGACGGACCGGATGGGTACCCGCATTATTATCATGATTTGAGAAAGGAACCAAAAGTGAAAGTGACCAGACAATTAGGGGGAAGATCTGTGATGATATGGGCAGCGATTGGATTTCGCGATAAAAGTGGGATAGTGTGTTACACAAACAAAATGACATCTGTGACGTTTACAGACTTCTACGTTTTGGAAACCAATGGGCCGGGCGCAATTTTGTTTTTCAGCAAGATAACGCCCAATTCATAAAGCAAAAACCATTACTGAATGGTTTAAAGAGAAAAAGATTAAAACAGTGGCCGACACGGTCACCAGACTTAAACATTATTGAAAACATGTGGGGTGAATTGGCACGTCGCGTTTATGGCGGAGGCCGTCAATATTTCACGGTACAGGAACTGAAAACTTCAATAGTGACTGAATGGCAGAATATCCCTCAAAATTATGTGTTAAATTTATATAAATCTATTAATACCAGACTATTGGAAGTGATTAAGAACAATGGAGGATCTACGCATTGCTGATCGCTCATTTGTTGATTGTTGTTTTATATTTGCAACAGAGCGTCTAAATTTTTGTCGCAGAAATTGTTTAAACACTTAATTAGATATCTTGCTAGTTTCGCAAAGAAATGTTGTAACCCTTAAAACCCGTAAAACATCTTACCGCGTCTAAGTTTCTGTCGGGGAGTGTATATCAAGAAACGTCCATCTAGACTTTTTCTCGTTGCATTCTCTAAAAGTATTACATACCATGATGACATTTTCATGATACAATTGTTATAAACGGTTGCTCTACGTACAGACACAATACTCGACTCCATTTGCGAGAAGTACGGAGAGAACTATCGAATTATGTTAGAAATATTGTTCGAAAATGCACTTGTCTGCACCTCTGCTGTTTCCCATACAGCAACTCGCCACTGCGGACTTCAACAATTCGATTGCCCCCGTAGATCACGAGCTTTTCGACTCTAGACTTCGATAATTCAAAAAAAGGTCTCGACGGGGAACATTCTCTTTACTGTCCAGAGAATGTTCCCCGTCGAGACCTTTTTTTGAATTATCGAAGTCTAGAGTCGAAAAGCTCAAAGTGCAAACAACTGCTGTCCACTTCGAGCACAATTCTCGTGAGTTAAGGTTATATTGTGTCTACTAAGCGCAAATTTCTTGAATAATTATTTGTAAATTACGGTTTAGTATCTTCGAACGATATGCTGGATTAATATTATGTATTAAAGTTATATAAGCATTTTTTCTACTGCGAATCGATAAGATATACTCATGTATACAGTTTTGGCAAACACCATTAGCTACAAATGCCAACCTCGTAAACTTCTGAATATAGACTCATAATTCGGAATCATGTTGGGAAAACAAATACTATATCGCTAGATCGAGGGTATCTATTCATTATCAAATACAAATGTTGGCAAACTAAATAAATATACTGCGCTGTTGTTATACATTGTCATTTAATAGAAATATTAGGTTATATATTATAATGTTTTTGATAGATCAATTTAAAGAAATTTTCGAAATTTTAACAAATGTCAGAAATTTACTAAAATTGAGGGTCGTGAATCCGGGAATGTCCCTAAACACTCTTTCGGCAAATGAAAGTTTTGCTTGAGGATAGTTTCAAAACGGAAAGGAGAAATGAAATGACCACTAACCTTAAATGTTGTAGCCTTCTTCTACATAAACACAATATTCTTCAAATGCACTTTTGAATAACTTTTAAATAGTGGATCGAAACTAGGAAAAATTGGAGCAACTTCTCAATATATCATGTCTGAATGATATCTCGACATAAAGTTACAAATAATAATTAATTATTGTTAGTTTCCTTGCCAACGGTTTTGTTTTCATAGATACCTATGATAATTCTTAACAATTTAAAATATACGATTATTTGAATTGGATTCCGAAACGAACGATTTTGCTGTAGTGTGACACAAGGACGCAACTGCTGCCGGGATTCTGTGTTCTAAGAAGACATATTTGAACACATGCAACGTTAAATTGTAATGAGAATTTAGATGATACGAACCGAAAGACATTTAATTGGGATTTATAACCTTTGCACCACTAACGTATGCCCTAGAACTTGCTGTAGAAATTTCTAATGTTCTTTCGAAAAAGAAAATGATATATATATATAAGTAGTTAATATACGTCTTCCCCACGCTTGTCGTTGGCTGGACTTCTATTAATTTTATTATTAACTTGATTATTTTTACGCCCCTAACATATTCGGCTCAAAACAGGATTCTTTCCCTAGGCATCGGGCTTCCTTCCAACAGATGGACCCTCATATCCGATAGGTGTACAATGTGAATTTAGTAAAGAAGAAGTGACTACGGCGCTGATGACAGCTAACCCCGTCGTTTTTAATAACATTACAATATATACTCTTTTTCTTATGAATTTAGGTTTCCGGTGAAACACTTCACTATAACCCCTTACCACAAACACTTCACTGAAACTGTACGCACGTTTCGATAGCTAAACAATACTGAACTGTTCAGTATCGCTGCTGAAGATGATAGCTTGGCTATCGAAACGTGTGTACAGTTTCAGTGAAGTGTTTGTGGTAAGAAGTTATAGTGAAGTGTTTCAGTGAAACAGTGCCACAGTGCCACAGTATTCGAGTACGTGATTTAGGTTTCCAAGTTGAAGACACGCTGCAGTGAGAAGAACTCTTCTCACCGGAATAATATCATATTACTGCACTTGTGTCAGAACCAGCGACTTTGAGATTGAAGGCTGTAGCTTACTGAACGCAGTCATTAAAAGAAGTATAACATATTTTACGTATGTGCTTCTGAAATTTTTATTGTTTCGTTGTTCATATTTAACGCAATGGACGCGTTTCAGCAGAAAAAAAGTCGAACTCCGTTTATTTTTAACCGTAGCCGAGAAGTATATGCTCCAATTGAATAGTCTTCTCAAATTTCTCTTTAAAACAAATGTTCTTAAGAATCCGTCAAGACAAAGCAAACCTATCTTTTTTTCTTATAAAAAAGACAAAAACATTAAAGTTTAATGGGTGGTAATACAAGAATAGGTTCCCAGGGAAACATCCTGTATTTTTTAAAGGTAATTCACTCCTAATATCCAGACAAAGATTTAATATTCGCATGCAAACAATATCAAACGCGCAAACTTAAATATAGGAACTTTTGCAGTGTACATGATTATTATTATTTACTTGGACCATTCTTCCTGAATCTGTGCATATTGTACGCGAAACAATTACACTATTGTACGGGGAAAATTATAATACGAAGAGTATGGCATAGTATACAACGTTATGCCCAATCTCAAAAGTGTAGCGAAGAATTTTTGCTAATGACCTCTCCGAAGGCTGAACGCGTATATTTCGAGCTCGACTACGAAAATAAAATTGGCAAAAATATGCATTTCTAAATAAAACACGGGTACCGTGTGTATACATAATGCATGTATATAAGCAGATAATGCACATTTGTAGTCTAAAATACGTAATTGGCATTCGCCATGAATGGCATGACGGATTACAAAGTCAGCTGCAGGGATTTGGAACAAAGGAATTACCTAATTGGCTTCCCTAGAAAAAAGTCTGTTTACTAACGGAATCCCCATCAGAAACGGTTCAAAGAATGATACAGCACTGGCAGATACATCTCCACGTCTTGTAATTAACACGCGTATGTTCATAGAAATGTCGCGAATTTTTAATTAAGGCTGCTTTATATAATACGATCTCGTAGATCAACGCTAGTTGTGTAATGTATTCGCCTGGTTCGAATGAATGAAACGAAAATATATTCATATACTAGGCATACCAGAGAGCTTTTTACTTTGTATAGTAATTTCTCCAATCAAATATGGCTATTTAATTTGATTTCAAGTTCGCTAAAAAATATGCATGTTTCAAGGTTGTTGATACGCAGCGATGACACTTCGCGGCGACGCTAGACGGTGAATCCTAGCATAGTATTATAATCAGATTATAATAAGACATTTTTAATAAGAATAATTTTTTTTTAATAAAAATCGTTTGGTAATTTATGATTGGTCGAAAATCGAACAAGCGCTAACAATAACAAATGAGCAAGGAGACGCTTCGCCAATTGGAGAATTCATCACAACTAAAATTGCAATTATAACATTTCAGTTCGCAGATATTTACAGTCTCCGGTTCCGAGAACATGAAACTATGGCTTATTTAATTGCACAAAAGCTGCAATGCCATGGTACCGAGGTAAACCAGATACCTTGTAAAGTTTTCACTACTTGTGTGACATCATTATAACTTCATAAGAGCTTCAGAGGTACAATCTTATAAGAGACGCGAGCGCAAGAATTCTAGCTTACTATTGATTTACTGTTCTGAAGTTTCTTAATTAAAACATGAAAAGGTATATTCAAAGGTATATTATTAAATGCGCAAACGTTAAAAAATACGGTAAACAACACATAAGTATCAGCAACCTCCGCACCACACAAGTTTAATTAATTATATAATAATATAATAATTAGTCCGGGACGGCCGTTTTGAGGACACGAATGGTCCTCATCATCAACCGGTGACCGGTCACAGGTTCCTGATACTTATGTGTTGTTTACCATACTACGCCACAGTCCTTGCTATCATTATTGTTGAAAAATACATTTAAAAGTTGAAGAAAATCAAATATCAAGTCGTCATTACGTTCTTGCATTTAACAAGCAATTCGCCTACGCAATTTCAAGCTGAGATGGACGCTGTCTACGGGAACTCGCCACCATCATATGCTCCAGTGAAATTTTGGACAACGTGAGCATTCAGAGCGGCCAAGAAATTCAACAGCGACCGACAGCAACAGAAAAGTTGCCAGACGACCGTCTAATTAAGGTTAGAAACATAGCAGAGGCTGTAGGCGTCTGGAACGAGCGTGTTTGTCATATGTTGACGAATGATTTAGGTGTAGAGATTGGTCACTCAGTACAAAAAAAGATTTCGAATGAACAACTCCTGAAGCTAAGACACAGTCGAAACGGTGGACCGTGAGGGCTTGATTAACAGCTCCGAAAAAGGCGAAGACTGTTCCATCGGCCGGGAAAGTGATGACGATTTGTTGGGATAGTCATCGATGACTTTGTGACTTGTGAAAATGGTTTTCGTATTCATAAACGCCTATTTTTCGGAACAAGATGCTAACCGAATCTGCAGGAAACAAAAAAAAAATGGAAATGCGAATTGCTATTTACAAAGTGTATCCAGAAAGTAACAACAAATTTGTATAATTAGTTTATAAGAATATTGTTTTGGGGAAACATGTTAATTTACAAACCCTTAAAGATGAACTTAAAACCAATTCCATTGTTGAATTGTGTAAACAGTCCTGTTTATGTAAATTCCCAATTTTCCTTTAACAAAAGCAATCAACTAGAGATTATTCGGCATAAATTTTACATTTAATTAACCTCTCAAACCCTCCCAAAGTAAACTTTGCGGCACACATGAGCCATCCTTTTTTTGCCATCAAATGCGGGCTGTTTATAGACCTATTTATTTCCTTTCTTTTACGCGAGCTACTGAAATTCACCCAAATATATACGATACACACAGGATTTAAAAGGTCCTGTTACATAATAAAGCGATAGCTCTATTCTCTCGCAACACAAACGTTGAGATCGCCGATAAAAATCAATTTTTTACAGTGGAATACGAACGCTATCCTTTGCATCGACTCTACACTCTACATTGATTCCTCACACAGTACAAGGGAAATGCGATCAAATATTTAAAGTGGAAACTCTGGCAAGTATTCCACCTCCACGGGAAGATAAATTTCAATGCTTATTTGCTTGTATATTTTATGCAATAGGTAGTTGGTGTACAGGTCAGTTCGCTAACACTAGACCATAAGGAATTTCGTTCGAAATATTAAAAAAAAAAACATACTAATAAATCAAATGAAAATGCAAAACCCCCTTTTTAATAATTACAAAATTAACATGGATCATCTGGAAAATATTTCAAAACAATATGGCATTAGGGTGGTTTTTGGAAATTTGGCCAAAAGTAGAAGCGATGTAGCGCTGTTTTACATGCACTTCCATAAGATTCTCATTTAACACCATATGTTTATGCGACAACATTCTTTCCCTCCAAACGTATAATTTAGTATTGGTACCGATGGACCCTCATACCCGATAGGTGGACAATGTGAAATGCCAAGAAGAGAAGTGAATATAGCGCTGGTGACGGCTAACCTCGTTGATGTTATAGTTGTAACATTACAATATATACAAAATTATGTTAAACCCAATTCAATAATTTAAGTTCCGAATAACATTTTCATAATTAAGGAGTATTTGCCTCTCGTAACGCACATACAACATTTTAATGTAATCGAAGACCGCACTTACTTGTTAGTGGCAAGTTTGCAAACTGAGGATGGTTACGCTACATCCAATACATATTTTCCAGGAAGCAAGTGATATGCTCTTCGACAAGATTTACGTTAGTTCCGCCCCAGCCGGGAAGCGGTTATCACTTTGGTCTTCGAACTCGATAACAAATTGATTTTAGTTCGCCGTTGCACCGTCAAAAGGACGGCGATCATATTTCACGTTAAGGAACCTCAACAAATTTCCTCCTTGCGAATGCAAATACAAGAAAAGGACTAAAAACGCTATTGCCGAGCAAAAAGAAAGTAACTCACATTTTCGCAGATTTCCGTGCCGTGTGTTGGAAATTAATTAGATAAAAATTAGATTTTTCTTTTCGCTTTTGATGGTAGTTTAGTTTGAATGAGAAAATTTTCATGGCTTTTAGTTAGAGGACGAGATACTCGTATCAGCCAGTACTACCATCTGCATGATCATTTCTTTCGTAAGAACATTAGGTAGACTTCACTCACCTATTACACGCCCATAATCAAATAAAAAATCAAATGCTACCCCACTAAACTCGAAATAATCACATGGCATCTATCGTTATCCGCCCCATTAGAAATGGGGTGAAAGCCAATTGCATTACCGAAATTGTCCGGAAAATTCATTTCGTAAAAGCGCGTAAAATCCGCACCAACTGCCGCATTCAGGTAGCCAAATATTTGGCTGCTGTGTGTTTAGGCGAAATCAAAGTCGCGCGCGGAAAAACCAGCGCAAATTAAAGGAAAAGCATTTCGCAAATTACGCAAAAGCGAGCAATTAGCACTAAAACAACTGAAAAGCAATTAGTTATATCAGAGAGAGAGAGAGAGGGACAAAAAAAAAGAGCATGTTTCCATATAAACTTCATCGTGTCACAATCTGTCTGTTTCGCTAAAAAATTAACTTCGTTATGGGATGCGTCACGATTTAGGTCAAAATACAGCTGCTGCTCAGCGTAAAAACGAAAATTTAATAATGATTGATAATATACACGACGATGGAGACAGGTTGAGTCCCCAGCAGGGTTCACCAATGAATTAGTAAGTACATGGATATGGGCGGACATGATATCTTGTAAATTTCTGTTACCTAAAACACGTTTTAAAATGTTATTTTTGCTCTAATATAACAGGTTGTTTTTCGAATTGTGTTTCGAATATAAAGCTTAGTAAATCATTGACATTTTAAATCTGCACGAAGTATCTTTGCAAACGTAAGAAATAAGTTAAACAAAGGAAAAATTGATCAATTTATGGTATGTTATAAAAACATATTTAACCAGTCGCAGTTGATTCCAAGAAATCGTTAAACGTCATCAACCACGCTAGAAAAAAAAAGCTACGAAACAAAATCAGATATCGGTATGCAAGACGTAGTCGTTTAGATGTAGAACTATAGAGTTGCACCTTAAAATGATGCGTTTTTTAGACGAAAACAATGTTCATAAATAGTGTGGTTTCCAAACAAGCGCAATTAATCGTAAATTCAAATTAAGAATGCTATGCCACAACAAGAAATTCTGCAAAATTTGTCCTTAAAAGAACAAAGACTGCTACACTGATAAATCATCGGAAACCTCTAATGAAACCGAAATCGCAGTGTTAAATAAAGGACCCAAAAATCCCGGCGTAGGAACTCATGCATCAGTAGAAATGCCCATTAAGAACCTAGATGCCACAACGAAAGAGCATGTAAGAAACGCGTGCAAAATGACAATCAGATTCAATGAGTACATTAAGTATTACAGATACGGAAACCGTTCCGGACTAAATAATTAAGCTTGCGCGGTGCAGAGTATACCGATACTTTAGTGTTGTTTATTATTTTCTTGTAAAAAAAAAAAATAAGCCAAAATGTTCTTTGTATAATTAAGTATTACTCTTATGTATCTGTGCTTTAGGTGTCGTTTAACTCCCATAAAAACTACTATACGAAAATAAAGCCACGGCATGTTAGAGTCTACGTAGTAGTGTAATGGATAGGAGTTCATCTTAACATCTTAACAAAACACTCTTCCGGAATCCCTTCTTTTCCTTGCACCTATGAGTACGTAATCTATGTCGAAATTATTTTATCAAAATCAATTTTAATTACATCATCGTGTCGGTATGGCGGGAGGTTAATTCATGCATTAACGGGCTGATATCGTCCCATTAATTATGGAAATTGGATGTTAATTTACTATTAACGAAAAATTTCCGCTCCAATCAAAACGTCACAGCTAAAATTTTGTAAATAATCGAGGTCGTAACGCTAGCCTGCCATCAGTGTGAAATGATGTCATATTTAAAAGCTAATTTTGTTAATATGTGGAAATGTGTCATGTGCAAGCAGTTCTATGCGAGGTGCGGGATGAACATTAATTTAGCTGCGCACGTGTGTTCACGTTGAATTAATTAAATGCGCCGGTTTAGAGGAGCATTCAAATATTAAATTCCCTTAAAATCATTATAATCGGGATGATGTTTACGTGCAATATAAAATATGTATTTTAGGTTTTGTTTTTCGCTTTGAAACATGAGAAACATGTTTAAAGCACATATAAATAAGGCAAAGAGTTCGTAAATAGATCGGACAATTCGTCATCAGCATGTAAAAATTTTTGAGACAATTCAAAGACTTTATTACTATCTACTTTATTACCATCAATTAATGCGTCCGCGTCCAGACTTATTTCTGAGCAGGCAAGACGCAGCCGCCAACAGTCGGTCGTTAGGCCGACAAATCGCGACGTGTTGACTCCTATTTAAAATTAAAAAAAAAACTCAACTGCTGGAAGTCGCGGTGAACCGTAGATGCTGGACGTTGCAATAAAATTCCTCCTCACCTTCTAAGGAAGGTGTTCAAATGGATGGCCTTGTTCTTGGATGCACTTTTCCAATCTTAGACTACTACTAAAATAATGTCGATAGAGTTCGCCTAGCAATCGATTGAGCAATTTAAATGGAGCGATTAGGTAATTACTGCATTCCGTATTACGGTTTGACGGGATTTCTATCTATCCAATAGGTGTGTATGTATATGTAGGTTGAAAATACCATCGCGACTAAAACCGGCTTCATGGTCGCGTGGTACTATACATTATAGTTTTTCCAATGTCGCTCGATATAAAGGCTATTCCATTTAAAAGAACATCATTTCTATACGCAAGCTTTTATTGAGTCCCCCTGTATATGTAACAATAATTTTAGATTGTTACCGGCGAAATTCCATTAAACAAAGTTAGGCTGCCACGGTCGAAAATTCTAAAGGGGTATTGGTATTGGTGCCTTTGAAAAATGAAGCGAATTAAAAACATAAAGAGGAAAATGAAGCCAACCTACTCAACTCAAACAACAAAGTACGGAATAAATGTGTGCCCTTTCTTCCTTCCAAGGAATAAATTTATTCCATTTCTTCCTTCCAAGGAATAAATTTATTCCATTTCTTCCTTCCAAGGAATAAATTTATTCCATTTCTTCCTTCCAAGGAATAAATTTATTCCATTTCTTCCTTTCAAAGAAGATAATTACAGGTGTCAGAATTTCACAAAGAAAGATGAAAATGTTTAAAAGTGAAAAATACGCGGCAATTTAATATTACCTGAACGAGAAAAAACAAGAACAAAATTAAATTAAACAGCTCGTTAATTAAGTACTAAATTTATTACGGTTTCTTTCAACGGGCACCTCCTTAAGCGCTTAATAATTGCGCATTAGAACCAGATGGAAATTACCAGAACTTTTGCTTGTGACTTTCCTTCACGGAGCGGTTGGCGAAAATTGATTTTCATTGCATGCTATTCTAAATCGCGTTAGCCTATCGATTGATGCAAGGCTAAATGACGGAGCGCCCGTTCTAAGTTTAACCGGAGAAAGACACGCACGCGAGTGACAGCGTAGACAAGCTTTACATGTTATACGGTGACATCTATTCAATAAATCCGAGATAATTGAACTGTCAATTTTTGCGGCGAAGATGTGGTATCGAGTCAATATACACAGTAAGAAATAAGATCGAGTGAAAAATTTTAGGGTCGTCGTCAAAATTTTGCTCTGCATCGGTGCAAGTTCTACAATTTAAAGCAATGTTGAGTTATGAAAATAATAAAAACTACAAAGTACATCTAAATCATAGAACTTATCATGTTGTTGCAAACGAAGACGTTGATAACTGTAACCGTCAGACAAATCCTCAAAGAACAGCTTAAACGTTCACCGATATGCTATAACGGCAGTACAAATCAAATGTTGCCCTTTGTATAAAAGCAGATGATTCTAATTCATCTTTATGTTTAGATTTCTTGTATTAGGCATGGTATCATTGAAAAGATATGTACAAATCTATTAAATCGAATACTGAGTGCTACTGTACATAATATCAATTTTTTCATATTAAAAAACAAACTAATAAGTTCTAAATTATTTCACCTAAATACTATCACCAAATTGAACACTATTTTCAAATTTAACATGTTTAAACCGGAAATAACAAATGTGTAAGATAGAAAAAAACAGACAGCATAAACAACAAATAATCTTACGTATTGCAGTCACACCGAGAAACACTGAAAACAGGCGGATAGGTTCAGTTGGTCCTTTCTTTGTGCAATTTATCTACGAATTTTCTAATCGAATTGACACTCAAACTATATTCCGAAGAAAAAAGATTTAATTTATTTATATATATACAACCAGAAGCACGAAGTTTCCACTAACGCTAATTAACTAATAAAATTTATATTTACATAATTTTTTTTTAATTTTCCCTTTTTTGTTTTAATCAATTTTTTTTGTATTCTATTAATTATAATTTTTAAAAAATTTTCCTCTGTCGATTAATTTTTTTTCTATTGCTAATCGTTTCTGTTAGTTATCTTTAATTTTCTTTTAGAAAAAAGAAACGGTTTCGTGAACGCGCGTCTTTCGCGGACAGCTGACGCTCTTTGTCCGAGGGGTTGTTGTTGCCGGTACCGGGTTACATGAGAGACTGGCATCCGCCGGCGCCAAGCCAAACCGTCGTGACGGGCAACCCCGACGTCCGTTCACCCTTGTTGCAGGCGCCCATAAGATGCGTAACCAACGAAGACCCTCCTTTATACGACGTGCGAGCAGAATCCGACAGGCTCGGATATTTACCACCGTGCTGCAGCTTACCTGCGCCCAAAGTTACAAATCTCACGGACCTATAGTTTATCGGTGTTTGTATTATGGTATACAGGCCGATTCATTGTCGATGCTCACCATGGGGATCTCGCTTATTGTTTGAGAATTAGGGTAGGTTTAAATTTGACAAAGTTGCTACACAAGTGCAGTCGAGATTTATTTTGTTTTGCTGCTGTAGAGAAAATGCTAAAAACATATTTTTAAGACCGCTTTCGATCTTCTTTTTGGCCATCATAAATGTTCTTATTTCTTACCGGCACCATACTGCACTTGAACACCGTCAAAAACAGTATTTTTTCCTAATTTCAACCATGTACACATGTTCATAAATGTTTTCGATATCGTACTTTAATTGTCGAAAAATACATTTTAAGATTAAATCAGGTAGCCAGTTCCAAATAGTCAAACATTTCAATTGGGGTTCATTAGTGATGGAACAATGTCCTACATCAACTAAGAGATATGTTAAGAATTTTTTATTCGTCGAACGGAATTCCGTAGTCGAAGGTCCAGTACCTCTCTAGCAATGTGGGGTCAGGCATTATCTTGCACAAAAATGAAATTGTCCCCGACAAATAAGACAAATGTTCTCCTGAAATGTTTTCTACGTAGGAATGTACATTCTTAGATCTCCTTTATACGGGAACCAGATCTGTGCGATCATCGAAACAAATTCCTTGCCAACAGAGCAATATTATTGTTTTAACAGACTTTCTGGCTCTGTTTGATTGGTAACTAGCCTAATTGTAGGCGTGCCATGCCCACAGCCCAAGCCTCGAGATTTTGTTGAGCCTACTGCTTTGACAAATATCTCAGTGGCTCACATGTCCTGGTGCCCAGCCCAGAATCACCTTGGCAGTTTCGACTTTGCGTGTGTCCAGTGCCCTAATATTTTGTATGCTTTAGTAATACTGAATCATTACAGACTTCGCCATTTATGTAACTAATAACTCACTAAGTAATTACACTGTTGTTGTAGACGCGGTTGATGTTTTCTTTTAAAGAATTTAGTTTTTCGGGTTGAAACCGCGTTGTAATTGCATGAGAATGCCGACGTTTCGCTCTCATTTGCATGGAGCTTCTTCTGAGCTGCTGCATGTTGTCTTACTGCTGTACGATTCTTCGCACAACATCGTCGGCATTCTCATGCAATTACGACGCTGTTTCAACCCGGAAACCCAAGTTCTTTATAAGAAGTAGTTAATACTATTTAAACTGTTAACAACAATTCTATTATTTGAGATACGCTCTGAATATTTAATCTAATACTTCCTCCAGGAATCCATTCCGCAAAATTACTCCACCAATGCTATTGTTCTATTCATCCCGCTTCGTTCAGTAGAAAGAATCGTACTTTTCGCTACTTAAAGAATTGGATCTTTCACTTCAGAAATTAAGCAACAAAACAAAACGGGAAAAAAGTAAACTCACATTTCCCTATGTACAAAACTCGACGACGGACTCGTCAAGAAGTATCTTATAAGAGCAATATCGCTGCTGGTCTCGAAACAATGGCAATCGAACGCCGAGAGAAGGACGAGAGATACCGAAAGGCCCTCCAGCTGTCGCATTTCTACTGTCTGGGAACGAACGGGTGTTACGCATATGGATGGTAGATATAATGGGCAAAATCCCATTCTATTTATTGCATGTGTATAAGTGTGTAAGTACGTAAAGTAGTAGCGTTAGGATTTACGAAATTAAATCCGTAGCGCCCTCTCCTCCCTCGCTATAGCTTTTATGCTTTTCCGCGCTAGTTGGCGGAATAGAATCTGTTCGAGATTCGGTAAACAAGTCATTGCCCTTGGTAAATAAAGATTGGCTCTTCAGAGACAACTGTAGTTTGTATTTGCAGAATATTTTGCGATTTGTAGCGCTCTTGACTTGGAATTAAATAAATTAGATGGGTCGGTGGTGGAAGGGTAATGATCAAAAGCGATTTCAGCTGTGAATTATCAAGGGCCAATTAATATTAACTGAAAATGTAAGTAATAAAGTAATAAACAAAGTATTCGACGAATGTTTTTTATGGAGTTGTTTTAATTTTAATTAACCACTTAAAATTCGCGAAACTCGTTTGATTAGCAGCACTATCAGTAATGATACATACATGTCAGTATACTGAATCCAGCAAAATTTGTTAGTTTTACTTTTAGCTACTACCAACACCTATACCAACATTAGAAGAGTAATATATAAAAATGCTAACATTAAGAACGGAATAGAAAAACCACTTGACTAGAAAAGTTGGCAGACAACTTTGGACACAGTTGTATATACTCCACGATAAAAACAAATACACGTCAGTATACATACATCCCTCAATCACATAAAATGAAAATAACCTACGATGAAAGGAAATGATGGGAAATTCTCAAAAATACTTCATCTCTTGTTTCTGTAAAGGACAAAGGCAATCTAATTTTTGATAAGCTTGTATGAGTGTACGTACTCATCTATATCCACATACTTTGTAATATAAAAGAACCATTCGCGAAAACAAGAAAACAACATGATAAGAAAAACATTAGGTGAAAAACAAGCTTATTGTTGAATCAATACCGCAAAAAGGTAAGTATATATGCAACATTTCCAAGTATTTAATGTGGAATAGAATTCTGGATATATAACTATAAATAGTATTAGACAGCAATAAAAGCGGATTTCTCAAAATACAAGATTTAGCAATTTCGTTAGTCATTAATAACTTTACCGCTATCATAATGAGGCAGCAATAGTCTCCCAATGAAGCAATTAATTTTGTTGGTCGTAACGTGGCCACTTGTGATCTAACACAATTCGTGAAATGTATAGCACTTATTACTACGCTTGACGAGTTAAATCACTTTACTAAACCAGAAAATCTTAAAATCACTAAAGAGGTACACGATATTGCTTTCAGCGATTGAGCAGCAAATATTAAGGAAATAAACAAGCTCCCAATGGACGGTTACATAGTTTTGTCATCGAATTAATTCACAATTACATAATAGAACTAATAACCTAGAGACTTTGTCAAAAAAAGACACCAGCTAAAGAACTGTTGGCAATTAAATTTTGGAACTGGAAAGAAGAACTCGAGGTGTTAATGAAACACATGATGCTTGTCTTTATTTTCGATAAATTAAAACGAATAATTGGTTAAAAATATGTATGGAATAGAATCTGAATGTACCACAATCCTAAATTGCTCCATAACAACCATATTGACCAAGCTTAGATTCATTCAATCGCAAAGTTCAAGCTTTTCGTACCGATGAAAAAGGAAGTTGTTGCTGCCATAAACCAAATTTTCAACACAATTCAAGCCTAACCTGTAGAAAGGCATCTGAAGAGGGTTTTTGGAGGATCTGTTAGAACTTGCCATTCACCATACTAGACCACCAGTATAAATCCTTTGGTATACAAGAAGCCTGTATATGTTGAAAATACCCTAAGCTAATACTAATATTTCACCGAACCGAAGACCGAAGACCATGAAATTAACAACTCTCACAATGAGAAATTCCAAAAATATAAATATTTTGGGCCTTAGAACTACATCCAGATATGCATTTTTTAATTTAGTAACTTTTAAGAATTATTTAGGAATTAAAATGCTAATGTCGTGTGTGACTAATCACAGCACATTTAATAGAATATGTTTTCTCATCTACGGATATTCTCAGCATAGACGACAGAACGGATCTTCAGCTTTTTCTCCTTCATGCAAGCGATATTTTAAGACTGCAAGACCTGCCAATAAACCTGCCGATATTCTAAGACCCCCTTTGCTGAAAGATAGCATTGTCTTTGCTATCTTTGATAAGCCCGATTTGCTCCTGGCATGTTTTGTCAGTACAAGGCCCTTTGATTTCCCAGCTGTCTACATACCAAATCAAAGTATTAGGAGGGGTTACTTCATTAAAAGTCGCCTACACGCGATTTCGTAAACATTTGCACTACCTTCGTAATTAAATCCAGCATTCCATACCTGTCACCAAACTTCCCGTCAACTCGCAAATTTCAGAAGGATCGCGGTGAAATCCGCACGTATGTCATATAATTCAATTTCCGCAATTTATAGAACTTTACCTTAACTGGCGCCTAATTGCACGCATACTAGAAGTACGCTTTATATTCGAGGAATATAAGCGATACCCCCCCGAGTTCTAAATTACATGACGTTTATTAATTTGAACTTCATAGAAACCGCCAGCTACTGATATGTGTATAAATGGCGAAGTTTCAAACCGCGTATACTTCAGGTATTGCAAGTAGGTATAAGGTACAGTTACAACTAAAGTTATAATACCTAATTATTGTTACAATCATAATAGTAATATATATATATATATATATATATATATATATATATATATTGTAATGAAACTAAAAAATGAATAAAGATCAAATATTCGGGGTTCCCTAATATTTTGTTTTAGTTTTAGTTCTTTGTGTAAAATCGAAAATTTCAATAATTACGAAATCAGGATCGTGCATTCCCGTTGAAACCATTTTTCTATAAAAAGATATTATTTAATTCCTTAGTGCTCATTTTATGCATAAAATATAGGTAATTTGTTTTTTACCAGCTTCTTCTTTGAATGACAACCGAGAGGAAACTTCCACAAACCGAAAATGTATCCCGATCAAGTTAAAAATAAAAGGGAAATACGTCGGTGGGTGTCCATGGACTTCGGTTAGTCCGTACATATGAAAATTCTGATTCTACTCGACTTGTAACGTTATGTTTACTTCCTCGCAGTTCGTTGGAGCGATTAAAAAAAGATTTAATTTATTGTAGCGTTTCTGTATATACATTACGGCGCCTGTCAAAACAAATTTGAAGTAGAATTTAAGAAAAAACAACTAAATATTCCCACGTGAAATATACATTTTATTAAGTGCCTTTCGTAACCGGGGGAAAAGTCGTACGAACACGCTAGAACGAAGTTCTACGCTACTTGGCCAGATTGAATTTTAAATTTTAAGTGAAAACGCCGGAAAGAAAAAAGGAAAAATTCGTACTGTTGTTGTGGAATAATGATTCTTTGAAGTATTTAGGTTAACTACTACGATTACGTTTACACAATTTGGTATTTAATAATCAATATTGGCGAGATTTTGTAAATTAGGTTAGGTCAAAAGGTAAGGCATGATGTTAATGTTGTGAGGAATACTTCATAAACATATTGACAATGGTATGTCTGCTGTTGTAAACTAACGTTGAATAGTATTCCGCTTATTAGGAGCAAGTGCACTGCTTTTGTTTTCTATAAATTTGCTGTTGAAAAGATTTCGAGATATCCAATTTCTCGGGAAAACTATCAAAGGAATACATGTTTTGCAATTGCTTAAATATTACCGCGATCGCTGTGAATTTCCGAAATGAAAAGCAACATTGAAGATCTTTTAAATCGTTTATACATGAATATCAAAACATTATCAGCAAACCTGCGTTATTGATATCCACGTTTGTCCGCGATGCGCAACAAGCAGCTAAGAGATGCCTATTTTTTTTTGTGTATTTAAGACATGTCTAATGGAGAATTACAAGGATCTAATCGCATTAAACGCATTAGGAATTACATTCTATTAATCCATCTTATCTTGGGAGAATCATCAAAGTGATTTAAATAGCAACATTGCAACTGCCAACTTTCATATTAAGACATATATTCCGCATCCGCGCATTCTGCGATGTCTCATCTACACTCTAACGATGCAATGCCGTTCGGTCGTTTCGAAATAAAGACCGAGACGGAATTTCTGGAGGAAAGTCGCATGATATGTTTATGATAGGCGTCAACGTTCATGCGACGACAGGCTTCTTATTATTTTTAGTCTTATTTGGCCGGCGGCCAACTGGGGAAACCTATAATCTCTGTTGGAGGAACTGACGCCGGGACGTCATGCCAAAGATTTTTTCGGTGTCGTATCTTCATCGCTTTTTAGAAAAAAAAAATCGAATTCTAATTTCTGTTGCTGGTCGTCTTTATTACTGCTGTTTGATGTAAATGGTAATTGGCGCCAAATGAATACGTGTTTATTTCGATTCGTTTTTTTTATTTAGATATATAGTTTCCTTGGATTTCACACGTGGACATACGATTTTAGATACTAAAACAATATCTATATGTTTTCAAATATGAATGCAGAATGCCGATTATATGGATATTATATAAGGATAAAACTTACGGTTTGGCTGTTTCGCTGTTCAACAAAAAGAGGAATAGAATCTCTGGATTTCTGCCGGCAAGCGTTCGTCCTTTTCAACTTGGCACAGCCGCTGCCAGCAGATCTGAAGCTTCCGTTGGCGCGAGGCCGAACTTTTCCGTCTTCGGATGATACGCTTTGCGGCCTTCTTCGACTGTAACAAAGGAAAAAATTATCTGTAGTAATGATTCGGATATTTCCGCTTAAAGTGCACGCTCTAATTTAGCCACTTTAAAATGCAAATAAAGGGAAATAAGAGAGAATTGAAAACGGGATGACTTGAATAATAAATAATACTTATTTATAGTAACAAATAGACCATAGACGAGTTTTTCAGGTAATATTTCAAGAAAAAATTAAATAAGGAGAATTTTACTTTGTAAAAAAGTTAAAAGAAAACTAACTGGTTCGGATTATATCGAATAGCTTAAATAGAATTTTTCTATTCTAGAACAATTTCTCAGACTGTCTCTTGGAAAATATACAGGCTGTGCCGTTTAAAATAGCATGAATCAAACATGACAATGATTTCGATGGTCTTCATGCAGATACTAATAGTAGATTTTACTATAGTTGTCATTTTTTAAATTCCCGCCACTATAAGCGCATGTCTGTGCAACCAGTTGTACAGTACAGAAATGAGATGCCAACCCCATTTAGCAGCAGCCTTCTCCTGTTGACCCGCCAAAGCATGCAGCCCGTTCCTACCTACTAACTAGGAATTTGCCGCACAAGTCAAAAGGAGACCGGATGGTCGCGGCTTTCCCCGGAGATCCTCATGTTAGAGAAGTTCCATTCTCAACCTTTGAAGGGTAATAGTCAGACAGTATTCGCAATATCTATAATACAACAGTCACCGACTTCTATCTGGTGTATGTTTTTTCTTAAGCGGTTCACTCCTCGATTTAATCCTTCCTTAGCGGTAATAAGCTACGTATTCTTTGAATCAGGTGCAGGTCATCCGTTTCGTTCCAATCCAAAGTAGTCTTTATCGCAGTCATTGCATGATATTCCCATCTCATTGCCATCTACACCTGATGTTAGTTCTCATAAAAAATCATAAAGTTAAAACTTGAACGAATTATCAAGTTCCAAATGTTTGGATTAAATCCTTTTTTAATGAATTTGCTATTTTATTACTTCGACAGCAACCTAGCATTTTAGGAAATAAGTATTTCATTCCACGCAAGCACCGTCATATTTAAGCAATCTACCTGTTTCGACCTCCATTACGCAGTGCACCAAACCTAACAGTATACAATTCAATTTGCATCCTAATATGCAACGCGAAATTTAAGTACCTTCCTGGATTTTCCTAAATTACACTTACCTCGATTCACTTAACGCCCAAGCACCCATTCCTCTAATGCAAGAGAACAAAACTGAATGGGGATTTTATGAAATAGACGGATGACAAGAACAACTAACTGAATTGGAGATGAAAGAAAAAAAGAAACAATGATGGGGCAAGATTATAACGTTTAATCTTGTTTAAATTAAACTCAATTACCTACCTCTTTTTACCTGGAAATCTGCTGAAGGATAAACATGTTTTAATTAGGAGATAGATGTTAATGGCTTAAGGGTTTTTGCGACGAGTTTGCCCCTTGTTAGTTTAACGGGATAGGAGAGACGTTCATTTTGCTGTTCGCGAGTAAGTTTGAAATCTGCGCGCAGATTTAATACAAACGAGTCTACGAATAGACGTATGAGGGAAAAACTAATTAACGTATCTAGTGAAATTTTCTAAATTAACTTGTTTGTTACATGAGATAATTAAGCAAAGCGAACGTAACTCTAACTGCTTTAAACCAAAAGAGTAATGGACGTATGTACTGAAAGAAGAAATAAATTCCCATTAGTTGCTGCATTTGCTGTTACGAAGGTAATCCGAAAATTTCAATCCTCAACGTGAAGATGGCGCTACTGATAAAGGTTTAAAATAAAAGCGAAATATTGGTGACCGTTTCCCATTTTAGTGGTAACCACGTCAAAAACGAATTTCAGCTTAAATTGATAGACCCATCCTACCCACCAGATCTGGCCCCCGGAGACTTCTTTTTCTGTTTCCTAGGCTCAAAGTTTCGCTCGAAAGACAGAGATTGTTATCGAATGAATAGACCATCGCTCTATTTTGTCGAACATGATGACAATTACCATTTGGATGGATTAAAAAGATGGGAACATGGGAAAAGTGTGTCCACACACGTTAAGAAATATATCTTAATTTGCTTTTGCTGTAAACAATTCCATCAAAACCCACATCATCACAATGGTAAGCGCCTATTTTGTAGAACTAGATGCCCACTACTATTTGGACGGATTAAGAAGATCAGAGCTGGGAAAACAAGGGGAAAACACTGGGACTTACAAAGAGATATATTGAGAAATAAAATTGAATATGTCAAAAAAGAACTTGTATCTGAATTAGGCTTTTCAGGATAACCCCGTAATAACTATGTAATACACTGAATATAATACTGCTATTAAATTATAACTTCCCTAATATTCAGAAAATTATTTGGGAACAATACGATGTTGTTATACAACATTCAACAAACTTTCCATATTTAGCAACACACTCCAAAACAATTCCTTTTCCTTTTGGAGCACTAACACACATTCTACATTATACACATAATAATCATAAATCACGCTAATAAATACGACCTATAAATAATTAACTCTTACAGGATTAAACAGGTATATATGTACATATATCGAACACGGAAGCGTGCACAAGCAAGCCCTAGGGTACTATGGATACACATTCTTAGATTACGTATTCATCTAAAATGCAAATCAGGTGTTGATAGGTCGATAATATATTCCAAACAGCGCTGCCAACCTCTATCCGAGAAAGTATAACAACGCATCTCACCACCTTAGAGTCTAGGGTCGACAGCTTTAGCGTTGGAGTGGAGTAGCTGATCCTAGCAGAATCGAAACTTTCACCCTTAGTCGTCAGGTTTGCTTGTTATCGGCTCTATCGTATCATGATCCAATATTACGCGGTAATTGAATACACCTATGTATATACTTCAGCTGTTATCTGCGCGTAATTCCGGTTATCTATATGCTGTAGATGTAGTAGATAAATTGGGAAACGCCTGCGCTAGGAGATAAGGTAGGGAAGTCTTTCGAAATGAATCCCTACAGTGTTGTGTGAGTATTATGATTTGGTTCCGCGAATCCCCATCCGTTTTTTTTTCAATGCTACGACTTTCTAATTTATAAATCTGGATAACATGTATGGATTAGAGTATCTAATTAAAGATATTCTAATCACTGAAATTGTCGAATTATATTGCTATATCGACCTCTACAGAAATAAGCAGTATTTGCCACAGAATCTGGGAGGCTAGCACACCCAGTGCAATTAATATAAACCAATATATTTAATGTAGCTGGTAGCTGGTTCAATGAAATGTATTCATTTATATAAATCGGGAGCTAATATTGCATTCACAAGTAATCTTTTATTTTTTCGCGAGCAAACACTTCTAAATTACGCTTTAGGTAATTTGGCCATACGAAAAGATTTTGTAGTAGAAACAAAGTATGAAATCCGTCCTTTTTTAAACAATGTTTTTTCGTTTTGCACTATTTTTTACATACAGGGTTGTGATAAAAATATGAATCATCCTTTTCCGCGGAATACCGTCCACTTGATCAAAAATCACTCGGAGAAGTAAAAAAAAAATACAGCATTGATAATAAAGGCGACTCATATCTTTTAATTAACTCGTAAGTAAATAAAGATAGCCATGGTAGCTTTAAGAACATATAAAAAATACTTACTATCTTGTAGCAGGACTGCCGTCATAAACGCTTTCTTCATTTTCTCTAATGGCATATTGTAAGGATGGCAAGGATAACGCTTCTGATTGCTCAGAAATATCTGAAAATAAAAGGACGAAGTAAAGTATAAACAATTAGATAATAATAAACAATAAAGAAATTTCTTCCAGGTCTACTCAAAATTGTTCATATTTATTTTTCTCATTTTTGCAGGATTTTTCCCTTTCTTCCTTCTTTTTCATTTTTAAATTCTTCCAATTTAAGTATCCAATTTCATCAATTCAATCATCAAAATCTTCCATCTTCATTAGAGATACTAACAGTAAATATAACAAATATATTTTCCACTTTCAGAGGAAGAAAAAACTCATCCTAATTGGAAAAATCATAAATTCCTCAATATTCCCAAAATCTTACGGCTAACACGTTCAAACATCCCAAGAGAAATCCGGTGGCCGCGCAGCAATTACAGGATTTTATTAAAGACGTCAGGACGAGTTTATTAAAAGGAATGCGAAGGAAAAAAAGACGACGAAAATAAATCGCAAGACGTGATGAGAACTCTCGTGCTGCGGCCTTACCAGGAAGAGGCGCTGTCCTTCGCTTCCGTGATTTAGCAAGACGGAATAGGTAGTAATAGGCGCAGTAGTCGACGTTGGTGTCGCTTTCTAATTTAAATTTTTAAATTCTTCGTATATTTATCGCTGCGTGGGAAAGAGAGGGGTTGACGGAGAGTAATTTTCAACCTTATTTAATAGAAAAAAAACTATCGAATTGGCACGCGTAACCTAGTTGCTCTTGTATATAATTTGCTGGATGTACTATCTGTGTCTTCCGCTAGAATTATTAGTTTATACGGCTTAAATTAAAAAGTCAACAAAGTATGTTAAACCTTATAATGTATAAAGTACAAAAGGACTTTTACTGGTGTCAGAGCTGTGTTATTATAACAGTATTAAGAACTTATGTTTAGGTAAGAAACAAATATCTAAAGATATCAGAATAGAAATATTCAAAAAAGTAGTAACACCGATACTGATATGTGGAGCGGAAACATGTACCATAGCAGAAAGTAAAATATCAACCACAGAAATAAAATTTTAAAAAGTAGAAGAAGTGCAATGGAGGTGGTATAGACACGTAAGAAGGACACCAAAAGCCAGCAGTTAAGAGAGAGATCAAATGGGAGAAAATGCAACAATACACGCAAGATAGAAACCTATAGAGAGAAATTTATAAAAGATCAGTTCTAGACGACTCAACTCCAGAAATGCCACACGCCCTGTAGAAGGGTAGAACGTTTTGAGATTTATGTATTTATACATAGCCATGTTATTAATATAACATGAAAAATAAGACTGGGACTAACGCAGAACCTTGCGGGACACCAAATTTGTTTCCCTTTGTAACGAATTAATTGAATTGCTAGATTCCTCGAATTTAAATCTAATCAAAATATATTGATTACGATAACACAAATAAGATTACCTTTACAATAGATTCTTTTTATTTTATTTTCTTTTGTTACAAAACAATTTAATAAAAATATAAATCTACGTTCTAAAAAAAAAACAAATAGGCTCTAATAAATATAATAAAAAAGTACATATAAGAGACACGGTAATAAACGCAGACCCTGAACCCCAATACCTACACATACAACGTAGTAAGTAGTTCAAACACGGTATATTTATTTTGAGCGTTCTGCGGCACGTAATATTCACGCAAATAAGATAAACAGTTTACTTTGCGTCTTGACAAAGAAACTCGAACGGCTCGAAATCTAATTAATTACACCAGTTCTCGATACTACGCTGAGAGGACCGAATAAGATTAGTTTCGAAAGTTGCGCAAGTCAGACAACAATACTTGAATGCGACGAGACAATACATGCAAATTTATGGTTACAATGCGAAAGGATATATAGGCTCAAAGTCATCAAAGGCTTGTAGATGAGCGGTCGTTTAGCATTGAGTTGGAACTATTGGCAGCTACCAGTGTGTAAATAAATCGATTTTCTGGGAAATACATTGCTTTAATAACACAGCATCATAAAGATATGTATAATCTGTATTTTATTTTGAAAGGGAGATATTTCGACTGGGCAATTTTCAGTTACCAGTCAGCTCATCAAATTAACTTTGTCTTCGAAATTATGACCCAAAAATAACCAATCGAAAGGCAAGTGTTTAGTACCAAACTTCAGAAGTGCTCCCCCAGAATTAAAGACAAATAATTAAACTAAATTTTCGTCAAGTGAAAGGCAAAACCATTTCAAAATGGTATATTTTAAGTAAATTTCAGATTGTGAACGATTAGCGCTGCACAAGCGAATTAGTTAGTTACTTGAAGAAATTTTATTATTGTTATTTCCAAGTTTCCGCAAATAATAAACGGAATAATTCAAACCTATCTGAACATGCAGTTTTTGAAAGTAATAATTATTTTGTTTTTCTTTTAAATGTTGTACCGAAACTTTCACAAATTTAAACAAGACGGCAGTTTAGTACGTTACACTAGCTTGTAAATTTAAAGATTTGTTTTCTTCCAGAGGGCTTGTATGGTTACCGATGATGAATATACATGTCTGGTTGTTTGTAAAATAACAAAAATATTTTTACCAACAAATTTATAAATAAACAAATTTTGGGTAAATTTAGCACAGTATGGCAACACTGTTTTTCGGGGTCCCACGGCAATCCTCAAAGGCGAAATCTTAACTAGGTTAGAGGGGAATCTATTCCTGGAAAAATGAACGTTAAGGAAAATCCGGTAGTTTCTTAAAACCATAATTTTATCTCCCCTCGATTTAATAAAAAACTTTGTAAAAGCACTTAACCAATAAGGAGCTCTTTATAAGTACAAAATGCTTTTCTAAGGTTATCAGAAACCAAACTTAAGAGAGAAGAAATTTTAAAAGATAAAAAAATTTAAAATTCGTCTGAGAATTGTGGTAAAAAAGAAAATGATAAATACAGACAAATTGCCTTCAAACTTTTGGATAATTGCCGCAAAATGGGTGCTATATATACTATGTCTTTAAAAAACCCACATGCTGGGTTCACCTCTCGATTTTTTTCCTGAGAATCATGGAGGAATTCCTAATCATGGAGGAAGCGTGGTTGAACTGGGATGAACATGGATTAGGGATTAATTTATTTAAAATAAACAGATAAAACAGTACATATTTAGTTTTTTTTCTATTTGAATAACCGCTTTATTTGTTACAAAATAGGAATAAATGTATCTTTCGAAAATTAAGTTTTCTGCAGTACTTTTGGTTTTGACATACAGCAAACTTCAATTTAAACATCAATGTCTTTTGTTCAGCATTTGCTTTACAAATCAGCTTTCTCAAGGTTTTTTTACTTACATTTAAGCAAACAGTGGCGGCCATATAAATAGCACAGGTAAACTGATATAGATGAATTGATAGATTTGTAAATGTTAACAAGTGATTTATTTAACTTAGCTTAACAAAAATGTAGCAGATCGCATGCAGTTTATAATAAACACAGAATATTTTATAAACTTCAAGATAAACAACTTAAAAAAATAAATATATTATTTTTTAAGTGGGCCTAGAAATAGCACACTTAATAACAATAACGAAATACTGTATTATTTCTCTTATTTAATTCTTTTTTGCTTTTACATTTAATATTTTGTTGGAAACCCTTTACAAGCCAATATTGCTGCACATCTTCTCGGCACACTTTCCACTAATTTTTGACATCTCTCTACAGGAATGTTATGCCAGGTTTCATCAATAGTATTCCATAATTTGTCTAATGTCGCTGGAGATTTAGACTTTATAACAACCTAGACATCCCCCCGTAGATTTTCTATGGGATTTAAATCGTGGCTTTGTGCAGGCCAATCTAACACTCGAATTCGAATCTGTTTCTCCTCTAGCCACTGTTTTACGGTCCTCGCCGTATGTTTGGGATCACTGTCGTGCATTAAACTCCAGGTTACTGGAAGAAATTCATTAGCATATGGTTCCATCGCGTTTTCTAAAATGTTGCGATAAACATATTGATCCATTTTTCCTGCAATTCTGAATATAGGTAGTATACTACGCCATGACATACAAGCCCATACCCTTACGCTTTCTCCACCGTGTTTCAATGTTTTTATAGTGTACCTAGTGTTGAATCTCTGATTGATGGGTCGTCGCACACACATTTTTCCGTCAGACCCAAGTCGGTTGTATTCGCTCTCGTCTGTCCAAAGTACAGATTTCCAGAAAGAAAGCGGCTTTTCTTTGTTCTTTTATTTGACACGAGTGGCTTTCGTACTGCAATACACCCATGTAAGTTAAATTCCTTCAGCCGACGTCGTATTGTTCTTCTCGATACATCAATATCAAATTGTTTATTAAATTCGGTTTTTATTTGTGTAGCTGTGCGAAAAGGATCTTCTTGACTTAATCGACGAATAAGGTTGCCTTCTCGTAAGGTTGTTTTACGAGGCCTAATCTTCCGTTTCTTGTTTTCTAAAGTTTTTTCTGTCTGAATATGCTTTATCCCATTTTGTATTAATTTACGTGAACAATTTAATGTCCGTGATATTTCTGAAATTGATATGCCCTTCTCTTTCATGGTGCAAATTAACTCTCTTTTCTCTGGTGTGCAATGTTTTCCTCGTCTCATTATACTAACACCTAAATTTTTGTTATTAATAAAACGTTAATTTTAAAAGTGGTAAGTACACCACTTTTTTGGTACAAAATAACTCGAACCGTAACACTGTAATAAGATTCCGCTACAGAACCGACAACTGTGCTATTTATGTGCCTGCTAGAAAAGTGAAACTATTT
Organism: Marronus borbonicus; assembly: GCA_902655005.2. Classification (NCBI taxonomy): domain Eukaryota; kingdom Metazoa; phylum Arthropoda; class Insecta; order Coleoptera; family Scarabaeidae; genus Marronus; species Marronus borbonicus. The sequence continues at coordinate 26,327,126 of LR737380.1, read as the reverse complement.
TTTTTTTTTCATTGAATGCCGAATTATTGTTCTGGAATACGTAGCTAGGGGAAGTACACACAACCTTCTCGAGGACTTTCACGCTAGTATAATAAAAATTTAAACGGGAACAGCTTGAGCGGTTAATTCAAATGAAATTTGATGCCTGTGGTATTTATGTGGCCGCCACTGTACATCTAATAGACCGTCCTAATGAATGACCATAAAGTACCATAAGCAGCAGCAAAGTAATACAAGACACTTATCTGTGCATCAATATCATTTGGAACAATATTTAGAAACTCTATGGAGCATATCGGTAGGTTTAAGTTTGCAGTAGTATAACATCCATAATGATTGCCAAGTTTAATCTATGTATAAAATGTATAACGGCGCCATTCTAATAGAAATAAATGAAGTGTGTATACGCTGCTAAATCCTGATGACGATCAGTATTAGTCAGAATAGATTAGATAAGAAATTGGAACATATAAATATTAAAATCAATTAGAGTAGACTTTGATAATTACTCGAACGATTACACATAGTTAATTACTACCTGTACAATTCGAGATTTATGTAGTAATAAAAAAGGTGAAGGCTCAAAAGTATTTTTGAATCAGACTGAATTGGCTGTAAAGTTTGTAATATCTACTAATTATTTTAAGTAAATGATTATATATAATTTACTTCTTTTAATTACGTTATCTAGATGTTATTGACACACATATTCAGATCTACAAGCAGCAAAATATCTTTTATTCATTAGAGTTGCATCTTAAAAATCCATATGGTTGTTGTTAAATTTCAAAGTTCTTTTTCTGCGATTCGTATTTTATAGTTTAGAATGTGCGTGGACCTTATCGCAATTTTATTCGCTAAAAGCTGATAAATAAAACATGCGTCGCTCATACATAAGGGATGAAACAGAAAACACATGTTAAAGCAAGTCGAACTTCGGGAGAAATTCTATTAACTTAAGAGATTCGAAGTGGGCAATAAAATTGGGAAGACGGCCGTATTACATCGTACCAGTGGTTTTAATTTATCGTCTGTTAATGAAATTTTAACCACATTCCAATAAAAACGTATACATTTTATTCATTTCTGGTTTTAATACTCTCCTCTGCGAAGATATGAAGTGGATTTTAAAATTTAAAGATTCATATGGAAAGTCGCACTTCCGCAATTTAATGAAGCTTGAGTGGTTCGTAGATCTTATTAGACTATGCAAAATACCGGTTTCTGCTTCGGCTGAAAAACGGTTTTGAAAGGTGAAATCAGGCTGCAGCTAATTTAGATTGTTCTTAATCTTGAATTTACCTCGAAGAACTCTAGAGGCTCACAAAGAGGTGCAGTTAGATCACTTTAAACTTCACAAAATTACACTGGGTCTAATTAAAAGTGCACCACCCTTAAATTGTTGAAGTATTTCGATGACATTTTATAAATGTATTTCTGAAGGTGAACTTAACGACTGTTTATCATATTGCATTAGTCTAGTTTGTTTTCCAACATTTACAGGAGTCAGATGTTCCGCACGTGTTTTCGTATGAACACTTATTACAATCCGATATTTGCAATCCCAATGTACAGAAATTAGTACAGCATTATTAGATAAAACATTTTATCTAATAATGCTTTTTTATTTATTTATTATTTACTTTTCATTCGTTGAATTATCTTTAATTTACTTGTTTATAACTAGTATAAGCATTTTCTATTTTGCAAAAATTTTTTAATGTTGCATTTTTAATTGCGGCCAGTGTAGTTAAAAAAAAAATAAGCAAGCTGCAAATTGCCCAAGTTCTTTGAAATGCGATTTGTAAGTCCCTTCAAAGGGAATTCCTCCAAGTTAACCGCAAAAAACGACTTTTCCTCTAAAAAGTCCAGCATTTTAGGATCAACATTTCATATTCACGTCCGTAAGACGATGAATTAGGAAACACCGCAATATGCTAAGCGAAAAATTGCAAATTAATGGGGAAAATTAATGGCCGGCGCTGTTTAGTACCACAATCAATTTCGATGCTCTCGCAGCGTATAATTTTATACGTCCAACCGGAAAAGGCAATTACGGAAATGTCATAAAAATTTAAACGCTCGTGAGCAACGGCTGTACGAACGAATCATTCGATTTATTCACGCGTGAGGCACTGTAACTCATTATTAACATTTTTACATTACATTATATGTAATACGAGACGATATGTTGATAGTGTGACACGCATAGTTTGCTGAGAAAAATGTCCTGGCGACAAGAGTTACGGCTAAATGTGCTAATATGTACAATCTATCAAGCGATCTTAACAAGCACGCGATGTACGATAAGATAATTAAAATAGTCTAAATACTGTGGATATTACACACACGAAAAAGAATGGTGAAGTTATTGCTTCGTCGCACGAAATTAATCTAGCGTATAAAAAGGTCCCGTAAGAAAAGATGGATAGGGTGATGGTTACAGAAATTGAACAAAATAATTGGAATAAGTATGATAGCTTAGCGGATTTATTTAGGAAAACAGTACGTCTTCTCTAATGAAATGAAAATCAGCGGATGCTTTGCAAAACGGCGTTCTTTGTGATATAAAAAATCATGTTTGCTATCAACACTAACGTATCAACACACTCCACACTACACAAATGGGCGAATTGACGCATCCTCAAAACAGCTATCCCGGATTAATTAAATAATTTAACTTGTGTGGTGGGGAGTGTGCCGATACTTTGATGTTGTTTGCCATACTATCCCATAGTAACATTTCTGGCAATTTTCATCTGGGAAACAAAATTATGCGCATGTGCAGTTTCTCCCCGTGCTTAAATCCAATACTAGGCAACATTTACATCTACATATCTTCAAATAGCCACACAGTAAAGCTTCAAAGAAATATATTCTTATGAACTTACCTATGGCGGATTGATAGTGCGTTGGTGCCGACGAACCTCTTGAAAAAATCCTACCAGGAGAACCCTGTAAAGAAATAGATCAATATTAGATCAATTTTTCTTTTAAAAGAAGCAAGATTAAGACCAATAAAATAATTATCACTCAACATTTATTTATTGATTGTTACAGAAAACGGTCTTTTGTTTATGTCAGTTAAATCTGGTGATTATTCTCTAAAGTACCATGAGGAATGAGTGTACAAAACCTAATACCAAGCACTGTTGGTGCTATTGGTCATAGCGTGCAAATTGCAGAACTTTTTTCGAGAACAATTGCACAAACAGGTACCAAGAAGTGAATAAATGCATTAAATTATGCATCGACCAGAAATATCTCTGCGATTTTGCATACATTCCAACTTGGATTACGTAATGCAAATCAACAGTTAAGTTGCAAATCTTCTTATGAAATTCCAATTACCAAAGTCGAGAGAAACTTAAAATAATTTTATAGGACTTGAATGGTCTTGTAAATGCGTATCCAACGCCGTAATAACATATAACATCAGTATAGTGCCTTGCTATTACGTCATTCAAGTGAAGTTATTCGAATAACAAGAAGTCAACCCTATACAATAATACTTCTCGGAAGTTATGTATCGTTATGCTATTACGATTTCGTACGTTATCGCTCGTTTACAATGTTTGGATTAAAGATTATCTAGTACAATCACCGAATCCTTTGCATATAGTATCTTTCGTTTGGATATCATTCACTTCTGGTCAATAATGATCAATAAAGGGCTCCACAATATGAATTTACGATCTCTACAATGATACAATAAAAGTTATGAAGAGGTCTAAAAGATAATTGAATAAGTGTGTCATTTTAAAATAGATGTTCATTGTACATCTTCTTGTATTAAATCTCAAAACGTAACAAGCTATCTATCACAGATAAGATAAGAGTTGCCCGACAATCGGTTGATTAACACATGTACGACATAGATTATTCAAACATGCGCCTTGAAGTAGCATATTGCTCGTAATTAAACATTAGAGATTGCTAATTAGTGTTAGCTAGAACTAATTTTAATAAACAAACGAGATACTTAATTAAGCTGAAGATAAGCTTGTTCTCCACTTTGAATCCTTGTCACTATTAGTATTAACATGCTTTTCTAAGCAAAATCCATTAGTTTCAAATGACATTGACAACTTCCTAAATTAACATCAATGCACATTACAGATTATACCAACTTTGATGACAAGTTCTGATTAAAAAAAATATGCACGCAAAGTGGCTTATTAATGGAAGAATTGAGATTCTCTTAAGTTGAATAAGCGAAGATTTGACACGATGAAGCAGATCGAAACTGATTCGATAATTAGACCGGAATCAATTCAACCGGATAATCTGGCTGATTTGTCTTTCTTCCACCTATTTCCAGTTTCATTGTAAATACTACGAGCAAGTGTCAGGCGCAGCCATGGAATCTCCTCTCCGTTATCTTTATGGAAACGCCATATTATCTCACAACCTTGCATTCGAATTTTTGTTTAAAGGTTTTGAGATAGGGAATACAAAAAGTACCTGTAAAAAAACTCGTGTAAACAAGCAATGTATTTAGAGCCCCTTTTCATGGAATGAATACAAAGTCATTTGGATTACTCAACCGATATCTTTGAAACGGTTTCGCAAAAGCACATTCCTACATGCATGTATCAATCTCATTTAGAATTTAGACCATTAACCAACCAATGAGAAATTAATTCAACCAACTTGAAGCGAAGCACATTTTCTTGGAACGTCACGGCTTAATCGAACTTGATCAAGATCATTGGAATTAACAACCACACAATAATAATAAAAAAGTATTCTACCTGCTGCAATTTTACGTCGATTGATTATCGTTTACGTTATCCCGCGATTGTTTCAAGTCAAGGTTAAGCAATAACTATGAGAATGTCGTTCGGAAAAGATATTATATTCGTTATTGCACACGATTGTTTTACGCCTATGAGGTCATAAAGAGGTATTTTTCATTAATTGCCAGCACGTAAGTTATATGCATAATTGTCTATACAAAGTAATCATTATCTTGTGAGCGATTCGTTAAAGTTATTGGCTATAAACGTTTTTAGAATGGAAAACTTTAAAAAGTCAATTCATACCAATAAAAATTGCTTTGTCGGCATTTTGATTTAGTCTGTACACACCTATCAAATACAGTGGCTTGAAGTCGGCACACCATTTAACCTCTTGAACGCCTTGATCCGTTTTTCGTCATAGGCAGACTTACACAGATTCTTTCTTTATATATTTTTTTATATTTTCTTCATAAATTCTCGTCATTAACTTTATCCATGACGAATACTACGTTACGTGATAAGTGCTCAAGAGGTTAAAGTAATTTTGCAGCATCCAACATCTTGCCATATAATAATATTACTTTATCCAAATTAGAATATTCGCATCTGCACGCGGTATATTGGAAGGCAAATATTCCACCACTACTGTTACTAACATCGAACCATATTTTATGCTAATATTCATCTCCACCAATAGAATCAGCAATTACCAAGCAAAAACAAAGATCCCATGTAATAGTGTAGCGCTACCCTAATTGCTTCTACATTGTTTCACGGTATATTTAAACCTTTCTAATTAAACCGCAACAATTAGGCGTTCAATTTTCAGAAACGCAACTTCCCTTTCAATCCTCCCGTGTCTACGGTATATATTCTGCGAACAATATACGCGCATTATTCCCGCTTACTCACGTGATCACGTGAACTTTACGAATGTTTCGTGTATCTTTACGGATTTCTATCCTGATTGTGAGGCTTACCTTTTGGACGTAATTGAGGAGTCGTAAAATGGAATAAATTAGAGCCAACGTTGTTATGTTTGATCGACTCTGTATTGTTTACCGGTATGTAATTAATAAAAAAAAAATCTGAGGATCTTTTAAGTGAAAACGATGGTTTTTGACAAATCTGTTGCATTAACAGAGATTTGAGATTAAATCCTTTGTTTATTGAAATTTTTTCAATGCTAGAAATATTGCAAGATATCCAATTCCAGACCCTACGTATTAATACTATCGTGTCTATCGGCACCAAGTACTACATTGCTTCTATTTGTTCTTTTCAAGGTAATCAACGTGAATCATGCCGGGTACATTCTAAAACACTATGGCCATGATCTTGTTGCCCGATAAAGTGGCTTTAGGCTTCTTTAGCGCCGGTTGGGTACGAAGAACCCACTATTTGGACTGTTCTTTTATCTGCGGTGTGATGTAATGATCCATGTTTTATCAGTTATGAGTCGACGCCAAAAATCATTTGGATTATGCTTTAACATCGCCAAGTACTCCTTTGAAGTCGACACACGTGCGTGTTTATGGTCAATTGTGACCAATCGCGGCACTATGTTACATTTAACATTTTAATACGCCTATAGTAAAATTATCCATCTTAATGTTTTCAATATAAAGGAGAGCTGAAAGATCGTTTTTACATTAAAAGGGGGGATAATGAAGAAATCACTCACTTTAATTAAATAAATTTTTCTTTCGCAACGGTACACTTCCAACGACGTATAAAATAAGATAACCAGTTATAGCTGCCCGAATTGAATATTTCGAACAACAAATCATATTATTATCGAGTTAAGAGCTATTATACGCCTATCTACCTGGTTATTATACGCGAGTTACATAAATGAAAGTAAAATCTAGGTTAAATATGCACGAACAGTTAGAACGCTTCCAGGGACAATATAATGATTGTTTATGTTATATTGTTGAGAGCGCGGCGGATATTTGATATTAAATTGAATATTATATATTGTTATTATTGTCGATATAATGAAATATGAATATAGCTTTAATAAGTTACTAGTTGTATAAAAAACGTAACAAGACAATTTATAAATTGCACAGAAATGAGGCAAGACGGAAAACGTTTATATCTATCTTTAAATTTGCAGAAATTACAAATTGAAAGCAACGTAACGAGAAATCTGAAAATTTCCTAGAAGCCTAATACAGAAAGAATTAACGGCTGTCTCAAAAATAAATTTCAAAATTGCTGTAACCCGATAGAGAAACTAGTATTTGAATATTTCAAGTTTTTTAAACGAGATCAATTACCAGACGAGACCATTGATTATTTCATTACTGCACTAAAACAATTACTAGCAACCTGTAAACTCCAGATGAAGGAGGTGCTTCTACACGGGAAAAATTATTACAAAATCCTAACCTGGAGTTAGGTAAAGCCATAAACATTTGTAGGGCAATGGATAATAGTCAAGAAAGAAATTACCAAGAGTACTGTTACTGTTGGTGTAATAAACAAACATTTTATGTTCAAGACAGTATGTAACAATCTCCTTGTAAGTCACACATTTTTCCAAGCCTTGCTCCAATCTCTTCAATCCGTCCAAATAGTAATTGGCATCTACGAATATGATGACGTTCAATGAAAATGTTTGTCCTCCGGGACAAAATTGGAGCTTAGAAAACAGAAAAAAGTCGCTAGAAGTCAGATCTGATGAAAATGATTTGGGGTCTTGCCGTGGCGATCACTAAAGGAATTATTTCCATCAGCCTGCCAAATAATGATTCGTAGTATTGTAGCAAAGAATTTAATAAGAGTCCGATATTCGAGTTTCTTCACTACAACATTTACTCGAGATATAATTTAATTCGGAATTTTTCTTCTACGTACTTTTTTACAAAAGATATACCACGCAACGTGATATGCGAGGTAGATCCGGAAACTCACTAAAATATGAACTTTCTATTTCACGATTTTCTTTTTTTACCAAATGGAGAAACTACAACACGAAAAAGGAACACCCGTCCAGCGCCGTACGGAAACGTACTTCCTTAAGTGTATTAAATGCATACAAGTATGTGTTTGTTCATCCGTTCGCTATTCTCCCACAGGTGCATAAGCGTAAAATTCGCTCGAATACCCAAAGCATGTTTCCTTCGCTTAAAACAAGTTTTATACTCTCGACTTACGTTGTATTACGGAAATTGAGATGGGGCATCGCAAGAGCTTTCAAGTGGAACGAATAATGGCTAGGTTATGACATTGATGTGAGACCATTTTTCAAATTCTCGTAATCTATAGTCTAAACATGCAACACATACAATGTTGTAAATACTCTTTTGTCGCTACCCTTATTATATTTATAATCCTTTTATTCGCACTATTCTAGTAAAAAAATTAAAAAAAAGAATTTGTAATACCAATAATGCGACCATATTTTAGTCACAAACTTGAACACTTGAACAAAACACACTTGGCACTTGAACAAAAGCAAACCTGTCATGCGAAGATGGATGATTTCGTGAGATATTCTGATAAGTTCGGAATTATTGGGTATGTAATATTTTGGCGATTTGCTTGTCATTTTTTCCGTTCCTATCTTATTTACTTTCCAAGATACTGTTGGAATAAAGCTTTAGAACCAAACAGCCTACATAGCTTATTCTTGAAAACAGAAATTTTTTAAATTCGAGATTTATAATATTTCGGCAATTTCCAACAACTTTTACTTCGGTCATTTTTCGTATGTTTTAATTTCGGAGATATTGTATTTAACTTGTTATAAGGCCGACGTGAAAATCATGGACGTCGACAACAATTATTATTAATAATACCACAGAGTTTGTATCTCGTCTTTCCGCGATTTTTATACCAGCTGGGCTTTTTATAATTGAGTGTGCTGTCAAAGATAGCGGTCAGTTTGTCCGATGATACCCCAACGTCCAATGGCAACCAACAACCCTTCCACAAACTAATTAATTACCTCCGTCGTCCAAGCGATATTACATACCGATTCGACACACAACACTTATCCACATACGGTGTTACCACCGGAATACAAAGAGTCCAAGAGGCAGTTTACCTTCAACCCTTACACAAAATAACTCATATCTTCGGTCGTCCAAGAGATATCACATTCTATTTCGACACACTCTCTTATGGTAATTGTAGTTAAATAAGGCTGATGAGAATCCGCTCAAAATACTATTGTGGAGTTTCTGCAGCATTTTTATGACACAAAAAGGAACACCCAATCATGTCAAGCTTTCATTAATTAGAAATATTCATGTTGCCAATTTACAAAATCTTAATTAACATTAATTGGAAACTGCGGCTATTTGCGCTTGTCAAAAATTCGCTTACATCTATCAATCAAAGAACAGTTCGGAAATTAAAAGGAGATAATCACTCCAATTTCTTTACATTTATAATAACAAAATACATCAGATGGTATACTGAAGAAATCGTTGAAAAGGAAAACAAAACCTTTGTCATGCCCCAAAGATTATAGTTTAAATAAAGAATTTTATTAGACTGTCTTATTAAGCACATAATTATCTACAACTTTCTCATTTTAACAAAGCTATATACACTGACCGAAAGAACAAAAAAGAAAAAATTGATTCTTCGATATATCCTGATAGCCGTACATTTCTTTCAGAAAACGAAAGGTTCTTTCAATTCAGCACGTAAAATTATAACTTTTTCTTATTTAATCGTGTCCCTATCTTCGCTAATTTCCGAGATCTCCACGCTGAACGTCGGAAAAAACCGGAATATCTTTACCGCCCGTATTAGGCACGCACTCCCCACCCAGTTTCCTTACACGCCTTACACATTTACACTGGGTGTACGTGATCTATGTCAGTGCAGATTTTAGGAAATACATACATCTTATTTGATAATATTTATCATATTGATGGATTCAAATAATCCATGATTATAGCGAATAAAAGAGTTGTTGAAAGATAATACAAGGTATCAAAGCTTAAAATAATTTTACAACATGATCATAACCATAGCACCAAAATCAATGTTTTTGGTACAAAATAATATTTATTGTTATTTATTTTGCTTATAAGCTTTCAAGGTATTCCAATTCAATCCATAAAAGAAACACAAATTTCCCGCATGAACCTATAAAACTTGTACGCTGCATGATTTGAAAGCGACGTAGCTTAACTCAACGTTATTGCATCTAAACCGTTTTGGCACGAAGATGCGATAATTTCTAGACGGAACGTGACTAAACTCTCCAATTTAATTTATTCAACTACAATGGGAGCTCGATAATTACCTAAGCTCGGCAAGAGATGGCCCTATCGGAATTTAAATAACTCTATTTTTCGTAAAAGTAACCTTTAACAAGAGTCTTGTCCAGTTTCCAAACAAATACGTCAGTTAGTTGGTGAATGATAGCCATTTAAAGCGCTTAACTTATGTAATTTGACAACAATGGAAAAAATCGAATATAAAGGAGGGTTTAAATACTTGTTTTTGCGAAATATGGATTCAACACTGCACACCGGAGACCAGAGAACAGTTCAAACAGTGGGTTTTTTCGTGGCTAACTGGCGTCAAAGAAGGCTAAAGCTGCTTTATCGGCCAACAAGATCATGGCCAATGTTTTGGGATGTACGTTGCATAATTACAGCTGTTCAAAACGATTAATGGCGAGTATTATGCCAGCAAAAAAAAACGTCCGGATTTGGCGAAGAAAACAATTCTGCTCCATCAAGGCGACGCAGGCGTGTACTTTTGTCATTGCCATGGCGAAATTAGGGTGAATTACTGTACGAATTGCTTCCCCCCCTTCATATTCTCAGACGGTGAAGTGGTTACAAAAAGAAACGACTATTTTGCAAAGAAAAGAAGAAGGGGAAAACGTTGGGGTAGGTGTACCCACCTCATGTTAAAAAATAAAAAGAATTTTAGACATAAAAATGTTTTTTCCTTGCCACGGCCGGGCATTTATTGGATTCCCCTCGTGCATTTCCTTATTATACAAGAAGGTAAATCCACTTACTGTTCCACTTACTCTTTGAGAAATGTCCAACTTTTTAGATAACTACACTTTGCAACGAAACGTTATCAAATTTAAGCTAATATTTGCACAATGATAAACAAATAAAACCACTAACTCATGTGTTCACGTAATATTTGAATTGTGACTAACTAAAAGTATAAAAATAAGACAGTAAGTCGCTGATCATTATCGAAGACGTCAATGTCTGAAATATACGCTTCATGTCTGAAATATATGCCCCGAATAATAGTTGAATGTTTGCACAACATCAACACTAATTCAAAATGAGATATTATCATAATTAATCTCGATTACCAACTATAACCGATCTATATTTGAAAGATACATCACTTTGAACATGGGATTTTGGAAGAGACACGGTTATTGATTTGAATTTTACTGCCAATATATTAATATCATTACCAACATTATGACAGTTAATGAAAGCGGCGCCCATAAAGAATATTAATCGGGTTTAATCTTCAATCGTATTATCGGATGGACCACCTTACTTAAGTCGTTTAACGTTTATCGGCGAAATATTTATTGGCTTTGGTAGTAATCAAGCAGTTTTTTTTATGCTTAGGGTTATCGCAAAAGGATCTATAAAAGTTATGACGATATTTTTTGCCCGATGTGCAATTTTGTTTGTACGCAGCTAAATTAAAGGATTTCTTTTTGCATTCTACGGAATGTTCCGAAATGTATCTTTTAAATTTTAGGGTACGCTTTGGGATGGTAAAAGAAGGAAAATATAGGAATAAACTCACAGCCATGAAAGATTTTATTCGTTTTAATCAAGTTACTTACGTAATTAGTAAATAGGGCTTGGTTTAGGACAATTTACCATTTCAAATTTCCTGCAACACAAAAGTAATAAACACAAGCTCCTAAGATTTAAAATGTTAAATAGCGATGGTACTTTGGGTCAAACATAAACCTGTAACTTGTAACCTTACTAACTTTTGAAAAATGGCCAAACATCACTTAGAAATAAATAGAAGAATTGATATTGGTGATATTGGTAAATATCACATACAAATATAGAACATAGAATATATTGTTTATCTACCGGGTTGATTATCTATCTGAATTTGCCGTAGGTCATCTAATTCTGGAAATTCTGGAATTCTGGAATGAAGGAAAATTATTCTTCCAAATGATCCCACAGATACTCTATTGCGTTAAGTGTACTATCTTGGGGCGCCAATCCAGAACACTCCATCATTAATAATAAATAAATAGTTTCGAAGCCTTTGCTGAATAAACATGGCTATATCTTTTAGGTCATTGTCGCATTTGAAAGTCCGATTCTGTAAGAGTTTCCTTTAAATTATGCCCTAAAATTCCATCCACCATAATATTAGATATCTACCCACCAAGCTTTAAACAGCCTGTTTTTTTTTCTTCTAATATTTGAAAACTTACCAAGAAAAAAATTGTATTTCTTCTCATGTCTATTTCGATATTTTTCCTCAGATTTAATGAAAGGTGTTATTTCCATCATAGCTTCCCAAAATCAAAATTGGTTTAAATATAGAAGAAGAGTGTGTACACAATACAAGATCTCATGTATTAACGTTTTTTTAAACTAATGAAAGCATTGTGCAAAAATGTACATCGGTCTTGTGCACATATCCTCATATAGCATTAAATAATAAAATCTATAGCCAGTAGCGCACTGGTTAAAAATTTTTGAAATTCCAATAATTCCCCAAAATTAAAAATTTCAAATTTGTGTACTTTAAACATTATTATCATTATCACTATCGTTCCTCTTTCATTGATAGACAATTATATCTGCATTCCTTATTTAGATATATCAGACATTATACAAGATATGACGACCAAACAAACAATACAAATGATTGAAATCAACAAGAAAACAATTTAAAAATAAAACCCACATTCATCAAAAAGATCAATCGCAAGATACTTACATGAACTATGAGACTTTGTGTCCTATGCAGGTTCAATGCTGGTCTCGGTTTATCGTAAGTTAGCGTGTTTAAGGTGTCGTAGTTGATAAAACTCATATCGTCGTAACTAACGCTGTTATCATTCTCCACTAAACTCTGCAAAGACCTAGCCCACTGTAAATTCTTCATCTCGGTAAGTTTCCCCCGCGAAATTTGCTTATCTTTCTTCTTCTCCCCGCCCCTAACGCTGAAGGATCGTTTGAGTAGATTTGGGACGTCTTTGTTTATCACGTGTTTGACAGATTTTCTGATAAAGGAAGGGGATTTTTCGAGAAGCCTTTGGGACAGTTCGAAAGTGGAATTGTACTTTCTAGTAGCTTGGAGGCCTTTGGATTTCGTCGAATCAGTTTTTTTTTCTTTTTTACTCCTTCCAAATAAAGAATTTAAAAAGCTGTTTTTTTTCTTCACTTTTGGGTGTTGGTTGACGAAGTTGTTATTGGCGATTTGATTGACGAGGACCTGATTGACTGCTTGCACTGCCGATTTGTTGTGGTTCTCATTTTCATCGAGCTCCTCATCGAATTCCTCGACTGAATACAAGGAATCTCGTCTACTGGACTCTCTCATCTTAAAATTGGGGTTTAGTGCCACATCATCGGCTATACAGGTCTTTCTATGAGCAGATTTAATTTTCTTTTCGTCGGGATTGGAGGGTTTTCGACGTCCAACGATTTCTTTGCACATACTATCCGTTTCGTCGGTGCCCATAAAAGCACTATCACTATTTTCACTATTATTATCGTCTATCACAACCGCACTGAAGATTTCGTGTAGGATTCCGGTAATAAAGTCCAACGTTTCGTCAATTATCTCGCTACCGTCTTCGCGTATCGTTTGAGTATTGTTACCGCCGCGACTGTCGGCAATATTCTGTTCGTTTTTCCGAATTACTTCATTATCACATGTAAAGTCTCTTTGGCAATCGATTTTTGGATCGAAATTGCTATTATTATTGCACATATACGGATAATCCCCTAGATTATCTTTATTATAATCGCCGAGAATATTATCGCTTGCGCATTCTTCGTCGTCGTCTCCTTTCGTCATCTTGTTCTTTTCCTTTTTAGACTTGTTACCCCTGAAGCTTAATCGGAATTTTTTATTCAGTTTGTCGCCGATATTCGAGGATTCGAGGTTGCTATCTTTCGACGATTTCTTACTCTTTCCTTTGGTATTTTGTGACATCGTACAATGATACCGCATCAACTGACTGAGCTGCGATATCTTGGGAGATCAACCTTATCTACATTATAAGATAAGAAGGCTATTATAAAATTTCGATGGTGCGGCGTATGAATAATAACTAAAAGTGCAAAAAAATATCGAGCGATATAGTGATATCCGTATCGCAGATAAGATAAAACGTAATAGTTTGCTTCTAGATAAAAGGGATTTGCGAATATAATTGTTTACTTTTTTCTACGGTATGATATTGAGATATCTATCCGCAATCATAATGATGCATATGCAATAGCATATATTCTAAAACACTGACAACCGATAAAATTCAATCACGACGTCATTCAGAATCGACAATGAAAACTGGACGGAGCTTTAAAAATTCTCATAGTTCGTTGTTTTCTCAATATTAATCCTTCTCTTAAGGGGCAAACTATAAAAGCTCTATATTTAATAATTCAAATAAAGCACTATTTCAAATTAAAATTTATAGGAATGATTTCATAATCATTTTGAAGATTCATGTTTGTTCATCATGAAACCAAACCCCAATATAAAGCTCATATAAATCTCAACTTGATTTATGAAACTGATATCTCTAATCTGAAAGAAAATTTTAACTGAGATGATATTTTTAATCGCATCCTAGTTCATTCAAACTTATGATTTATACGATATTCGTCGAAAACTTTTATCTTTGCAAATAAATATCGAAACGCGCAATTCGGTATAGGTACGTGCATGAAATATAACAGATCTTTCTCGATTGGCCGGGTATAAAAGTTAAAAATACACGGTGTAACTAAATAACAACGTCATAAAACTTAAAAATTATTTGCTTTAGTTCTAACCGAAGAAGAAATTATCGAGAAATTTATGAGCGTGTTAAACTTCAATTAATATAAAAATAGTCGTCATTGACACAATTACACTCGCTAAAAAGAAGTGTCACTAGATCGCACAACCTTGCCCCAATATTATTATTTTTATTGAAGCCTAGCAGACACTATCAAACGGAGAACTTTTTGAAATCGTATTAGGATAAATATAGATTATCTGATGTAAATGTCTAGTTGTAGAATCTATATTGTTGTTTTTTTGCACTTGTAGTTATATCAGTCACAAAGAGACAATGGATGGATGGAAGATAACTCAAAACTTGCTGATACGTTCACAATTATGATTAAGGTATCAGTATTTTAAATCTCTTCTGTCTATTCTGACAGGAAGAACAAAAGCAACGTGTAATTCCTTTGAATTGTAAGAAAATCGGTATATTGTAAAAGGCTACAAGTATGAAGTCGTCGTATTAAACTCTTAATACTCAAAAGTAACTGTTGAGATATGCGACGTATCCTATCAAAACTTTTAACACGCTTGTACTGGGTTAATCAAATCTATCCATTCAAATGTCTTTGATAGGACCACTTGAATCTTGATAACGTTTGGGTGAAGCAGATGTTTTGTTAAACAAATTATCACGACACGGTGTAAAGGCGTGGCATTGGATATTTTCGAGTCATATCTAAGGCAACTGTCGATGTTACATCCGTTTCTATATAATAATACTACTTGAAAAATGTTAACAGTTCCCATAAAAAGTATTTCATAAGCATTAGCAGAAGTGGTTGTTACAACTAAACTAAATCGTCCTGGCGGATTTCCTTGTATAAAATTAAAACATTGAGCTAAGATCACAGACAAAAAAAAATCAATTTGTCCTTAGAATATCACGAAAAACTTGTACAGAATCCTTTCTTCTTGACATATTCAAAATTTAATTGAACCTAAACCAGCAACAAAAGACCAGGAAATGTAAATAAAATTATACCATAAAATCTCCACCATTGATAATGCAAAATCACTCTGTACGGTAAGTATCGAGTTCAGTGGCTCCAACAGGTACATGCATGCACATATATAGACCATTAACGACACATTCTAGACTCTATTTTTGGCATAACTGTTTATTTACCTCTGAATTGTTAAAGTTTCCAAGTCACGCAAACTTCACTTGAGCGTACAAAGAAAAAAAGAGGTACATCGGGAAAGAAACATTATAATCGGAGTTGAAACCCGAGACCAGTTTAAAAGCACGGAAGTCGCGGTAAATTGGTACTGAAAAACATTGTAATTTATCCTGCATAGGATTGCTGGAATACACGAGCAATTATGGAAAGTTATAATTTGCTGTTTGTAGGTTAAGTAGCGGATGTAATTTTTAAGATATTAGTAATGATCGATACTTTATTTGTAAATATACCTACATATATAGGCTAATGAAACCAGTGATCAAAAATTATTGTCCGTGATGCTCCGTTGTGAATATTGCAATCTGGTGATTTTGTATTTTGGATTTTCTTGTAATACAGGTGTAGGACGTTGTAGGTTGTTAAGTTTAATGATAATAATTAAATGCACTACAGGATATCAATCACCCTCAACGAAATCTAATAGATGTACTACTTTTATCAAATTGAAACATGTTTATCAATATAATAAACACCGGCGTGTTAACTTACTTTGTGAAAAGCGAAACAAATTTTAGGGATTCTAATAAACTAACCAATTTTGGGTTCATTACTAGAGATGAGCAAGGTAGGGGTAATTAACACTTTTTTTCAGCGACTGGACAGACTCGTGTTTTGTCGATTCTCATGGGACGACTAAAAAACGAGTCTATCTAGTCACTGCTAACACAAAATCGTTCCGATATGCTAAAAAACAAATTCTACTTGTCACAATCGCCAAATTTACACCTATTCAACTTGTTATAAGCGGAATTTGCAAGCAAAATTCATTCCTGTTATACGTTTACGTTGTACGAAACAGAATTAAAGAACAATTGAAATACCCCAACTTCTTTTAAAACTTAAAAAATAATGCATTATTGCAAAATATTCATTATTAGAATTCGTTTAGAACGAATCAACAAAGGATTTGGGAACCCGCCGTGTATTTTTTGGCAACATTTGTCTTTCACTACGCAAAAAAGGAGACATTGTTCAAACGCGTAGAAGCGTAACTGTGTACCATTGTATGGTTTACAAGCATCCTCCATAACACCTAAGTATGTGGCAACTGCATTTAATATAACAATAGAACGAAGCGGAATGATAAGCATTCACTCCCAGCCGACTATGTATGTAATTACCTCATTAAATAACATAACTAAACTACCCCACGTTGTACATTTATTTGTTCAGTATGCAGTGATGCAGGCGGTCTTGCTGCAGCGTCACCTATGACGCAGATTTCAAGTTAGTAGCATTGTATTTGTTGCCTCGGTTCCGACAACGCATACAATGATTTACAGTTAAAGTCGGAGTTTTCGTGATTTATACATATAAGCATTCATAAGCAAGTGCACCTTTGTAAGCGATGCATCGTTTCTATCTTTAAATCAAATCATTTACGTAAAACTACGCATCCACGGGACGTAGAGTGTAGAAGATAATGTACAATCATTTTGGAAAGCTTTCAACATCAAAGGTGCTATTGAAAATATTGGTTACGCTCGGTGTACTGTAATAAACATCACTATGACAATGTGGTATGGCAAAAGCTTTGGCCGCAAGCAGTTCTTGCTTCAGAAGATTCGCTCCACAAATAACATCAAGAGAACATCGAGCTGGTTTTACAGCAGTTGATACGGAAGACGCAATTCAATTTTTGCAAAATCATTATGAAGAATTATCAATGCAAGAATTGATTGATATGCATGAAAGTAGAAACGATGATGGTAAAAAAGGCAGCTGAGAAATTGTAGATCCCAACAATAAAAAAAACTTTGTAATTTTGCTTACTTGATGAAGCTATACTGACTTCCTTTAGATGAAAAACGGAAACAGGCAAAACAACCTATATATACACTTCATGCGTTCATTCAAAAAATAAAACAATGAAATGTAAATATTTGTATTAGAATTGATCTTCATTTATTTGTTTATGTTTATTTTTATTGGTATTTTCTGTTGGATTTAATGTTTATTTCTCTGTCTGTTTTATTATTAAACATAAATAAGAATATATGAGAGTAAAAATAAGCTTTTGATGTAATATCTCTAATACCGAAGAAATATTTTATACAGGGTAATATTGAAAACACTACATTGTATAGTACCACGCGATGGAAGAGCTAAAAATAATAAAAAAACGTCTTATACACTAATCTCCGTAAGCCTTTTGTTTTCAAGATACGGAACATTCTTTTTTTTTAGAAAATGCAGTTCTCTTCAATATCTCATAACAAGAAAATTGATACTTGGTCGACGTGAGCTTTAAAAATAATAGCATAACGCGACAAAGGAAAACAGTGATTAATTTAAAAAATAATAATAAGATACTTTGCTCTAAAGGCGGTAACTTTGCAACCACTCGCATTATTATACAGGAGGTAAATAATTCTGTTCTAATAGGTGATGAATTTTTTGGAAATGAAGAAGCTAATCTTTGAAGACTTATGTAACTGATTCACGGGTAACATTTTGTACAGCTGAGATTATTTCTGTGATGCTTATTCTGTGATTATTTTCTATTA